>CAMRHE010000137.1:2315000-2915000 GCA_947044405.1 Leptodactylus fallax | reverse complement strand
TTTTTATAAGGGGGATATAATTGTTAAGTGGGCTTATTTATAAAGGGGGCTATTAGTGATAATGGGGACTATTATTTATAAAGGTAACTATTATTTATGAGGGGGCTAATATTTTTAAGGGAGCAGTATTATTTTTACGGGTGACTGTTACTGATAAGGGGGGATATTACTGATACAGGGCACTATTTATCATTTATAAGGGAGCTATTATTAATAAAGGTGTAAGATTATTTATAAGCAGGGACTATTATTTATAAGGAGGCGCTATAATAACTGATGACTGGGTGCAAAAATCTATTAGGTGGTACAAAGGTGCTCATTTGAATTGTATGTGGTAAAATAGGGCTTGTTATTACTTTTTTGTTGGCAGAAAGGAGGCGTTATTATAGGGGTTGCCACTGGAAGACGATGGTGTTGTTTGCATATCAGCATTTGGGGCCCCGCTTTTAATTTTTGCCCAGGGCCCCACTTTGTCTAAAACCGGCCCTGCTATGTAGGATAATACTGTGTGCAGGGGCCACTATGGAGGATAATACTGTGTGCAGGGGCCGCTATGAGACATAATACCGAGTGCAGGGGCCGCTATGTGACATAATACCGTGTGCAGGGGCTGCTATGTGACATAATACCGTGTGCGCGCGCCTTCCACTCCGGAGTGACTCCCCGCCTGCCTCGTGTAGCGTCGCGCCGCCCCTTCCTGAGCCGGCTGCTCTCTACCTCTTTATATTGTCGGTTGTGGTCGTGCGGAGAGGTAACATGTCCAAGGAAAGTGCAGAGCAGCGGAAAGACCCGGGCACTGTAGTGAAGGAAGAAGACGAGAAGATGACTGTAGAGGAGACGGGGGATGCTGGCGGGAACAAGCAGCAGTCGGGCAAAGATGAAGCCGCGGTCAAGGAGGAAGCCATGGAGGATTCTGAGAAAGAAGAGAATGAGTCTCCTAACAAAACTAAAGAAAGCAATGAAATGGACCCTGGTTATGAGGAAAAATGGAAAGAAGACCGCTCCAACAGATTTGAGTACCTTTTGAAGCAAACAGAGTTGTTTGCACACTTCATTCAACCAGCAGCGCAAAAAACACCAACATCTCCATTAAAAATGAAGCCCGGTCGTCCTAGGTTAAAGAAAGATGAGAAGCAGAATCTGATATCTGCAGGAGATAACCGACATCGGAGAACGGAGCAGGAAGAGGATGAAGAACTTCTAACTGAAAGTTCCAAGACTACAAATGTTTGTACCAGGTTTGAAGAGTCACCATCATATGTAAAAGGTGGTACATTAAGGGATTATCAGGTCAAAGGCTTGAACTGGCTCATATCATTGTACGAGAACGGAATTAATGGCATATTGGCTGATGAAATGGGTCTTGGCAAGACTATGCAGACTATTAGTCTTCTTGGGTATATGAAACATTATAGGAATATTCCTAGACCACATATGGTATTGGTTCCCAAATCTACTTTGCACAATTGGATGGCTGAATTCAAAAGATGGGTACCCTCCCTCCGTGCTGTCTGCCTTATTGGTGACAATGATCAAAGAGCTGCTTTTGTTCGTGATGTTCTTTTGTCAGGGGTGTGGGATGCGTGTGTGACATCATATGAAATGCTCATTAAGGAGAAGTCTGTATTCAAGAAGTTTAACTGGCGATACTTAGTTATTGATGAAGCTCACAGAATAAAGAATGAAAAATCTAAGCTATCAGAAATTGTGAGAGAATTTAAGACAACAAATCGCCTCCTCCTAACCGGAACTCCCCTTCAGAATAACTTGCATGAACTTTGGGCACTTCTGAATTTTCTGCTTCCAGATGTATTTAACTCATGCAGACGATTTTGACTCTTGGTTTGATACTAACAATTGTCTTGGGGATCAAAAACTGGTGGAACGTCTTCATATGGTGTTGAGGCCTTTCCTCCTGCGACGTATAAAAGCAGATGTGGAAAAGAGTCTCCCTCCAAAGAAGGAAGTTAAAATCTATGTCGGCCTAAGTAAAATGCAAAGAGAATGGTATACAAAGATTTTAATGGTCGTCAGACTTATAATTATTGGCCGGCACTCCGAGTACCTCAACTTTGATTTGTTTAATCGAAATCAGCACACCGAACAAAAAAGGTTGCCTACCCCTGGTCTAGTCCATACATAACAGATCACAGCAGACAGATGGCAGAATAATCCAACACAATAGATTTTGTTTCTGACCAGCTTTAGGTTTATGTATGACCAACCAACAGCAGACAGTCCAAAATCTGCCACTTCAGCAGTCTAAAATCAAATTTTTTTGGCCAGCTTGAAGCTAAGGCCCCATGTAGCGTTTTTTTCTGCAGCGCTTTTCACAGAAAGTTTGCAGAGTTTTCCTCTGCGGGCCTTCTGCTTTAATTATGCTTATAAGGAAACCACTGGCGTTTCCGTAGGAATAATTGACATGCTGCGATTTACAAAAACGCAACATTTTTTTAAATCGCAGCATGTCCGCTGCGGATGTTTTTCTGCAATGTGTGGATGGGATTAGCCAGAATCCCAGCCACTTTGCAGTTACTATAAAATGCTGCGTTTACGCTATGTGGGGCCCCGGCCTTAAACTGACCTTGAATAGTTCAAAAAAGTGGGCCACACCCTGTTTAGCACCTAAATAGTCCTTAGCTTTTTTCAGAATTGAACTCTGTGTCTCAGATTTACTAATAGTTAGACAGTGCAAACTTAACCAGACAGTCTGATCATGCAGCAGATTTAGCACAGTGGCTGATGCTGGATGATAAATCTGATGTAGCTTTAGACCGTCTAGTCTAAGTTTATACCACCTTTTAGTTAGCTTACTTTGAGACAGAACACTATTTTGGCATATTGTGGCACATTTAAGCTATACCCCTTTTTCTTAGAATCCACACCCACATGTCTAGATGTGCCATGATGCGCCAAAGATGCACCACATTTACACCAGTGTCTGTTCTTTACAACAATAATAAATCTGGGTGCCTCCCCTTTGCTATTGCCCAAGCAACAGGTGTGTTAGCTTGCTGTAATGTGCTGTAGGTTTACTATTCTGTGGATGCCTTGAATTGATTTGGATTGCCCGGATTGTGGACTTCTGCTGTGTACCTTGACACTCTATGCTTGAATTAGATCATCATGAACTCCTGTCCTTCTGCCCGATTAGCTACAAATTCTGTTCCCTAATTTTGTTACTACAAATTGGTTTATACTCAGTTTGACACTGCCCCAAAGAGTGTACACAAGCCCTAACCTCCAGCTGTGGCGACCTAGAGGATATGCTACCAATTTTGACCTGCCAGAAAATATTAAGCATCAAACATTTTTAATCCCCAGCAATCCATGATCCCTTGCTGATCCTGGTTTACATCACTGTAGCAATGATAAGCCATACTGACATGTGACATAACAAAGTTATACATTTGGTATTGCAACAATTTTACTGACCCAATACATTATATGGTGCATGAAATAGTGCCATTAAACAATACAACGTGTCCTGCAAAAAACAAACCCTCATATGGCAATGTTGATGGGAAAGGTAAAAAGATTTGATTCTTAAAATGCAGGATGTGGTCCCAAGTACCCCTCAATGTACCCCATTAATGTGCTAGAGTTTTTATATATACAGTGCTGGCCAAAAGTATTGGCACCCCTGCAATTCTGTCAGATAATACTCAATTTCTTCCAGAAAATGATTGCAATCACAAATGCTTTGGTAATAATATCTTCATTTAATTTGTCGTCAATGGAAAACCACAAAAAGAATTGTCAAAAAGCCAAATTGGATATAATTCCACACCAAACATAAAAAGGGGGTGGACAAAAGTATTGGCACCCCTAGAAAATGGTTTGAGAGAAAGCACTGGAGACTTCTAAAGTGGCCAGCAATGAGTCCAGACCTGAATCCCATAGAACACCTGTGGAGAGATCTCAAAATGGCAGTTTGGAGAAGGAACCCTTCAAATCTCAGGGACCTGGAGAAATTTGCCAAAGAAGAATGGTCTAAAATTCCAGCAGAGCATTGTAAGAAACTCATTGATGGTTACCGGAAGCGGTTGTTCGCAGTTATTTTGTCTAAAGGTTGTGCTACCAAATATTAGGCTGAGGGTGCCAATACTTTTGTCCAGCCCATTTTTGGAGTTTTGTGTAAAATGATCAATGATTTGACTTTTTTTTTCATTCTCTTTTGTGTTTTTTCATTGCAAGCAAAATAAATGAAGATATTATTACCAAAGCATTTGTGATTGCAATCATTTTCTGGAAGAAATTGAGTATTATCTGACAGAATTGCAGGGGTGCCAATACTTTTGGCCAGCACTGTAATATATTCATATATTAGTATAGCTGAATGTATTGTTTCCCCATCAAAATCTATTTTCCCAATGCAAAATCTGTAACAGGCCTCACTTACCAAGTCCTATTTATAATACAGTTGATGTAATACAAGTGTCCCTTCTTATGTGTCAGAGGAGCCTCTGACTGTTTAAAAGGAGTCTGTCAGCAGGAAAATCATTGTCAAACTAGTGACAGTACCTTGTAGGGCAGCTTCTACACTTTTCAAAGATGCGTTTCTTATTCTGCATTGCAACTCCATTTTCATGAAAATCAGCATTTTATTTTCATGGAAATTAGCTGAAAAGGGCTTTAAGGGTGTATCTTCTCCTGCCAGGGCTTCACTCTCTGCTCTAGATAACTGCCCTAACTGCAGACAAAGTGTGATAAAGTGGAAAATGTCACTCATCCAATCAGGTGGGGGGACCTGGGCAGCAGTTAGGGGGGGATTATCCATACCTCCCAACTTTCAAAGGACAGAAAGAGGGACAAATATACGGCATACTATGCGTGCCGCGGCAAATTTAGCTCCTCCCACTTCTACGTTGACTCCGCACATTCTCATCTACTTTTTCATGTGTCCCCACACAGTATAATGCTCCTACAGTCACCCTAACATTATATGCCCCCACATTATAATGTTCCCCTCCAATTGCCCCACAGTATTAAGTCCCTCTCCTCGTGCCCCAGTTTAAACTGGCGGAAACTAGAGGGGGACATTAAACTGGTGTAGCTGGAGGGGGGACATTAAACTATGGGGCAGCTGGAGGGTGACATTAAACAGTGGGGGTAGTTGGAGGCGCACATTAAACTGGGGGCAACTAGAGGTAGACATGTCCCCCTCCAGCTACCCCCAGTTCCCCCCTCTTGCTCACAGATGCTGTCTCTTCTGTCATCTTCGATCACTCTCGTTCCCAGCTTTCTGTGTAACATCACACTGTCCCGCAGTATCCAGAATAGCTCCGCCCACACAAGAGTCTGATCGCATAGTCATGACATCATCAAAGGACCTTTAGACCACTAGGATTTAGCATCTACCATTTAGCCTTTACCCTACCCTAATAAAGTTTGTTAACAGCAAAAACACTTCAGGGGAATAGCGGGACAAACTGTAAGCTATCCGGGACCGTCCCGCCAGACGGTTGGGAGCTATAATGAAGTCCTGGCATGAGAGACATGCCCCAGCTAATTTACATAACAATGAAACACTGATTTTGATGAAAATGGAGTCCTATCCATCTCCATCCCACCATCCCCTATCTATCCTTCCGCCTCATATCTATCCTCTATTCTTCATCCCTTATCTTCTTATCCATCTCCCCATCCTGTATATATTCTCTATCCCTCTGTGTCTTACCTATTCTTCCATCCCCTAAGGGTGGGTTCGCAC
The DNA here is from genome assembly GCA_947044405.1 of Leptodactylus fallax. Lineage (NCBI taxonomy): Eukaryota > Metazoa > Chordata > Amphibia > Anura > Leptodactylidae > Leptodactylus > Leptodactylus fallax. Next base: position 2,909,287 of record CAMRHE010000137.1, on the reverse strand, counting down.
TTGCGGAATCCGACCGCGAATCCGACCTAAATGTTGGAAAACTTGAATGGGTTTTTAAAGCAATGCGTAGGTGTGCGCTTACACCCTCTGCGCTGCAAAGCCATTTTTTTCTGTTGGAAACAAAGTCCTTCATGTCCGGCTATGTTTCCAGCGAAAAAAAAAAACGGTTTGCGGCACTGAGGGTGTAAGCGCACACCCGTGCATTGCTTTAAAAACCCATTCAAGTGAATGGGTTTTTAAGCAAAGCGTTGCAAACCTTTCCCTATCCAGTGCCTATCCAGTTTTCCGACATTTAAGTCGTATTCGCGGCAAACGGAGTGCCGCCACAAGTGTCAACCCACCCTAAGTATTCTTTAATCTCTTTATCCCCTACAGTCAAGAAAGTTTGGGCACCCCATAACTTAACATTTTGTCTAATATTTGGGGTTGCACAGCCATTTCATTTGATATACTAACTGTGGACCGTATATTCGGTTGTGGTTTTGACTAACAGAAATGTGATATGCTTAACCAATTTGACCGCTGTTTGGGCCCTTACTTTTTGTTTGAACTCCTACTCTTTTACTGTTCTGGATTGGTTGACCTCCTGGTTGATTGGGTGAATTGGGGTATTGGTGGCTGGTTGTCCTTTTGATCTTGGGTGGTTGGGACTCTTGTTGGTTGTTTGTTGTTGGGGGGTGTTGTGGTTTTGGTTGGGGGGGGGGGGGGGGGTTTTTGGGGGAGGGGGGGGGGGGGGGTTTTGTGGGGGGTTTTTTGTAAATAGAGGGGAGGGGGTGTGGGGGGTGTGGGATTTGGATGTTTTTTTTTTTTTGGGGGAGTGGTTGGTTTTTTTTTTTTTTTTTTTTGGTTTTTTTGTGTTAAAATTTTATTTTTTTTTGGGTTTTTTTTTTTGGGTTTTTTTGCGGGTTTTTTTGTTGGGGTGTGGTTTGTTGCTTTTAATTTATTTTTTTTTTGTTTGGTGGGGGTTATTTTTTTTTTTTTAGGGGTATTTTGTTTTTTTTTTTTTTTTTTTTTTTTTTTTTTTTTTTTTTTTTTTTTTTTTTTTTTTTTTTTTTTTTTTTTTTTTTTTTTTGGTTTTTTTTTTTTTGTTTGGGGTCTTTGTATATGTCCTCTGTCTATTCTTTTATTCCTTATCTATTGTTCTTTCCCCTTTCAAAACCTTTATCTCTTATCTATTCTCTATACCTGCATTGAACATTTTTTGATATTTTTATTTTAATCTCCTATTACTCCTTAGTCCCTCTATTTCCTATCTTTTTTTCTATCTATCCCTTCTTACCCTATTTATCCTATATCCCTCCACCCCTACATCTATTTTCTATATATCCCTCCATCCCCAATATATCTATCCCTCCCACCCCATGACTATCCTTTACCCCCCCCCAATTCTCCATATAGCTCCTTTCTCTCCCTTCATCCCCTATCTAGTAAAACACCCTTTCTTTTCTCTATCCCATCAGAAGTATAGCTTGAAACTCCTGGACCTGATGCAGAATCTGTAATTGCCCCCTTTTAACCCTGTGCCATTAAGAATAATTGTATATTTTATGTGTTATGGAGCTCCCTCAGGGTCTGGGTCCTGGTAGCGACTTCTAATGCTGACTCCCTAGCTACACACCTGTGTCTCATTGTCCCTTATCCATCCCATATCTTCTCTTATCTATCCCGATATGCTCTATCTATCCTGTATCTCTTCATCCCCAATCTGTCCACCATCTATTCCTCCTGTCTATCCTTTAGCCCCCAGTACCCCATATACCCCCTATGTATACCCCATCTCCTATCTAACCTTTAAACCCTTATTTATCATCTTTCCTTCTATTTCCAACCTATCCTCTATCCCTCAATCCCTTATCTACCTCTTATCTATCCCTCCATCATCCATCTCTTCCTTTTATCCATTCATCCCTGATCTATCCACTGCATCTATACCTCCATCCCCTTTCCTCACCTACAACTTTATATTCTATCTATTCTGTATCCATCCTCCATGTATTCAATATCTATCCTTCTAGTCCCTTTCTATCCCCTATCCATCAATCTCCTATCTATTTCTCTGCCTCTTATCTATCCCCTGTGCCTCTATCCCCCAACTATCCCTCCATCTTATATCTTCACCTACCTATACCCACCCTATATATCCTGTATTCCTTGATTCTCCATCTGTCCTCTATCTATCCCTCCATCTTCTATCTATCCACATATATTCATCCATCCCTTATCTATCCACTATCCTTCCATGCCCTATGTATCCCTCTATATCCTACCAATCCATTAACCCTTCATCTCACATTCATCTCTACCTATTTGTCTGTCCCATGTCTACCCTTTAAACATCAGTCCAGTATCTATCCCTCCATCACCTATCTTCTCTCCAACCCTCTCTAATCTATTCATCCATCCCCTATTCTGTCTCTCTCCTTCCCCATCTATCCCCTATCTATTACTTTAAAATAGTCTATGTGTAAGTCAAGTCTTGTTCATACGTTTCCGATTGGCATAATATAGGAATATTGCAACACATTGTTCCATGTAAAGATCCTCCAGAGATCTCATGGGCATTTCAACTATTTACTATAACATGTCAGACATGACAGCTCCTCTGTTCTCTTTTCCCGGCGGAATAGACATATGCATATATACTGTTTGTTATTTTAGACCTCCCTATGTGGTAAAAAATGTACTGGAACCCCCTTTAAGTTATTAGGACCATACCATAATGTGGCATTCAGTATAACTATTGATAAGACCCACTGAGGAAGCCAGTTACTGGTGATACATGTGGGACAGGTTTTATGCAAGCTCTCATGCTGGATTTATTTTATGCTTTAGGTGCCATTCACATCATGTTTTTAACATCTTTCTAGCAGATGCATTTAACGGAAAAACGGATGCTAAAAATGGATGAAAACAGATGGCCATCCATTAACATAAGTCAGTTAATAAAAAAAAAGAATCTGTTTCTATCCGTTTTGCCTGTATACAAGACCATAGTATACTGGCAAAAAAAATGACAGAAACCGATCCATTTTTTTTTTAAACAGTGACTATGCCTGGATCTGTCTTCATACCTTTTTGCATGGATTATAGATAGATTTGCTAAATGGATGTTAAAAATGTGATGTGAATGGTCCTTTACTGAGCAGGCTGTCATCATTTTCCGATGCCACTGTGACCTACAAGCCTGGCCTTCTCACCACTCCCGAACACTATTGAACAGGTTCCCATTAACACAGTCTGCCTCCATTGTCTCTATGGCCATGCTTTTTGCTATACACCTCAGGCCATCTGAAGCTCTCCAAAAACAAAAGGGAGGAACTAAAAGGGAGGGCAATTCAACCCCTTTAAACTGTTGCTAGTGCAAGAATATAGTGATAAGTGACTTTGTATTGCTTGACAATATTAACCCTCTTTTCAGTGTTTTGTACTGCATGTGACTAGCAATGGTGACCACCTAATTTAATATGTATGAAGATGCTAATTAATGCCAAGCGCCAGGGGCATCAAACACTTAAGTTATGCAGAAAGCCAACAAACAAGTAACAGGAAATTATTCCACCATGCTAGATTATAAGCATTAACTCTATTTAGCAAACCACAGATCTGATGGAAACAAATACTGTAATCACAATTATCTATTTTCATCTTCTCGAATATGATCCAGTTAACCATTAGTCTCTTAGATTTAAATTGAGATACAAATCTCCTACCTGAAGAAGGAAGGGAAGCTGACATTTGGATACATAAAGCATCTTCCATATTGACAAAATACGTTAACAGTCAGTCAGAAAAAAACATGGAGAGAAAATGTATATGAAGTTCTTTATTTTGTGTAGCTATTTTCTTTTACATTTTAATGCTCAGTGTGAGGCTGATGGAGAACCATCACAAGCATGTGGCTCCCACTACTACTACAGCATGCTCCAGTGACTGCCGCTTTATTAGAGATCATTGTTACCAATGCCTGAAAGCCCCTTACGCAGCCACTAAATAAGCTCTTAATAGCTAAATGTTCTGCTTTATCTGGTATAGACATTAGTGGGTGAGTCAACACTTTCATCACTAGTCATCTGAAGTAGCATTTAGGTACCAAGTTCAAAGCAATAATGGAAAGGAACCCCTGATGTTTTATATATGCTGATATGAACAGATACCAAGTGAACCATAGTTCTAGATCTTCATTTTCCTCACTTTATCCAGTTCATATTTCTCTGAAGGAATAGCCACATTCTTGGCAATGTATCGGCTTGGAATGTGAATGTGATTTAAATATAAAGTTGTACAATTTCCTATATACTTTTTTTTTATTTTTCATAGTTTGGATACCCAGATCCATGCAAATAAACAGCATGTAGTCAGTGAAGGTAAGGGAAATAAAAGGTAAGATAAAGTTTTGATATATTTTACTTTACAATATAATTTAAATGAACATTGATGGTCTTTTAACCGGTTGCATAATGATCCTCTGCAGACAATGTAAGGGCACGGTCAAACAGTAAGGCCACCGCACGTGGCTGAAGCCAAATGGCCGATTTTGGTCTCACTGTTACATTTGCTTTTCCCTAACAGATCTGAAGGACAACTAAATTGTTAAACTTTTGAAATATCCCAGTAAAATTTCTGGGAACTTGAAAAGAATCATTCATGTGTCAGTGTTATCTGTCAGTGTGATGTCCATGTTCACCATGGACACCACAGGCCTATTGTATTTTTTATGCCTAATTAGATATTTCCACAGACCATTGTCTAGAAGGAAAAAAATTGGAATAATGCATTACTTATGTCCATTTTTTGGACAGAACAGGGTTTATTCCAGCTAATGGATGTGCAGTCATGTGACCTTCCTTTTCGATGTTTTCAGTTAGTAGGGCCAAAATAAAAGATAACGGATAACATACGGAGGTGGAAATTCTAGAGAGAACACTGTACATGGACATCCAGTGTTTAGAATTTGTATGCGGCACTCAATAGTAGTTGCTTGTGGGTGCCTTGATAGGGTCCCAACCTGGGATCAAATCAATAATAAACTCAAGCACTCCAAATGCAGTGAAGTGGTAACTGTAATAGTTGATTTTCAGTATTTTTAATAGTTGAAAATCAGCTATTAAAGTTATCACTTCACTGCATTTGGAGTGCTTGAATTTGTTAATGAACTGTACATGGACAGTTCTTTGTTGTAAAAATTTGCTGCATCTAGGATGATGAATACAATATCTCAAGTAAATGAAATGTAAGTCTAAAAACAGATTTATACGACACAGGGGTGTTGCTAGGATCGTAAAATATCCAGTGCCCGAGTCCCAGTACATATGTATTCCATGCATGCATTTGGCCAAAGATGATAATACAAATGAGATCCAATCACAGGTGACACAAGAAAAAATCCATACCTATTATATCCATTGATTCATAGATGATATTTCCCTGGATGGTAGACTTTCTTTTTGCTCATCTTCTCCATTTGGCACAGACCACCATGTACTTTTTCTCAAGTCGCAAGTCGTTTTTACAGAGTTTGCCACACAAAGGCTATGGAGTTGGCAGACCAAACTATTGACCTCTATTTTTCCACAACCAGACTCTGACTCCTTCATAAATGACTGACAGCCTTGGACAGACAGAAACTGTAAAGCTCCCATAAATCACAAAAAACAGTGATTGTGCTAAAGTGTTAGTAGCTGTTTTAAATGTGAAATTGTACTTTATTGCATGTTTCATGATATTTGCTGTTTTTAGTCGGTTGTAACTTTAAGATGGACTGGACCAATGAGGCTGGATCAGTCTAGATGGAACATCCCTTTGACTTAGAACATTCTAGTAAGGGGAAGGAAACATTCAGACTCCTCTCTCCTAAGAGAAGAGAGGAAAGAGTAAGCTACAGTTCGTAGTCAGGCTACCCTAAGAGTGGTACCTACAAGTCCGTCTTTAGTGCCCCAACTACCATATGGCAGGGGATCAGGGAAGCATTTGTCATAAGGTGAGATGAGCATCTCCCCTCAGGTGGCAGATTGCCGAGTTCCTGAGGGGGCGGCACGAACAGTATTTGTTGAGCAAACTTGCCAAGCAGTTTTGTTCAGTTTCCCCTGGACTCCAGCATGACTCCCTGTTCTGTATGGTGCTTATGTGTCATGACACTGACGTGACCGCTGATGCCCAATCAGACGTCTGAACCTGAAGAAACCCGAAGACTGGTGACGGAGCCCAGGAGAGGTGAGTTTATTATGTTTGATCACTTGCCCTGGGCTTCTGCTAATTATACTCTGGGGCCTGAAGAGACCACAGAGTGTAACAATAGCTCAGAAGTGGCGAACTCCAAAATTTCGAGTTCAGCTGAACCCGAAATTTTTGGTAGATTCGTAGGGGCTGCTATGGGATACTATACTTTATGAGGGGCCAATATGAAAGATTATACTGGGGCCACTAGGGACATTTTATTGTGTGGAGGAGCCACTGTGGATTATTATACTGTGTGGAGGGGCCACTATGGGACATTATACTGTGTGCTCTATGGGACAATATTCTTAAAGGGGTTTTCCAGGGATTGGATAAACTCCAAGTGAGCCGTGAGAGGAGTAACATAAAAAAACCAAAAACAAATCATACTCACTGGTGCTCTGATGTCGGCCACTGTAATCAATTCGGTCGTGCACCTTGCCTCAGTCCCCAGAAGCCCTGCGCCTCACATGACTGCTGAGGCCAATCAGTAGCCTCAGCAGTTGCTAGAGAGGAATCAGTGATGTCACAGATTCCTCTTTGGTGACTGCTGGAATTAACTTGAGGTGCAGGGCTTTCAGAAACCGATACATGGTATGCCATCGAACGAGCTTTGGCGGCAGAGTGAGTATGTATTTTTTTTTATGTTACACCTGCCAAGGGCATAGTCTGGGAGTCCTTCATGTGTTTTTTCGCAAACTCTATGCGGGCTTCCATATGTCTGAGGAGAGACTTCCTTCAGGCCACTCTACCATAAAGCCCTGACTGGTGGTGGGCTGCAGTGATAGTTGACTTTGTGGAACTTTCTCCCATCTCCCTACTGCATCCCTGGAGCTCAGCCACAGTGATCTTTGGGTTCTTCTTTACCTCTCTCACTAAGGCTCTTCTTCCACGATTGCTCAGTTTGGCTGGACGGCCAGGTCTAGGAAGAGTTCTGGTCATCCCAAACTTCTTCCATTTAAGGATTATGGAGGCTACTGTGCTCTTAGGAACCTTGAGTGCTGCAGAAATTCTTTTGTAACCTTGGCCAGATCTGTGCCTTGCCACAATTCTGTCTCTGAGCTCCTTGGGCAGTTCCTTTGACCTCATGATTCTCATTTGCTCTGACATGCACTGTGAGCGGTGAGGTCTTATATAGACAGGTGTGTGCCTTTCCTAATCAAGTCCAATCAGTTTAATTAAACACAGCTGGACTCCAATGAAGGAGTAGAATCATCTCAAGGAGGATCAGAAGGAAATGGATAGCATGTGAGATAAATATGAGTGTCACAGCAAAGAGTCTGAATACTTATGACCATGTGATATTTCAGTTTTTCTTTATTAATAAATTTGCAAAAATATCTACATTTCTGTTTTTTTTCTGTCAAGATGGGGTGCTGAGTGTACATTGATGAGAAATAAAATGAACTTTTTTGCTTTTAGCAAATGGCTGCAATGAAACAAAGAGTGCAAAATTTAAAGGGGTCTGAATACTTTCTGTACCCACTGTAATTTCCTATCTTCGGTGGGAGAGCGCCATTTCAACTTCTGCCTCAGGCAGCAAAAAAGCCATAATTGGCCCTGCAAGGGACTTTACCACAGGGTGTGCCCTGGGGGAAACTACTACCACCAACATCCATACCACCGGCCCACTTATCACTGAACCAGCCCAGAGGAGTGACGGAGTTTTGGTGGAAATGAATGCAGTCACTGTAAACCCAACCGTGACCAACTATTACTCTCATCCTCTGCATACTCCTTAAGTGGACTGCTGCAATTGACTTCCTATGAAAGTAAAAATACAATTAGCTATGCATATAATTAATTATACAATATTAATATTTGTATAATATATAATAATCATTTCATTTTAAGACTAGAGTCAGAGTTCGTAACTGACGCTACCCAAAATCTGGCCCTAACTTCAACTCTACAGCCCTGCAAATGTCTTAGGTTTCTCATATTTCCATCATCTCCTCCATCCTTCCCTAATACTGTGTCCCCAAATACTGTAATAGTGCCACACAGATAACCCCCTGAAAATACTAATAAATACCAGTGTACTTAGTGTCACACATAGTGCCCCTGTAAATAACTGTGCCCAGCAAATAGTACCCTCCCCCTAATAATAATGTGACCCCACAATGCCCATTAGTAACAGTGACCAGTAATAATGAGTGACTAAGGTTACCTTTTTCATCCCCAATTTTTGGGCAGGATAATATGGTGCAACCCTCTTTGACTCCACCCAATCTCTTTGTGCCTTCACACATTATGATGCCCCTCAGGATATTTAAAAACCGCATATGTTGCTCAAAAATGCATGCAGTTTTCCGATTTTTTGGCAAAAATGCACTGTGTGAACACAGCCTGAGCAGACCCCTTCATGATACTTCAAGAAGTTGTCCAGTCTATTTTTTTTTTTATTTAGGCCAGGGGAAGGTGAAATTATTATTTTTTCAAAAAATACTGTATACTCACCTGTCCCCGGTGTCCTCCCAGTGTGGTCTGGTCCTGCGGCTCGGAAGTCCTTGTGGGTGTAGCGTGCTACGGGGGCTTCTACCAGAAGAAAAACAACTGGTCTGTTTTTATAGAAGTGTTCACACCTGCAGATAATCAGTTAATCATGGGCATTTGATTGGAAGCATCTGACTGATACTTACCCTCTAATACCTATGAAATCAGTAAGGATATACTTCGTTTTTTATTTTTTTTTTAAGTGCTGATACATAAAACCATAGAATTCAAAGAGGGAGTACTTTCTTTTTCTCATGAGTGTAATAGCCTTCTTACCTGCCAGAGTTGTAGGAAGCAACAGCAGCAACTAGGCGGCAAACCTGTGCTGGCCTTCAGAAGTGAGAGATAATTCAATTTTTGCTGCGCTGATTAAATTTTGGAATGGCCATTAATCTTCAGATGACCCGTCTTATTTCGACCCAGGTTGTCAGAAAAAGGTGAAAGGAGTTTATAAAATAACCACAATTGTATTGCTTTGGCAGGACATGTCTGATCTTATTGGCATTATAACATGCCTTACAAAAAAACATAACATTTCTCTTGCACAAAATTGTTGAATACATTAAAAAATGGATTGCTATGGAAGCTAAACCCGTCTGATACAAAATAAAGAATAATATAAAATTATGCCTCGGCCTATCAAATTAACTACAACTCATCCCAGAAAACTGGCCTATGTTATATAGGAAATCTACACCAGTTATTAAATTCTCCCAATTATGTGTATTAGGCTGAAGCCCCAATGTGCGAAAACGCTGCAGCAAAAAAAGGTGCGTTTTACAGTACCTGCAAAGTGAATGGGATTCTGGCTAATCCCATCCAGATACTGCAGAAAAAAATCTGCAGCGGAAAAGCTGCATTTTCAAAAACACTTGCATTTTAGAAGATAGCAGCATGTCAGTTATACCTGTGAAAATGCTGTTGTTGTTTTTTTAATTTATTATTCATTTACAAACTATTTTGGGAATGGGGGATTAATATTTTATCCAGAACATGATCCTGCTTTATTTTCAAGTCGTGTGCTATCTGTGGATGATCCATTTCTCATGTATGTAAAAAATGGATCTATTTATTTATTTTATTATACTTTACAATGGCTCTAGGTCCATGATTTGTGACTTTCATGGACCCATAGACTAGAATGGAGATCGCTGGTCCAGAAATAGAGCATCTCTGTTCATTAATGTGTGTGCATGCAGTCTGGAAATCACGTCTGCTGAACCAGAAAGTGTGAATAAGACCGAAGGCTGGGTTTAGACAGAATTGCATGCAGTTTTTGATTATAGTTATGAGTTGCACATTTCTACTATGCCAGTAAACCAGAGGGTTTCAAGTTAATGGCCATTAGCATATAGGTGAAATTATACATTAAGCAAAAAAGCACACTATAAACCCAGCAAATTCAACTACTTGATCACAAGCAATCTTTATCTTTAGCATACATGTTAAGACTGATAGCACAGTGGTTAAAATTCCACAAATAAATATCAATTTATTCTATTAGCTTACATAAAATTTTACATTGTTTCAATTAGAATATTTTTTAAAAATGCTCCTATGTCTACATAGTGGTGTTACATACTTGTTATGGAGACTCTTTGTTATCCAGACCGCCTAATTTGTCCAGTGCCTGTGGTTAACTTTTTCTTGCCCCAGTGACGTACTATTATTTCAGTGGCAGAAATCTGTTCCTGCGAGCTGACGTAATAGTACATCATGAGGATGGGGCTGTCTCAGAACCTGAACTGGGGCCATCAGGAACGGATGTCAGCTTTGACACACAGCTGACATCATGATCCAATGGCTCACAAACGATGATGACACCTAAGAGGTGCCTTAGTGTCTGCCTCCCCCTCATCAGCACCCCTGGAATAACATTTCAGGGTGCAGATGCGTTGCCATGGTGATGGGGAATCCAACTAAGGCCCCCACATTATCTTCATAAGTACAGTTGTGCTAAAAAGTTTACATACCCCTGCAGATTTTTTGTTTTTTTTTGGCCTTTTTTCAGAGAATATGAATGATAACACAAAAACTTTTTCTCCACTCATGGTTAGTGGTTGGTTAATCTTCTGTGTTTTCTCTTTTTAAATCATAATGACAACCAAAAACATCAACATGACCCTGTTCAAAAGTTCACATACCCCAGTTCTTAATACTGTGTATTGCCCCCTCTAACATCAATGACAGCTTAAAGTCTTTTGTGGTAGTTGTGGATGAGGCTCTTTATTTTCTCAGATGGTAAAACTGCCAATTCTTCTTGGAAAAAAGACTCCAGTTCCTGTAAGTTCCTGGGCTGTCTTGCATGTACTGCGCGCTTGAGAGCTCCCCAGAGTGGCTCAATGATATTGAGGTCAGGAGACTGAGATGGCCACTCCAGAACCTTCACTTTCTTCTGCTGTAGCCAATGACAGGTCGACTTGGCCTTGTGTTTTGGATCATTGTCATGTTGGAACGTCCAAGTACGTCTCATGCGCAGCTTCCTGGCTGATGAGTGCAAGTTTGCCTCCAGTATTTGCTGATAACGTGCTGCATTCATCTTTCCTTTAACCTTGACCAAGTTTCCTGTGCCTTTAAAGCTCACACATCCCCACATCATCAGTGATCCACATCCGTGCTTTACAGTAGGAATGGTGTTCCTTTCATCATAGGCCTTGTTGACACCTCTCCAAATGTAACGTTTATGGTTGTGACCAAAAAGTTCGATTTTTGTCTCACTCCAAATTACCTTGTTCTAGAAGTTTTGAGGCTTGTCTCTGTGCTGTTTGTGACATTTGTGCAGTAATGGCTTTCTTCTGGCAACTCGACCATGCAGCCCATTTTTCTTCAAGTGCCTCCTTATTGTCCATCTTGAAACAGCCACACTGATAGTTTTCAGAGAGTCCTGTATTTCAGATGATGTTATATGTGGGTTTTTCTTTGCATCCCGAACAATTTTCCGGGCTGTTGTGGCCGAAATCTTAGTTTGTCTACCTGACCGAGGTTTGGATTTTACAGAGCCCCTGAGTTTCCATTTGTTAATCACAGTTTGAACACTGCTGACTGGCATTATCAATTCCTTGGATATCTTTTTGTATTCCTTTCCTGTTTTATACAGTTCAACTACCTTTTCCCGTAGATCCGTGGACAATTCTTTTGCTTTTCCCATGACTCACAATCCAGAAACATCAGTGGCTGGAGGAAAGATGCAACAGTCTGTCTGGATCCCAGAAACTCACTCAGCTTTTATGCACACACTGATTACAAGCAAACAGGTCACAGGTGAGGATGTTACCTTTAGTAGCCATTCAAACTCCTTTGTGTCAACTTCTGGGCATGTTATCAGGCCAAAATCACCAGGGTATGTGAACTTTTGAACAGGGTCATTTTGATGTTTTTGGTTGTCATTATGATTTAAAAAGAGAAAAAAAAGAAGTTTGACAATAAATTACTTCAACCAACCACTAACCATGAGTGGAGAAAACGTTTTTGTATTATCATTCATATTCTCTGAAATAAGGCCAAAATACCAAAAAAATCTGCCGTGGTATGTAAACTTTTTAGCACAATTGTATATCTATAGAACTTTGCCACCTAATGTTCCTGCACGGTGAATGCCATAAAAAATAAAAACAACAACAAAATTGCCGTATGGCCACATTGATCAAAAAGTCACATATAACTCAGAATGGTACTAATAGAAACAAAAGATATTCCCATAAAACAATACCTCAAAAACTCAGATGATTTTACAAATTCTGCCTGAAATCAGCCTCCATTTATTTCTATGGGAGACAGACTCAGATTTTTTCTTCTATTTGTGAAGTCCCTTTGAAATGAATAGGAAGTGGAGGTCATTTCTAGAGGGAATCAAATGAACACTAGGGGGCACTATAACAAGCATGTAAATGACAGCATTTTTTTCTGAAATAAATCCAATTAAAACGTGTTATGCTTAGCTGACATGCACAGTGCATTAAAAAGTAATCATGGCATGGCCCCATTCAACTTTGAAGACTTCTATGAGACTATGGCACATGAAATTCTTTCCATATCCTTCTATTATTGTTCTGTATAGCTACATCTTAGGCTTCATAAGACACATTACATAACGCACACTTCATCCACCCCTACTGTTCAAGTGTGGCTGTCACTAAGCTCTAGAAGATGCCAGACAGTCATTTGTGATCTGTCACTAACAAGGATCAGAGCTGTCTGCTCGGAGATTAGATAAGAACTCAATTACATTATGGTATGCTAGCTGCTTATGCTAAACACCTTTAAGACACAGGATTGAAGCTTACATATGGATAGTAACCAGAATACACAGTGATGTATTTTTTACCTATGGCCCCTGCACTCAGCACATTTATGGGAGGGTCTGTCATGAAATATGGATCATCTTTTCATTAACGCCTCATTAGCATTCCTCTTGCTTAATTAGCAGTACTTATTTCCTATTGATTAGTTCATGGGGCCCGTCCCCTTGTCCATGCTGCTGAGGAGATAGCGTTCAATAGCGGCTCTTCCTTAGTCACACCCACAATTAGCAGACTGACCTGTTTACAGTCTGGAAGTAATGAAGTGAGACGCTTATTTGTCAGGAAGCAGTTTATCATCTCCCTTGGGAATGTGACAGAATAACCACACACCTTACAGTAACTCATCCGACACATTGCAATTATTGTAAGCCATCTTTTCTGCTTTTATGCTTTATTATTGTATTAAAAAAGAAACAATTAAACACATTCAACATCTTCATCAAATAGGTCACCTCTCGGGGTTAATCCCTCAGACCTTCCAGGGAAACTTCTACAGCTTTAGCTATGAGAAGTGTTCATGAGTCGCAGCATCTTTCATTTTTTACCTGATCATCACATGCAGTGACAATGTCTTTCACGCTTCAGATCACTACAGGTAGATCTTTTTTTATGAACGATCAGGCTATGGAGCTCTTTATTCACATTACCAGGCTATTGAACACTCTGTACACATATTAGGCTGTGATAACATTATACAATTCTGCCCTGTATACCCCCCGCTTGTCTTTGTTCCCTGTTATTCTATGATTTTTTTCAATTTGGGACAGATTAAAAGTAGCTGATTCTTAAAAAATTCCTACTCAGCAACATGTCTTGTCGTAATGCATAACCTAGCTAGGAGACAATCGACAAATGCTTGTGTAAGAGACACAGAACTATTCTGATCATAGCACTTAAATCAGGTTCTATAATAATGATAACACGTTTATTTATATAGTGAGTGCCCAACCTATTCCACAGCAGTTTACATAGCAATATATACCTATTTTCTAGCTCAGGTAGAGGTGGTTCACCTGGACAGGGGGTTTTATAGGTTTAGAAAGAACATGACTACTTTCCCCTAGTAAAAATGCCACACATACCTGTAGATTGTGTTTGGTATTGCAGCTCCACTCCATTAATGCAGTCCAAAGTGCTTTATATCAACCAATCCTATCTGACCTAAAACTGCTTTCTATAATCCGATTAAGTGCTATGATTTTCCAATTCTGAACAAACTCTTAAAAGAACATTCATTTACAATGTTGAACTGTGTTATGACTAATGCAGACCCTAAGGGGGTGGCATAAGACAAAAAGATTCCCTCTTAAGTTCTCTTTCAATCTCTGTGTCATGCACAACTCCTTCCAAACATACATTAGACATCAGTTTTCTCAGGTATTATTATTGTCTATGATGGATTTTAGTGATAACAAATTAGTAAATTACTCACAAGGACTTGGTTTAGAAATCTTAATGATGTCTGACCATTTGTTTCAGTGGAATCTAAAATCTGATTGCTGGTAGCCCAATGCTGCACTAACTGGGGGTTCAGAACCCCCATTTTAGTCACAGCTGGGGTCACAGGAGTGGGGCCTCAAGAGATCAGACATTTTACAAACACCTATCCATAGAATAGGTGAGAAATGTCCCCTGTAAGTATGAAAATATAAGGAGGTTTCCATAGTTAGATTAGATAGCAGAAATAACTGTAGGGGGTACAACATTTGCAAATGCACTTGGGCCCTGGAGTCTGAGGAGATGCAAAATGACCCACTACCCCATATGAGGAGACCCATACTATTAAAATGGTCTCATGGTTGAGGAGTCCTTTCGAAGATTTTTCATTGGGACCCAGGAGCTTCAAGTTATGTCGCTGCCAGATGGATTATTGATGAGATTAATAAAGTTACTAGTAAAGAGAGCATAGACACTGCTCTCCAATGTAACTATACAGATTTTTTTTTTTTAATAGGGAACATGCACACTGCTGTATTATGGCATATGCACTTGGCGTACCCATGGCTCCACAGTATTGAGCTGTAGGAGACTACTGGCAACTATTAAGGCTCCTGATTCTCAAGCCGAGACAAACCATAGATGCTAACAGATATTTCCCAGCTCTTCTTTCTTTCTGCCCTGTCTTCAGATTGTTCTGTGTTCTTTGTTACACTTATGGGCAAATTCCTTCCTTTCTTACCAAGTTATTATCAAGTTCTATTTCGCACCCTTATGGTTTAGTCCCTAATACTGTCCTTTTAATACATATTCAGTTACATAAGAAATGTTCTTTCACGTCTTTGTCAGGTTTCTTCTTTTTAACTTCTCCAGCTATGCAATATTGCTTTCACGTCTTATCCAGACAAGATTTTTCTTATTTTCCTTGGTTATCACAGAATTCTTTCTCATCTTACTTAGCTGTAAGAAAGCTTTTTTGAAATCGTATTTGGCTTACAAAGTTCTTTCACATCTTATCCATTTGTGACAATATTCTTCTAAATCTTACCTGGAAGAGAATCCTTGTGTTCTTCGGTTACAAAAGCTAAATAGCATTTCTTCCTGCTGAGCCAAACAACCTAGCATTAATGCACTTCCTATGCATTTCACCAAAGTATGATGTTTTTCCCATGTGTCTTCCCTAGCTATAATTACATTGCCTCTTATCTCATGCGATGCTATCCCCTGAATCTTCCCCTGCTCTGCAAGCTTCTTCCCCTGTGTCTTAACCATTTTTTAATAATATTCACTTATCTCATCAAGCTCTGCTAGTGTTTCTTTCTCCCACCAACTATGACAGTAATACTGCATCTTAAAAAGCTATGGTCGCATTTTCTTACACCTCACCCACACTAACCAGTATTCCCAATGTCTCACATATCGCCCAGTTGCACAAGCTATGATAGCTTTTTCTCTAATTTTACCCATCTGTGATATGTCTCCAAACCGTTTCATCTCTGACAACAATCTATCATCCTCAGGATATGGTAACCTTCTCTTAGCTCATGATAGCTTTTCCTTTGAGCCATCTTCAATACTCTTCCCTCCCACCGCACCAAGCAGTGTTATCTTTCTGTCAAATACTACCCATCTGCATTGGTGTTACCTGGCATCTCACTCCGCTAAGGCTGTTCACTTGTATCCCATCTACCTGATACCGCATTTACTGTCGCGCTTCTATGATGGTGTTTCTTTGTATCTGACAGGAATATAATAGCTTTTACCTGCGGCTTACCAAGATATGAAAATGTCATGTTCTGTACTTATGACAGGGTACACTTACCTTTGGGCTTCCCAAACCCATAACTGTGTTCGTTTTCATGTAATCTAAATATGTTTTAAGCCATATGTGCATGCTTTTAGGCGGTGGAAAATTGTATAATCTTGAGGTCTTCTGCAAAAAGGAGAAACCAGTTTTCCTCAGATTGTCAGGGAGTACCGAATCATACCTCCAAAGGCTGGAACAGCTTCCTTTAGCATAAAGATGGATGAGATACTCACAATGCTCAAGCCTTTAGTTCTCTCTGGAAAAAAGCTTTTCAGGTTTCAAGGTAAAGACAGAAAAAGGCCACAGTGTTTCTAGATGTTGCGAAACATTAACAGCAGGCTCGTACATCTTCACAATTTTACAGAACATAAAGGAGGCGGCAACCTTTCTTTGTATTGTCAAAAGTAGATAAAACTTGTGGAATCATCATCCTTATAATATGGACAAAACCTAACAATAAACTCCTCCCACCCCTCCCAAAAATAGGTTTTCTGGTTCTACATACGTGAGGTATAGATAAATAATTTTATCTCCCATACATCCTAAAGGATCTGTCCAGCCAAGAATATAATTTTATAATAGCTCAGAATGGTGTACAAAAATAAAAAAAATTAATGTCCCATCCCTGCCTTGTATTATTAGACATTATTAGTGACTAATAGCGGAGGATTGGCGAGAATGAAATTTAGTTTTGCTATACCATTCAGAGCTATTTTAAGTTATCTAGTGTATTGCTGAGGCAGTAAAATGGAGGAGATTTTAACAAATCTAATCCATCTGTAGCATAAAAAAAAAATCTGTGTGCAATAGAGGCCAGGGCCCCACGTTGCGAAAGAGCCACGGTGGAAACACTGCGGCAAAAAATGCAGTGTTTTGCAGTAAATGTAGAGTGGATGGAATTCTGGCTACTCCCACCACACACTGCAAAAAATATCCACAGCGGAAATGCTGTGATTTAAAAACCATCTCCTTTTTATAAATTGCAGCATATGAATTATACCTATGGAAAAGCTGGCGGTTTCCGTAATGGTATAATAGGGACAGAAGGTCCGCAGAGAAAAACTCTGCAGACTTTCTGTGAAAAGCGCTGCGGAAAAAAACACACTTTTTGGCTGGGGCTCTCTATGCCTCAGCCTGAATGTCAATTAATCTAGTGGATTTCACCCTATGCAATGCAATGCATGGGGTCAAATATGTGACAAAATCCATGTGTAAAATAAGCAGATTTTGTTGTGAAATTCGCTGCAAAGTCTGCAACGAATCTGTGACAGATTTTTTAATTCCTTTATGGATTTACAGCCCTGTGGACATGTTCTTAATGTATAATGCCATGCATATCCACTTTTCTGTTGGAAACAGAATCTCTGCTAAGAAATAAGTAGGGAATATGCCATAAAAGTAATTCATGTGAAAACCTGTTTAAGGCTAAGGCCACACGTAGAGAAACACAGCTAAAAAACACAGCAGAAAAAACAACAACTCAGTGCTTGCATTTTTCACTGCTTTTCTGCTGTTTTTTTACACAGTAGGGCTGATTTGCTAATAGGGTCTAAGTTTTAGACAGTGCAACTTTAGACTAGATAATCCTAAACTGCGCCAGATTTATCAAAGTGTCTGTTGCGGTTTGATAAATCTGGTGTATTGTTAGACTGTCTAGCCTAACTTTACATCACTTATTGTGATGTGGCTTAAAAGTTCTTGGTACATTGTTTTGTCACACAAGTTGGAAAAATATCTAAAAACTATATAAAACACTTGATAAATGTGTCACACATGCTAAACTGTTTTTTGGTGCAAGGTACGCCAGAATTCTGGCACATTTTGCTTAATAAAAGGTTGCATTTCAGTGACAAACAAAAATGCTACTTTTCCACAACATGTGGTCTAAGCCTAAGGCCGGTTGCAGACGACAGTGCTGCAACTGGCCGGCAGTGAATTAAAGGCATGGACGGAACACGGGGGACACAGGGATTTCACCCGTGTGCCGCCCGTGCTTCCGCGGCTCCTTTCATTAAATGAATAGGAGCCATGGAAGCAAGGGCCGCAAAATAGGACAGGAATAGGACCTGTTCTATATTTTGCAGCCCGGACTGTTGACCCGCACACGGGACCGTGAAATTCACTGTCGTGTGTACGGGCCCATAGAAAACAATGGATCAGTGTGCTATCCATGAAATACACGGATAGCACACTGATCATGGCCACAGTCGTCTGCAACCGGCCTAAGTCAGTTCTGTGCAAAGTCTACTACACACAGTGAATTGCAACTAAAAAAACACTGCAAAAAAACCCAAAAAAAAACACACTTGCATTATTCACTGGTTTCCTTCTGGTTTTGCATTTTCACATCCCTCTATTTAAGTATATGGGGAAAACATTGTTTTCGCATGTAAAATTAACATGCGTTTTTTAACAATGCATGTGTTTTTGCAGTGTTTTTTCTGCAATGTGAAGAGGAGAGTAAATAAAATCTCATTCACTATGCTGGGACTGTGAAATGCAACATTTTATCTACCATGTTTCCACAAAGCAACACCTTGCAGAAAAAAATGCTGCGGAAAACATAGCATTTTCAAAAACTCTTGCATTATTTTTTTTAAAGCAGAATATTAGTTTTAATGGAGGAAATTCTGCCATCCATAGATTTATATGAGGAGGAGTCACAAAGTCAGAAACGCAGAAAAGCTGTGAAAAACACAAGCATTTTTTATATATTTTTTCCACTGAGTTTTTTGCATCAGAGAGTCAGTAGAGTTTTTTTTTTCAAAATGCCGCATGTTCTTGGTATGGCATTGTACAATTACAATTGGTTTTGCTATAGGACTTCAAAGACAACATAAAAATGAAATGTTCCTAGTATGACAAAATAAAAAAAATAAAATAAAATGCTTGTTAAAAAACACCATAACAAACTTGAAATTCAATACGGCAGATGTACTGAGCCTGTAGTCACTAAGGAAAATGCCTATTGTAGTTTAGGCCTTGAGGCTCAATCCCTATTTTTCAAATCTGATATGTGTCACTTTATGCAAGAATAACTTTATGGCTAAGGCCACACAGGCCAGGTCCGCTGTGAGATGTCTACAGCAGACATCCTGCAGCGGCCCAGCCCATGGCAAAAACCAGCCAATATCGGCTAATTTTCAGAGCGGCTTTGAGCCGCAATTCCCAGGTGGCTTGTCCTGACCTTCAGCCTTAGCATTGCAAAGGTTCAAACTGTGGCCACACACGCTGCAGTAATTGACCTGCTGTGTTTTGAAAGCCAGCTGAGCAAGACACTTTGCATTGTGGGTTCCATTACATTGCTACTCTATGTACTTTTTCTTGTCACACAATATACTTTACATTGGTGATAAATTATGGTTGCTACATTTTGCATTTAATTATTAAAAAATGGCTGCACATTGCAGTGCTGAACTATTACAGTGATGTGCATTGTGCTCAGTGCATTATGCATGTGCTCAGTGCAATGTTCAAGTGTAACTTGATGTTCCTGGGCCCAAATGAAAAATATGTAATGGAGCCCACACTTACTATGTGCTATGTATAATACTAGTGTCTTATGTTGTAAGCCTTTGGGTCCCCTGAGGCTCCAAGGCCTGGTAGCGGTTTCTACCTTTGCATCCCTGTAGTTACGCCCCTGGGTGAAGAGCAGGAAGGAGTAATTCAGCATGAGATGTGCTAAATGTATTAAGAGGCACCTCATAACCCCTTCCCGCTCTGCGCCATGCTATTATGTCATGCAGAGAACATAGTTAACGCTCAGCGCCGTAGTATCAGACCTGTGTCTGCGGCATGACTTCCACATTATTACACAGCTGAGACCCAGGACTAGCTACTGGAGTTGGAAAATACTCTAACTCTGGTGGATTATCCTCTCAGATGCCGTGATCAATAGCAATCATGGCATCTGGGTGGTTTGGGTGCAATACCACCCCCCTTCCATCTCTTTAATGCCCCATGATGACATTGCGGGGTCCAAAGGGTTGCCATGGCAGCTAGAAGGCCGAACAACAGTCTTCTGGTTACCTATTCCTACTGCACATAGAGAGCCTATGTGCAATGTACTGCAATTTGATGTATTTCAGTACATTGCACTGGGGATCAACAGATCTCAGGATCAAGTCCCGAGACAAGAAAAAAGTAAAAAAAAATTTTGTAAAAAAAAAAATCCGTAAAAAAATAAAAAGTAAAAAAACACATGGTGCAAACAAAATAAAGTAACATGTTAGATATCCCCATGTGCGCATAACTCCTCACTATCCAAAAATGATACATGTAAATGGAAATTATTGAATTTTAGTCATCTCACTTCCTCCCAAAAATAGCAATAAAAAGTGATCAAAAAGTCATACATACCAAAAATTGGTACCAATAAAAACTACAACTGGTCTTGCAAATAAAGAGCCTTTACTTATCTCTGTGAACAGAACAGTAAAAATGTTATAGGCATTTTCAAAAATGATGTTTTATTAGTGAACGCGGAAAAACATAATAAAACCAATATAAATATAGCATCACCGTAATTGTAATGACCCGCCGAACAAAGTTGCCACATCATTTTTAATGCATAGTGAACGCTATAGGAACAAAATGTAAAAAATAAATGATAGAATTGTGTTTTTCTCATAAGGACCCTCAAAAAACTTTAATAAAAGCTAATCAAAACATTATATGTACCCAAAATAGTGCCAAATGAAAGTACAACTCATCACACAGAGAATAAGCCCTCACTTAGCTATGTCGACAGAAAAATAAAAAAGTTATGAATTTTGGAAGGTGGACCAGGAAAATATGAAAAAAATCAAAGAGCATTAACATACAAACTACCCTGCGTCCTTAAGGAGTAATAAATGTTGTGCAGGTCAGAGATATCAGTGTACAAGTAACTGAAATCTACGCCAACCGGGAATTGCCATAGATTTCAAGTGTTACTTACACCAGTTTTTTGACATAGGTAATAGTCCATGAGTTGGGTCACAAAATCCCACCACTTTATGCCCAGCTCCAGCCATTGTATTGCCCAGTTAGCAAGCATGGTGAAAAATGGAAATAAAGCACAGTTTTTCACTTAAAACATGCTGCATCTTGAAAACTGCCTTTTTTAATGCAAGAAAACTAGCGTACCCACAATATTAAATGTTAGCCATTTTTTATTTTTTTAAGTGTTTAAAAACACAGAAAAGTAGTGTGTAAGGCTAAATGGGACTTCTGTGAACCCAGGCACACTTTGAGTTTATTAACATTATGGCTCCTTTACATAGTGTTCTTTTCTGATGTTTAAACTGCTTATAAATTGATTTTAAAATGGCAGCTTTTGTGTATTCTTGTATTCCCAATAAAATAACCATTTCCTATAACTGTGTAGTGCAATACTAAAGTCAAGACTTGTCCCAGATTTCCTTTTAAATGTAACATTTTTTTATGGCCTTTAAGGTAGCATTTTGCTTACACATTGCCTGGTGTTTTATTATTATGATTTCTGCAATGTGTGGATGGGATTAGGCAGAATCCCATCCACTTTGCAGGTACTGTAAAACGCAGCATTTTTTGCTGTATCGTTTCCGCCATGGCCAAAGTGCTGAGTTTTCGCAATGTGGGGCCCCGTCCTAAATAATGCTATGATAAAAGTTCAAAACAAATGACAGTTTTTGCAAGGACTTAAAAACTCTACGCAAAAATAGGGCAAGTTCACACTACGTCTTTTAGAACCGATTTTTTACGTTTTCTGCCTTAAAACTGCCTAAAAATAAACTCTAATATGTCTTCCATTCATTTCAGTGGGAGGCAGTAGCAGAATTTTTCAACTATAGTGAGCTAAATTTAGCTCTTAGGCTATGGCCCCATGTAACGAACCACAACCAAAAAGTGCTGTGGAAAAGACTGCGTCGAAAATGCATTGCATTTTTTTCCACAGCACTTTTCTGCTTCAATTATAGCTATACAGAAAACACCAGCATCTCCGTATAATTGACATGCTGCGATTTACAAAAATGCTCGTGTTTTTGAAATTGCAGCATTTCCACTGCAGATTTTTTCTGTAATATGTGGATTGGAATAGCCAAAATCCCATCCACTTTGCAGGTACTGTAAAATGCGGCATTCTTTGCTGTGGCGTTTCCGACACGGCCAAAACACTGCGTTTTCACAACATGGGGCCTCAGCCTTACTGAGGATTAATCTTTGATGCTATATGGACATATCTGACTGTTCACTGTTCAAGTCAGATGAAACAGCTCACGTTTGTGCAGATTCAGATGCAAAAAAGTGATTATGGTCCCATGGTGGCGAACCTATGGCACCCATGCCAGAGGGGGCACTCAGAGCCCTCTCTGTGGGCACACGTGCCATCACCCCAGCCAGTCTCCTCAATCCTAAACTAACGGGGAATCCAGGGCAGCAGCTTACACTGACAGAAGATTGTGACTTCTGCTCCTACACAGATGCGGTCACACCATTCATCAGCGCCTGCACTACGGTGGAAGAAGGAGGTCGCCCAACTGCTCTTTGTGGGAGTGCAGGTACGTACAAGAGCATATTACCCAGTGTGGGTGCCACTGTGGAGCATATTACACTGTGTGGGGGCCACTGTGGAGCACATTATACTGTGTGGGGGCCACTGTGCAGTATATTATACTTTGTGGGGGCCACTGTGGAACAGATTGTACTGTGTGGGGGCCATTGTGGAGCATATTGTACAATGTGGAGGCCACTGTGGAGCAGATTGTACTGTGTGGGGGGGCACTGTGGAACAGACTGTACTCTGTGGGGGTCATTCACTATTTATATCACACAGTATTTGTTTTATAGCAGACATGTGATATTATTACAGGCTGTAATAACATTGTACGGTCGCTATAAAACAGATCCTGTGTGCTGTAAATAGAGAACATTAATTGTTCAGAAGTACCAAATGCAAACTATTATCTTTCACTACAAAACTGTTTGTATCATTGAAAGCTCTGTAACGCCCCAATCACACGACCATATTTGGTAAGTCTGTAATTGTGGATCCACAATTACGGACGGTTTCGGACACATTCATTTTAATGGGGGCGTGCACGCGTCCTGTTTTTTTGCGATTTGGTGTTTCAGAGCGCAAAAAAATAGGACAAGTCATTATACGGACCCCGTTATTCATTATTGCGGAGCCACAAATGCAGCCTGCAAACAGCTACTGTCATGTGAATGGGGCCTTATTGTGTTTTTAATATAAGACAAAAGATGTACTGTATAAGTTGTTTTTTTCTAAAATAAAACCTCAGTGTTAAGGTTACATTTCTGTGTTGAGATAAATTAGTGGGTTTTGAGTTGCAGTTTGGGCACTTTGGCTCTGAAACTTCGCCACCACTGTTATAGGCCACATGTTTTAGCAGACATATAAAATATCATGTGTAAGGGTTATTCTTGAAGAGGATGTTGCAATGTCACATTTAGATTTGGGAAGTTTAGAGGATCAGTGTAAGTGGAAAGCAATCATTTTTGTTTGTGCAGTTCCTAAAGCAACATACAGTCATATGAAAAAGTTTGGGCACCCCTATTAATCTTAATCATTTTTAGTTCTAAATATTTGGGTGTTTGCAACAGCCATTTCAATTTGATATATCTAATAACTGATGGACACAGTAATATTTCAGGATTGAAATGAGGTTTATTGTACTAACAGAAAATGTGCAATATGCATTAAACCAAAATTTGGGTACCCTTATCATTTTATTGATTTGAATACTCCTAACTACTTTTTACTGACTTACTGAAGCACAAAATTGGTTTTGTAACATCACTGAGCTTTGAACTTCATAGCCAGGTGTATCCAATCATGAGAAAAGGTATTTAAGGTGGCCAATTGCAAGTTGTTCTCCTATTTGAATCTCCTCTGAAGAGTGGCATCATGGGCTCCTCAAAACAACTCTCAAATGATCTGAAAACAAAGATTGTTCAACATAGTTGTTCAGGGGAAGGATACAAAAAGTTGTCTCAGAGATTTAACCTGTCAGTTTCCACTGTGAGGAACATAGTAAGGAAATGGAAGACCACAGGGACAGTTCTTGTTAAGCCCAGAAGTGACAGGCCAAGAAAAATATCAGAAAGGCAGAGAAGAAGAATGGTGAGAACAGTCAAGGACAATCCACAGACCACCTCCAAAGAGCTGCAGCATCATCTTGCTGCAGATGGTGTCACTGTGCATCGGTCAACAATACAACACACTTTGCACAAGGAGAAGCTGTATGGGAGAGTGATGTGAAAGAAGCCGTTTCTGAAAGCACGCCACAAACAGAGTCACCTGAGGTATGCAAAAGCACATTTGGACAAGCCAGCTTCATTTTGGAAGAAGGTCCTGTGGACTGATGAAACAAAGATTGAGTTGTTTGGTCATACAAAAAGGCGTTATGCATGGCGTCAAAAAAACACAGCATTCCAAGAAAAACACTTGCTACCCACTGTCAAATTTGGTGGAGGTTCCATCATGCTTTGGGGCTGTGTGGCCAATGCCGGCACCGGGAATCTTGTTAAAGTTGAGGGTCGAATGGATTCAACTCAGTATCAGCAGATTCTTGAGAATAATGTACAAGAATCAGTGACGAATTTGAAGTTACGCCGGGGATGGATATTTCAGCAAGACAATGATCCAAAACACAGCTCCAAATCTACTCAGGCATTCATGCAGAGGAACAATTACAATGTTCTGGAATGGCCAACCCAGTCCCCAGACCTGAATATCATTGAACATCTGTGGGATAATTTGAAGCGGGCTGTCCATGCTCGGCGACCATCAAACTTAACTGAACTGGAATTGTTTTGTAAAGAGGAATGGTCAAAAATACCTTCATCCAGAATCCAGGAACTGATTAAAAGCTACAGGAAGCGACTAGAGACTGTTATTTTTGCAAAAGGAGGATCTACTAAATATTAATGTCACTTTTCTGTTGAGGTGCCCATACTTTTGCACCGGTCAAATTTTGGTTTAATGCATATTGCACATTTTCTGTTAGTACAATAAACCTCATTTCAATCCTGAAATATTACTGTGTCCATCAGTTATTAGATATATCAAATTGAAATGGCTGTTGCAAACACCCAAATATTTAGAACTAAAAATGATTAAGATTAATAGGGGTGCCCAAACTTTTTCATATGACTGTACATACTGTTATTAACACTTACACTCCATAAAACCTCAATGTTTTGTCACTTTACTTAAATGACTTTAAACAGCATTTTATCAACAAACCTCAAATGCCACAAAACATACAAGACGATAATGTAATTTTTTAAAATAAGATAACTTTTTGGAGTTTTACAGTTTTTCTTTAATTTTTTCCATAATATTGTTATTTATTTTTTTTCATAAAAATCACAGGTATTGAAATCAGGAGAAGATACAGAGGTCAAAGTTCAGTTTTAGTCTCTTGGCCTCCCACACTCAACACCTCGTACTGTACTCTGTAAATTTACCAATTCTTTTGTTTTATTATATTCTCTCAACTCAGTCTAGCCTCACGAAGGCCATATCAACAAATGTATTGTTGGTATGACCAGGGGGGGCATTTCTTGAAATCTGGGGAAGTTTTGGGGATCAAATTCACAAGGTTAAAAGTGCAAAGGTCATTCCCCAAACATACAAAGTCCATGGATTGAAAACAACAGGATAAGGAATCCCTGTTATCATTGCTTTCCTTAAAAAAGTCATGTTGGTTGTATTTAAACAGCTGCTTAGAGAAGGTAGGATGAGAAAAGGCTTCGTGCATTCCACTAACTGCCCATATAACCCCATCCCTCACCTTCCCCAGTGCTCAACCAGTATCAGATCATCTTCATATTAAACTTGCGAGGAGCATCTGCAGAGGAGAGTCCAGCATCAGACTTTCGTGGCACATACTCAATCTCAATGTTGTGTTTGGTATTTCCTTTACCCCTGCTCCAAAGAAAAAGGAGGACCAAGCAGAACAAAACCACCCCCAAGAAGGATATAAAGCCCATTGTGGTTGCAATGATTAAAGTCTTAATATCAAATGGGAATGGAACACTTGCACGAGTGCTATTGACATCACTTTCATTCGGCTGGTTTGAGATGAAGGCAAAGGTCTTGTTGGGTTGGTGAGGCCAATCTGGAGAATAACTGCGTACATGGAGATGAGCTAATGAAGTATCATTGCCACCAGCATTACTTGCCACACAGTGGTAAGTCCCATTATCTTGTATCTGGGCATAACGTACCTCCAATGTTCCATCTGGAAATACAGTCAGACGCCCATTGCTTTTGCTGGTGACGAAAGTCTTTCTTGGGGATTGCCACAGTATGGTTGGTGGTGGATCACCGTCAGCTCGGCAGAAAAAGTGAACAGTATGACCTTCATCTACATGTACCACTTGTGGACTTCGATCCTGGATTCGTGCGCGCCGACAAGTGAAGTAATTAGGCTGCAGAACATCTGGAAAATCTTTGAACTCCTTTCCCTGTACATACTCTGGACTGGAGCAAGAAGGCTGCTGTCGATTGAAGTTGAGGCGCCAACGTCGCCGGAAGATCCATAATAGGCGACAGTCACAAGCCAGTGGGTTGCGGTCTAAAATTAGCGTCTCCAGATTACCCACAGAATGGAAGGAAGATTCCTCCAGTGTACTGAGAAGATTGGAGGAGACATTCAGTACTCGCAAATGGTTAAGACCTCGGAAGGCATAGGGTTCCACCACAGTCAGTTGTCCACCTACCAGATGAAACTCCTGAAGTCTGAGCAACTCATGCAACATAGATCCTTCCACAGATGTGATGGGGTTATATGAAAGATTAAGAAATCGAAGATAAACAAGATGTCTGATTGCCACATATGGTATACTGCTCAAATTGCAATGAGTAACAGATAGAGAAGTTAAATTCAACCCATAGAGGCTATTGGATGTCATTGTGTCCAAATATGGCCAATGTGCAACCTCTAGGTTTTTCAGCCGAAACAACCTTTTGAAAGAATAGTCACGAATGACATTGATATTGAGGTACCTTAGCCTTAGAGAGATGAGACCATGAAGGTGGGACAAAGCCTCTGTGGGCACCAAAGTGAGGTTACATTTTTCCAGTGTCAGCTCTTCCAGACTGTTGAGTCCACGGAAGGCACGGTGAGAGATGTATACCAAATCATTATCTCCAACTTCAAGAGATTTGAGATTATACAGGTCCTGGAACATGTCATCCAGAAGAATAACAATTTTGTTCTCACTAATGTCAAGTTGTGTAAGGTTACTAAGTCCTGTGAAAACACCTAGTGGAATGAGTTTTAGACGATTATTTCGCAGCCCTAGGAAACGTAGATTGAAGAGACCATTGAAGGCGCCAGGTTCAATGATGGACACAATGTTCTCATTAAGTTCCAACTCCTCCAAATAAGGAAAGGCAGAAAATTCGTCCTGGTTGAGTGTCTTGATCCGATTTTTGCTTAGGTCCAGCAGCCGTGTGTCAGTGGGGATGCCTTCAGGAACGTTAAGATGCCGCTTACGATGGCAGAGAACTGAGCGATCCTGAGCAGAGCAATCACAGCGTTGGGGACAACCTGAGGCAGAGCCAGACAGGTAGGAGCCCACTACAAGCAAGAGGATGGGACACAGGCAGGGTGGCAGCGGGAGAATCATACTGGACCTTGGACTCACCTAGAAAGAAAAAGACACATTTAATAATATTTCAAAATCTTGTTATAAAAGCAAGCTTACTGCACCCAATAAATCACTGGTTTCAACCCTTTGCATTTACCCTTTGAAATGTTAATTCATTTATTATTGACACCCACATTGTAAAGAATGGCCCAAATTTACAATGCCTTGTAAAATAAAAACCAGCAAATCCTGGAAACTGCACTAGATGAAGGATGATCTTCACTGGTGTAATACAGGCCATGTTTGTGGCGATCCTCTAATAATGGTGCATGTCAGTGAAGCTAAGAATATACAATCCTGTGATAATGGCCGATAACTAAGAACAACAGTGAGTGAATGCTGCAATGTTTGTGACTAAGGGTGGGTTCACACTTTGTGTCTGATGAAAAAAAAAACGGTTTTGCGGCGCAGAGGGTGTAAGTGCACACCCGTGTATTGCTTTAAAAACCCATTCAAGTGAATGGGTTTTTAATCAAAGCATCGCAAACCTTTCCCTATCCAGTCCCTATCCAGTTTTCTGACATTTAGGTCGGATTCGTGGCGGACGGAGTGCCGCCGCAAGTGTGAACCCACCCTTAATACTATACTTCATAAGGATCTTATTCTTGGTCACACCCACTGCATGTGGACCCAGTCTTGTCTTCGGATGTGTCACCTGTGTGTGTGTGTGTCTGTGTCTGTGTAGAAATATTAACATGCAAATGGACTGCCTGTGTCTCAATAGCTGATGACTGCCTGGGTATTATCAAAGATGTAATGCATTGAAATATCATTTAGTCATTTGTAGACATGATGAAGAATTAATGCTATTTCATTCCCAACACAAGAGAAAATTTATAAAAATCAATCATGAGAATCAATAACTATAAATTAGTATTAGTCCAGGATTAGACTTTCATGATACATACTCAGTGTTATGTTTGGTATTTCCATTACCCCTAGAAGTATATAAAGCATATTGTAGTTAACAACAAATGGAAGAGGGACACTTTGTAGAGGTAATGATGAATTCCCCCCACTGTGTCCATGGAAAATATCATTGTCACCAGCGTTACCTGCCACGTAGTGAGTGATAAATTCCATTGTCTTTTATCTGAGCATAACATGAACTATAGTCAGATGCCCCATGCTTTTGCTTGTGATTAAAGTCTTTTGTGAGGACAATATATAAAAGTGGTGGTGGAACAGCACAAACTACATAAACTACCAAATACATGTAAAGCTGCAAATCACTGAAATTATTCTAACAGGTAGGAGTAGCTCACAGCACAGGTTCATAATTTTGTGTGAATAAAAGCTCAAACATTATATACGATGTAAGGAGGACACGATCTAAGCTGTTTACACGTTAATCTACTTGCAGGGAGTCTGCTGGTTGGCAGGTGCATCTAAGTACAACATGTGTGGGCACTAGAAAGCAGCTTTCAACTGTAAGGCTTTCTATCGTTGTCACTGTAAGGTGATGGTCAGCATTTATGTGTTTTCCCCTGCCTACCATATACTGTTATTATTTAGAGCTTTCTTGTAGACATTTTTATACTATATATCTAATCTATGTGGCCTTGTTAACAACTGATGCTAGAAAAGACCCAGAAAATAATCCCCAAATAGGACAATGCAGCACTGTCCTATCTTTAGTTGCATAATATTGTGTCTGGTAATACTTAAAATATACAAGTAAAACATAGAAACTAGCTTCTAGAAGCATAAATGTATAAAGCAGAAAATAAAACTATAACGTACAGCATTAAATGCCTATGGTAAGAGAGAGAGCTGCAGCGTGGCCACCAGGAGCCTTTCTAAGCGTTTTGCTCCACCTTTTCTGCACATTAGAGATGTAAACAAAGGCATAGCCCCCACCTCCTCTGCTATTCCATTGCAGACAGGGCAATTAGACGATTAACGATAATTACAGACAAGGAACTTTAGTCTGGGAAAAAGGAGGATGAATTAACACATGATGTGACGGTAAGCACAGTGTTTGTTCTATACAGAATGTGAACCCTCGCAGTTAAATATCTAAATACATTCCAGTTATAACACATATAGTGATCTCTCAACCTTCTATTCTCTATACACATTTATCCCTAATATAACATAAAGAGCCCTTTATATAATCCTATCCACAGTGCAAGTTCAAGCACAAGAAACACTACATGTTTCCAATACTGTTTTTTTTTTTTGTACCATTATTATTATTAATTAATTAATTAATTAATTAATTGATTGATTTATTTATTTTTATTAACTACTTCAGTACCGGGCCAATTTGTGGTTCAGGACCAGCCATATTTTCGTTTTTTTTTTCATATGTGCAGTTTTTAGTGACACATAGGGCTTTATTTTTATGTTGTTTTCATTTTTGCATGTTTTTCATTTTTTTTATATCCGGGAAAATATAAACAAAAGAGGAGGGAAAACGTGTCTTTTTAAAATAGTTTTTCCTCTCCATTATGGTAATTTTTATTTTGTATTGTGTTGTTGGGGGTGGGGCTAGAACCTGTGATGAGGGCATGGTATTGGCGTATTATTTATTTATTTTAATTATTTTACTTTTATTTTTTTTTTCTTTTCTATTTATTTATTTATTTATTTATTTATTTTTACATTGTGTTCCAAAAAGGTTATAATAGACCTTTGGGAGCATCTGAACACTTCTTTTTTTTTTGGTGGGGGAGGCTGATTCCCCCTGTTACTGGGGCTGATACCTATGGCCCCAGTTACAGGAGGAATACAGTCTCCTACCCATGACTGTCTGAGCTGATCTGGGTCTTCTAGGACCCAGCAGCTCTAACAGTCTCTGATCCCTGGCGAATCGCGTGACTGCTGGGCCAGAGGGGAGTCGCATCATGGCGGCTCCTATAGCTGTGTATACAGCGCTCATTGTAGTTACAGCCGACTCCCTGTTTCTGAAGCTGCACTATTTCTACTGGTACATCCTTGCAGAACAAGAGAGGGACCGCCCGGACTTATGTAGTCTATGGGCGGTCCGGAAGTGGTTAAAGTCAATACTGTTTGATAGGCTTATATGATGCCAACATATTCTGCAGTGTTGTACAGAGATCATCACCATCATGTCTGTTCACCATCATTACTGGGTGGTTTTTCCATAAAGATCTACTGTATTTGCTCCTTTTTACATAACGATATGTTCTGGTTTATAGATTTTTTTCATCTCAATCTTAAATGTATTAAACAAAAAAATAATATAGTGAATTTGGTAATCTTTTTTTTTTATCATAAATTTGATCTTACACAATACTGACTTGAGTGAAATAATATACAGAAATATTGGATGGATATCAGTCCACAGCAATGCAATGATCCACATATTGTTCCTAATGTCTGTAAACTATTCCTTCAGACATCCTCAAGTTTTCCTATGTTTTTGCATGTCATAGTTTTCTACATTCAATTGAAATGGGTGTAGTCTGAAAAACTAACTTTGCAAAATAAAGGATCCCTATATGTGTTGGAGGTCAGACTCGGCCCACAGGAGAGCAGGCAAATTTCCCAGTGAGCCCTGCAGCCAAGGGCCCACAGCTACTCCACCACCTGTACAATGGTGCACAGCACATTACAATCGCTGTACTACATATAGATATGGAGTGTACAGCATCTCAACCAGCCTATGCATCCATAAAACACACAGACACATCGGGTGTTTGAAGCAACACCTAGGTACAGTGGCAGGCTGGTCCTCCATTCAGGGGCCCTGCCTTCTTGACATCACTGCAGAGGCCTAATCACCAAAGGTGTTGCAGCCTCCCGCCACTGACTGAGACTGAGTCCTGCTGCTGCGTGAGCACATAACAATTTGCAGGTAGATGTACAATGAACCCCCATAATTAATTTTACTGAAGGAATCTAAGCAACCTCGCCCAATACTAGAGTAAGCAGTGATTCACTAGGGGCTACAATGCCCTCACACTGAACTGTATAACTATGGAACTGAAATCTGCAAACCAACAAATGGCATTATAGGGAGATGTTATTGGTCACTCTGCATCACCAGACATGCTTGGTAACATATGCACAATTCTAACCACTTTTAGACCAAATATTACTTGTAGAGGACATCTTTATCCAGTCACATGTAGCTACAATGAGGGGTCCTGAATACCAGTCATATACTGGAAATCATCTATATCATACATAGCCGTTCACATCCCAAATATGTGTTTGATAAACCAACAAGCTCTTAGTAAATGACCCAATATATCAATTATAAAACGGAAGCTGAGGTAATCTTCTCATACAGTTTTAATGCATATTGCAAGTGCAAAAAAATAAAGTTAGCATTGTAAATAAATCATGTGATGCACCACAGTCTTCCATTCTTCCTTTGTATAACAAATAGGGAATATACATATTTTATAACTGTGAAACTCTTATTTTATACACTGTTAAACAAATGTTTACGTAATAAGGCTAAAAAAAAGGAATCATCCAAATCTTTTGTACAACCATAAGTAAAAACTTTTCAGGTGACAATTTTAATAAGCAAATAATAAGTGTAGACTTCTATCAGTCTAAATACTAAGTCTAATCTGCTTTTTTCTTGGACATTGTAATTAGTTTCTATTTCTCGCTTTCCCAGTCCATTTATTTTACTTTGGTAGGAGGTGCTAACTTAGGACGGCACAATGGCTCAGTGGTTAGCAGTGCAGCGTTGGAGTCCTAGGTTTGAATCCTGCCGAGGACAACATCTGCAAGGAGTTTGTATGTTCTCCCCGTGTTTGTGTGGGTTTCCTTCCACACTCCAAAGACCTACTGATAGGGAATATAGATTGTGAGCCCTATATATGACAATGTCTGTAAAGTGTTGCAGAATATGATGGCGCTATATAAGTAAGCATAATAAATAAACTTCAAGTTATCTTTTTTGCATTGTACATTTGGGGGCATGGCTGCCTCCATCTTGGTATACTCCTCCCCATGGCTGTTTTTAATGTACCTATTTTTTACTTTGCTTCAAGGTGCTGACTACTTTCACTTATTCCTTATTTCCCAGCTACCATTACCATGAGATCAATCAAAACAATTTAAGTTGAACTACAAGTGTTAGGGTGTCATAATGGAGGCAGGATGACTGATGAAGTTAAAAAGAACAAAAAAAATCGATTTCCGGTTCAACACTGGAAACTAATGGGATAATACCTCAGTTAAACTTGTATTACAACCATACACATTTAAGGCGCATCCACCACTTGACTGATTCTGTAACTCCTACAAACGGAGAGAAGTAGCATGCATGCCTGTGGCTTGCTTTCACCTTCTCCTACCCTCCTTGTCTGCTGTGAAACACTTTGGAATTTCAAGCAGAAGCTCCAATACATGCATGATGTTTCCTTTGTCTATGGTCAGATTACCCCTTTAAGAAAATAATAATAATAATAATAATAAATTAATAATTTCATAATAGCTAACAAATAGTGTCCTGACAGCTGTAACCCCAAATTCTATGTCTCTCATGTGAAAACTTGGGTTCATAAGAGAATACATAAGTACATAGGTGTTTAACATTCTGTGCAGCACTTTAATAGGTGGCAAGTCAACATTAGTGTATAGAGCGGCACTTTTCAACACGAGTAAGGAAGGCCTCACTGTTGAACTGGCCCCAACTGTTTGTGATGCACAACTTGTGATGATATTTTGGCAGGAATAATATGCAGTACAGTATTGACAACATAGTTTTTTTCATTTTGTGCTTCTTTTAATGTAATACTGGGGTCAAGAGACTGAGATAAATAGATGTCACAGTTCAGCATGTTCTGGTGGTCAAGGGTGCATTGGTAGAGAGTACACCCTAGTGACGACATAGGGCATTTCCTGTGTGGGGGCTGCTGTATGGGTAGGGGTAATATAATACAGTAAATTACTTTATAGGAATCTGCAGCTTGTTCCATCTGCTTTTTTCCTCTATGATGATTATTGAAATAAATGTTTTTATTGTATTGCTCCTTACGATTTAGTAAAGAAATATGTAAATTAGATTACCCCAATATGCTACAATTTACACCAAAAGCTACATGATCACAAAAACAAAGCTCCCTTTTGATACAGGAATGCCAAATCACAGATAAATGCTTCCAGTACATTGAGGGTGCCATTATGAAACAGGTGAAATCTAATAGCTTTAATGGATTTTAATGTACGTTTCTGCAAAGAATGAACCAGGTGCTAAGTGCAGGGAGGGAGCATCAAAGGAAGGAGTAATGTAAGATATACTAGCAGAGCTACAGTGAAATAGATGTGTTTAATAAAGAAATACTAAACCTAGGAATGAATGATAAGAGATAATCTTGCCCTACTGTTTATCAGATTTTCTGCAAGGTCCCTAAACAAACAAACTTGTAGAAATCTTGTACAGAAAAGGTGTTAATGAAGGAGGTGTGATATGTTTAAAGGGCGGGATATTATGCCTGGTCTTCTATTGCAGTGTAGAAGGGCTTCTACTGTAGCCAGCAGTATTACAGCTAAGGGTGGGTTCACAGTTGTGTCGGCACTCCGTCCGCCGCGAATCCGACCTAAATGTCGGAAAACTGGATAGGGAAAGGTTTGCGATGCTTTGCTTAAAAACCCATTCACTTGATTTGCGGCGGACTGAGTGCCACCACAAGTGTAAACCCACCCTAAGTGTGATCTGAGGTTTGTAAAAAGGAAAGGGGACATGACTGATCGCCTGAAACGCTTATAGGAAAATTCTTTATAACATATATATTTCTTATTTATATCCAATGTAAGGACAAGATCAAAGGAAAGGAGGATCTTTAGAAAGTAGTTGCTGGGATTTTTTGTCTATAGCTAAAGTTCCTTTAACGTTCAACAGAGTAGTTTAATATTAAAGGAAGAAAATGGTAGTCAAGGATGGACTTTCACTTTAAGTCTTGCCTCTACTGTATAGAAACTGTGACCTGTTTCTGTCTGTTACTATGTATTTATACATGAGACTTGATGGTGCTGTGAATTTCCGGTAAGAGACAGGGAGAGAGAGCTGTTTTTTACATCCTGAACTCAAAGCTGTTATCAAAGCAATTGAGGCGCAGGCACTGTCAAATCCTGGTAGCATGGAAAGAAAAAGGTTTTACATGTAGACCCCATATACAATACATGTATACACATTGAAACGTTCTTATTGTTTTGTTTATTCAACCCCTTAATTGGGATGTCTCACTAAGAGTACTATGGCATATGGACATCATAGTGTATTACTATTACAGCTGCCATGTAATGCTAATGTGGCATATGGACATCACTGTGTATCACTATAATGGCTGCCATGTAATGCTATAATGGCATATGGACATCATAGTGTATCGCTATAATGGCTGCCATGTAATGCTATATTCCCTGCAGAGCAAATTGTATGGCTAGCCAGTACTTCCCCATTGACTACTGAATGTTTCAGAAGCAAGAACCATGGCAGTGGGATCACCAAGCCAACTTCAGGGGTTGTCATGGTGAATCAACCACTTCTTAGTGATTCCTGATAGCATACAGTAGCAGACAGTAATATGAATATTACATATTTTTAAAGCTAAAATTAAAAGGGTTTTCCTGCCATTACCCCACCAATCCCCCCGACTTCTGCAAACCCTCAAAATATGTACTGGTTTCCATATAACCCAATAAGTGAACATCTGTCATAGGAGTGTAATATTATTAATAATTAAACTCATATTAAAGTAAAATGTAGAGATCAATATCAAATAGAATGTCTATGTGAAATGGTATTAAAAAGTATTTTTCACATTTCAATGGTAAATATATATTACTTGTTAGAGGAGCAGGACACAAATTCCCCAATTCTCCTTGTATTTAAAGTGGTTTGTTTAGCCCTTGCATTCAATGGTGTTATGACTGAGGAACATATGCTGAATATATAATGTACATCTGGAAGTGTCACAATACTAACAAACACAAATAACAACCGTAAACCACTTGGTATTTCAGAAACATTAAGAACATACATTGTCAGGTCTCTCTCTTTACACCGGTAACCTAGAG
Organism: Leptodactylus fallax; assembly: GCA_947044405.1. NCBI lineage: Eukaryota > Metazoa > Chordata > Amphibia > Anura > Leptodactylidae > Leptodactylus > Leptodactylus fallax. The sequence continues at coordinate 2,873,377 of CAMRHE010000137.1, read as the reverse complement.
AACAAATGAAACTGGTATTATGGCAAAGATGGTGATTATAAAGAAGCTAAGATATAATAGAGCTTATTGAAATGCAGGCTGGTTAATAGAATGGACCAGGCTGCACGTCAGGCTAGTGGTATAATGGGGGCAGTATAAAGAGGGTACAGCATATAATGGAAAGACTGAATAAAAAAGTAACCACCCCCAGCCTGCACACTGTTATGTACAGGCGAGGGCCACCTAAGGCTTTGTTTGATGAGGCACAGTGTAATGCACAGCCCCAGAATACAGAACCTGGGAAGGGTCTGCTGTATACTGGGCCTTATTAGCATTTAGAGCATTCATAGAGCTAATCCTCCAGTGAGAGAGATGTGAGAAGCCGCTGTGATCTTGTGAAATCGGTGAGCAGCTCGGAAGCTGTTTGTGCTCTGGTGGGTTTCTAGGCAGACTCTCTTGTGACAAACCCCATAATCCTTCTAATGTGCGGCTATATCATCAGTATTGATATATCCATCTATTTCTGCTTATCTATAGACTGTACAGGTATCTGTCTCAATCTCTAAAAGGCATAGAGCAGTCTCCCTCTACTGTTCTTCCTTTATACTGGATACATATCCTTCCTTCTACCTCAGTCATAGCTACAGACACCTTCAGGTTCTGCCTTTTGTTCTGTAATATTCACAGTGCCCATATAAGTAAGATCTATTCTTGAAGCTTAATCTTCCTTTATATAGGTATTTCCACCCAAAGGAATATCAAAACTGTGGTCAATGCCTCCATCTCTCTTTTCCTATGTGCTTCTAATACTCTCTGAAAACCATTATCCCTCCTTCATTTTGCACACAGGTCTCCTGGGTCAGCTAGTAGAATATGGGGTCAATAATGCTGCTGAAGTACATGTACATGAGAGGAATACAGAGAGCAGGCCAGATACACCAGAAGCACATATGTTCTCACGATACTAGCTGAATATTAACATGCCTGGGAGGGGTACACAATACTCAGAAGGAGAAAATGAAAAATGGGGAGGATAAGGGAAGGGTTGCTTGAGAAATATATTGTTCTGTAAAGGTTGTGTGATGAATATATAGTAGGTCAGTGTGGTACAGAAATGAACAAAAGGCAAGAAAATACAGTAAAACACAATGGAAGAAAACATGATAGAAAGCTACACATAATGCTCAAAAATGTCTGTTCTAGACATGATACATTAAACTATATGTATTTAAGACTATGAAGAGGAGAAAGTCGATATATGCAAAGATACCCATCCATCACAGAATATACAGGTATTTTTGCCGACAGCACTTGTTAGTCTAGCATAACTGGTTACATAGACAGAGATGTCCATATCAAATGCATAGATAGATGATATCTGTACCTGGCCTTCATTTTTCGCTGCTGCGAGACGCCTTCTCTCTTTTCCATCGCCAATGAAAGGATAACAGTGAAGGACCGCAACACAATCTTCCTTGCATTCAGAGCATAACATGTAGAATCACACACACACACATACACTGATCTGCAGTGACAGAGGCACTCGCACAATTAAACACGGATTCAGAACTAATCATACAGACAATGACACAGTTATTCTACGGATAATACAATACACATAGAATGTAAAAAAAAGGTTCACATACATACAAGGACGCTTACACAGACACAACGTCGCACAAGGACACACATCCACTGCCACTCAGCAAAAAAAAAAAAAAAAAAAAAAAAAATCCAGAGGTTGATGTGAAGCTGCCGCACACAGAGTGCATGTCAAGGTATAGACGCACATAGGCTATAGAGCAGAGATGACCAAAATGAGGCACGTAATAGAGAAAGAAGGGTGAGATAGCAGGAAAAACACACAGAGTAAGGGAGAAGAAGCAAGCAAAGAGGAGGGACAAACAGATACAGAATCAGAGAGAAGCAGGGAGGAGAGGAAAGTGGGGAGAGGAGAGCAGAGGAGGAACTATGACAATGAGCTGGAGAGAAGGAACAGCTGTGAGCAATGACTCTGCTCCTTATTCCTATATACAAGCACTACGCAGTAGTGTGCACTATATAGACAACGCAATGCTACTGCTGCCAAGCCTGGCATGCTGATAGAATTCTAATGTCCAGTGCTGAACATGGATAGATAGCTCCGCTGGCCACTGCTGGACCCTGTGAGATAACTATGCTGCCCAGAACTACATATAAAGAGATAATTACTCTTCTCACCTCTGTATGCTGACATACTGTACATCTGGCTGCTAACAGATAACTGTGCTGGCCGCAGCCGTGCACTGAAGGATACCATAGTCATTTATGATGGGAAATATCTCCACTATTTTATGAGCTATACAGAACCAGGTATGCTATCCAACACTGCATAACAAGAGATAACTCCGCTGCCCAGCCTGATAAAATAAGAAGTAAATACACTACTCTGTGCTATATAGTAGGAGATGATTTCCCATACTGTACAAGGAGAGAGGTGATACTGTCTTTTATTCTTAATATAGGTTCTAGGATAAACTAGTTACCATCATGCTATACATTTGAATCCTTGTCTGTAGCTTATAAAAGTGCATCTGACCTGTACTAACCCTGGACCTCCTGCCTAGACTTCTGTACTGCACACCAAGCAAATGATTGCCAGGTCCGAAGGTTCCCAGCAGAGCATTGCCCACAGCATCATATAGCCTTGTTATATTGCTGGTTTGCCTTTCTCCCATAATGCACCTTGGTAACATCTCTTCCCCAGCTAAGCAACACGCTCCTGGCCATCCACATGATGTAAAAAAACATATTCATCAGACTAGGCCACCAATTTCTATAGCTCCATGGTGCTTCTGATGCTCATATCTCCATTGTAGGCATTTCTGGTGGTGGACAGGAATCAGCTTGGACACAATGGACCAATCTGTGGCTATTCTGGCACACGCAGAGGGATTCATGGTGTGGACTTTTTCAACAATTTATGCAGCTTCTTTAGTTTCAAAAGTATTTAGTGAAATATTGCAATAACAAAACGTAAAAAAAATCAGAACAATTGTAATATCAATACAAAAATGTGAGGCAATGCAAGCACGTAACAGAGAAACTGCTATACATTTGAAGTCAGCATAATCATAGGAAAAGGAAGGGAAGTATAGCAGCTTTTTTATAGGATCAATACAAATGTACTAGACATTGCTCTCCATAAGCATCAATGAGTCTTGAATGCCTAAGACAATGTTTGTCCTTTCTTGAACCACTTTTTTGCAGGTGCTATCCACTACATATAGGTACACCACACCTGACATGCTATCAGATGGGGTGGTTTAAGCATTTCAAAGCTAATATTGTAGTGAAAATAGCTTATTAATAAGATAGGCGACAACAGAAGTAAGCAAAAACATATCAAAAGAAGCTACATTACCACATGAATTCATGGATTCAATCTGTCTTGTGTCAGTGGTTCAGGCAAACAGTTTAATGATGGGGGAAATGTTTTTTTTTTATATAAATTTAACACCAACTAAGTGTTTTTATATGACACAGCCCAATGGATATTGTGTCTGATATGGATACAGCCTACCTTATTAATGCCTACTTCTAGAAAGGTATTGTGCCATGTCATAAAGTGCTCAAAATGGTACACAAACATAAATTGAGAATGAGTTGAGTTTACTTTAAAGGGAATATATCACCATTTTTTTTACTTATTAAAACCTAATATAAATACATCACTTTTTTAAAGGGAATCTGTCAGGTCAATCTGGAACACTAAACCACGCACAGGTCCTTATAGACCTGGGGTTTAGTGTCCCAAATCGCCCTGTTGTAATGCAATCCACAGGCGCATTAAAAATAAAAAACATTTATACTTACCTAGATAAGGGTCCTATCGACGCTGTTTGGTGAGATCTGTCCGGCTTATTCATGAGGCACACCTCCCGGCGCCTGCGCTGTTCTTCAGTGAAGCCAAAGATGGACACCCCAGCTTCACTACATAATTGCGAGGCATGTACACTGAAGACGAGGTGTACTCCTCTGGCTTCTTTTTTATTTTTAATGCGGCCATAGATTGCGTTATAACAGGGTGATTTGGGACACTAAACCCCAGGTCCATATGGACATGTGGGTAGTTTAGTGTCCCAAATTGCGCTGACAGATTCCCTTTAAGGCTGAAGCCCCACGTTGCGGAAACGCAGCTTTTTTGTTGCAGATTTTGCTGCGGTTTTTTGAGCCAAAGCCAGAAGTGGATTGAGCAGACGGTAGAAGTATAAGAACTTCCTATATATTTCCCATTCCTTTTGTAGCCATTCTTGGCTTTGGCTCAAAAAACGCGGCAAAATCTGCAACAAAAAAAACTACATTTCCGCAATGTGGGGCCTTAGCCTAAATCTGTTTTTGTATTCTGATTTTTTATTCTATTTTCTGTACAGAATTACCTCGAACTCTCCTCTGCTCTGCTATCAGCAATTTAGTGATATGCTTTTCAGCAGGCTCATGGCCATTGTCAGAAACAAACTTGAGCCAACTCATTGAGATCTATGTGAGAGTTTTCTAGACAAGCCCTATGCAGGGAGGGGTAATAGATAAACTGTGACATTATCTATCATCAGTAGTGGATGCACTTATGGGTCAGTGATGTTCTCTATAGAGGAGCTTTCTTCCATTGTAATATTGTACATCTGTGATGTAATACTGTCTTTGCTGCAAATAAATCTCCTACAGAATTGGCAAATGTCCATTTATTATTAAGTTTAGTGGCCAGAGTGAGAATTGCAGGATATTGTATTTTTTAAAATACAGATAAAACTATTTTCACACTGTGTTCTTTTAGTCCATTTTCCAGTTCTGTCATAGATTCAGAACGGAGTAAAAAAAATAGAATGATGCAGAAGCACCTGTGTACATCTGTATACATCCACCACCATTCGTCTTGTGTGTTTATTGTTTTAAATGGAAGATAAAATCATGCACATAGAACTTTATATTCTGTTTGAAAAATAAACAAGACAGAAGAAAGCTTCCGTTTTTTTTTGTTTTTTTTTTTTACATTACAGTTAATGGTGGCAGATGCCAACCAAGGGTGGTCCATCTGCATCTGATTCTACTAGTTTTTCAGTCTGTTGTTCTGATCCATCACACAATCAGAACAACAGGCTAAGGCTAAGGCCACACGTTGCGGAAATGCAGCTTTTTTGTTGTAGATTTTGCTGACGTTTTTTGAGCCAAAAGCAGGAGTGGATTCAGCAGAAGGTAGAAGTATAAGAATTTACTATATATTTCCCATTCCTTTAGCGGCCATTCTTGGCTTTAGCTCAAAAAAACCACAGCAAAATCTGCAACAAAAAAAAGCTGCGTTTCCGCAACGTGGGGCCTCAGCCTAAAAAAAACACAGTGTGAAAGTAACCTAATGACATGGCAATTAAAAAAAATGTAAAAAATATGTTTAACCCAAAAACTCGGTTTAAAAAATAGGTCATTTTCTAGTGACATGTTCCTTTTCATGGCCTGTTGGCCATTGGTCTTCATCTGGTAGAACACATTTCTGAGAGTTGCAACATGATTGTGCAGACAGATCTGGAGCACTGTGCAAAGCCATTATGGTCCAGCATCTCTGGTGGAATGTTTTAGTGCCTTGTACAATTCGTTCCATGAAGGTTTCAGGCAGCTCTGAGAGCAATGGGTTATCCCTATCCAGAAATGGACAGATATATGAAAAAAAAAATGTAATATTTTGTTCAAATGTATGCACATGGATGCCATATTATGTTAATGTGTATACAATTAGCACAGAAATGTATACATACTGAATGTAAGCCTAAGCATGGTGTAAAGAAAGCCTATAAGGACCACTGTAACATGATACATATCCTGAATATATTTGTATAGCCTCAATAAACTGAAAGTGACCAATTTATGATAAACCTTACATTGATTTTCTGTAATGACAAACTTTACTAAGTGCTTCCCTTCATAATAAATGGATATATTCCTCTTATTGGTTTACTGTTGTCTTTTTATATACATGGCTGTTACATATAATAATAATGTATACATCTGCAACTGCTTAATATTCTGTTCATTATCTGGCAGTCCTTGGATTGTAATGACCTTTTTATTTTATGTATCCGGTGCATTATTCAGTGAGGATCTATAGGTTGCAAAAGCAACAGTAATATTTTTAATAACAGGTCTGTACATTGATATTACATTGCTCAATACTATACAATAAGTGCATTACTGCAAGACACTGAAAATGGCGTAGTGACGCACAGATTCCCATTGATAAATGCAGGGGGATATAAAAGGGTCATGTCCAACAGTGTCACATGTATGTCACATTTTTCTTTGTCTTGGACTGTGGGCTATGAAATGATATTCACTGTGATCCCCTGCCAATCTCATTCCAAAGCTGCCTGGGCCTCCCTCTGGTCTCTACTTGCTTAGCCAGTCACTGGTTGTGATGGGTCATCTCTGCTGCGGCCAATAATTGACTTGAAAAGGACTAGGAAATATAGACCAGTGTGGTCCCAGGCAGCATTGGAAGGGGAGCTGTGGGACTTAATGAGTATTGCTTCTTTTATTTTTATTTTTTTTAACTCATTCAGGGCTGTCTGTACATAAATTAAATCCAACAGAATACCCTTTTAATATTTTTATATATTAATAAACATAGTGTATAATACAAGCACTATCTTATCCTATTTATTTGCACCAGTTAATTCTTCTAACAAGATTTTACTGGAGGTCCAAGTGAGATCTACATTAGTGTAAAGTCAGTTATACTGTCTAATACTGCAAAATGAAAGATAATGTCACTTCAATAGTAAGAGCTAATGCTACCTTCCAATGCTGTAAAATTGGTATGTTTCAGAGACTACACTGAAGACCAGCAATGTTCAAGAAGATACACAGCAGTTTTTCTTCTAGATCTGCATAGTAACAGAGCTGTATCTTGAGATATACCGATGCAGCACAGCACTGTACGGAAAGACACTCTGGTGCAGGCCAGAAGTGGACAATGATAGATAACTATGCTACCCACCACTGTAGCTCTAGTCGCCAGGCCTATGCAGTTAGACAAAACACTGCTGCCAGCATTGTAAAAAGAAATAATTATGCTCTCCATTGCTGCACAATAAGAGATTACTGTATTGACCAGCACTGTACAATAGGAGGCAATTCTGCTCCCACAGCTACAACAAGTGATAATTATGCTACCCAATGAGTTACAATAAAGATAAATATGCTGTTAGGCCATATAAAATGAAGGAATCCACTGCCTCCAAATGCACTGGTGTCCACTGCTAAGTGTGCAGTAACTGACATGGTTAGATATTAGGACTGCATAACTGTACCAACTGATGCCGACACCAACAATACCAGCCCTTGCCAATAAATAACCACAGGAGATGTAGGATGGGGTGATGATGAGGTAGACCACAGCTTTTATATTTCATAGATATAACTTTAACCAGATACTAAGAGGAATATATTTGCATAAATGATTTATATAACAACACTTATTCTGCAAACAGTTCTTTTCAGTAGTCTGCATTCTAGTAGTCAAAGATTGATAGGCAAATGGTCCAAAACCAGAGATACACCCTCTAAGGGCAGCAACCCTGCCAGCTGTGACAACAAGAGACCCATCAACCAGGAAGAGAGGAGGAGGGTCGGAAGCTAGAAAAGTTGCTGACTACCAGAGCCTGCCCAGCATCAACTTAAAGGTGTTCTCTGCACCCAGGTGGTTTTTCATGCAAATTAGATAGGTCATCAGTATCTGATCAGTGGGGTCCAACACCCAGATCAATCAGCTTATTACGTTACCTCCCTGCACCAAGCTGCTTCGCTTGACAGGTACTTGAAAAGGAGCAGAGCTACATTGGGGTACATTCAGCGTCGCAACTTGTGTCATTCCAGCCTACAGGCTACAGTTGCATCTTTGCTGTTTCTGTGCCCATACTGTTGTACTGTATGATGGATACAGACGCGTCCGATGGATCCAAATGACTACAATGGGGTCTATGGCGTTAACATCATGGTGTCAATCATTTTAGCAGACAAAATACTGTAGCAAGCTCTGCTATTTTGTCTGCCTTTAAAAGTTGGAATCTGCTATTCCATTAGGAGCCTCTGATATAGATGTGAATTGAGCCTAAATATGCAGTCCAGTAGCACCAGAAGAAGAGGTGACCATGCTGTAGTGTCCAGTAGTACGGGATGAGAAAGTGTCCTACAATTGAAGTAGCTGTGATAGAAAAGTAATTATTTTATCGAGGAACTTATGAAGATAGATAACTGTGAAAATAAGCTGTACTATGGAGAAGACTGAGCAGCAAGGTTGAGTACAGGTAGGGAAAACTGTGGTGCCCAGAGGTACATGGTGAGTTATATATGGAGTTGGAGTCAGGGACAGTTTTGGGAGGAGTTGTAGTAGAAAAAAGGATACAGAGTCTGACTTCAACTCATAATAAAATGGTTAGTTAATTTTAATTATATTATACAATTATTATTATATCATTAATTAGATGCATAGCCTGTTACATATTTAGCTTCTATTTGACCACAGCTGTCAGCCCTTTATGAAGGAGCCGAAGTAGGAATTGGAGTCAGAGTCAAGCTGTGGAAAACAGAGACAGAGGTCAAAGCACCGACCTCACAGCCCTGGCTCCAGGAGGGTAGCAGTTGCGCAGAAAAAGTAGTGTCACTGCTGGTGCAAGTTATTATAGCAGTGACTTGCTAATAGTTAATGGTGTCCACACATAAACATCAGAGAGGGACACAGATCATGACAGAGTATTATTGCATGCACTGGGCACCCCTTACCAGGATATCAAGAAAATGGAAAATTTGTGTTTTGTTATTTAACTGGATTATGCAAAAACACAATTTTATAGTAACGTCTCTATGTATCTGTTATGTGGTTTCAGCGGTAGCGGCTGCCACAGGGCCCGGGACGTTAGGCTGTTACCTGCCAGAGTAACCCCAGCAGGTAACGGACCCTATTTATTTACCGATCCCTGCTCCTGCTCACGGCCGCCTGCGCTTCCCCTTCTGCGGAGGTGGCTGTGAGCAGGAGCGAGGATCGGTAAGTAAGGCCGCGGACCACTATAGAGCATAATAGTGTGTGTAGGGGCCACTATGGTGTATAACAGTGTGTGCAGGAATGCGGTTTGTGCAGAGGGGGGGTTGGAGGGGGCCCCATGTCAAATGTTCGCCTTGGGGCCCAGCCATTCCTAGTTACGCCACTGGCTGCACTTCATAATCCTCAGCACTTCTGAGTTGCAGGAAATGGTAAAACAGGAAGAACAAATTGTCCTGAGACTATAAAGAGTAATATACATTGATATAGTGTTCAACAACAGTGACTACAAAGCATCTATTGCTATATTACTTAAAAACACAAGGGAACCGGCAATGATCTGAGCAGCAAGTATATCCTTGAGGTTCCATGCTGTGTCCCATTAATTCCTAGTGTATCTGGGGTTAACCTCTACTACATGGTCCTCTCTGCCCCCTCAGGCCTGTAATACTATTATAGGATTAAATAGATTTCCTGCATTCTAACGGCTGTCAGTAAAGGATGGGAGGGATTAGAAAGGGAAAAGATGCAAAACGCTGAGAAAAAGACATAGCAGACATTATATTCACCAAATGAGAGGGTTTAAAGAAATATGGAGTTTGTAATAATAGATGATCTTAAAAGGGGAAAGCAATTACGTGATGGAAGTAAGCTAGACCTCATGCACATAGGATGTTATTATGCTAGAGTACCACAGGCATCAGTCACACAAGTTGTTATTCTGCTGAAACCACTGGAAGGGTACTACAGGCCTCATTCACTCAGGCTGACCTTCTACCTAAACCACAGGCCTCAGTCATAGGCTGATATACTATAATTCCATTGATACAACTATGGTGGTACTATAGGCCTTATGTATACAGATTGTTATTGAAATGACTCATTCACACAAACTGTTATTCTACAGTATTATCCTACTGTAAAGACTTTGATGATACTACAGGTCTCATTGACACAGGATTTTATTCTAATTACTTTGTGGATAGTACAGATCTCATTCACATAAGGTATTAGGGCTTATTCAGACGTTTTCAACAGACATGTGCTGTTTGTGTTCACAGCACGTGGATCCATTGCATGTTTCTATTTAGACGTCTGCTTTTTTTTTCACAGACTGTCGCTCCATTCAAAAAGAAAGGAAACTTGCTCTTTTTTGGACTGTTTTGTAAAGCATTCACCCCCATTGTTGTTTATGGGTCTGTGAAAATCATAGACAGCACATGGATGCCATATATACGTTCTGTCCATTTTTCATGGATTCAAGGAATTGATATATAGAAATACAGAAATTTTGTTTAAAAAAAAAAAGGTTGATTACTAACGTGAAAAACAAATCAACCAAGGACAAAAACACATGATAGGACCACATGTTTGTTAAAGTAGTTAGCCACTTTTATAAAGTTGATAGACCATGACTTTTAGGTCAGTGGGTATCCAACTGCAAGGACCCCTACAGATGGGCATGCTGATAGCTATGCTGCTCACTCGCCATCTTTGTGATGGTGGCAGTACAAACGATCGTAGCATCAACATTAACAACTAAACTGCCTGATCAGGGGGCAATTTAGTTGTAAAAAAGAAAGAAAAGAAATACTTATATTGTCTATTGTCATAAAATAAATGGCTGAATACAGTCTCACTTATTTTTATTTTAAGTAGAAAAATGTAAATGGTAAGTGCTTTATTGGAAACTTTTTTCTTTCCATTAACTTTATTGATAATTTGTTCTATTCTCTAATTTGAGAATTAGCAGATGTAAATCATATTAGAGCAATGTTTCGAGCTGCTGGGAATAACATGGGTATTCATTGGGAGACAGCCTACTTGGAGCCTGAAACAAAAGGAAGGAGAATCGTAATTAAATGCTACAGGAAAAAAACATAATTAAATGCTTGAAAGTGGAAGACAAGCCACATGAATAACAAACAGCCCCCTATGTCCCTTACTCCCATGAGCTGGTTTGTCACCACATGAGAGTCAAATGAGCAGTTAAATAACCGTCATTTGTCAAAGGGTGCTGGGCCATAAAAATACTCACTTGGTTTTGCACATTTTTACCTATAGCACATATAGTGCATGGAAATTGCAAAGAAGGAATGTTCGCGACAGAAGTAAGACATACATGGGGCATTTATGTATTTGTCACATAACCAAGCAATGTGAAATAGTGACAATATTAGGATGTGGACTGCATTCAGAAATGTAGACGTGAAAGCTGTATAATACTACATCAAATTCAAGCCCTTACGCAATAAAAGTTTGTATTCTCTTTCCTTCATTTAAATATCTTTTTCTCAGAAATCCAATTTAGGAAAAACACAAGATTTACACATTTGCTATATACTATCTTTATTCCACATAAAAAAGACCTATGGCATGGCAATCATAGAATAAAGAAACTTTATGACAAAAATAGCATCCTAGCACTCCATTAAAAAAAAAAATCATAGCCTTAGGTGACACAAACAGCACGTATATGTGATATGTGTGATGACACTGTGAGAAAATTCTGCAGATCTCTATCATAAGCAAAATCCCTTCTCTCTTTTGCACCCTGAGGACAAAGTCAGGGAGACCCGATAAAACAATCAATCGATATTGTGAAAGGAGTTGTGCGAAGAAGGAAGGGAGGGGGATGAGGGAGAAAAGGAAAGCAGGGAGGAGGGTGAAACAAGGAAACAGCAGAAGATGGGAAGAGGAGAAGATAGATGAAAAAATATACTAGCAGAAAGACAACACCTTAAAACAGAATAAAGCAATACATGAGTTTTACTAATTTACATACATAATCCTGTAATTATACAACATAAGTTATAATAAATAACTGAACCTAAGTTTCCTTCTCAGGATTTTCACAATTTGATCAGGTATTTATGAGATTGATTATAGGCCCGCACTGAAGTCATCCATCAGGGAAGTGAAAACTATGCTTTTTCATGAAAATGAATTGAAGGTTGTCACAGCTCCTCCTTATACCCCATTACTTAGACAGCACCAACATGTTCCCTCTGCAAAGAACTGATTCAGTTCACATCCTCAGTGGAGTTTAAAGTCTATTGTTTTCAAGTGTGGGGGTACTGTGCCAAAAATGCTATACAAGCACAGCTTGCCTTGATCAGACTCTAAGTCAAGGGATACACAACCACATGTAGTCACGTGAATAAGATCACAATATTGTGCTACTACATCACATCTAATGATCAATGTGGTCACTTGTGAACCCTAAGGTTCTGAGACCTGGTTGAACTTCTGAACAACTGCATTCGATATCAATATCATTTGCAGAGGGCAGCACAACATTTGCAATCTTAATGTCGTTTCGGAGAAAAATCACCTTGTAGCCCTAACCTAACACTAACAACTAACAGTGTAATGTATAAGGCCCACAGCATGTACATACACCTTATTTCTGTGGAATTGGTGTTTGGTGGGTTTTCAGTCACATGAATTACTGGCTTGTATGGAAGAGTCGTTTGTAAGGTTCGGTTTATGTGATTTTGTCCTCAACCAGACTGACATCAGGATAATTTATCATCACACTGCCCTGGTCATTTATACACACAGATACTTTGCTAGGATAGGAACAATTTGCAGGGCAAATTATTCTTATACTATTACCATAATAGCTAAGATAAAGCCCTAGTAATTCCTTATAATGGGGTCGTTTATAACAACTTTATGTTCATAGGGCTAAAGACTATGAATCCAGAATCATTCAGCCATATAAATTATTCTACAATCCAATGGTTATAATCATTTTGGAATTTGCACATGTCAATGCTTGTTATTATAGTTCATTTTCAGTGAGGATGTGGCAAAAAACTGCATGTGTAAACTCAAAATATGACCAAAATAATACACAGCTGCCCCATAGAGCTAATATTCAGTCGCATCTGGCCGCCTTCATCCTGCTATATATATCTGATCCAAAGATAGTACTTGTTTTGTACCTGGCTGATCTAAAAGCAAATGTGAATTAACCCAGTATTTTATTCAGACAATCCTAACAATTTCCATGTGATTTGCTGACAATCGAAAAAGTTAATTTTCAGACATGAAACCAGAAACCACTGAAGTGATTTTCTGATTTAAACTTTATGTCTCCACCAGAAATACCCTGTAGACATCACCCACAGTGTCTGGTCACTACTTATCCACCCGATCTACTAAAATAGCATGTAAGCCAGGGGAATCACCACTGACAATTATCAGATATAGTATCTATGGCTAGCTTTAGCTCTGACCCTGACTGAGAAGGCCGCACAATAATCCAATTTTTACCTTAGACCACAATTACTGTATGATTTTTGTGCTACTATTCCTCCAGAAGAAACATAATGCAATAGTTGCTGTTAAAAATCCAGCTATCTAAAAACATATTCTTACTTGAATTTCAGAAATCTCTGACTTCTGCTATAGATATCAAAGCTTTATCCTCTCTTTACAATCTGGGAGTTGAAGAACGAAGGGATACAAGTTTGAAAGAGAATAGAGAAGACTACAAACTGCGAAGAGCAAAGCTTTACCCAAATAATATTTACATCAGATGTGAAGCTTTCTTTTCAGAACTTTCCTAACACACTGTCCACCGTTCAGGAAGAAATTCCGATTGCATCCATCAAGATGAATCTTCAGTGGATTCAGCATCAGATCTTTATTTTGGTTAGAACTTTGTGTTGTAATGAGAGAAACTTGAGAAACATGAAAGGAATCATCTAAAACGTGTGTCTATAGACAAGACTACCAGCTGTTATTAAAATTGCAGTAGTCTTCATAACCAAGGATTCTGGCCCATGGAAGGAAGATTTTATTATATTTAAATGGACCTACAAAGCGTGTCTGGCTATTGCACTTTATAGGAAAGATAGAGTATATTGCTTCAGGGGAACAAGATGTCTACATTTCAAACAGAAATACTTTTGACATGTTACAGTTAAAGCGATCCCTTGGTTCACAATAAAAATGTCACAAAAATAAATAATGCATAGTTAAAATACCCAGTGTCCTCATATTTATTATTGGTAACCCTCCCACCACTGGACAGAAAACACGAGAAGATAAAAGCAGGACACACCTCTCCTATCTCAGTGTATGGCTAGAATTCTTTTCAGAGTAATAACAATTAGTTTTGGTGCTTGATATATTGATATCTCTACTGTCAAGAGGATGTTGTCAGGGAGGAGCAGCAAGGGATTCAGAGCTCTCTGACCCAGTCCAGTGAGAGGCAGACAGTATCAAATCTCAGTCACGTCACCTTGTCTGCAGTGGCCAAAGACCGCCCTCCTGACAGTACAGAGCCTAATTAGTATATCAGGTGACAAAACTAACTGCACAGGGACAGTGGAGGCTATGGAAAAAAAATCCCAACTGTCCCCGGAATCAGTGGAGCAATGCCTACTAAAGGAGTAAAGAACTGGACTTGGTGGAGGTGGTGAAAGGTTCTTTATGTATTATGCATTTATTGGTTATGGCTATTTATGGACTTCTGATACTTTTGCTAAAATAGTGGTGCTTACCATGCTACTTTTAAAGTAAAGAAATAAAGTGGATTTTAACAGATGGTGCTGCACTTTTAACTTTATGTGACAGATTCATTAAGAATTAACACCCACTTTTTTGGTTTAAAAATATAGCAAACTGGTGGATGGTGACTTTTTTAATGTCTCTTGCGACTCCATCAGCCGTGCCTGACTCACTGTCATTTACTTTTGTGGCATAAATGAAGGCAGAAATCTACACCAGCAAGGAACCGACATAGATTTTAGTTGAGGGGCAAGGGTCCCCGGAAGCTGTGCCTAATTCATGATAAGGTGCATAAATCAGATGCAGGAGACATCAAGACCGGCATATAATAAGCTGGTCTTGATGAATTGCTGCCATTATCTTTCTAAAATAGTGCCAGTGTCATTTGCACTAGTTGGTGACCAGATTCTCTTTGAAAACCACAGTACAATTGGTCTAAACAATAGCACTCTTATGAAGTATTCCAATTACTTTATCTACATTACCAATAATATTTGACATTAATATGGTCCTACTGGTTAAAAGCAGGCAGCATATCAACCCAGGGAATAAACTGATTAAAAACAAGGAGAGAGGTTAATTAAGCAAGCAGCAGAGTTGAGAGTGGACTGGAAGGAAGTGAGAGCATTTGCTGGGAGGCCACAGATAGGGAGATATCAACATCTCCCTCTTAGATTACTACATTTTACTACTACCATTTTTGTAGTCTTGGGGCCAGGAAAGAGCAGATTCAATAAATACTTTTGAGTTGGAGGCAGCAGGAGGTGTTGCGTGCCTGGATGTGTGGCTTGAGGGAAAGGGCAGAATCAAAATATGTTTAACCTAAAAAATTGGTTTAAAAAATAGGACTTTTTCTGGTGACACATTCCTATTGAGAGAATTCCTGAGATTCACCCTATTACATGTTTCAATATATTGAACCAGAGGAGGATAAAACCTAACCCTCTCTGATAGTTGACAATGACCCTTACTAATATCTGTGATTGATGATGTCAATAACATACTATATTGATGTTGTCACTACAGAGTTCATACCCAATATTAACAAGATGTCTTTTCCCAAAGCCTGAAATCAGAAGAGCATACCAAATTCTATAAATTCTGCAAGTAATCCAATAACCTGGAAATAACAGTAATGATGTATATCTGTACTGTAAATCAGTAATTCCTTTACCACTTTATAATCTTACTACAATAATTTTCATTAAACCTCTGTTACCCAAAACCAAAATTAGTTTATAGGTTTCTAGTTGAAGTATGCAGTGACCCCTACCAAAGGCTTCTGGCCTGTTTATTACACTGATGTGAACTACAGATGGTTTGGTGTAACTACATTATCAATATTTGTTCCATTAAATTAACCAACCATACAATTTCCAGTGAATCTTCTAATTAATGGTGACCTTTACGGGAGAGAACATTGCACTTTAATAATTTGTACAATCTTTACAAGCAGGAAAACTACAGCTATAATACAGCTATGCAAAGCTCTGTCTCATTTTAATTTAAGCTATTTTTTCATATTGTGCTCCTATACTGAAATGTCAAGCACATGTGTTTTGGGGGATATACGCAATGTTCATATCGTGGCATGTTATACCACAGTACTGCAGCTGTTCTTGTTGGTTTCTCACGTTCTCAGCATTTGTCTGCCTCATGCACTGGATAAATATTAATCGCTAAATGTTTAAAGTGTGACTGCCAATTCAGATTTTTTTTGATGCATATATGTAGAGAGGGAGATTCTAAGCATTTTTCCATTATATTTTATTAACCAATTCTGACTCCCTGTATGGTAAAAAAAACAACTTAAGCTGCTGCCCCTATATGTCTTAGTGACTACACTACAGTCTTTTGTTAGGGAGAATACAAATTCAGTACCGTAGATGCTAAATACAGGTTTTATTCCTCTCTGTTGAGAGACAGCATCTTCTCTCCTGTATAGTCTCCTGCTTGAATAGAAACCTGATGTACCGACGTCACAGTGGTAGGGTACAGTACTTCCATAATATTTTCTTTCAATACTACTGTTCTATTTAAACCCCTAAATGTCCGCACACCCCTGACACCTTGACCAATTACTCAGTGTGCTGGGGAGGGGCCATGTAGAAGAGGGGATTGGGTGTTAAAATAGGACACCTTCAGTGAAAAAAAGATACAATGAAAGAACTGAGCATGCTGAGGAATGTGAAGGGAGGGTGTTGGGATAGTACAGTGCCACTGAAAGGTATTATACAAACACCTGGTGCACTATTCAGACATGAGCTGACATACAGTGCTGGCCAAAAGTATTGGCACCCCTGCAATTCTGTCAGATAATACTCAATTTCTTCCAGAAAATGATTGCAATCACAAATGCTTTGGTAATAATATCTTCATTTATTTTGCATTTATTTTATTTTTTCATTTTACACAAAACTCCAAAAATGGGCCGGACAAAAGTATTGGCACCCTCAGCCTAATACTTGGTAGCACAACCTTTAGACAAAATAACTGCGAACAACCGCTTCCGGTAACCATCAATGAGTTTCTTACAATGCTCTGCTGGAATTTTAGACCATTCTTCTTTGGCAAATTTCTCCAGGTCCCTGAGATTTGAAGGGTGCCTTCTCCAAACTGCCATTTTGAGATCTCTCCACAGGTGTTCTATGGGATTCAGGTCTGGACTCATTGCTGGCCACTTTAGAAGTCTCCAGTGCTTTCTCTCAAACCATTTTCTAGTGCTTTTTGAAGTGTGTTTTGGGTCATTGTCCTGCTGGAAGACCCATGACCTCTGAGGGAGACCCAGCTTTCTCACACTGGGCCCTACATTATGCTGCAAAATTTGTTGGTAGTCTTCAGACTTCATAATGCCATGCACACGGTCAAGCAGTCCAGTGCCAGAGGCAGCAAAGCAACCCCAAAACATCAGGGAACCTCCGCCATGTTTGACTGTAGGGACCGTGTTCTTTTCTTTGAAGGTCTCTTTTTTTTTCCTGTAAACTCTATGTTGATGCCTTTTCCCAAAAAGCTCTACTTTTGTCTCATCTGACCAGAGAACATTCTTCCAAAAAGTTTTTGGCTTTCTCAGGTAAGTTTTGGCAAACTCCAGCCTGGCTTTTTTATGTCTCTGGGTCAGAAGTGGGGTCTTCCTGGGTATCCTACCATAGAGTCCCTTTTCATTCAGACGCCGACGGATAGTACGGGTAGACACTGTTGTACCCTCGGACTGCAGGGCAGCTAGAACTTGTTTGGATGTTAGTCGAGTTTCTTTAGCCACCATCCGCACAATCTTTCGTTGAAATCTCTCGTCAATTTTTCTTTTCCGTCCACATCTAGGGAGGTTAGCCACAGTGCCATGGGCACTGACACTGCGCACGGTAGACACAGGAACATTCAGGTCTTTGGAGATGGACTTGTAGCCTTGAGATTGCTCATGCTTCCTCATAATTTTGCTTCTCAAGTCCTCAGACAGTTCTTTGGTCTTCTTTCTTTTCTCCATGCTCAATGTGGTACACACAAGGACACAGGACAGAGGTTGAGTCAACTTTAATCCATTTCACCTGGCTGCAAGTGTGATTTAGTTATTGCCACCACCTGTTATGTGCCACAGGTAAGTAACAGGTGCTGTTAATTACACAAATTAGAGAAGCATCGCATGATTTTTCAAAGGGTGCCAATACTTTTTTCCACCCCCTTTTTTATGTTTGGTGTGGAATTATATCCAATTTGGCTTTTTGACAATTCTTTTTGTGGTTTTCCATTGAAGACAAATTAAATGAAGATATTATGACCAAAGCATTTGTGATTGCAATCATTTTCTGGAAGAAATTGAGTATTATCTGACAGAATTTCAGGGGTGCCAATACTTTTGGCCAGCACTATATGTCGTTATGCACATATACACTCAACAGTCAGTTCATTGCCTGGAACTATTTAAAACTGGATCACCTTTAGCCTATACCCATAGTTTGTAACATACTGTATGGCAATGTGGAGGGGGGCAGGCAGGTCTCTTTTCACAGCTTCTATATGTCAATGCACAGATCTACTGCTTTGTGCTCCCTGCCTGTACACTGCTCAAAAGAGTCTGCAGCTAATTTACTTCTGACTAGCTTCTTGTCTTATTGTTGATGGGATGTTATTCACAGACAGTAAGCAAATGTCCTTATTGTGCTCAGATTTCTCATTTTCAGTGTCAGGGATCTTTATAGCTGCATCAAAACCTGAATTTGGAATCCAGTGTCCCTGAATCTCCTATATTATGGTCACTCAGACTTTTTTTAACTATTTGTTTACTATTTTACAGTTACTACTGGCAGAATAACATGTAAAGAAAGTAGTAGTAATAATGGATTGAGGAGCAGAATCTGTATTGTGCATGCCCCTTGTCTTAGACATAAATGCAAAAAGGGCTGCAGCCATAATGGGGCTATTATCAGAAAAAAAAAAACTTATAGGACAACATGTATGAATACACATACAGCCAGAGAACAGACTGCCCAGCAAGACCCTACCTAAGCTTAGGTAGAGATTGAGATCACATTAGCGCAGCTCTGCTTCTTTGTATACGTCACCTTCAGTGTTTAGTGTTTACGTATATGTATAATAGAATCTGTGATTAATGTGAAAAACACTGCGGACAAAACTGTGATGCGTTTCCACCGCATTTTTTCCCACAGCACTTTTTGGCTGCGGCTCGCTACGTGGGGCCTTAGCCTTGGGCAATTTTGCACCTCCCTGAGCAGTTCTATCTGGACAAGTTGGGCTGTGGCTCAGAGGATTTATAAAACGTAGCATATTGCACTGCAGCCTTGCAGCGCTGGAGTCCTGGGTTTCGAATCTTGCCAAGGACAACATCTGCCAAGAGTTTATATGTTCTCCCCGTGTTTGCGTGGGTTTCCTCCCACATTCCAAAGACATACTGATAGGGAACGTAGATTGTGAGCCCTATATGGGACGAGTGTCGATGTCTGTAAAGTGCTGCGGAATATGATGGCGCTATACAAGTAAGCATAATAATAATAATAATAATAAATTATTCCATTAAAAGATGTTATTTCGGACAAATGATAATTTTTTTTCCAATTTATTTAAATCCTATTTTTTAGCACTTGGTCCAAAAACTAGTGATTCTACTGTACATCAAAACTTAGTGTGAATTTAGATTAATAATAGACATTCATTCTTTTCTCTTGATATATATTCTGCAGTCAAAAATTAGCTCTTTGAGCCACTGACTAACATGAAGTACATAAAGAAACCTGCCAAACATATCCACATTTCTTGCCCTCTGAGAATGTAAAACCTTTGAGTCTGAGGCTCTGCACACATTGTACTTAACCCTATTGCTATAAGTACAATATAGGTTAGGAAAATTCTCCAACATACACATTCAATGGAAGACTCAGATGTATGCCACTTTATAGGAATACAGTGGGATAAATCTCCCATTGACTACCATTGTAATAAAAATTCTTTTCTACGCTGCCTAACTGTATGGAAAAGTGCAAGGTAAAGACTTCCATAGATCTGCTGGTCGGGAACTGTGCAGTATCTGGTAATGTTTACATGCCACGATCACAGCTGCTCATTCGCCGCATGATTTGTAGCTGCATGTTTTGGTGCTATAGACTTCATTACAGCTATAATCATTGTACAGCTGAGCTATGGGGTCTTGGATATTGCACCCTCGCAGATCTAATACTGATGGCCTATCCTAAGGATAGGCCATCAATATTAGGAACTGGATAACCCTTTTAACTTTTATGGTCATGTGACTTTCAGAACATCAGGTTATTCAGGCCTCATGCACTATACCGATTGTGCAACCCAAGGCTCTTCCATTGGAAATCCATTAATAATAACTTTATTTATATAGCGCCAACATACAGTACAGACCAAAAGTTTGGACACACCTTCTCATTCCAAGAGTATTCTGTATTTTCATGACTATAAAAATTGTAGATTCACACTGAAGGCTTCAAAACTATCAATTAACACATGTGGAATTATATACTTAACAAAAAAGTTTGAAACAACTGAAAATATGTCTTATATTCTAGGTTCTTCAAAGTAGCCACCTTTTGCTTTGATTACTGCTTTGCACACTCTTGGCATTCTCTTGATGAGCTTCAAGAGGTAGTCACCTGAAATGGTTTTCACTTCACAGGTGTGCCCTGTCAGGTTTAATAAGTGGGATTTCTTGCCTTATAAATGGGGTTGGGACCATCAGTTGTGTTGTTCAGAAGTCAGGCGGATACACAGATGATAGTCCTACTGAATGGAGTGTTAGAATTTGTATTATGGCAAGAAAAAAGCAGCTAAGTAAAGAAAAACGAGTGGCCATCATTACTTTAAGAAATGAAGGTCAGTCAGTCCGAAAAATTGGGAAAACTTTGAAAGTGTCCCCAAGTGTAGTGGCTAAAACCATCAAGCGCTACAAAGAAACTGGCTCACATGAGGACCGCCCCAGGAAAGGAAGACCAAGAGTCACCTCTGCTGTGGAGGATAAGTTCATCCGAGTCACCAGCCTCAGAAATCACAGGTTAACAGCAGCTCAGATTAGAGACCAGGTCAATGCCACACAGAGTTCTAGCAGCAGACACATCTCTACAACAACTGTTAAGAGGAGACTGTGTGCAGCAGGCCTTCATGGTAAAATAGCTGCTAGGAAACCACTGCTAAGGACAGGCAACAAGCAGAAGAGACTTGTTTGGGCTAAAGAACACAAGGAATGGACATTAGACCTGTGGAAATCTGTGCTTTGGTCTGATGAGTCCAAATTTGAGATCTTTGGTTCCAACCACTGTGTCTTTGTGCGACGCAGAAAAGGTGAACGAATGGACTCTACATGCCTGGTTCCCACCGTGAAGCATGGAGGAAGAGGTGTGATGGTGTGGGGGTGCTTTGCTGGTGACACTGTTGGGGATTTATTCAAAATTGAAGGAATACTGAACCAGCATGGTTAGCACAGCATCTTGCAGCGGCATGCTATTCCATCCGGTTTGCTTTTAGTTGGACCATCATTTATTTTTCAACAGGACAATGACCCCAAACACACCTCCAGACTGTGTAAGGGCTATTTGACCAAGAAGGAAAATAATGGGATGCTACGCCAGATGACCTGGCCTCCACAGTCACCAGACCTGAACCCAATCGAGATGGTTTGGGGTGAGCTGGACCGCAGAGTGAAGGCAAAAGGCCCAACAAGTGCTAAGCATCTCTGGGAACTCCTTCAAGACTGTTGGAAAACCACTTCAGGTGACTACCTCTTGAAGCTCATCAAGAGAATGCCAAGAGTATGCAAAGCAGTAATCAAAGCAAAAGGTGGCTACTTTGAAGAACCTAGAATATAAGACATATTTTCAGTTGTTTCACACTTTTTTGTTAAGTATATAATTCTACATGTGTTAGTTCATAGTTTTGATGCCTTCAGTGTGAATCTACAATTCTTATAGTCATGAAAATACAGAAAACTCTTGGAATGAGAAGGTGTGTTCAAACTTTTGGTCTGTACTGTATTCTGCAGCACTTTACAAATCAGAGGAAATATGAACAGACAATATGAGACATTACAATGTGAAATAAACATATGAAACAATAGGAGTGAGGGCCCTGCTCGAAAGAGCTTATATTACATTCAATGCGCCATTCCACTCTATAATTTTTGGGCAGGTCCTTTCCTGCTCCATGAAATCGGAACAGAATTCCCTATTGAAATCTACGTTAGAAAATTGGTGATGTGCATGAGGCCTGAAAGAGGTTGCATGGGGGACCCATGTGAAAGTCTGTGGAAGAGCTGTTCTTCAAGGTGTTAATTAGAGAGTGTAGCCACAATTTCCCAAATAAGGGCCCGTTCACACGGTGGAATCTGCCCTGATTCTGCCTCCTATTGTCTTCGATGGGAGGCAGAATCAAGGCAGATTCCACTGTGTGACCGAGATCGGAGCAGGATGCAGAAAAAAAATAACCGTTCTGAACGCTCTTGTTGTGTATTCCACAGCTAATTCAGCTACAAAGCCTGCGCCATGTGACTCCCATTAATCTGGGCCTAATAAGTGGTAGAAACACCTTGGTGGAATGCTGAAGCTTCAGCATTCCTTTGCGGAATTCCTCTTCATTTTCCGAAGTATGGACAGGCTTCAGGAAAGTACAGAGTTGAGGCTCCTCCTATGCTTGCACTGCTAGTAAAGGCCATATGAGAGTCGTAGCAACAGAGTATAAGCGACTCTCTTTGTCTCCTCCTCCTGGGCTGCCTAGTAGTGGGTGATTGAATGAAGAGGGACAAGGGCTAGTGACCAATATAAAAATCATGCATGTGAATGCACCGGCCACCAGGCTCCCTTTCCATTAGGGCAGTGACCGGGCCCCTGACAGCAGTACTGCCATGATGGGAGCCCTGCCTCCAGGTATGACTGTGCATACAGAGATAGTTAAGATAGCTGTCAATCATTGATATGACCACCATATGACTAGATGACTGCGAGCAATAGAAAGAGTAAAGATATAAATGAATTATACACAGATGATACTGTATCTTTTCCCAGAAACACAGATTATGCCATATATTTTCTTCCTACTCTATAACATGCTGCTTTTCGACTGTTCATGGTGACAGGTTCTCTTTAAATATACAGTCTGTGTGAAAGCAGTGCCACACCTGCCTATGGCTGTTATTGCAGCTCTGCACCATTAAAGTACAGGTGTCTGAGCTGTAACACTTGACATAACCTGCGTGACAGGTGTGGTGCTTTTTTTTTGGAAGAGAGCAGCCATGGTTGGCCTGTCCCATTCTTTAATGGTTGTAACATAATGTCCCATTCTGTTACATCCATAAAGCTGGTTTACTAAGAATATAATCATATCAAAACATGTGCAGGCTGACATCATCCAGCCCCCCTCCCAACACCACCATCACACAAAATAGTTGCATAAATCATTCCTGCAACACAACTCATTACTTATCTACAATATATCATTTACTTATTAGCCAGAACATTACCCCAGTTAGTTCATATTCCAGCAATTGCAGTGCAGACCCTAGAGGCCAGGAGGGGGTGGAATACTGTGAGCTTGTGTGTTGTAAGACTCATTAGCCTCCTCCAAGATCCCTATTAAACATGTCACAGATAGGACACTATTTTAATATAAAAATGTAACTTTCATTTTATGCCACCTCCTCTGTGACTTTTAGAGGATGTGTAAAATTATTCCTGACAGATAATCTTCAGCAGAGACACAGAATGGCCTTTTAGTATGGGAAAATCCAAGAGAACAACAAGCTTTATATTTCCTGTCGACTGTCATGTATCAAGGGCTTCATTACAGTGGAGCTTTCTGAGAGTACCTACCAAGTAAGTACATAGAACCTATAACCAAAAATAACAAGGGAATATCATCAGAGATATGAGCATACTACTATAGACACTAGGAGCCAGTTAGCAGGGCTGCGGAGTCAGAGTCCCAGCCTAGGACAGTTTTGGGAAGAGTCAGAAAAAGGTACCGACTCTGGATTCAGCCTTAAAAATAAAAGGTACTGAAGGCTTTTGCTGCGGCCAAATTACGACGTTTACACTACATGGGGCCTCGGTCTAAAAGTGGTTTCCCAAAAAAACCTTTCTAGCAAAAACACCAGAGCAGTTTTTGAATCATGTTTCTGATCCAAAGTCTGAACTGGATTCGGCAAGTAGGAGTAGGAGTCCTTTTAAATGCACTTCAGGCATTACTTCAAAAAATGGCGTGAACAATTGGCAAAAGAATGTTGTGTTTTTCCAAAAAAAAAAAAAAGCCTTTAACTCACATGCAATTTTGAAGGGCTCTCCAATATGAGACTGCATATTAGATGTGATAAATCACCACTGAACCTTACCCTGTTAGAATAAAAGAAGTATATACAATTATACAAAGTTTTGCAATGTGCCACATATGGGGGCTGAAACACATTGCATGTATCTCATGATGACCTCTAACTAAGAAGAATCATATGGTGTTGTCTATGACTGCTAAGGAGCACAGGAGACATAATAGTGTGAAGAAATAACTAAACACACAGAAAAATCCCAGGAAAATGATCCGTCTTTGTAAATATCTGCTGCCTCTTAATAGTCTACCGTAAGCGAGATCTGCTGCCTAATATCCAAGGGTCCTCAAATTATAGTGTGAATTGTATGCTCATTATTAAAATGATACGAATAGGAGAGAACATCAGCCCAACTATGAAGGAGTACCTCTAGTGGCAGCATACAACATACAATCTCACATTGTGGTCTCCAAGGCGGCTAAACAAGTGCCTACTCCAATTGGGGATTTAGACTGCTCATGTTGCTATATCTGCAGATTTACTGGCTCACTAAATGTTATCAGCCATTTCTGGATTCTAATCTCCATGTTCCTGTAATATAGGATACCTATGCATTTTACCTGATGTATGCAAACTGGAAGGAGTTCCTACATAATTAATTTCGGCCAGGAATTTACCCTGTAACCATTTATGCTGTTATTCCATAAGAAATTCCTACAAATTCCAGTTATCACAATTAAGTTTTTCTTTATCATTGCTTATATAGCACTGACATATTGTACAGCACTGTGTAGAGATTGTATTCACTCAGTCATGTTATGTGACCGACCAGAACCTACCTAGTTACTAATGGATTAAGCTAAGGATTAAAGAGGGGGCAGAATCTAAAGGGATGAGAGGGATGTGTGTTCTTCACCCTTAACCCTGCAAGGAGGTATGAATTTAGCCATAGGGAATCATCAGGTCATTATACATGCAGAAGTATCTGTTAGCAATGACTGACACACAGACAAGCTATAGGTCCAAATCATGGTGCAGAGGCAGAAGGGACAAATTATGGAGACACAAACCAAGGCAGTAGGTCAAACAAAGGCAGGAGGCAGACAGAGAACAAGATCAGGAAAAACAAACTAGGTTGTAACCATAAACAGCAGGAGCAAACACTATAGCAGAGAATGAGCCTAATTGCCCAGGCACAGGATGGATTGAGGAAGACTTTAATAAAACTTAGGACACACATGCATTAGCAGGAGATAGGGGTATTTAGCGCATGTGGGCCATTTAAGTAGCTAGGTGTTGACACATGTGTATGACCTAGTGACAGAGAAGTAAAGCAAATGAGAGCGCCAAACGTCCAGATGTTATTGTATGACCCCAGTAATGCAAAGCAACAGCGCTAACCACTAAGTCGCCATGCTACCCTAATTATCATGAACAGTGTAATATGCTGCAGCGTCCTATCCCGCCACTCTTGTTGAAAGAGAGATGTGCAAAATGACTCCCCATAAGAAGAGATTTCTGATGGCTAGCTACTGCAGTACACTGAAAACTAAGCACAAAGATGGTGGTCACTTTGCTGCTACATGGCCAGTTGCTATTCAGTGACTTGCAGCCACTATAAATGCATAAACATACAAAAACACTGCAAACAAGGCAACACTATTCAGGAAGCTGGAATCATATTGTTATGATTTATTATAATATATTACATTATAATATAGTGAAAAAGAAGTTTGATTTTTCTTTGATGATATTATCATTGATGGCAAGTATAAATCAAATGTATCCGCAGGAAAATTCAAGGAAATGTATTATGACATCAACAGTAATGTTTTTTAATGAAAATATGTGCACGGAGATGAATCTATTTATATCTACTTATACATTGTATTATTTTATAAAATATGGTTTCAATGCCTCAAAAAATCATCAGTGATTTAGTATTTGTGAATATGCTTGAAGCAAAAATGCTATTCAGCCTTGGTCTCCTGCTAGTCCATTTGGATCTGCTTTATTAGCCAATCAGATCATCAGACCATCCTCAGCAGGAGATGTGCTCTGATCTTGTGTTAGGTACCATCTGTCCTGTTGTGTGATTATGGCAGTGTAGACATGACTATATTATCAGAGGGCAGTCCTGAAATAAGGCAGGAAAGGAATGCAAAAGAGACGCCACAGATGGTGGCACAAGGATCTGTACAAAGTACGGTAGTGATCATAAGTTGTAAACAGTTTTCCATTTACCCTCTTTAAAGGAACACTACACCTGAAAATAAACAAAAAAGTAAATAAGAGATGATCTTGTCCTTACTGTATGTCAGTCAGCAGCATCTTCTGCATGTTCCTGAAATGGTCTTGCAGAGAACAAATGGGTTAATCTTCTACTGATCAGTTTCTTCTTTGAGAAGACCCCATAATTTCATACTAATTATATATATATATATATATATATATATATATATATATATATATATATTTGCTGATGCTATTACACACGTTAAACTTTATTTTTCACACTTTTTTATTCGGGAGCACCACTTCCATAAAAGGCCATTTTTCTGTGCGAATATGCAGAATGGAGAAATAAAGAGAATGTGCTGGGGTATTTTTATTTGTATTTTCTATGTTTAGTGTTCCTTTAAGAGTAAAGGTACATGACAGTGAATTATATGTATCCTCTAAATTTTCCTGGCTTCTCTATGAAATCGGTGGAACTGACCCTTTGTAGCCTAAGTTTAAGGAGAAATATGAGCAGGCAGGACTACATGACAATGCTTTTGCTGACCACAGTACATGAACTATGTGATGAACATGTCCAATACAGATTTTATATGTAACATTACATAATGCATTATGTCCTCACACTTGGGCTGGGCATACCCCCATTGTTAAACTGCATAAGCTGCATTCCTATTCATTGTTGCAATGTTGCAGATTTCGTATAAATTCTAAAAATACACAGTGGCTTGTCACAGAGGTCTAGTTCTATATTCTGCACCCATAGATATATCTATAGACCACACAGACATATCTATATACCACTCCACATTGAGATATTGATTTCCTCTGTAATATTTTGCTTCACTGAGCAGCTTCAGTAAAACAATTTACTACGATTAACCCTTAACCTACTGTTGCCTACACATTTACCTCTGTATTACTCCTTGCAATGGTTTGTTCCCATTTTGCAAATATCTATGGAAACCAAATATGCTGTCCACAATTAACTATTTTGTGGCCAGAAACTAGAGCTACTTTTACTTAATGCTTTTCAGTTTTTAATGCAATATTAACAAATCTATAGAAACACTTTTCTCCTGAAAAAGTGAGAATTATTTACTGTACACTGATGTAGTGTGACATGCTCAATTCCATTAAGCTTTTGTGCATACTTTTGTGCTTGGTTTACAGCCTACAAAATCCATTATTTTTTCACTGACGCTTGCAGTTACCCAGGGAAGGCAATGAAAGGTTCTTAGAACCCCCAGATGCAAGTTTAATCAAAGCAAAGCGCACCAGTGCCCCTCTCACAAAACTGTATGCTATATTTTCCTACATAAAGGCTTGCAATTCCACCAGCAAGTAGACTCAAGTTTACCTCTGCTTTGTACTGTCTCAACCGGTTGCAAATAACCAGTATTAAAGTGGTGCTAACACTGTGGACAATCCCTTTTTGTTATGTGGGTCTATTACAGAATTGTCTGACCATTGTACAAGCAATGCCACGTCTGTTGCCGCCCCTGCTACCTCGTGTGTCACCCCCTCTACCTCATAGATTGTAAGCTCTTGCGAGCAGGGCCCTCAGTCCCAGTGTGTGAATTAACTATTTCTTTCTAATGTATCTTTTTTGTCAGTACTTGAACCCTACAAATTGTACAGTGCTGCGGAATATGTTGGCGCTATATAAATAAAATTTATTATTATTATTATTATGTGGGTCCTTGGTGTTAGGCTGATCACACAATGTCTTGTTACGGGAACCTTTAGCATTCAGCTGTAATCTGTATAGGAATCTGGTACTAAGTCTTCAGTCTCCCTGTAGTGCCTTCTCATGAGATATGCAGCATTACACCATGCCCAGCATGAAAGATGGCTTTGTGAATACTATTCATTCTGGTAAATAGATGACGGTCCTGAACAGGGAAACCAGACAACCCCTTTAATTGTAATGACTGGACATCTAAAGCAAAACAGACATGCTGTTATAGATTAGTTCTCTATATCCTAAGGTCTTAAAGGTGTTGTTTGGAGCTTACATATTGATTACCTATTCTTAGGATAGGTCATCAGTATGTTATCAATGGGAGTCTGACACCCAGACTGATCAGCTGTTTGAAGAGGCTGGTTCATTCATTCATCAGTCACATGGTACAGCAGCAACTCAGTATCATTCAAGTGAATGGAACTGTTCAGCACAATCAAGTACAGCCCCTATGATATGTGCAATGCTGCGCTAGGTATTCAGTGAAAAGGTTGCAGTATTCACTTGAAGGCTATGGCCTCTTTAACCAGCTGATCAGTGGGGGTCCTACGTGTTGTACCCCTATCTTATTGATCAAATATTGATGACCTATCCTTACGATAGGCCATCACTATGTATGTTCTGGAAAACCCATTTAACACCCTGTAATTGTGGATCTGATATATATATATATTTGTACTAAAAACAAATAGATCTCACCTACTTTGGTTACAAAACATAAGATTGCTCTGATTCCATTTACAACATACATAGCATTTTCTCAAAATCTTGATTTATCTTGTTTGGTTAAGTTGATATAAATTTTATTAAGCCACTTCCTATTTAGAAGTGTTTCTGGGAAAAATAACCAACATGATCATTATTCTGGCCACCACCCAATTTTTTCATACTCCTGAACAGCAAATCTGCCTAGTAACACTGCTCTATAAATACGCACTTCCTACAGTATATCTTAATATGTACAATACAGCTACAAGGTCAGATATAAATTAAAATGTATCCAAATTCCTATTATTTAAGTAACTTAGCATTCATTACATACAATGACATGCAGGACCCGACATAGAATGCAGTGCTGTCTTCTACCTGTGTATGAACTGGCAAGCACTGGTGTGGCTGGCTGGTCTTGAAATTGATAGTTGTAACAATGATTTGCCATCTAGTGTTTATGTGAAGCTTGCTGCAAGGAACAATTAAAATGCAGCCAAGATCTATTACCTGCAACCAATTCGGAAGGTCCAGGAAGCATTGGGATATATAATGCGATTGATGCTACTATTGATCAGGGGATTTAATAAAGGATGGATCAGTCTGAGATCTTATGTCTATTGGTATTGACACTCGTGATACAGGAAAGTGGAGTTAAATGAGAAAAAGAGAGGTGAAAAATTGATGCTTTGAGGGAATAACTACAGAATTCTCAGATGGTAAAGATATTTACTGGTCTACATTGAGTGTGACCCATTTCCTAAAATGTCTGACTTGACATTATTTTCAGTACATGTCCTGTGGATGAATTTAACATATGCTGTAGGGGTAAAAATACAGTGCGTACGGCTTACATGGTGTTTCTTAACAAAAGCCTCTCTCAAAGTTGGATAAATTCAAAAAATTTCACCTTGACATGTTTCTGCTCTGTAAGGCCGGTTGCAGACGTCTGTGTGCTTTTCTGCGGCCGTGAATCAAAGGCACGGGCGGCGTAAGGGGGACACACGGATGTAACCCGTGTGCCGCCCGTGCACGAGCCGTGCTTCCGCGGCCCCTTTCATTAAATGAATAGGAGCCACGGAAACAAGAACCGCAAAATAGGACAGGAATAGGACCTGTTCTATATTTTGCGGCCCGGACTGTCAGCCCGTACATGTGACCATGTAATTCACGGTCATGTGTACGGACCTATAGAAAAGAATGGGTCAGTGTGCTATCGTGAAATACACGAATAGCACATTGATCACGGCCACGGTCGTTTGCAAGGGGCCTAAGCCAGAGGTCCTTCAGGAACCTTTGTATCTTAAGGGGACAATACAGTACAACTCCCAGGTGTTTTGATCCTACACTTAAATGGTTATTCCCATCTCAAGGATTATATTCAGACTTGTTGCTGAAGCAAACTGAAGTGTTTTACCTAATACATTGCTTTATCTATCTTGCTCTGTTTGCCAGATACAGCTAAATCTCTCCTCATTATTTACAGCTGGTTGCCTAGGTTACAATCCTGTTCACAGGCTGGGATGATGACTTCTGGCCGTCTATATTATCTTCTCTCACTGCACATGGCTTTCAGTTTTTAAGCACTAAGGGCTACATACGTTTCTTAGGCTGAGGCCCCATGTTGCAGAAACGCATTTTTTTTGTTGCAGATTTTGCTGAAGTTTTTTGTGCCAATGTCAAGAATGGCTACAAAAAGAATGGGAAATATCTAAGAAGTTCTTATACTTCTCCCTTCTGCTCAATCCACTCCTGGCTTTGGCTCAAAAAAAGGCAGCAAAATCTGCAACAAAAAAAGCTGTGTTTCCGCAATGTGGGGCCTCAGCCTTAAGCACTAATTCCGTTATCTGTATGTAAATCCAGAGATAACTGAGCCATTTAGAGCAAGCAGGCACTCCATGTTGGAATGAGCTGAAAACCAGGAAATGGAGGGGAGTGGCTAAGGCCCCACGTAGCGAGCCGCAGCAAAAAAGCAGTGCGGGAAAAGTCGCAGCAGCAATGCATCACAGTTTTGCTGCAGCACTTTTTACAGAAAGTCCACAGACCATTTACATGTCGATCTGTATTTTATTCATATGTAAATGATGCGGAAAAGTCCTTTGCATGGGAAGCGAAGCTGACACCAAATCCCATGCAAGCTAAGACACACCCCCAAACCACTTTTCTTCTCATTGGCCTATGAATTAAATACCAATTTACATGAAAATAGGGCTGCAAAGCAGAATAACAGAGGCATATTTAGAAGTTGTACAATCTCCTCTATGAGGTACTGGGATGACATTATAACCAATGTACTGCCGATAGACTGTCTTTAAGTTTTTTAATGAAAACCGAGGGACTGTGTGAAAAAAACTGAAGTATTTTATGCATAATCCCATTCATTTTAATGGGTTAAAATGCAGACCGACAGATTCTGACCGCTCAATAGTCATTGTAATCAGATGACACTTGG
The DNA here is from genome assembly GCA_947044405.1 of Leptodactylus fallax. NCBI lineage: Eukaryota > Metazoa > Chordata > Amphibia > Anura > Leptodactylidae > Leptodactylus > Leptodactylus fallax. The sequence goes on along the minus strand of CAMRHE010000137.1, from coordinate 2,841,888 downwards.
TTGTCTGAAAGGGCACTTACAGATCTTGCACTGAGGTCAAGAGGATCGAATTAATGTCTATGAAAGCAAGCAGGCCTAAAATCTAATACTTTTTTTCTGGGGCTTAAGAGAAATTAATTATTAAGTTATGTCACATCATCTCAATAAAGCCTATATACTGTATGTACTAAGCTTTTTTGTCATACAATTGGATCAGCTAATTTACACGGTTACTAAGTATCACTCATAAGCTTTGTATCCAAAACGCAAGAGTATCAAGGAAAAGACAAAACAAATGGCGATTTGCTCAAAACATTCTTTTTCTTAAGGCTGATGTGAACATTTGTGGTTTTAACAGCTAACAGGCAATACCATAATGGTCATCTTGCTGGCAAAGTGGTTAGCATTGATGCCTGGGGCTTTAAGTTTAATTCCAACCTACTATGGAGTCACAGAGTGAAGGAATCTGTGTGCTCTCCCTTTACTGAAGTGAGTTTCTTCAAGGTGTTCCAATTTCTTACCATATTTCAAAGGCACACATACACATTATAACGTAATAATTACTTCAGTGTGAATGAAAGGAAATACAGTAGCTTATAAATTACACGACGGAGAATAATACATCTCAGTGACTGTGTACAATTATACAATATGCTGACAGATAGGAAACAAAGAATGTAGTATGACTTATGAAAGTGATGACATTAGTGAGGCTCACATCTAATAGCATACAAAGATCTCTCAAGATGGAAAACACCAGGGTTAACACTTGTGTCAATCATATGCTACCCATACATTTGTATACACTTATCTTACATAACTACATTTACCATAATAAAAGCTATTGAGGTCCTGTTATCTCTATATTACGAGAACATGCTATGCAAAGTATCAGGATGAAAGACTATACCAGTGAGTCAATCTAGTATTTTGTGGAGGTCTTAAATACAGCTCTTGACTCAATTAAAAGGGATACACAACACATTCAACTAGGACCAGGTCAAGGGGTAGATAAGACACTCCAGATATAGAGTACACCTAAGCCAGCAGACAATTGCTCCAGGCTGATATAGATTTCCTACACATTGCAGCAAACTGTTAGGATGGGAGAGATTTGTACTTCTCTTCATTTAGCCCACAGGGGTTTGCCTAGATCGGGTGCAATAGTACCAATCCTTCAGCTGGGAGATGTATTTGCTTTCCTGCAGTTCACATCAACTTGTGCACATCCAGTGTCATTTGTTCACTGAAATTCTTGAAAATTGTATTTCATACAATACATAATATGTCATTATACAATAATATAAGGAGTTTTCGCTTTACCTGACATATTTCCAAATACCCTATTAGAAGAGTCCAAGGTACTAAATGCAGGTTCCTGTGTTCACTTGTATATATGTCAATCAAATAACATGACTTCCTGTGTCAGTGACCATAGAGTATGCTCTCCCAGTAGACCTATCTGTTGTGGACACAAACAAAAATTCAGAGCGCTGCCAGGGCAAGAAGGCTCTACACATTAACCCAGAAGGAGGTATGGTAGATGTCTCCTAGCCCTAGGCTAAGTTGGGAGGATATGTGTGTGTTTGTGCGAGTTTTGTCAGATTATTAAAGGAGAGTTTTGTAGGACATAGGTTTTGAATGGCTTGAACTGACAATAGGCTATGACTGTGTAAAGAAGAGCAGGAGATCTGAAGCTCTGTAACTCTCTAGAGATATACAGTATACTGAATTCATACTCCAGAAGAACCAGGTGTATTACCTCCGCTCCACTAACCCCATCTTGTCCCCCACATCTTTACAAGCTTCTCTGACCTTTGTATGGAGGAACATTTTTTAATGCTATTCAAATGACAAACCTTCTAGTGATATGTTTCATGTTGTTGCCTTGAGTAGAGCTATTTTGAGGCTTATCTTGTAGAGTATGATGCTTGTTATTATGACAATGAAAGAATAGATGAGAATACCTGCTCACTAGATTTCTGGTGACTGTTTTGTGCTGGTGTGTATTGAATATTTTAATAAGAACCATGGAACTTAGAAGAGAATAGGCCGGTGCAGATGAGATATATCTGTATGGTGTGATGGACAGGATAGGAGACAGGGATACATATGAGGGGGTAGAAGGAAGAAGACAGACTGACCATCCCATCTGGCCTATAAAGAATGAAGGATAGGGGAGACGGAGATCAGCAGAGTGATGTAAATTATATGACTGCGTCCAGCCAGAGCTGTCACAGTATGTAACACTCAGCCAGAGGGCAAGGAGACGAAGAGAGCTGGAGAGAGTGCATCAGGAATGAGGTACTGCATGAGAAAGTAGGAACACAGGACTCTCAGCAAAGGGAGAGCTACGGAAAAATCCAGCACAGTAAATGAAGCAGCTTCATAACCGTGAGGTCCCTTGAAATCCTGACACCTCAGGAATCATGTCGCTTCTAACATTTGTCCTTCAATATAACTGTGTATTCTAGTATCACCTTATTTGTCTTTAATACTATGATATCGCAGCTTACTGTCACAGTTGACTTCCCAGTCAGTAGCATCTGTGCTCTCAACACTGAAGTCATCCCAAGCAAGATCCTTTAGAACTATTGGATCTTCCTGGACAAAGCATTTCTGCATTTACAGTATTAAAATGTTTAGTTACTTGGACCCATGTCCACTTGCCCGCAGTGGTAGATCATAATACATGGTAAAAAGATGTCAAGAGCAGGAAAACTGTGAGAAAGCGAACATATTATGCAATTGAGGATACATTTAGAAAAGAAGAACAAATTAAGATGAAGGATAAGATAAGTGTATTACAGTGGGGATAAAAAGTATTTAGTCAGCCACCAATTGTGCAAGTTCTCCCACTTAAAAAGATGAGGCCGGCCTGTAATTGGCATCATAGGTAGACCTCAACTATGAGAGACAAAATGAGAAAACATATCTAGAAAATCACATTGTCTGATTTTTAAAGAATTTATTTGCAAATTATGGTGGAAAATAAGTATTTGGTCACCTACAAACAAGCAAGATTTCTGGCTCTCACAGACCTGTAACTTCTTCTTTAAGAGGCTCCTCTGTCCTCCACTCATTACCTGTAGTAATGGCTCCTGTTTGAAATTGTTATCAGTATAAAAGACATCTGTCCACAACCTCAAACAGTCACACTCCAAACTCCACTATGGTGAAGACCAAAGAGCTGTGGAAGGACACCAGAAACAAAATTGTAGACCTGCACCAGGCTGGGAAGACTGAATCTGCAATAGGCAAGCAGCTTGGTGTGAAGAAATCAACTGTAGAACTGGAAGACATACAAGACCACTGATAATCTCCCTCGATCAGGGGCTCCACGCAAGATCTAAGCCCGTGGGGTAAAAATGATCATAAGAACGGTGAGCAAAAATCCCAGAACCACACGGGGGGACCTAGTGAATGACCTGCAGAAAGCTGGGACTAACGTAACAAAGGCTATCGTCAGTAACACAGTACGCAGCCAGGGACTCAGATCCTGCAGTGCCAGACGTGTCCCCCTGCTTAATCCAGTACATATCCGGGCCCATCTGAAGTTTGCTAGAGAGCATTTGGATGTTCCAGAAGAGTATTGGGAGAATGTCATATGGTCAGATGAAACCAAAGTAGAACTGTTTGGTAGAAACACAACTCGTCTTGTTTAGAGGAGAGTGAATGCTGAGTTGCATCCAAAGAACATCATAGCTACTGTGAAGCATGGGGGTGGCAACAACATGCTTTGGGGCTGTTTCTCTGCAAAGGAACCAGGACAACTGATCCGTGTACATGAAAGAATGAATGGGGCCATGTATCGTGAGATTTTGAGTGCAAACCTCCTTCCATCAGCAAGGGCATTGAAGATGAAACATGGCTGGGTCTTTCAGCATGACAATGATCCCAAGAACACTGCCAGGGCAACGAAGGAGTGGCTTCGTAAGAAGCATTTCAAGGTCCTGGAGTGGCCTAGCCAGTCTCCAGATCTCAACCCCATAGAAAACCTTTGGAGGGAGTTGAAAGTCCGTGTTGCCCAGCGACAGCCCCAAAACATCACTGCTCTAGAGGAGATCTGCATGGAGGAATGGGCCAACATACCAGCAACAGTGTGTGCCAACCTTGTGAAGACTTACAGAAAACGTTTGACCTCTGTCATTGCCAACAAAGCATATATAACAAAGTATTGAGATGAACTTTTGTTATTGACCAAATACTTATTTTCCACCATAATTTGCAAATAAATTCTTTAAAAATCAGACAATGTGATTTTCTAGATATGTTTTCTCATTTTGTCTCTCATAGTTGAGGTCTACCTATGATGACAATTACAGGCCTCTCTCATCTTTTTAAGTGGGAGAACTTGCACAACTGGTGGCTGACTAAATACTTTTTTCCCCACTGTAACATCAGGTATAAGTAGGAACAACTGTAACCATAGAAGGCCCTGGAGAGCTAGAGGGGGCCCAAAAAAGATACCAGTATTATACATGGCACAGGATAGATGGAGGGTACATGTTACAGACTTTGTATTGGGGCCTAAGAGCTATAACGTATATATCTGGATAGGAGATAATCACTCTCCCCTTCAAGATCCTCCATCAAGTGAAAGCCTGCAAAGCTAATTTTTGATCATGAGCAGTCAATGCATTTTGCTTGATGAGTTATGGTATTTCTACATAGAGTTCTGGAAGAAGGGGTGAAGGTGAGTGACTGTTGCCTACCCCCTACTGCATACTGGCAGCGCATCTGGGGAAGAAATCCATGTATAGTATAAGACTCAGATTTTGGCCACGAATCTTGTAGTGATATCTGCAAATTGCAAAAGTAAAATATGCAAACTTGACATGTGTGAACAAACCCTAATGAAAATCAACAAATGGAAAAACATTACATTGTGGCACAGAATCCTTTTCTCACATGGGCCCAAATTTACTAATAAACACTGTAAACGTTGGCAGTCCGAAAATGCAGTGGCTGATGCTGGATGATAAAGTTGGTGTATCTTTACAATGTTTGATCTAGGCTAATACCAGCTATTATTGGCATATTTTTAAATTTCTGACACAATTTGGGTGCATTTTGTCACATTGAAGCCATGCCTCCTTTTGTGAGAAGCCACACCAAGAAATTTAGAAAGTTGGAAAAATGTTAGCTCAAACTTCTGAATATGTGCCAAGATATGCCTAAAATGTGCCACATTTACTCCAGAGTCTAATCCTATCCACAGTAGTAAATCTGCCCCTATGTATCAGATTACAATTGCTGTACATATAAATTCACATTCAGAAGACAGGCCCCAATTAGAAAAACATGTTTTTTTCTGAAGCATTTTTCACAGAGTTTTTGCTGAGCCTTTTCTTATCCTATTACATATATAGGGAAAACTCTCAGGATTCTGCAGCTAAAATTCATGCTAGGGGTTTTTTTTGTTTTTTTTTTTAAATGTGCACGTTTTTGAAAATGCAACTTTTTTTTTGGACGAAAATCCAGAACTCCAAATCTAAAGCAAAATGTCATTCACTTTCCTGTAACTGTAAAATGCAGCAATTTTTCCAGTGCATTTCCACAGCAGCCAAAAACGTTGTTTTTCCACAACATAGGGCTTTAGCCTAAAACCCATTTGCTATGCAATGCCACTTCCTTGCTCAGCTGTAATTGTCCTTAAAATAAAAAACAATTGATTAAAAAAAATATATGCTCAGTGTGGTTTAAACCACTGGTTCAGTTTACATTGGTTAGTCAAATCAAAGAATAGGCTATAAAAATGTAACTCATATACATATAAAGTCACTAAAATAATAAAGACCAGGGAGATTTCTAAGATTATATAAAAAAAATTATAAGAATGGATAAAAATTATTGTACACAACCGTTTGAATGAGTTCTTAAGTAAACTGGTACTTGTGACACTGTATTGTACTGTATATGTACTGTGGAAGCACCTGCACAAGCTAGTTTTTTCACTATTTAAGATTAGTATTGTAACACTATCTTCCAGACTTGTCTTAGGTGGGTGAGGTTTAGGTTCTTAAATAACACTGGCCTGTGTAACTTTTGTGCATATTTACTTGTGCTTTGTGCATCTTACTGTGCATTTTATGACCTGTATTTTGATGAATATGCTGGTGACTTATTGCACCATCACTTTAATTCTGTATTTGTTGCTGAGCTTTCTGAAAGAGGGCAGCTTGTTGAGCTTCAAATAGACGAAGTCACTTTGCACCAACTGTGCAGTCAGAGATGTCTTCATGCACTATGGCCTGACGCCTTGTAGTCACATTGGGTGGGAATCCTCTCATGTAAAATGAAGGCTTTCCCATGGCTTCAGGTTTTCCATCTGGGCCTCCATTGTAACCAGTCTGACATTGGATCCTTGCAATATAATTCCGGAACAGAGCCTGTTGTTTCTAAAGGCTAGTGTGGCAAACCTGTTCTGTGCCTGAGAGCCAATTACCGTGAGTGTCGAGTGCAAACCCCTGTGAAAACTGTGCAATTCACTGTGCACCATGTGCTAATGCAGAGAGGAGTGTTCTGTTCCTGTCATATGTACTGTTGATGTTGATCCTGGCTGTTCCTTACTACTGAACACCAGACGTTAACCTGTATTGTGCTAAATATTATCTACCTCAGTAAACGCTGGTGACAACGTGCCTGTGTGAGTAACGTGCATTTCTTGGCTGCAACACTAGTACAGTCAAGAAGCTGGAATCTAGCTGCCCTGTCCTTCCATAGGCTGTGGTAAGGAGAGGGTTAGCCTAGCCCAGAGTAACACTTAGTTTGCGTAGTCAGAATGGGTTGCAGAGACCTGGACCCTACAAATGTTAAAGGAGTTTTTCAGGAGCCCCACAAATCAGGTAAGTGCCACTTCCACTTCACAGGCTAGTGACATCGCGTTCATTTGTCACATGGCCTGCATGCACCTCATTCCCATTCAAGTGAATGGGGTTGAGCTGCTATCAAACACCGCCCCTAAGCAATGTATTGCACTGTGCATGGTATTCAGTGAAAAGGGTAAAACAGTGGCGGTCCCAGGCATCAGACTCTCACTCATCCTAACTGTACTAGATACAGCTTTGATCTATGACTTCACTGCCTGCAGTGTCAGAGGTAGTCTGAGGCACAACTCCTGTCTCTTTATAGGTTCAGACTGCAGCTCTACCTCATCAGACTGACTGTTGTGTATAAGCACAAGCCCATCACAGACTCACAAGGAAGTTAGTAGATGGAAAGTTGATTTCTATTACAGCAAGGGCAGAGTGATTATAAAGTACAGATTACTAAACCACCATGAAGAAAAAGACACACTGAGACAAGTGGGAGCAGTTGAGCTTTTCTTCTGCCATCTGATCTTTAGTAAAAGAAAACTGTGTATGTGTGGCATCATAGCGATCAAAAGAAAAACTGCCATAGTCTACAACCTAATTCCTTGGCAGCCTTGGATAAAGAAGTGGTAAAATAGCAGATGGCACTATGACAACTCTTACAGCTTTATATTTTAGTTTTATAGTAAAGGACCATCCTCTTTAGATGGTATGCATGCTTTTCAATTCCATGAAGGTGAGTTAGATGTTAAGAAGAATGCAATACATAGTAATACTGCAATATATTTATGCAAGGCAGTCATACATCAATAGATATTACATTGCTTACCTTGATGAGTCGTACAGAAGGACACTGACTGGCCGCTGCAAACAGGTCTGGAGTGCTTTTGCCTTCCAATGCCCAATCATGTACTCTGAAAGAGAGGAAGTGGCATGACAATTAGCACTTTCCATAAATATAGCTACATCTTTGGCTACATATATTTTCAGTTTTCTACAGTGCCAGATTGTCTGGAGTTGAAATTACTGTCAGTGTTTTAAATGGAGAAATCTGAATCATGGTCTCCAAAGGGACAACTGTTGGAAGATGCCACCGTAGGTAGTAAAAGTGGTACCAATAAATCTAAGATGAAACAATGGTTATACAGTAATGATTGGCAAGAGAGGGAGGGATGCCATGTATGTGTTTAATGGGAAAAGGAGCATTAATGGTTTATGGTGCAGCACACAGTTATTTAAGAATCTTATACCCCCATGGCCCCGTATGAAATTCTTAGTTCAATATCCTTATGTCATTTCCAGGATGACACACATATTATCACTTCTGGCAAAAACAGCTTCTGTATTAACTTCATGTTCAATATGACCATAAACTGGAAGATGTCTAGTGCAGCAATGTCTTGAACTACAGCATTCACCTCAACAGAATTATGGAGAAATTGTCCTTGACCTTTAAGGTGGCTGAGACACCGATGATTAAGTGACTATGTACAAAACAGCTGCAGTCATAACACAGGGAATTAACACTATATTTCCAACTATCTAAAGCCCTCAAATGGTTAATGACCTTCGCCAAAAACTGTTCATTTTATTAACTACATCGCTGCTAACCTTACAATAAAGCATACAAGCAAAGTATTTACTGATGATAATGTAGATGATGCAGCCTGTTCCTGTGCTGCAAAATAGCTTCCCAAATATGATGGAGGGCCAACGCCAACTATGGACAACATGACTGTCGAGAAGTTGATGTCAAAATAAGAGCAACAACATATAGCCTCTTCAGCTGGCAGTGAATGTGTTATGTCTACAAAAGATGCAAAGGCTATGAAAGCAGCATCTTCTTAAAGCAGAAAGTAGTCTTGAAAGAGAAGCAAAGAAATAGAGAGAGGAACAGGAGAAGAATCGGATGAAGATAGGAGAAGGGGAGGAAGGACAGAAGGAGATTCTCGATGGGAGGAGGGTTTTGTTTTTGCACAGATAATAGGATTCAACGAAGCGCTGAGAGCATCCAGCCATCCGCTTGGGCTGTCCTGTTAAATACAGAGCACTGGGGAGACGGAAGGAGGGGGGAGATGGAGAGAGGGAGCAGGGTAAGAGATAGGGAAGAGAGGTGATATACAAGAAAGGATACTGCTAATGCTAATGCCTGTTTGTGGATAAGATGCACAGCAATAGTAAGAAAAGAGAGAATGAGGGTTATAAAACAAACTATGAGGTGGTCATACAAAATGGGGAAATGATGAGATATAAAACAGATAGATACAGAAAGGAGGACAAAGGAAAAGAAATATTACACATTTAAGAAAGTTAGCGGCAAGGGAGCTACAAAAGATATGAGAGATGCTGCTGCTGCAGTCCTGAACAGTGACAGGCAACATAGACACATTTTATATCACTTTTACAGCCACAACATCCTCAGCAATGTTGTAGAGCTGAGCTTTGGTATATGGCATTATATAAAATACAGAAATTCATTATTAATAGTACGGGCATGATGTGTGTACAGATGAGCAAAATTCTCTTCTCTAAATCAACTTGATTTGCTGCAAGGTTTGACCCTTGTACAGCGCTCCGCATACAAAGGCAGCATATACGCCTATAATCCAGGTCATGAAGCCATGTAAGAGGCAGGAACTGCCAGGGATTCAAGCTGCTGTTTTAATCGATCCGTCTCTCCTTCTCTTACCTTCCTCCCCCCTCCACTTTCTTCTCTCTGCTATTCATATTTCCTTCATTTCTATGCTTCTGAATTCTCCTCTGCTGCTGTATTCTCCATTTGCCAACCTCTCCTTCAACTACCACTGTATCTCTTATTATGTGCCACTTAGTCTAAGGTTGCATACAGCACCAAATACTAAAATCGACATGAGGAGTAGTAGAGGATGCAATGCAGGAGTGGTACTGGAGGACTTGGCTGTGATCCTAACAAACCCCCACTGCCATATGTGATACTTCTAATTAAAAAATTAATTAATGAGAAAGTCAGGGATAAAAATGTGATGACAGATATATCAAGAGGGGAGGAGGGAATAAGTCCAGTGAAGAGAGAGATTAGTAAAATGATGAAAATAGACATAGGCCTGAATTTATACAGCACTGACAAGGCCTGAAAACCACAGATGTATAGCAAACATGCCAGTCACATGAGGATGAGACCTAGAGAGTACTGGATATAATATTGGTATATTAAAATTCTAGCCATTTTCACAACAGAGTACATATTTGAGATGGGGCAGGATGTATTAAATGATATGTGGAGCAATGTTATAACAATAGGGTGACTATGAAGATATAAGACGTTTTGATGCATGAATAAATGTGTAGATTTTATAGTCATACATATATTAAAATCATAGTTTATATGCAACGAAGTACTGGAAGATAAAACAAAGAATCTAGAAAGGCAGGTGTTCGCTCCTTCAAACGTGCCTGACTTTCTGAATCTATCCAAACTCCCAGAAGCCTACAGTCCTCTTCTCGCTGTGGAAAATTTTATTCTGCCCTATATATTTCTTTCTGTCACCCGAGGGAAAGAGTAATAACTTCTCCGCCAGAGGGGTAGTAAGAGATGCAAAATGACAGTGATATGTTTAATGGGTTAAAGTGCTAGTCCCAAGTTTGGGAAAAGGTGATTGTCTAAGTGACATGGTTAACTGAACAAAACAGCACTATATCTCTCTAAACCGCATCGTTTTTCACAGCGTTTTTGCTGCATTTTTCTCTGTGGCTTTTCTTACCTTATTAAATCTATAAGGAAAATGCTCACATTTCCGCATTTAAAATTGACATGCTGCATTTTTAAAAACCCATGCAGCTTTTTTCAGTGACAGATTTTTTCCGCAATGTGTGCATGCGATTAGTCAGAATCTCATTCACTTTGTTGGTACCTCTCAACTGGAATTTTGGACCACTCTTCTTTTGCAAACTGCTCCAGGTCTCTCATATTTGAAGGGTGCCTTCTCCCAATAGCAATTTTAAGATCTCTCCACTACAGAACTCTCCAGCGCTATATTTCCATCCATTTCTGGGTGCTTTTTGGAGTATGTTTGGGTCATTGTCCTGCTGGAAGACCCATGACCTAGGACGCAAACCCAGCATTCTGAGACTGGGTCCTACTGTAGATTGTGACCCAAAATCGTTTGGTAATCTTCAGATTTCATGATTTCTTGCACACAGTCAAAGCACCCAGTACGAGAGGCAGCAAAACATCCCCAAAAAATCTTTGAACTTCTCCCATATTTGACTGTTGGTACTGATAGGACCTTCTAGGCACGGGACCTCACTTCATCTGGGCATGTAAAAAAGCTGGCACTCTGGCTGTATTGCGCCAGAAGTGAGGTCCCGTGCCCAGAAGGTCCTAAGTATGATGGGGTTGGGTGGGGGTTTAGTATTGGTGATGTTCCGTTTTCCCCCCTTCGGAACATCACCGGAAAATCGGAAAATGTGCCTGGGGTGGTCACATGACTGTCCCAGCATCTAGGTTGTCAAAGTTAAAAATAAACCCAGGTAGATTAGGTAAATAAGTCAGGTGTAACCCAACAACCCAACCCGGTACCGGTAATAAGACAGAGACGACACAGATTTGTCAGTAACTGCCAGAGATCTCCTGTGGGAGGAGCACTGGTCGTTTATTTTATAGAGTGAACCAAGAGTAGCAATCAATCATATTACATAAATTGGGGATGGGTTATTGGCATACAAATATGGGATTTTACACAATTTCTGGGAATTCATCTCAAATTATATTTAACCCATGTTACACAATAGTTCTTATGTTACCTAACAATAATGGATGAAGTAATCTTGACTCCCTCGCATCCTTCACCCATATCTTGCGACATATCTGGTCAGACTGTCTACACAAAAAGTTGGCAGTACAAGTTGTTTACTGTGTATAAAAATGAGATATGTACAAAAATGGTAAAAACAGGGAGACGTCATCATGGCTGATATGAAATACAAAGTCTTGAAACATTGGTTCATGATGCATGAGTATATATGTATGGCTATATGAGGTTACAATGTAGGATATATAAGATTAGCTATAGGATTACTCTAACAAGGTAATTATAGATTTTTGGTACAGTAAGTAATTTAGAAGGTGAAGGGGGGGGGCGTGTTTAACTTACATTAGAATTATCAATTTATCCCAGACAACCCCTTTAATATTTTTCCACAATTTTGGTTCTCAAGTACTCAGATAGTTCTCTTCTCCTCTTTCTGTTCTCCATGCTTAGTGTGGCATACACAGACACACAATGCAAAGATTGAGTCAACTTCTCTCCTTTTTATCTAGTTTCAGGTGTAATTTTTATATTGCCCACACCTGTTACTTGCCACAGGTGCATTTGAACGAGCATCACACGCTTGAAACAAAGTTATTTACCCACAATTATGAAAAGGTGCCAACAACTTTGTCCGGCCCATTTTTGGAGTTTTGTGTGAAATTATGTCCAATCTGCCTTTTTTTTCTTTGTTTTTTTGGCTTGTTCCAACACACACAAAGGAAATAAACAAGTGTATAATAAAACATGTGTAATTGCAATAATTTTCTGGAAAAATTTCATGTGTGCCAACACTTACGGCCATGACTGTATGTAAACCCTTAAATTACCTTGAATTTGGTTAAGGACTCCTTGAAATGCTGCAATTATCAACACTATGTATCCACCCATAGACACATATAGCATATCACTGTGTTACAATATTACATTATGATCACAAAAAGCTGCTCATTTTGTGATGCACATATCTGGACATGTCCAGCCAAGAGGAATGACAAGGAGGGACACAATTTACCACAACAACATAGGGACACACTATTTACCAAACATCTGTATCATTGGAACTAGGGTTATTTAGTTTGATAAAAAGACAATTGTGCTGCAACCTAGTAACTATGTATAAATATATGAATGGTCAGTTCAGAAATATCTTCATATCTAGAACTTTCATTTTACCAAGGAAGCATCCTCTATGTTTAGGGGAAAGAAGATTTCTACACAGACAAATAAGGGGTTTCTTTGCTGTAAAAGTGTAACTTTTGGACATTATTAAACTACCAGAGTAAGTTGTTACGAAAAATTCTTTAAAATAGTTAAAGAAAGGCCTGGATGCATGGGTGAAGCTACAGGGGTGCAGATATAGCAGTTGCTACCTGGCTCTGGAACCTGTGGGAGCCCCAACACTTCCTCTATCACATAAAATATACCACTATTTTAAATGACACATAGTATTTAGGGGCCTGAATGCCTTTGTGGTGAGCAGCAATATTATAGGCCATAGTTATTAATAGATTTTTGGTGTTGGGATGTTGATTCAGGGATTTATTTTGTCCTAAGGGCCCTTGCACACAACCGTGTGCTAGTTCAGTGTGCTATCCGGGTTTTTCCCAAATAGCACACTGACCCATTCATTTGTATAGGCCTATGCACATGACTGTGATTTTCATGGTTCCATGTGAGGGCCAACAGCCGTGCTGCAAAACATAGGACAGGTCCTACTGCTGTCCAGTTTTGTGTCCGTAATCGCTGGCCTCACTGAATGGACCCGCAGAAGTATGGCCGGCACACGGATGCTATATATTGTTATAGGAGGTATATTGCTAATAGAATTATTGATGCGAAAATAGGAACTTGCTACAGTAATTGTGGTCAATGGCCTCACAACTATGTTAACTTTTATAATATGTGCTACATTTTGTAGAGCTGTAAACCATAGCAATGAAAATGTGTCTCCATTGTTTCCCTTGCCCTATTCTAGGTCATCAATATCAGATTGATGGGTAACTGACACACTGCCCCCTACCGGTCAGCTGTTCAAAGAGGCCGTATCTTTCTGTAGCCTTAAAGAGGACCTTTCACATCCTCATGTATATGCGGTTTTATATACCACTAGAAAGCCAACAGCGCGCTGAATTCAGTGCACTGCTGGCTGTCTCGGTATGTGTCCCGGGGCTAGAGATATCGGGGGTCGTAGTTTCACGGTTCAGCGTCTGAAGGGCGTTCCTGACAGTCTAGCCGGGCTGTAAGGAACGCCCCCCTCTGACAGTACAGCGCTATGGACGAGTACAGAGAGAGGGGGAGTTCCTTACAGCCCACCCCCCAGTACAAGTCTACGGACGAGTACAGTCAGGGAGGGCGTTCCTCACAGCCCAGCTAGACTATCAGGAACGCCCTTCTGACGCTGAACCGTGAAACTACGACCCCCGATATCTCTAGCCCCGGGACACATACCGAGACAGCCAGCAGTGCACTGAATTCAGCGCGCTGTCGGCTTTCTAGCGGTATATAAAACCGCATATACATGAATATGTGAAAGATCCTCTTTAAGCACTGTGGCCTCTTCACTGTTTACCAAGAACAGCATGGAACATTGTATAGTGCCTGTGTTTGGAACTGTAGCTTAGCCACTTGAATGGGAATGAGCTGCAAACAGGCCATATGACAAATGAACGTGATGTCACTAGCCTGTAAAGTGGAAATGCCACTCACCAGAGCCACTTTGAACAGCTACAGCTCAGTGGAGATGGCGGATGTTGAACCTCCACCAGTTGGATATTAATGAACTATCCTAGTATTTAAATCCTGGAAAACCCCTTTAAGTATTGGCAAAAAAAGAGGTGAAGTAAAGAAAAACATTCATGCAGAGAAGTAATAGAAGGAATGTTGCAAATGGCTGGACAGAAAAGCAGAATATAACACACTATAGATTGTGTGTATACTTAGCATTCTTAATACAAAACCATGTAATATACTCTCATCTGTCTGCACAGAGATGGCTGTTTTTTCATACATCTGACTACAACAACTTAATTAACTGTTTATCCATTACAAAGACAAGGAATAAATAACACGTTAGCATGTTTGCCAAATTCCAGCAACCCGTTCTCAACCCACACACAGCCTGCTATACCAGGACCCTCGGTAGGCTCTCCATCCATTTAATTGCATGTCCTTTCAGAGGGACATACAAATTATAAGACGTCATAAAAACAAAGAAAGCACATTTCCTGGAAATTCCTATGATTGTCTATTTGTCTCTACAATATATGCTTGTAGGTACCTCTCCGTTTATGCAATGTTGAAATCCTCCATCCGCCTTATCCTCTTTCCTTTTCTATTGTAACCCTCCTTGCATTGAATTTTATTTTGCTCATATTCTATTATCACCCCCCATCCCATTTCCTGTCCTCTTCCCTCCTCCCTTCTCTCTCCCTCACAATCACTCTTTTATTACTGACCTTTTTACTTATCTTAT
Organism: Leptodactylus fallax; assembly: GCA_947044405.1. Lineage (NCBI taxonomy): Eukaryota > Metazoa > Chordata > Amphibia > Anura > Leptodactylidae > Leptodactylus > Leptodactylus fallax. The sequence continues at coordinate 2,826,832 of CAMRHE010000137.1, read as the reverse complement.
TACGCACAATGGAGCCATAATTAACTATTACAAGAAGAAGCAAAATGGAAGGGAACCTCTAGGACAAGACAGTCAGCTGTCACATTTATGAAAAGAGTAATGACAAATCCTTCCAAGATCTGAGAGAACCTGGTGGGGGTTACAACCTATATGGTACGAGAACCATATATGTATGAATAATATCAGTGCTTACAATGGCTAACTATGGAAGTCATCTCATAGTACCAACTATTGTTGAATTTAATGGGTTTAAAAATAGAAAATGTGCTAGTAATAATGTATTGCTTGTCTCTAGACTTTGCCTGTATATCAACAGTGGTGTGGTGAAATATGTAGGCAGCAGTACTTTGCCCCATTACTGCAAAATAGTTGGCATGGGGGTTCTGCTTAATCAAATACACCAAAGACAGGAAAAGCACCTTGTTAATACATTCACTCTATGGACAAGTTAAGTGTGTAGAGATTGTCAGTGTGTAGATTATCATGTCAAAAGCCTTTCCTGTGAAGCGGAAACACCTTTTTTTGCACAGTTAACTTGCAGAAAAACTGATGCACAGCCATCTGTGCGTGCTGCACTAACCAGCGTGCCTTTCATTTTTATGGATTCTATTTATATTTTACTGAGGCAGTATGCACCAAGGTGTTCGGCAGCATCCATGTTCACATCCTGTCTGCGGCAGCTTCTTTTTAGGATTTGTTAGATTGTGGGGATGGGAATGCAAATAAGCAGCCGGAGACTTAATTAAGATTATGCCATCTTCCTAATTTTATTAATAATGTTACTAATGTTAGGCTGCATAAAGTAGTCATTATGGATGAGACTACATTTCTTTGATATAGCTTTAGGTTAAATTTATACATTGCAACATCCACATTTAGAAAAAAATTACAGCAATGTTTTACAGTGTTTTTAGAGGTCTACTCATTTGTTATTCCCATTGGAATAATAAATAAACTACTTAGTAATAGAAATGCATGCAAATATGGCTAAATACAGAAGAATTCTTATTATTTATGCCCAATTTTCAGCCAATTTTAACGCACAGTCAAAGATCTTCAAATATATTTGGCAAAACCAATATAGTCTATATGTTGCTTACCCCGTACTCAGAAAGATTATAAAAGGCACAAAATTTGACCATAAATACTCTTCATTGTCTAAACTACTTTAAACACAAAGGTGTCATACACATTGCAGAGTAGTATGCCCAAAAACTGTACAGCGGCACACAGAGCCCTCATAACATGGAGCTGCAGGCGCTCCATGTGCTGCATTATGGTATCTCTATATAGCACCCTAAGGTATTCCCCCTAGAAGCAAACAAAGAAATATAAAGAGCAGCATTTTAATATTCTACTCCACATCCATGCTGTTCTGTTTCACACTGCAACCAAAAGGTAAAAAAAAATATTTCTTTATTTTTTTTATTTTCCCGGAGGCTCAATGCAACCAAGATGTGGGACAGTACACAAGATAAAACTGACTGCATCTTGATGTTGTGGCAAAAGGACAATAAGAATCAAATGACTGCTTGTTCTGCCACCCAGAAAGGATATGTCTTGTTGCTGAGGAAGCAGCGATCCTGCGTCATGTGCAACTGGAAACAGCAACTGGCCTTCATAGAATTACTTGTTGAATGCCGCAAATGGCTCAACCTGACAATCACTTTCTCTGACTGACAAGTGAATCATAACATTATTGAAATGACAAGTTAAACACTCAAGAATATCACCCTTATCTCTCCAATTACTTCAGACACTGCAAATTGGGTCAGTTTGCCAAAATTAAGAATACTAGGAATTAGACATAGTAAAACTAACAAACTGCAAGTCCAGCTGAATTGGCTAAACTGGTAAATATATTTTTGAAACAAATTTTATTGCCAAACCTGAAGCCATTTTTAGGCAGAAATCTACAATCTTTAGAGCAACAAGGGGAACACAGAGGTATGATGGATGTAGTTGTATATAGAAGTGCCCTTTGGCAAGATCATCAAAATGGCTATGCTCTTGGTTGGAGTCCATCCCTATAGCACCAGTGACAGCTCAGATTGATGACAGACCATCTTTTACTGGGCCCCAAGTGGTACTACATGCTTCTATGTAAAAGTTCTGACAGGTCTATGGAGCTGTGCATATGTTATTTTTGGACAACACTCCCTTACCCTTAACCATGCAAGTAAGTATGGAATTCTCAAACTGGAGTCCAAGGTTACAGTCTCCAGAATAATCACCAATTGGTGAAAGAAGTGTTGATGGGCTTGGCAAACCCAATGCTGCTGTGAAAAAAGACAAGGACAGCTGTGCCAGAAACAAGCAAAGAATAGTATTAGACAGGAACCATCACTGCAGGGAAGGAGGCATCCAGTTGACATCAGTAGGAGTTGCAGCTGCCAGTGTGGATTGGGTTCAGGAACCAAAATAAAAGTGAGATAATTTTGTCTATTTTGCCATGGACCTTAAATCTTGTCAAAAGTTCTGAATTTTTCTGGCATGCAAGAGTTGCATTGTTTTGATGTTTCTTTCATCACTTGTCTTGCCTCTGGTCTGGATCTGGAAAGCCTTTAACTTTAGTTTCTGGTTCCGGCAGTGCACCCCAGGAAACTACAAATCTCATCACATCTAGTGGCATTATCATCCTCTACATGTTATCCTCCTTTGATGGTTTGTATTTCACTTCACAGCACAGGAGGAAGACACAATAGTGTGTGTGGGGTAATGACACAAAGAGATACAGCAAGTTGGGTCAGCCCTGGCAGTATCCACCTGTGTCAACTATACAATGTCTATCCATGCTACTCAGCAATTTACATGACACAGAGGGAGTGCAAATTTATACAAGAAGTAATTGAAGGAGGAGCTGTCACCAAGCCAAATGGCATATTTTATCTGACCATTTAGGTGTTTTATTTATCCAGATCTGTTCAACCATTCCAAAGATGTAAACCCTTTTAATGCTGATGCAAATTAGGGTACAACAGACAAGTGGGCATTAACATTGCATGACATATAGCACACAGAGACCCTGCCCACAGAGAAACCACACATTTTTTTATCGAAGGTCTCAAAGCTGTGCCAACGAAAACACCAGTGCATGGCAAAAAAGTGACGGGTGCCACTGAAAAAAACGTGCAAAGGATGCGGTCTATCGCAAAACCCATCTCAAAAGAGAATGGGTCCTCCGAAACTGTCCCCAAACTCAAAGCCAAAAGGCACAAGAGTAAGGGGGCTGAACCAACCCAACTGCCTAAACAGGAGGGTCAGTGACTTACTTGGTTTCCTCCATGGGCTGCCACCACCAGGAGTACTATCAAGCCAGCTACTTGCATCAGTCTCCTTAAGGGCTGCCACCCCAAGAGTACTACTGAGCCTGCAACTGTTGCCTATCTCCACAAAAGCAGAGACAGGCACTGGAGAGCAAAGAAGGAGGGAACCCGAGGGCCACACACCACCCATTTGGCTAGTATACCCCAATATGCATCAACATTGAAATGGCTTATATCTTTAGAATGACTGAACAGATCTAGATAAACAGAACACCAAAATGCTCAGGGTGATGGTGCACATCAGTTGATGTATGCTATTGGGCATTTCAAACCTGATGACAAATCCTCTTTAAAAAGATGAATATAATTTATATGCTATATTGATTCATATAATATTTTCTGTCCCCATTCTGTCTGGTGAGGTCACAGTGCAAAATGGATGAGTAGCTCTTATATGAACTATATTGGATTATCCAGCATTTACTGTTAATGTACTCACCCAGTTACTAATGTGTTAATCAGTGAAAAAGACAAATGATGGACTACTACGCTGTGCAAAACAAATACTGCTTATTCTATCTGTCATTTTAGTGTATCACCAGTGACAAATGTAAAACCCACACAACTATAGATCAATACACAATGAACATACTTATACTTTAAAATATGGGGAGAAACACAGCTGAATTTACTAGTCAGGAACATTACATTTCATCATCCTGCCTTGCACAAATAATCTAAAGCTGCCCATTGTTATGAAGTGCAGTAGAAACCACAGCAACTTCCATCATAGATGAGTTTCCATTTAGCACAAAGACCTGAAATAGTTTTAACACTAGTGATTCAGTGTGATACATAATTCAGATAGTTAACAGAACTAATCTTCCTATTTGCAGGGAAGGCAGGAGAGAAGCTCAAATTGCAGACAGAGGAGGAGTGCAGAGACCTCTTGGACTGGCAATGCGAAGGAATGTCTTGATAGTCACACAGTCTAATGTGTAATCACAGCGTATCACAGATTACTGACTGATCTGTGTAATTACAGCATGATGAGAGGAGGAGGGAGATGAGGGAGAAGCCAGGGAGAAGGTAGGAAGGAGGGGGGGAGAGGATTGTGAAAACAGAACCAAGCAGATGAGGGAAAGGTGCCAGGTCTGTGAAGAGATATGTAAAATAGGAGAGGGATAAATTACAGGAAATATGGACCAAAACAGAGATGCATACCAATAGGAAATGGCTGTCGCCAAGCTTTCCTAGACGCCTGAATGTGAATGTCAAAGCCACCTTGTTGTGCAGTGACACAGGGATGCTGCACAACTGACCATTCATCACCTTGTCTGCGATGCTTATTTGCAACCCAAAGGAGCACGTGACAGCAGCCATATTATGTATCCCTTGCTTTCCCAGAGACAACAAATTCTATGAAATAGCTGAATAAAATGTGAATCTGTAAAACAGGTCAGCAAACAATATGGCTGCTGTGAACGCTACTACTGGGGCTGTCATCTAATTTTCCAAAACTTTCTAATACTAAATCTGCTAATTTATGTACTGACACAGGGGAGACAGGGCAGGACACAGCAGTACAGGGACCCATTAGGGAAGGGGTGGTCATTGCTATTAATTCCCTGATCTATTGAATTTCATGGCTAACAATTACTAAAACATTGTGAGAGAGACGTAATGGTGGAGATCTATGATAAATATAGAACAACAAGGGGCCCTAGTATCTACTGTTCCTGTACAGGGGCCCTCAACTGTCTGTGTCCGCCACTGCACTGATAAATCCTTTATAGCTACATTGCTGGTTAGCTAGACAAAGTCAAGGAAAGGGGGCAATGAACTGGAAGTGCACTCTGATCCATTGGGTTTCCTGGCATACCTAACAAGTTGATATAATGTTGTACCGTGTTAGCCATTGAAAGTAGTGGAAGAGTGAAGAAATCAGGCGATACCTTTTAGAGGCTACTCAGTTAGCCTCTAAAAGGTATAGCCTGATTTCTTCACTCTTACACTACTGGCATACCTAAGTAATAAATAAAAAGAGTTTGTAGGACATCTGAATCCATTGCATTAGCAGAAGTTAATGTTTTGCTCTAATAAACAGGTAGTGTATGAGACAACGCAGGAGACAGAATAATCTCCAGGGATAATGGAAGGGTGTTTTCCCTACAGGGTGACCCAGCAGACGATTCAGGACACATGTCACCAGTACTGTCTGGTTTGGTAACACAGCCCAGGGCAATGGCACTGTGCCCCTAATCTGAGCTGCCATATGCCACTTACACAGAGATGACAAGGACAAAGTACAGTGTGTGAAAACAGAAAAGAGAAAGAAAAGGACAAGAGGGACAGGAAAGGAGTACAACAACATAAGAAAGATTTGGAAATACAACAGATACATTTACTAAGGCAGAAAACACAAGGAACAGGCTCAGGGGTAAACATTGAGACAAGGTGAGAAGAGAAGAACAAACTGGACATGAGATGAAGGCTGCAGGCAAGTCATATTTGATAAGAAGAATATTAAATAAAAAATTATAAAAGGAAGCAAACAGTAAACAAAGGGAAAAAAAATCAAGAGGAAGAAAACAATGTCAATGAAAACAAACAGTCATGAAAGGATCTGCTCCTGGCCCGCAAAGTGTTACTCAAGGTAATACTAATGTGAGAAAGACATTGGAAACTGAGAAGTGACAACTTCTCACCTTTAATTAGTCAGCAGTCACAAAGAGGGGAGAGAGCAGGCCAAGTATATAGTCTGCAAGAGGAAGACATACATGCAGACTACACAACAGCAATATTAAAAGAATATACCATGCAATATATCACAATCTCATACTGTGTCTTATGTATAGTACACACTGTTTCACTGCTTGTAGCAGAGACTAAACAGTAGTATTCAGCATCATAAAACTGCAGTCTGACCCAGAAGACTATAGACTATGCTTACACATAGGTGTAAAAATCACTGCATTGCATTAAAGGCTATGTATATCTTTGCCAGACTAAGTAATTTTGCAGTAGGTTATCTACAGCTCCTGTACAGATTATGTAACAGACAACAAACACCATTTAGGGTTGAACACTGTATAGTTTAATCCTGCAGATACATTTCCTTCTCTCTGTCCTATACGTCTAGCTAACTTACCAAATACATGTTAGCACAAAGTAGGGGACAAATAGAAGAATGTGACTACAGGGTTGCACTACACAAAATATGTTTACTGTCTGTTACCAAGGAAACACATAGAAATTGAAGAAACAAAACAATTTTAATGAAGAACTAATAGAAAGATGCTTTATTTATCATTTTAGATTTATTGGGACATTAAAAAATGGGTTGCATAGCAAAAGCTAGAGCAGTCAGGAAACTGAGACTTAATATGTAAAGATGTGTAAAGATCAGAATCACCAATGATGTGGTATCCCAATAAAATCCCCCTTTTCCGACCACTGCTTGAGCCTTGTTACCAACAGATACGACCTATAGTTCATCTTCATCCAGAACGAGCATGCTCAGTTTCTCTTTTTTTGTCCCTATTACTGTTAGAGTACGGCTTCATAACCATGCATGTGCCATCCTAACAAATTGACCATGTGCAGGACATGAATAATTTCTATTAAGACGAATGAGCAGTTAGGAAGCAGACAGAGCAAGATGCACCTGGGCAATGTAGTTTTCACTAGTAAGCAGACAGTCACATACTGCATAGTAAGGACTCTGGTCAATGGAAGCTGAAAATATAATGGTGTTATTGGAGTGCATATCTTGAAAGAGTGAGCACACAGGAGGTCACAGAGTGAAGTCACAGGTACAGTGCAAATGGTTCATTGCCAAAAAAAACCCTGTGGAAAAGATCGTGGTGGAAACCCATCATATTTTTTTCCACAGTGTTTTTCTTCTGCTTCTAGTATACTTATATGGAAAACGCCAGCATTTCCATAGGTATTACTGACATGCTGTGATTTTTCTCTGCAATATGCGGATGGGATTAGTCAGAATCCCATCCACTTTGCAGTTAATGTAATATGTAGTATGAGGCCCTGGACTAAGAATGAGGCCCCATGTTGCTAAAGCCAAGAATGGCTACAAAAGGAATGGGAAATATATCGGAAATACTTACACTTCTACCTTCTGCTCAATCCACTCCTGGTTTTGGCTAAAAAAAAAAAAACGCTGCAAAATCTGCAACAAAAAGCTGCGTACATGGGGCTTTAGCCTAACTGAGGATAGCAAAGAATCAGTTGCTTGAAAAGAAAAATTCTTCTTTGACCAGATCTTATGATATTGACATATTTGCAGGTCGCAATATCGCCTGTAGAGGCATCATAGATGCCTGTAAAAGCATTTTTTACATTCAAAAAGTCTCATGCATATTACTACTCATGACACTTTTCTCAGCATTCGAACACTTAAACTCTGGCGTGCAGCAGCTCTGCCCCATGTTAGGATCATCAGTGTCTGGACAGGGGCAAGTGTTAAATGACTTTAGTCAATTACAGCATCTGTTAACCTGTTCTTTACCATAATATTATGATGAATGATTGGGTCTTTATATATGCACCTGATCAGAAGCAGAGCAGGTACCATGACCAATGGATCTCCACTGTTTTATCAGAGGATCTGATACTAATTTTACACGATCAGTACAGGGTGGGCCATAAGTATGGCTACACCCAGATAAAATGGAAGTGGTTGCTGATATCACCTTACCGTTTGTGGCATATTAGTACATGGGAGGGGGGGAAACATTTGAGGCTGGATGACGCCGATGGCGGCCATCTGCAAAGTCGCCATTTTGGATTCAACTTTTTTCAATAGGAAGGGGGTCATGTAACACATCAAACACATGGAGAATTGCGCAAGAAAAACAATGGTGTGCTCATTTTTAACGTAGCTTTATTCATTATTGAGTTATTGTCACGTTTCTTATTGTTACAGCCATTGACATACAGTCGTTGGCAGATCCCATAGACTATAATGGGGTCCGCCGAGTATGTGCCGTTTTAATACTGAAACCGGCGGAGAGAAAAGTCCTCCGTACCGGATTTTTCTCTCCGCCGATTTCTGGCAGTTTCTGCAGCAGTCTCCAACGCACATGTGAACTTAGCCTAACTGCGATTGCCCAGATTTGCAAGGAAATTTCCCAAACCCATTTCTTAGGGACCATTTAAGTTCTGGAAGGGATTTTAATGGCCTATATATATATATATATATATATATATATATATATATATATATATATATACACATATATATACATAAAAACGCATAAATCACCCCATTTACAAAAACATACCCCTAAAATAATTCAAAATCACATTTGGGAAGTTTGTTAACCCTTTAAAGCGTAACTAAACTTTCTGACAACTTTTGATTTTCTGGTGGTATTTGTGTCATTAATAAATTTTGTAATATACTTTATTAACAATTTTGGATAATTTCTATGAAATCCTGCATTCTTTTCACTCTTTCCCTTGCTTATGTATTGAGAGCTTTTGCTGGCTTTCACTAAATGTGATTTTTTTGGACAGCATTATTGCAGAGCCCGGAGGTGCCAGTAAATTGAAATTCCTCAAGAAGTGACCCCATTTTGTAGGGGCCATTTTAGGATCTTTGCAAATGTGATATGGCCTGCAAAGACCAATCCAAATCTGCAGTCAAAATGCCACATTGAGCTCCTTCACATCTACGCCCTGCTGTGTACCCAAACTGTAGTTTATGCCAACATATATGACATTGTTGTACCCAGGATAACATATTTAACAATGCCATATGTGGGTATAAACTGCAGTTTGGGCACACAACTGGGCACAGAAGGGAAGGAGTGCTATTTGGTTTTTGAAAACTGCACCGCTCAAAGAAATTTATCAAACGGTGTAGTGAGCATTAGTTTTCCCAGATGTGAGTGTAACACTGATGGTGAAAAGTGAATATGTAAGCAGTGCAGAGTATATTGGGAACACCAAATTTCCCACTATTTTCCCAGTAGTGATTGGGGTCACCCTGGGGGTCACTTCTGGTGTCTTTTCCCTGGTAAACTCTAAATCTGGAATGTACACTGCTTATACATTCCGTTCCTTCCGCAGCCAGTTTTGTCCTAAAGATTTGTCGATTTTTTATTTATTTATTTATTTTCTGGTGGTGTAGTCCTATGAGGGTTTATTTTTTTGCGGGAGGACATGTATTTTCTAATGACACCATTTTGGGGTGTCTATAACTTATTAACAAAATTTTATTAACTCTTTCTGGATGGATTAAAAAAAAATCAATTCTGACATTGATTTTTAACATTTTACATTTTTTGTCCTTCTGCATATAACATAAACAATATGTTACTCTTATTGTAGGGGTTGGTACAATTACCAAGATACCTAATTTATATAGTTTTTTCATGCGATACGAATTTTGCATAATAAAAATCAATTTATGGGGAAAAATCAATTATTTTTGCATCATTTTTTGATTGGTGTAACATTTTTATTTTCTATTAACGGAGCTGATTTAGGGCTTATTTTTGTGGGAAAGGTACACCTTTCCATGACGTACTATTATGTCATCTTGCGGGAAGTGGTTAAAATAGTTTATGCTTTGTGTTCTCAGTGCTTATTCCCAGTTCCTTACACTGTTTGATAATGCCTAGTTTTATGACCTTGACTTGCTTGCCTAGATTATCCTATTGCTTTTGATTCCCCAGCATCTGTGACCATCTTGATTTGACCATAGCTTAGATTTTGACATACCTTACCCTACTCTCATGGTTTTTGACCTTGGCTTGTCTTTTACTCTCTCTGCTCACTATAAGGTTTCTGGTTTGGTCCTTAGTCTGCAAGTACACCTATTTTCTGGCACTTTGTCCTGGAATTGCAACTTGGGCTCTGAAGCAGCCAAGTTCATCCTGCTTTTCACCAGACTCTGGAGAAAACCTCCAGATATTAGACTCCTGGAACCATGGCATTGATGGATTATAGGTAGCTAGTTTTACTTATTGCCTTTGTTCTGTCAGTTACCTGCTGTACACTGACAAACAAAAGGGTAACAATGTTTTGATCTTTTTACTTTCAGGCTCCATATCTCACCATCCACTACAGCTTCGAACATAAGACTACCATCATTTTATAGACAATCATCTTGGCTATCTCATACATAAATTTGACTTGCAACTATTTATGCAGATTCTTGTCATGTAACTGTATTGTTACTCTTTTGCTCCTGGTGGTGGAAAAATCTTTTGCCTCTTGTATACTACAAATCACAACCTGTTCTCACATTCCCTAATAGCTCAGTGTGTTATTAGGTTGATTTCCAATTGAAAGGCCACTGATTCAAATCCAGGATCAGCCATGAAGAAGATTTCCCAAGAAAAGAGAAACAGAATCATCCACCTCATCAATAGTGGTCTCTCGGCCAAGAAAATTGCAAAATTGCATCATGTGAATGTCATGACAGTTGGAAGAATACAAAATGAAGTCAGTCCATCCATTCAAAAGCCAAGAGGTGAACGTCCAGGCAAAATATCAGAGTCAAAAAGTCGGCTCATCACAAGGTCTATCAGTTCTGGCATGGCAGTGGAGGTGGCTCGTATGCTTCGTAATAGTGAAATCACAGACGTCCATGCAATCAGCATATAACATAGCGTTACACAAGTCTGTAATGGTGGCCCGAAAAACGGTGAAGAAGCTTTGACTTCAATATTGTCATAAGAAGTGTGGCTTTAGTTTGCAAAAAAGTATGAAAAGTTGACAGTAGAAGATTGAAAATGGGTGATATGGAGTGATGAGGCGAAATTCAATAGACTGGGCTCTGATGGTTGCAAATAGGTCTGGAAGAAACAAGAGAAAAAGGAGACTAACGGATCGAGAAATTGAAGGAACTGTCAAGTTTGGTGGAAGAAGTTTGATGATATGGGGTTGTTTTACAACCCCACTGGATACTTGACCAGGATCGATGGTGGTCTCAATGCTGAGCTAAAGTGAGTATCCTACAAGACGAGTTACTTCGTACACTCAAGTACTATGGGTATGAAAAGGACGACATAGTGTTCCAGCAGGTCAATAACCCGAAGCATACGTTGAGATTAGTGAAGAAATAGTTCAATGACAATGAAGTAGAGGTGCTGGATTCGTCCCCAGACCTCAACCCATTCAAACACTTGTGGGTAGAGTTGAAGAAAGGCTGTATTCTTACCCAAGTTAGTCGACCAGTATGCATGAGGGATCACATTTGGGGAGAGACATGCTTGAATCTGATTGAAGGATTCAGGCAATGTTGAAAGCCAAAGGTGGATTTACAAATTAACAAAAATTTAAATTTAGATTTTTAGGAGCAAAACAGTAACAATGCAGTTACATAGCAAGAATCTGCATAACTAATCATCTGCTAAATAGTTGCAAGTCAAATTTATGCTTGAGATAGCCAAGATGATTGTCTATAAAATGATGGTAGGTATTCTCAAGTACGAAGCTGTAGTGTATTTGTGAGATATGGAGCCAGAAAGTCAAAAGTTCAAAACATTGTTACCCTTTTGCTTGTCAGTGTATATTAGGACATTGATTAACCACTTCAGTACCAGCTATTTTCCCTGGTTCAGGACCGGATACATTACAGGTTTTTTTTCGTACATGTGGTTTTGAGGGCTAAGATTAATTTATTTTTGCTCAGGTTATTCAAATAATTTTTGCGTTTATTTTTCTGTGACATATAAAGCTTTATTTTTAAGTTATTTTTATTTTTGCATATTCTTTGTTTTTTTTACATATACAGGAAATTGTTAGCAAAAAAGGAGGGAAAATGTGTCTCTTTTTCACATTGTCACGTTTTTTTAATAACTCAAATTTCTAATAACTTTTTTTAAAATCACTTTCTCTCTTCATTACAGTAATTTTTATGTATTGTTGTGTCATGGGGGGTAGAACCTGTGATGTGGGCGTGGTTTTAAATTTTTTTTTTATATTATTTTCATTTATTTTATTTTATTTTATTTTATTTGCCTTTTTATTTTTTCCCATTCTGCCCCTCCATAAGGTCATAATAGACCTTTTGGGGGGATCTTAACAGTATTTTTTTTTTTTGGCTGATTTCTCTACAAAAGAAGTACAGCCTCCTGATCATAAGTGCAGAGCTGATCTGGATCCTCTAGGACCCAGCAGCTCTTGCAGTCTCTGGTCCCTGGCGGATGACGTCACTACCAGGTCAGAGGGAAGCCACATCATGGTGGCCCCCCATAGCTGTGTACTCATTGAGTACACACATTGAGTGTACTCAGCAATTGGGAGGGCAGGGATGGTAATAAACCATCCCTGACTTCTCTATAGGATCTCCAGCTGTAGTTACGATTTTGTGCAGCTGCTTAACACTCCATGTATGTACGGGTATGTGCGTGCAGAGTTAAAGAGTGGACCATCCGGATGTATATAGTCTATGGGCGGTTCAGAACTTAAACAGCAATTCCATTTATGGAAGAGTTTTCTAGACATACTAAGTTTAGTGAGGGGTAGATAAGCTGTGACATTAGGTATTGTCGGTAGAGGATGCTGTGATGTCTGTGTAATCCTACCTGTCTTGTCTGTAATGGAAAAGAGGTGACTTCTGCAAAGAAAACCCCTACAAAATTGGCAAGTGTCTTTTTATTATTAGGCTTAGCAGTCAGAGTGCAAATTGAAGTATTTAGTACTTAATAAATATATAACAAATGTGGTGAACAGCAAGCAGGTCAGTTATTTAGTGCACATTCAGCCAAAATTTTAGCACATTTAGCTTTGTAAAATCCAACCCAATTAATGAAATTTCATTCATTATAACATCACTCTGAAACATGAACCAGCTCTCTGAGAGTGACATAAGGCAATCTAGTGTGAAATACCTCACAGGACTGCAGTGACAGACAGGCATTTTGTGTGTGAGCTTATCTAGTGACTTATAAAGTGACAGCTCAGATTCCTACAGGTAAGATCTATGAGCTGTTAAACTGTCTGTGTCAAAAAAGACAATACTATCATAATAGTGACACCTTTTTTGGAAAGCAGAAAAAGATACATATTGGCAAGCTCTTGATCAGGCAAGTTTACAGATAACTCGAAGACTACTACAAGCAAAAGGCAGAATATGGAAATTTATGATTTAGACATATTTTGGTCCACAACTCTTCAGTAGCTCCTATACAGTATAAAGCAGTCTGAAGACATAATTGCTGATCCTAAACCCACTGGGAATCAAGTTTTAGTATACTTTGTGGGGCCTTACTTCAGTCTATGTGTTACCCTATGTGTATTGCATATACACATGTTGCAAATTTGGTGCACAAATTTCTGCCTCTGTTCAATTCATCTAAATGAGTTTTGTAGAAATCCACCTTCATAGCCGAAGTTCCCCTCTGACTTCAATGTTACATGGTGCTTCGCAGTTTCCATGTTGGTTATTTTCAACGGTGCCATTTGTCCACTCACGATTCACTTTCATCGCAGCAGCATGCAAACAGTTTAGTAACTGCACTGCACTGCGACACACTGCCACCCTTGACCTGAATGCCAATATTCATCCCCTTTTGCAACTCTGATAAATCGCCACTTTTTACACATAACAATGTGTGATGTGTGTTCAGACAGCCTAACGCACATCTTATATATCCACCAAGTCAGCCCACGACAAACAAGGGAAAAAACAACCGTGGAAAAAGCAGTACCTTCTACCTATACAGGAAGTATATTGTTTACAAGAATGGACACAATGGATACAAATATGTCGCCAGAATGACAACTTAAAGAGGACTTCCAGGACCTATTCCTTACAATAGGTAATCAATATCAGATTGAAGCTGCAGTATTCAGACAAGCGCTGTGTTCTGTTTATTTCTGACCAAGCACAGTGCGATACATTGTATAGCGGCTGTGCTTGGTATTGCACCTGTGCCTCATTCACTTGCATTGAATTAAACTATAAATAGTCCATTAACATAATGTCAATAGCCTGTGAAGTTGAATCGCCCCTCACTCAAGCATCACAAGCAACTGAAATAGATGATCAAAGAGGGTGCAAGGAGGTGGGCCCCTCAAAATCTGATATTGACGACTTATTCTAAGAATAGGTCATCATCAATATTTAAATGGGTTGTACCGCTAAGGACACTTATCCCCTATCAACAGGACAAGGGATAAGAGTCCAGTCACTCGGGGCCTGACCATCAGGTACCCCAGGAATCAGAATGGGGGACCTACAGTCACCCTAAAGCCTCCTTGTAAATTGAGCGCTGATGTGCTTGCGTGACTATGATGCTGTGGGTGCTGTTGGAGATTACCGTTCTGGCAGCCCCATAGCAGTAAATGGAGCGCCAGTCACGCAAGCGCACTGGTGCTCCATTCACAATGAGGCTTTAGGAGCACTGTAGGTCTCCTGTTATTCTCCCTTGCATTATCAGTGCATTCTCTATGGCTAGAAAGACCAAAGGAAAGCATAATCCAAGTAGTAACTAGATATGCCTCTCCTAAAGCAACTTCTAACCTGCCTGGTTTGATATGGACACAGGGGTTGGTACCTAATAATACTAACAGTCACAGAAGGTGGCGTGGACCCTGGAGCCAAGGCAAACCCATCTACTGGTCCCACTCCAGGCCAGAGAGAACTTAGCTTTAATGACTCCTTTCTAGCACCTAGCGTTTAGCCAGAGTCTCCAGGCTGAATTCTCTAATCTGGAGGCAGACTGGTAATGGTGGTAGGAGGCTCTTTTATCTCCTCCTCTCTTTGTTCTGGAGATGCTCCTGACAGTATGGAAGTTGTGGAATTGGGAAGCGATTTGCTGTAAGTTTGGAAGTTTTTATTTAGGGAGAATGTTGCTGCCAGTGGGCTATAGGTGGAAAGGGAGAAACAGTTGCTTTCATTTGAAGGAAAGAGGAAGGTTAAGAAGGACACAATGCTACCAGTGATGCTGTACTGTGGTGTCTGGGGTTTCTGCTAAGGCATTTTGTGCTTCACAGTGACATCTGTTTGGGGCTGCTGGGGTGAGATTTGCTTCCGCTGAGGTTTTTTTTCCTGCATGGTGATATTTGTTTGGTGGTTTGACCACAGTACTGGAGAAAAAGAGATGGCATGAGGATTATGATTTCAGAGAAGAGGGGAGACACAAGCGAAGTTCTGTATGTTAGAGCGTGAGGAGGTGATTAGAGTAGAGAGGAGAAGGTCACTGAGCGAGCAGTTCACACACATTTTAAAATACTGGTTGATCACATAGCGGATAATAACTGTCATGACTTTATGTGCATTCATACTATTTAACGTGTCTCAATTAAAGTAGGTTATTGGGTCAGTGGACTCATTCAGAATAATGTTTGGAATGGAGTTATTATTCTGCATGAAAACAATTTGCTGGCTTCCAGTGAACCTGTCATTAAATTATTTCCTGCTACCAATGATTTTCAACATAAAAAAGAGAATGCCAAGTTAAGTGGAAATCAGGTTTAATAGCAACAATTCAAACACAGACACTGGGGGAGATTTATTATTACTGTCTTAAATGTAGACAGCCTAAGACTAGACTAGGAAGACAAAAGAGATGCCAAATTTATCACAGTGGCTAACACTGTGTGATAGACATGTTAAGACAGTTTTCTCTTCCTTACGACAACTCTTTGTTAGTGTACTTTTTGTTCCAAAATTGTGGCGCAATTTGACACATTTTCAGACTCCATCAGATCATGCCCCATTTTTAGACACTTTTCAAAACTATATATTATAGCACAAAAATTGTTTAAGGCTAAGGTCCCTTACAGTGAAATAGAGAAAAACCATAGCGAAACATTGTTTTTTTTTCCATGCAGCGTTCTTCATTAAGTTTTTGCTGCATTTTTATCTGTGTTTTTCTTCCCCTATTAAATATATAATTAAATATATAGGTAACATGCTTGAGATTTCATAGCTAAAATTAACATGCTGATTTAAAAAAAAAAAATAAAAATGCACACATTTTTGAAAACGCAGTTTTTGTTCACAATGTGTGAATGATATTAAACAAAATCTCATTCGTTTTGCTGGTACTGTAAAATGCAGCATTTATTTTTTTCACTGCATTTCCATGGCAGTTAAAAAATGCTGTGTTTTGCAGCATAGGGCCTTAGCCTAATACATAAAAGTCTGCTTCAAGTCAAAAATCTGGCGCATTTAGTTTTTAGCAAAGCACACCATGTGTCTGACGTTCAGCTTCATGGAATGAACACGACCAGTACCAAAGGGTCCTGACAGTCACTGGGACCTGCCTTATAGTTAACTATTTTACTGTGGTAGAGATACAAACTCGTAGGGAAGAGGTCTCTCATGGGTGGATCAAGGAACTTCAGTGCTACTACCCTATTGAACTATAATCACAGTCAGATGGTCAGGTTCACATGAATAAAACACATTTTTCTGCTACCCAAACAGTATTACTGCTGATGAGATATTGGCATTTTTCCTGATATGCTAATGAGTTGTTTGGTACAACCAGGGCTTAACCATTGTTGTCATTGAATCAAAGAGCTACCTCCCTGCCATGACTAACACTACAAGCAATGTACATGTCATTCATAGCAGGAAGGGAAGGAGGGAGGGACTGAAAAAGTAATGGTGATGCCCTTGTTGCACAAAAGAGCTCAATATCAGGAAAAAAGCTAATTTTTCAACAATGTCAAAAAATGGAGGCACTGATCAGAAAATAAAAAACAATGTTATCTGACTGTCTGTATAGTTCAACAGGGACTGTTAACGTGACAGACTCCCTTTAAGTAAAAAAAAAAAAATGTCTCTGCTAAGTAATACTACTAAGACTAGAAAAGGGGGATCTTGGTAGTAAAGCATGGCAGAAACCACTTTGTACAGCAGATCTAATAATTAGCAGGCAATATGTAGCGTAAAGGAAAGTATTAAGTATTTTACAATTTTATTTGTGTTGAATATTTACCATGGCCATTTACTTTCCTTTTTGTTTGATTGTTTGACTGTATATAACTATTTGATTGGCAACCTATATAGAAATGGCATGCTGTTTGAAGAATGCATTCCTGAAATAAGTGCACAGGCTGAAAGATTATAGAGGAAACTCCAGTAAAAGTCTTCCATTGTAATTATTCATTAGAAAACCATTCAGACTCCATAATCAATCATTTTTGCAAGCACTCTACGTGCTAACCAGCAGGCGACTATGCTGGATAACTTGGAGGGGAGGAAATAGTTATCATTTATTTTTTTACTTGTGGTTTAAATGTGGGGGCAGGAGAGAACTTGACACATCTAGATAACACTGAACATTTTGAAAATATAACTAAGCACTATGGGTAAGATGTCAAATTCTACGAAAAGTATAAGCACCATGGAGAGAAGTACTCCATCTCATGTCCAGGAAACCTTAAGTTTCAAATAAAAAAGTGTGAATGTGAATATCTGAATATTCAGTTTTTCTCTGTTTGTGAACCTGTTTTGAACACTTTTCATTAGCCAATTCCATTTGTATAGAGTAAATGTTGTAAGGGTCAAAAATATGCATTCAGCGTGTTACATGCTGTAATAATACCGTACAATTAGAAAAAGCAGCATTATGACAGCTAGGAAAGAAACAACTACAACAGTAATTAGCTGTATAACTGCATTATTACTGCTTTGTGGGTAATAAGCAAACTGGTAATAATATAGTGTTGCTATTGAAGAAAGCCAAAAAGTTTTCTACTGCTTCAGTATAGATCACCACTTGGTACTGCTGCATTGCTAATGATATCACACTTTAAATTGGCCAGTTTTACAGAAGGGGTTGGAGGGCTGACACATAGGTTGGTCTTTAATTTTTATTTTATTTTCATGCTAGAAAGTTCTCAACCAACGGCATCATTTTCTTCATTAAAGCTGCATTAATCGCATGCACAGATTAATTAGTATAACATGTCTTTTCAGAATTTATGTTTTTTTTCTCTTGTGTTAACCACCTTTTTCAGCAAAACTTCTGTGGCACTTCAGGTTGCCAGGCAACCACCTGCCTTTTTATTTGGATGACTACAACCTAAGTACATGTAGATACACTTAATAAAGTGCTCACAAAGCAATGCAATATTACAATACAGTGCAACTCTATGGCATACTGTCTGAGGGCCATGCGTCTCAGTAAGCAGGAACCATGAAAAATTTGTTCAAGAAATCTTATAGTTTCAGAATAAAAAGCCAAAGACAAATAAGCAGAAACACGTAAGATTGTAAGTCATGTGCTATCTATGTTGTGGGGAGGGTGGCTTGTAGGAGACAATGACTAACATAGACATGAATATGTTGGCCCAATATAAATCAAATGTATTACTATTATTACTATTATTAAAGGGGTTGTCTAATAAAAGCAATTCCTTCTTGGGAGCTCTTTAGTGGCAGCTATTGGTGGCTACTAGCGTAAGGATCTGTTCACATCATGCTTCATGCATTGCCAGGTCAAGGACAGTGGATAAACCATTGGGAATATACTTAG
This sequence comes from Leptodactylus fallax, assembly GCA_947044405.1. NCBI lineage: Eukaryota > Metazoa > Chordata > Amphibia > Anura > Leptodactylidae > Leptodactylus > Leptodactylus fallax. The sequence goes on along the minus strand of CAMRHE010000137.1, from coordinate 2,808,096 downwards.
GGATCACATTTTATAACTAGATTTGAAATATTCTTACCTGACGTTTAAGGGGATGAATAAACATTATTCTCGTCTGCCTTTCATTGTCTTGTTTTTTATGTTAAGCTTTGCCAAACTACAGTAGCTCATGCATGACCTCTCCTGTTTCTTTGTATATCAAGACTGCTTACTCCAGCGTATAAACCCTTAATTTAATTATTTTCTCTTTTTTCATTTTTTCAGCTTTTTGATTAGAAAACGTGTTCATTGAAAGTTACCCTACTGATGTTCACATGAAGTAGGGAATATTTTGGAGATGAAATAATGAATGTTGAAAATATATAATAAAACACTTTAAGAAATGTCCATAAAAAGGTAATCATCCAAGTAACAAAAAGGAACTTTCCTACTTCCTATTGTGTAATCTAGCATCATACATTGCTGTTAAAAAGGAAACTTTATTACTCCATGGTTAAAAACCAAGCATGGTGTTCTGCTGGGTACCATTATGAACTTCCTCTTCATCTTCAAGGTACTTTACCTCGAAATGCATCAGTGGTACCCCCCAGGACACCACACTTGGTTTTTAACTATGGAGGAATAAAACTGGCTTTTTAACAGTAATTTACGGTCATGGATTACACTGAATGTGGAAATTATGGAAATTAACCAAGACCCTCAGTCCTATGGAATCTCTTTGCACCATTACTATCTTCACTTTGAACTCTGCTATCTTTCCGCTGTACCTGTGAGGTTGGGATGAGCTGTATATTTCTGTTTTTACTGTTGAACCTTCGTATAGTGCCACTTATGTTAAAAGCCTGACTATTGGAAGGAGAGGGGCCCAGGAACCCCCCTACCCCCCAGCCTAGCTTGGACCTATCTATGTTTTATTGTGCAAACACAATGATTTACATTGGTTTAGTTAGGCTGAAAAACAAATTTATAAAAAGTATCTACATTTCTCCCCTTCAATGGACACAAAGAGGCAGATATTAATACTAGAGTTCCGTACACTGGTCTTAATAAAGGTCCTGACAGCACAAGGCATGCCTTATTTATGAAGAGGCTCCTGCTCTGGTGTAGATAGGATAATAAATTGCCCCCAAAGTGTCTGAATTCTTAACTATGGTTCTGTTCATGCCTTTTGCTCATAAGACATGGCACTGTGTCGGATGAGTTGTGAAATGCATCCCAAAATCAATCAAAGAATCCCATTGACTAATAATGTGGTCTGAAGTGATTCTGTTGCTTAATTTACAAGAAATTGGTTGCATGATGCTCCATTCTCACCATCAAATCGGTAGTGTGACCATACCCTATAACCGCAACAGAAGGTTGTAGGAAATAATGAGTCAAGAGGTTCATATACATGGTGCAGCCCAGCTGTGGCAATCACATCTGAATTACAGCTAATTGTTGGGATGCATCTTTATCTGCCAGTTAAACCTTGTAGAGATCTGTTTAAAGAGGACCTTTCACCACTTCCACCCATTCAAGTTCCTTGCATTAGTTAATATATGCTACTACACTGATTCCAGCACAGTTGGAATTTTCTCTCTAGACTCCACCTTTCCTGAGCAACAAGCACAGTTAGTTTTGGTGCTTGATGTGCTATTTAAGCTGTGTAATATCAGAAGGGCATTCGGGGGCGTAATTCAGAGCTCCAATCAGAGACAGGCAGTGTCAGAGCTCAGAATCGCACCCCTTGCATGCTACTGCTTGACACCACCCTCCTGACAGTACAGAGCCTAAATAGCATATCGGACACCAAAACTAACAGCACTGATTGCTGGGGCTAGAGAAACAAAATGCAACCGTGCCAGAATCAGTGGAGCAGCACCTATTAAACGATGTAATGAGGAGGTGATGAAAGGTCCTCTTTAAATGTGAAGTGGTCCTCAGTGATGAAGCATGGTTACAACTGGAAGTTTTGACAGATTGGGTAATCTGATCAGGAATAATATTTTCAATTTTGTCATGAACTGTGTGTAGGCAACAATATGGCCTGTCACTAGAAAAAGCTTAAAGATATCCACTTTCTAATATTAATGCCAATGGTTAGCATAAGCCATCAGTATTACATCTATGGGGGTCTGACACCCAGTACCCCTGCAGATCAGCTGTTCTGGGATATCTGGAATTTCAGACAAAGTTGGAATTTTTTCTGTAGCCCCTACTGTTCCCAGGAAATCAATGCTGTTATCTTTAGTGTCTGATACGCTATTTAGCCTCTGTATTGTCAGGAGGGTGCTGTCAGGCAGGAGAAGGCACGGGGTGTGATTTTGAACTATGTGCCAAGTGTCACCAGTCGAATACTGACATTCATCATAATTTTTGGGATTGTACTTACACACGAGATGTGTGGTATTTACTTAGAAACTACCTTGCTCTAAACTTTAACATCCACATGAGTCTGGCTCTTGAGTGGGTGATTTTTAACATCACCGCAGAAGCTGCAGAGACCGCTATTCTATTACGCACACAAACACCATGGCATATGGGCTAGAGCTACTAGAAAGGGCATTTTACAACACTGGGCAAACTCAACTCCTGTTGTGCTTGCACTAATTATTACAAAAGAAGAATATTTATTTTGTATGGATGCTGTACAAAGATAAGCTGACAGGGCAGATTTTCCAATCATGGGGTCTATTGTTAAATATGAGACCTGTATGTACTTATATGACTATTTCATATATACGATGTGGTATTCCTTGAAAATTCTACATGGGCGGCACCCTATGTCACTGGAGTAATTGACGGGGGAGGGAGTGAGGGTGGTACTGAATTTGATTTTATTTGACTTTGTTTTACTCTATTCTGTATGTTGACTATTGTTCTTTTGTCATGGTTTTACTCTTCAATTGAACATCATGTATGTTATTGCTCTGTATATGTTTAAAATTTCAATAAAACGAGTGTTCAAAAAAAAAAAAAGTCCTGGATTAGAATAGTTATCTCTTGATCAGTGCCACATTCACTGGAAACAATAAATAATATTTATTTATGCTGAAGGCATTTTCTGCAGTCTATAATGTAAGCGTAGTCATTGTCAGTTATTGATGGACGGATGGTAATAAATATATTTTTTATAAAGCCTGTGTCCTTGTTTTTTACGCTTTTCTAAGAACATCCAAACCATAGAGACCATACTGCTGCTATGCAATCCTTGAAGAGACAGAGCTCAAAACTGGTTTTTAGTGCCATTACTGTTACATCTTCAGGGTTTTCACATTGCTAGCAAACAAGAGTATGAGGAACTGACATAAGAGTAAAGGACAGGGCATGAAGGGGAAAACAAACGGCAATCTCTTCAATTCTGTGTAGCAAAACCCAATACAATAATATTGGGTCTATTTTCATTTTTGCAATGGAGCCCATAATCTTTTGCTGATACTACAGCCCTTTGCATGTATTTTCTTTCACTGTACTGGCTTACCCCATGTTCCACTTGTCTTCTGTGGCATGTATGCCTGCCTGATTGTATGTCGACATTGATTTTTTTGTAGCTAGCACTGGCTTCCTTTGTTTTTACTTTCCCTTCATGCAGTTTCCAACTGTTCGCTGATTATAGAAAGGCTGAACAAGTCTGCAGTTACACAACCCAAGAATTACCCTGTCTCTCACATAATTGGGAAGTCTGTCCACAAGATACTTAAGAGTTAAGCTACACATGTAGCAATGTGATCAACTAATCTGATCAATCCTGGAGTGCAGTACACACCTGGATTCCAAGACAGATCAGTTCTGAGAATACATAATAGTGTTAGGCTGGGAACTGGGGCATAGGAAGCACTATGTGCACATTGATCAATCTAACTAATCCACTGAAAAGCAGAGATATTACATAGAAAGTATTACACTGGCTAGGTCACCTTGTTCCTCTGGCTTATGTAACATTGGAATTTTAGGTGGAAATAGGGCTGTAAAATCAATTAAACAGCCATTTAAACTAAAATAAAAAAATCAACAGTGAATAAAAGTCCTTGAGGTATCCTCCTTTACCATGCTTACACCAATTTACTGTTTGTCAGAAAACAACAATCAATAGGGATGCCATTATAGCTCCTAAACGTATAGTAAACCAGATCTAAAGTGATACATTAATCCATGAAAAGAGGCTATCCCACTATATAACTGTGGATACACAGTATGCTGGTCAGGACTCAGGAAAGAAGGGTAGACTCTTGTGGGAACTGTAATGACATACAAGTTATCATAATGTTCTGCCAAAAAATATGACCAAGAATTAAAAAATTCTGGAGAACTTGATGGACACTCTGATGGACCTCATGAAACTCAATGAGGTTCATCAAGAGTCTGTGGCATATGTTTTAAAACACCTGTTATTTCTCTGTTTTAAACGGAAATCCTGATGCTAGTGTGAATAGATTCTAGAGTATTATGGCATCCAAATAATTCAATTTTGGTCTCATCTGACCAGACCATATTCTCCCAGTATTTCAAAGGCTTGTTTAAATTAACATGCTTTTTGTTCATGGAGTCTTGCTTGGTGAGCATGCATATAGGCCATGGAGGTTGAACGCATTATTGTTTTCTTTGAATCAATTGTATCTGTTGATTCCAGGTCGTCCTTTGCTTTTGGACAACTCATCTGATAATTCTTTATACTCCTCTGTCTGAAATCTTGTGGGGAGCACCTGGTCATGGTCGGTTTATGGGGAAATGATGTTTATGATGTTCTTTCCACTTCCGGATTATGGCCTCAACAGTGCTCACTGGAGCCTTTAGTAGTTTAGAAGCTCTTCTGTAATTAATACTATCAATATGTTTTGTAACAATAACATTGTGAAGGTCTCAAGATAGCTAACTGGTTTTACCCATCATGAGATGTTTCTTGTGTGGCACCTTAGTAGAGAGACACCTTTTTATAAGCCATCAGCTGAACCAACAGATATTATTTGTCACTAAGTGGGAGGATTGCTTTCTAATTACTGATAGATTTCAGCTGGTGTTAGGACTTTCCATGGCTTTTTGACCTTTTCTTTCTTCATGTGTTCAATACTTTTTCCCCGTGTTATTTCTCATTATTACACATAACTTAAAGGGGTATTCCCATGAACATAATAATTTTTAAATTTGTAGATAATAAAAAGTTAAACATTTTTCCAAATATAAGTAATTAAACATTTTGCAGAGTTTTAAAGATTTTCTATAAATATCTTGTGGTGACAGTCTGTTGTCTTGATTGGATGCCAGTGGATACAACCATGAATGCAAGACTTTTCTAAAGTCAGAAAATCAGCCATGACTTACTTATTGTGGCCAGGATATCTTCTGATACATGTAGTGTCTCTGCCTGATAACCTGTCCACAATAAGAAAATCATGGCTGGGTTTTTGACAAGTCCCAGACCACAGAAAGTTTCTGCATTCGTGGTTGTATACATTGGCAACTGATCAAGACAACAGCTGGCACCACTAAGAAGGTTAGAGATATGGTCATGATCATGGGAATACCCCTCTCATTTATGGATATCTATGGTTTAATTTCTTTGCCAGTGTGGATGGGATGGGTTGCTACCGACATCTGGTGAGAATTTCATGCCAATAGCACCTTTAGAAATATATTAGAAAATTGGTGACATACTCAATACTTATATCACCCACTGTATGTGTGTGTGTGTACAGTCATGGCCAAAAGTTTTGAGAATGATACAAATATTAATTTTTACAAAGTCTACTGCTTCAGTTTTTCTAATGGCAATTTGCATATACTCCAGAATGTTATAAAGAGTGATCAGCTTAACAGCAATTACTTGCAAAGTCAATATTTGCCTAGAAAATGAACTTTATCCCCCAAAACACATTTCAACATCATTGCAGCCCTGCCTTAAAAGGACCACCTAACATCGTTTCAGTGATTGCTCCATTAACACAGGTGTGGGTGTTGATAAGGACAGGGCTGGAGATCAATCTGTCATGATTAAGTAAGAATGACACCACTGGACACTTTAAAAAGAGGCTGGTGCTTGCCATCATTGTTTCTCTTCTGTTAACCATGGTTATCTCTAAAGAAACACGTGCAGTCATCATTGTACTGCACAAAAATGGCCTAACTGGGAAGAGTATTGCAGCTAGAAAGATTGCACCTCAGTCAACAATCTATCGCATCATCAAGAACTTCAAGGAGAGAGGTTCCACTGGTGCCAAAAAGCTCCAAAAAACACACCCCCCCCCCCCCCTTAAAGTGTCCCCGCCGGGCGCCCCCCACCCAGCGGGGCGGGCGGGGAGGGGGGGGGGCAAGAGGGGGGGGTCGCCTTGCCCTTGAGGGGAGGCCAGGGGGAGGCGGGCCCGCAGAGGGAGGGAACCCCCCCAAAAAAAAACAGACAATTAAAAGGGGGGGGGGCCGGGGGGGGGGGGGTGGTTTTTTTTTTTTTCAAAAACGGGAAGGGGGGGGGCCCCCCCCTCTCCACACCAAACCCCCACTTGTGTGGGGGGGCTCCCCCGGGGGCCCCCCGTCTTCCAAAACCACATGTAGTGGTACCAGAATGTCCCCCAAGAGCACTTCCCCCAACCGCCAAGAGCAGTTTGGTGCTCAACAATGCCTTTTCCAGCATGATGGAGCACCTTGCCATAAAGCAAAGGTGATAACTAAATGGCTCAGGGAACAAAACATAGAGATTTTGGGTCCATGGCCTGGAAACTCCCCAGATCTTAATCCCATTGAGAACTTGTGGTCAATCATCAAGAGACGAGCGCACAAAAAAAACCAACAAAAACCAAAAAAAATAAAACATTAATTTTCCAAAGAATGGCCGCCACCAACCAGGGTTTGGCCCAGGAAGAGGATGGAGGGAGGGCGGGGGGGAACGGAGGGGGCCAGGAGGAGGGGGGACAACACAACATATATACTGTTGCTTTCATCTATTTCTTCTAACTACTAACAATTTTTTTTTTTTTTATTAAAAAAAAATATTATTTTTTTTTTTTTGTAAAAAAAAAAACAAAACCACCCCACAAAAACCAAGGGGGGGGCGGCGAGAAGAGAAAATATTTTTTTTTTTTTTTATTCTCTTAACCTTTGCCCTGTATATATTTATTTTTTTTTTTTTTTTTTTTTTTTTTTTTTTTTTTTTTTTACAGGCGTCCCGCCTCCCCCTTCCCCCCCGCCCCCCCCCCCCGGGCCGGGCCGCCCCGCCCCCCCCCCCCCTTTTTTTTCCTTTTGGGTTTTTTTTTCTTTAACAAACAAAAGATGGTTTTTTTTATATTTGAGTGTGTGTAATATTTGGAGAGAGGTGGGGCCTCCCCCGGGGCTTCCCTGCTGTTGCACTACACCTGCTCTACAGACACATTATTATGTGAGTGACAGATATGACATTTTTCAGACCACATCCAATACAGCATTGGTTTCTGGACAATGTTACTAGAGATAGTTGTTGTGAAAAAATATTTTATAAAATGGAAAATGTATTTCCATTCTATTTTCTACCTTGAAGTAACATCCACTTATTGATTTACAATGTGTAATGATTTACTTTTCATAATTATGTTTTTTCATAGTCAGTCTGAACTGTTTTACATGATACAAGGGTTTACAAAGGGTCATATCTAGGGAAAAAAAATAGAAAGAAGAACATTTCCAACAATCCAAGGAATTCTAAAGATGACCACACTTTAGAAAAATGTTGGCAGAACTTGACAATTTTGTTGGGACTGCCCGACTGACCAACCAAGTATTGTGTAACATCTGCTTTTGGATTTCAAGATGCCAATCATTTTGTTCTGAGGAGATAAGCTTCTTCCAGAGGATTCTGGCCATGTCTTATTTCTCTTTCCTCATTTGAAATGCATGCATGCTCACACATATGGGGGAGTCAGGTGCAGGTTTGTTAGCTCATATCAATGCCATACTTCAGTTCCATAGGAGAACTTTTTTCAAGCATAGTGATACATATGAATCAGATATTTAAATAATGTACAGCAATTAAATGGTTAAATACAAAATCCCAAATAAAACCATATAGTAAGCATATACATATATATAAAATACATATAGCTATAGCGAATAATAAAAAGTATTACATATGTTTATAAAATACAAATTTGATACAAAGTGTCCACATTTACCAGTTTACAGTTGTCTATGGCTCTTTTTTTTTAAAGGGAAATGATAAAGCACTGTTGAACCAATTGAGAGAGACACTTGGGTGTATATGGTAAAAAACACACACACTTTATTGGTTCCAGAAGGGACACGAATAAAAATATTGAGGGTGGGGCTACACGTTTCAACACCGTACCGGCGTCTTCATCAAGCCAAGTGTTGTGATGTCCACTTAGGGAAAGAGAACCAACATTTTTATGGGTGAATCAAGTAATAAAATACAATCAAGTACACCCACATAATTTAAAGTGTTGTCTGTCTTTTCGTAAAGTACCCTGATATACAGATGCTAAGGCCTTCTACTGCTACACCATAGGCTAATAGAGATGCCCTCACTTTGCTCAGTTACTGCAGCCTCAGCCCATCCATAAATTCACACATCTTGCTTCACACACCTGGACTGGTTTGAAGAAATCTATACACACTGTCGAAGCAGACAATGGGGCCAATGCTGATGCTGCAATAATACATGACTTCCAAAGCAAATCTAAATCAATATAGAAAGCAAAGGTTTCTTCCCTGAAAACAGTGACCTCAATCATTGGGAAGCTGACACAGATGTTAGATGTGGTCATAGATATTACAAATGTCATAAACACCCAGTAAGCTTTAAACCAACCTGGGAGAGAATAAGATCCATAAAGATCCCAAGGGAATAAAGGATGAAGCAGATGAGTGACTGGAAGTGATGCAGAACAGTGCACATGGAGGAGAGAAAATCTCACATCTGTCACACACCATAGAGACAGGAGTTTAGTAAATACTGAATGGATGGCCACCAAAAGTAGTAGTTGGAGGTCAGGAATCTTAAGGCAGAAAATAAGGAGATGTGAAGGAATGAGTTTAACCAAGTGTAATAATGAAGTGGAAATCTCTGAGGTTAAATCTCTGAGACAACTTTTTGTATCCTTCCCCTGAACAACTATGTTGAACAATCTTTGTTTTCAGATCATTTGAGAGTTGTTTTGAGGAGCCCATGATGCCACTCTTCAGAGGAGATTCAAATAGGAGAACAACTTGCAATTGGCCACATTAAATACCTTTTCTCATGAGTGGATACACCTGGCTATGAAGTTCAAAGCTCAGTGAGGTTACAAAACCAATTTTGTGCTTCAGTAAGTCAGTAAAAAGTAGTTAGGAGTATTCAAATCAATAAAATGATAAGGGTACCCAAATTTTTGCACCGGTCAAATTTTGGTTTAATGCATATTGCACATTTTCTGTTAGTACAATAAACCTCATTTCAATCCTGAAATATTACTGTGTCCATCAGTTATTAGATATATCAAATTGAAATGGCTGTTGCAAACACCCAAATATTTAGAACTAAAATGATTAAGATTAATAGGGGTGCCCAAACTTTTTCATATGACTGTATATACCCTAGTAAAACAAGATTAGCAGAGAAATTATGCACATTACTTCAGGAAGAAGAGAATCTTCAGCAAGAGGTTGAAATATATTACATACCAACACAAATGGAAATAGGTCAGACAGAGTGCCACCTTGACTATGTATAGATAAGTGTATACCCACTGTCTCCTGTAGTGCATCATACAATATGTTTGCTTTCTGTATGCCCTTTGTTTACTGATATTTTCTACATTGTATCAATCATGTTGTGAGATCTCACCAGCTATAAATATCAACCAATTCCCATTTTGATAATACGCAAGTATCTCTACTCCCACATAGGCCAAGGGTAGCACAAGACAAGCCACGTTAAGACAGATTTACAAAATGTCTGTCAGGAATGATTCATCATAGCATTAAAATGCAAATAAGGTTTGTAAGAATTCTACAATTGTAAGGGCTATTAACATTGTTTGTGTGTCAGTAATGCAAGATTATATTTGCTGGCTGGAGTTGTTAGTTGGATATTGTTCCTTTTTATATATAAGTGGTATTTATTTATTACCCATGAGCCTGACCTCCTACTAGTCACATATTCCTGGCATTGTGCGGCATGCATACATTGCTCCACTTTTACAACATCTGATTAATGTCAAGCTGATAAAAGATTTCTTGAATATGAAGGAAAATGCATCTTTGACTCTGCTTAATATTTGATTTACATTAATAATTAATGATGTTTAATAAAAACTATTAGCATCATTTTGTAGACATTTTGTTAGCAGGACACTGTGGAAATATGAATCCCCTCAGATTTACCACCCCAAAGCAGAAAAATGGTACATGATTAAATGGCTGCCTAATAAATACAAGAATCCTAGTCCTTCCATTACTGCAGCGCACACATACGCTCTGCCTGTCTGGTTGCATTTAGGTGTAATGTTGCGATGAAGCCTAGCTCTTCATTTTGTCCATGTCATTCTATAAGGAAGGTGAGACGTATATAAGGCAGTGTAATGGAGCTTTATACATATACCTTATTTTGTTGAATGTGATAAAAAAAAAAGTACAAATGGTGTTGGTCGGAGCCCGACAGTGTCCGTTTTGGCAGAAGCAGGAACTCTAAAGCAGAAACAACACTGATAAAGCCAGCTTGGCATTATCAGTGAAGTCTCCTTAGCTAGAAAGGCTAAAAACCTGTGATGACATCCACAAGAGTCCACACTTTATTTACCCAGAAGCAGTTCAGTCAGAGTCTGCAGGCTGAATACTCTAATCTGGAGGCAGAGACATTATACTGTAGACTGGTACTGCAGGTTTGGTGCTGCTGGTGTGAAATGTCATGCAACACTGTGGTGTTTGACATTTCTGAGGAGAAATTTTCTGCTGGATCTTGGTCTTTGGGGAAGTATGTTTTGCTGCAGTTTTGTATTTGGTTGCCACTGGTGAGGGTATTATGTTTGTTTGGCACTCCGTGATACCATTTCTTTACTGGTGAAGCCCTGGTGTGATAACAGATTCACTGGTGAGACCTAAGTGGTAAAAGTTTGAGTCTTACATTAAACCAATGGATCATTAGGGAAATAAATGAAATCAAGTGATCACCAGAAATGTATAGTAAACATCTTGACACCTGAGCATAATGCCAGTATGCCATCAGGGACTCTGTTATGATGACTCAGAGATCCCAGATACTAGACACATTTTTAATGCCTCAACAAGATAACATGATGCTAAGTAGTCACAGACTGGACACTTTGAATATGAAACAGTAACTAAAGACTCAGGGAGCATATAACATGGCAAGTAGGCAACTATGCTAATTTCTTACTAGGGACTAAACACAATGTTGCTGGGTGAAAATGGACAGTTCACTAATCTACTCAGTATATGTAAGAATACAGTGGGGGAAAAAGTATTTAGTCAGCCACCAATTGTGTAAGTTCTCCCACTTAAAGATGAGAGAGGCCTGTAATTGACATCATAGGTAGACCTCAACTATGAGAGACAAAATGAGAAAATATATCTAGAAAATCACATTGTCTGATTTTTAAAGAATTTATTTTCAAATTATGGTGGAAAATAAGTATTTGGTCAATAACAAAAGTTTATCTCAATACTTTGTTTTATATCCTTTGTTGGCAATGACAGTGGTCAAACGTTTTCTGTAAGTCTTCACAAGGTTGGCACACACTGTTGCTGGTATGTTGGCCCATTCCTCCATGCAGATCTCCTCTAGAGCAGTGATGTTTTGGGGCTGTCGCTGGGCAACACGGACTTTCAACTCCCTCCAAAGGTTTTCTATGGGGTTGAAATCTGGAGACTGGCTAGGCAACTTTAGGACCTTGAAATGCTTCTTATGAAGCCACTCCTTTGTAGCCCTGGCAGTGTGCTTGGGACCATTGTCATGCTGAAAGACCCAGCCACGTTTCATCTTCAATGTCCTTGCTGATGGAAGGAGGTTTGCACTCAAAATCTCACGATACATGACCTCATTCATTCTTTCATGTACACGGGTCAGTCATCCTGGTCCCTTTGCAGAGAAACAGCCCCAAAGCATGATGTTGCCACCCCCATACTTCACAGTAGGTATGGTGTTCTTTGGATGTAACTCAGCATTCAGTCTCCTCCAAACACGACGAGTTGTGTTTCTACCAAACAGTTCTACTTTGGTTTCATCTGACCATATGACATTCTCCCAATACTCTTCTGGAACATCCAAATGCTCTCTAGCAAACTTCAGACGGGCCCGGATATGTACTGGATTAAGCAGGGGGACATGTCTGGCACTGCAGGATCTGAGTCTTTGACGGCGTAGTGTGTTACTGACGGTAGCCTTTGTTATGTTAGTCCCAGCTTTCTGCAGGTCATTCACTAGGTCCCCTTGTGTGGTTCTGGGATTTTTGCTCACCGTTCTTGTGATCATTTTGACCCCATGGGGTGAGATCTTGCGTGGAGCCCCTGATCGTGGGATATTATCAGTGGTCTTGTATGTCTTCCATTTTCTAATTATTGCTCCCACAGTTGTTTTCTTCACACCAAGCTGCTTGCCTATTGCAGATTCAGTCTTTCCAGCCTGGTGCAGGTCTACAATTCTGTTTCTGGTGTCCTTCCACAGCTCTTTGGTCTTCACCATAGTGGAGTTTGGAGTGTGACTGTTTGAGGTTGTGGACAGGTGTCTTTCATACTGATAACAATGTCAAACAGGAGCCATTACTACAGGTAATGAGTGGAGGACAGAGGAGCCTCTTAAAGAAGAAGTTACAGGTCTGTGAGAGCCAGACATCTTGCTTGTTTGTAGGTGACCAAATACTTATTTTTCACCATAATTTGCAAATAAATTCTTTAAAAATCAGACAATGTGATTTTCTAAATATGTTTACTCATTTTGTCTCTCATAGTTGAGGTCTACCTATGATGACAATTACAGGCCTCTCTCATCTTTTTAAGTGGGAGAACTTGCACAATTGGTGGCTGACTAAATACTTCTTTTCCCCACTGTATATAGAGAATTTACCAGCACACACCACTGAGTGGACAGTTTCTCCAATAACTGAGTTATACAAGAAATAACAGATATTACCGATTAGAGTAATATTCCCATATCAAAAATTCCCATATTACTAGGACGTAAAACCCTGATGAACTTTACTGTTACTTTCTTTACTCCCACCCAGCATGGACTACTCTACTCCAGCAGCTGGGACTGAAGTAATGGTAATTCCATAATCCCAGGTGGATGTCCAGGTGACCAGTCCGACAGCAGTCAATGTTTTATGAAATGTCTTATCCAAATGTCATCAACAACAATTTGGTGTGAAACCCCTCTATGAGTTGAGAGATTTTAAAAATCAAGATCCAGTCCTGGCTTCGAATATACCTATTGTATTTTTAAAGATCCTGGTGACTTTTTACTCTGCATTATTTTATTCATCTGTGCCACATGGGTGAACATTATCAGTAATGAATGCCATTGTGTACAACATCATTTATGCAGTAATTGCAGATTTGCATTGTGGCCAAAAGACCAGGTTCAGCAGAAGTACAAAATGTCACAGCACAGTCTTCTGTTTTAGAGTGATCATTGAACAAACTGCTCATTTTCATTGCTATGCTATTCATAAAAATAAAGGAGCATCAAAGTTTCTATTATTATTTTAGAATCATGTTCAATTTATAATATATAACTTAACTTGGGTTTAATATTACATTGAATTTTATTAATTCATGGCACAAGGAATCTTGAGCATTGCAATACTGCGTGAACAGACCTGCAGGTACCCAATGCTAGACCTGCAGGTACCCAATGCTGCCTCTGCGTGAGCAATTCTTCTAGGGCAGAAAACTTCTGTAATCTGCTATGTGATGGACCAAGTAAAGAGTCTGTGAGAGAAAGACCACTGTGTGATTGAGTGCTTGAAGCCACGAGTGTCAAACCTCTGATAAAGTGACATGGGAACTTTGCCACTTTGGGCACACTACAGAATTTCCCTGCTATAGAAACTCATGTGTATCTTGTGATGCCTATGGACCAAACTGATGATCCAACATTGGTCCATCCACTTTGTGAAGCCCTGTCCATTACACATTTTGTCCTGCCTACCAGCACACACAAAGCAGCAGGGTATCTGTTACTGTTAGTAACTGTCACTATTATTAGAGGTCCTGTAGCTGTTTATGGGGGGTTGGCTGTTGCCATCCTGGTATTCCTTTGCATGGGACATAACAAGGATCTACAGCGTCCCTCAGCAAAATCTGAAATGTGACCTTAGTCTACTATAACCAATTTCTGCAAAATTCATGTGCGGGCTGACAGTTTGGGCCACATCAGATAGGACATGTCCTATTCTTGTCCTATTTTGTGGCCCGTGCTTCTGTGGCTCCTATTCATTTAATGAAAGGAGCCGCGGAAGCACAACCCGTGCACAGGCGGCACACGGGGACATCCCCGTGTCCCCTGTGTGCAGCCCGTGCTTTTAAATCATGACAGGCCAGTTGCAGCACGGTCTTATTGTTATGGGATGACTGTGTCTGTCACTGTTATTAGTGCTCCTTGGCACTCGAGAACATTTTCAAGAAAGATATTTGCAAATGTGGGAAAAAGGTCAGCCACCCCTACCCTTGGCAAAAAATAGATTACCTAAGAGTGGTTAAATACTCCTCCAATTCCATCCCATGACTGGGTTAATGAGCACATCAAGGCATCAAACTAATATTAACATCAACGAAGACTTAAAATATGCAGCGTTTCCTCTTCTATCCTTTTTAATATCATGAGCTGCAAATAAATCTAATTCTCAAGGAATCCAGCACAACCAATAAACTATAGCAGCTAACCTGCATTCTATAATGAATGCTATTATCTTCCAAGTCTGTTCCCATCTTAAAACATATGCTCATTCTGCAAAGCAAGAAGATACCCTGATCAGCAATTGATGGAGAGGTAGTAAACCTAAATGCTCTAATGTACTCAGTTTCTATATCTGACAAAGCATGTTGCGTTATCTGCACATTAAAACATAGCTTTTATACTGTGGTTGAGCAGTTGCATGTACAGTACAGCTCATTGGAGCAGGTCCAGAGAAGAGCAACCAAAATGGTGGAAGGTCTACAAACCATGTCCTACGAGGAGAGGCTAAAAGAATTGGGACTGCTTAGTTTGCAGAAGAGAAGGCTAAGGGGAGACTTAATAGCGGTATTTAAATATCTGAAAGGTTGTCACAGTGCAGAGGGATCTACCCTATTCTCATTAGCAGAAGGAAGCACGAGAAGTAATGGGATGAAACTAAGGGGAAGGAGATTCAGATTAGACATTAGGAAAAACTTTCTAACAGTAAGGGTAGTGAGAGAGTGGAATAGGCTGCCACGGGAGGTGGTGAGTTCTTCATCAATTGAAATCTTCAAGCGGAAACTGGATAGGTATATAGCTGGGATGTTTTAGGAATTCCTGCTTTTGCAGGGGTTGGACTCGATGGCCCTTGAGGTCCCTTCCAACTCAAACAAACAAACAAACAAAATAACACAAACAGCTCAAATTTGCCCTTTAAATTCCCTGCTGCTTTGCGCTTTGGTCCTGCAGTTCACTACCAGTCTTTCAGTACCTCATTTATTGTTAATCCTTTCTTTTTGGATACCTTAAGGGAAGGCCCAGCATACTGTATTAAGGAAGTATAAATGTTCTGTCAACTGAGAGAAGAGGCGATGGTGCATTTAATTTCAATGCCCCGCTTAAGGTAAAGAGGGGAAGGAACCCAGTCAGTGAAGGTGGGAGAAAGCTGTACAGACCATACTATAAGCTTGCACTTGTGGTAATTGAAATTGCATATAGGTCTTACTTGTCTGTATCTATTGATGTGTGAATTTTCAGGACTGCTTTCAAGGTACTCTCCAAATCCATTCTCAATGTTTTACCTCTTAGGATTTCTAACCTCAATCCCTCACAGCTTTCTTGCTATTTTTCTATAAAAGCCTTTTCCTGGCACCCATATACTTGATGATTCTGCTTCTGTCTTCCAATATAAGCCAGTTGGCCCTTGTGAATTTTCTGTTGATCCTGTCTTTGGATTCTTCAAGACTTCACACTATATACTACTGGGATGCATTATCACAACATATTTGTCACCATTGCCACCTTCAACTACCTACACAGAATCCATCTTTAAATGAGAACCTTTTTAGCAAAGTGTTTTTACACAACTTCACGCTTTATCCTCTGAGCCTGCAATTAGTTTTCATTATTCATTTTACTCTTGAATACTTACAATAAACCTTGCACTAAGTCCTGTATCATTTATGTAGCTGAGTAAGTGTGTGATGAAATCAATACACAGTCTCTGAATGTACACTATCTATATCCAGGGTGTTTACATGGCTAACTGTAGGTACATTTGTACAATCTGTCTTGTGTGTCCAGGCTTTATGTGTAATAGTCAGCTGAATATATAGACATATACTTGATAATAAGCGCAGTCACAAAACATTACAATATATAATGCAAACTTGCAAAATATATGAGGGTTTCAAACACCTTTGCATTTATTTACACAGATTTTCCAGGAATAATGGGAGAATAGTGCCACTTGCAGTTTCTATGAATAGTCTTCACTGTGTCCACATCTGTAAATGTGCTGAGGTGGACACACATGCTCAGTCTTGCTTCTCTGCTTGACCACAACTAAGCAGGTGGATTCCCAATGTGGTGTGCAGGCTGCTTCTGAAGTTGCAGCACCTTCTTTGCTTTTCAAAGGAGATGATGAACGAGTGCAGTATTAATGAACAAATTGTAGTAAATGTAGTAGTAACACATCTTACTTTCTTAATACTTGCTCAGCCTTTCCTCTGACAAGCAGAGAAGACCCTGCAGCTTCTCAAGCAGCTAGCTTGCCACATCATAGATCTATCTACAAAGTTAGTTGTGCAGATAAACACAAAACTGATAATGTGTGTCCACTTGAGCACATTTAGGCAGGGTTCACACTACCGTTGGAGTCTGTTATGAAGGTGTCCGTTAAAAAAAAACAAAAAAACGGACACCTATCATAACAGACATTAACGGACACTAACTGATACTAATGTGTCCGTTTTTTTAACTGATCCAATTAATGGTTCAGCTAAAAAAACGGACACATTAGCATCAGTTAGCATCAGTTAGTGTCCGTTTTTTAACACTGTCTGTTTTTTTTTTGTTTGTTTCTCCTTTCTGAGCATGCGCAGGAAAAAAAACGTTACTGTCCGTTATAAGTCCGTTACCCATAGACGTCAATGTTACAAAAAATAACGGACACTTGCTGTCCGTCAAGAATCTGTTTTTTTCAAACGGATAAAAAGTCCTGCGTGTAGGATTTTTTGTCCGCGACAAAAAAACGGACTTCTGACGGATTTGGTGTAAACTGACACAAACAGACACTAACGGACACAATATAAAAACCCATTGAAATGAATGGAAATTTTAACGGATTTCTGACGGTTCAGCTAGTGTCCGATGCTAAAATCTTGTAATGGACAATAGCAACGGACACTACTGACAGTCATCAATGGTAGTGTGAACGCCCCCTTACTGAGGTGGACACAGAAAGGAAGTTTAATACGAACAGCAGGTAGTACTATTCTAATGTTATTCCTAGGCAATCCAGGGATATAAGCATTTAAAGAAAAATATTTTGTGAAGAGAAAAATGTTTATAAATATTGCCTGGATTTAACTATAAACAATAAACTTTAGGCATTAGTGTTATTACTATAAGGGTATGTTCACATGGCGTAAAGTAGACAGGAATTTGAGATGGACTTCCGGCCCTCCTGCTTTCCCTCACTGATTAGACTCAGATGAAGGGACTAAGCAGAGTAGATCACGCAGCAGTCCGAGCCGGCAAGATCGAGCAGGACGCTTATTTTGGCAGCATCCTGCTTCAATTTCTCTCCCATTAGATACAATGGGAGCCAGATTCAGGGTAAAATTTGGTGCTGATTTTGAGGCCGAATCCCACTCAAAATCAGCACCAAATTATGCCATGTGAACATACTCTAAGGCAACTCAAATCCTCTGCAGTTTCTTTGTCAATATGGAAGCAGACAACAGGCTGCTTTATGATAGATTACAGGCTGTGTTCAATTAAAAGACTATAGGATGACTAAGGAACTAAACATCGAACACCCTTCATATAGTGATATAGGAGTGCTTCCAGTCCTAAAGAAAGCAATTCCAATATTTGCTATTTATGTTGTATGACTTGTATATTAAGTAACATTTCTGGGCAAATGGTCCATTAGATATTCAGTAACAAATGAAGGACACACATCAATACAGTTCGCACATGGTGTGACAAGCAAATTCCTCATTGCCATTATGCACCATTTTTGAATTAAATATGCACCATTTGCATATAGTGCAGAAACTGCAGAAAAAATAAATCCATTTAGAAATGTTAGTCTGCTACCATAGTCCCAGCAGGTAATGTTATAAAAATCTGCAATGGCTTACAGTATGAGGCATTTTAAAGCAATGTAAAATTCAAATTTACATATTTTATATCTACAAGAGAGGCTGATCATGTACTATAATTCCCCAACAGACTGCATTACTAATACTCCATTGTGTTAACAGACAGTGTAGGAGATAGAAGAAAGGGGCAGTGGCAATTATAATAAAGCAAGGCTCATTCATCCTTCAAGTTCTATCTCCAGAATGGCAATGTATGTGATGCTCACTAAGTGCAGGGCTGGCAACTTTAGCAAATGTTTATAGAGAGCAAACAGAGAAATGATCCATCTTCAATGATAAACGATTCTAGCTGGCGATCTCAAAGTTCCACTGCACCCACACACTGACAGCATGACAGAAATACTGACACATACATTTGCAGCGGCCCCATTCAATTTGCTGCTCACAGTTTCTATGCTAATCCAATAGTGACTTTTACCACTCCTTAAATACCGTCATAAAGTCGCATGATTGCCTTCCGTTCCAAGAAGGATATGTAATATAATTACATCAAACAATTGAATTCTAATACTGACTCACACTGACTCCTCTTTCTTGCTAGAGGCAGGAAAGGATTAAAAATTAGCCACTTACCACGCATACCTGTGTGCCTGCCTGAGCAATCCTCGCTGGCATGATTTAAAGTGGACAGAAACCTATAGATTTCTTCTAATCATACAAATGACCCAAACAGTTACTCACAGTTATATTAAAGGGGTTTTCCTAAGGCTGGGTTCCACCTGCGTCTGGTATCCGTCTGCTTGCAAACAGTTACACAGCGGATACCCAAATCCGCTTAGACGGCTTAGGGTTGGTTCACATTTGCGCCTGGTGTCTGTCGGCCGCAAATCCCACCTAAATATCAGAAAAAAGGATAGGGAAAGGTTTGCAAACGGTTTGTTTAAAAAACCATTCACTTCAATGGGTTTTTAAAGAAATTCGCAGGTATGCGATTGCAGCCTCTGCACTGCAAAGCCGTTTTTTTGGTCAGAAACAAAGTCGGACATGCAGGACTTTGTGTCCGACCAAAAAAAGAAGCTTCGCTGTGGAGAGGCTACAATCGGACATCTGCGGATTGCTTTAAAAATCCATTGAAGTGAATGGGTTTTTAAACAAACCGTTTGCAAACCTTTCCCAATCCTTTTTTCTGATATTTAGGTCGGATTCACGGCAGACGGCCACCAGGCGCAAGTATGAACCAACCCTTAGTCAATGGGTGTCCGTTCAAAAAAACTGACCATTTGTGTCAGTTTTTGACCAATCGTTTTTTTTTTTCCCCCTTCTTCATTCTGAGCATGCGCAGAGGGAAAAACGGATTGCAAAACAGACACAAACTGATTGCTATCCCTTTGTAATCAGTTTGTAATCCGTTTTCCATAGACCTCAATGTTAAAAAAAACGAATTAGTTGCTGTCCATCTGGAATCCTTATTTTTAGTATGGAGACAAAGTCCTGCAAGTTCTATTTTTCTCTCCGCACAAAAAAACGGAAACCAAACGGAAATGGCACAAACTGATACATGCGGATTACTTTTAAAACCCACTGAAATCAATGGGTTTTAAGCCGGACCGTTCAAAATCCGTTTTTGAAGATTTCAAATACTGATTTCGAGCGGATTGACGAACACAGATATGAACTCAGCCTTAGACTAAAATATTAATGGTCTAATCATTGGTGGGGGTTCTGTTTAAAGAGGTCTCAGCACTCGCGAGTGTTGCAGTCTCTTCCCTGTGCCAATAATATCACATTTATTTGTCACATGATAAAGCTGCAGCCCAGTCCCCTGTAATGGGACTGTGGTGTAATACCAAGAACAGCCCCATTACAACGTATAGAGCTGGGGCACTCACTCTATTTGCTGGGTTTCTGTCTGCTATTTTTCTTCCTTTATACAATCTATAGGGAAAATGCTTGTGTTTCCGAAGTTACAATTGACATGCTGCGTTTTTTAATAAACACATGCGTTTATTAAAGCGCAGCTTTTCCGCAGCGTTTTTTTTTCTACAATATGTGAATGAGAGAATCGCTTTCACTTTGCTGGTACTGTAAAACACAGCATTTTTCCCTGCAAGGTGGGGCCTTAGCCTAACACTGTGGTCTATTCCAACAGCTGATCATGTGGGTCCTGGGTGCCAGACCTCCCCTGATCAGATATTGATGAGCTGTCCTAAAGAAAACCCCATTAATCAACAGTTATTCACTATTGTGTTCTTCATTTAGTAACCCATTGCATCTAAAATTAATTTGTAACATGTTTTCAATTGCATTCTTATCACTTACCAATATACTGTCTTTGAAATTGCCCTAGGTGCTGTCACAGCCAGCTGTGACAGAAGGTATGATGCTGTCTAGCCACTGTTTGATGTGATGCCAGTAGAACTTGGTAAATAATTTTTAAAAATTATAAATATAGTGAACCCTCTTAGAGAAAACTCCACAAAACTGTATTAAAAAGTGGTCTTTTAGAGGGTGGTCTTGTCAAAGAAGATGGTCAGTATGTATAACCATGAAATCTGGTCTGCATAAGGGTGTGGTCTTCTATATGAGGTGGTCTCTAAGAGAAGTTGCAGCAGCTCACAGATGAAAATTACCAAGGAGGGGATATACAATGTGTCACCTGGTATCTCTCCTGGACCCTACCACTATACTTCAAAGTCCATTATCCAATAAATTAGTGGTATATTAAAACATAACTTTTATTAATGATATAGATAAAAATTCTGGGCAATAGTGATCTACTACATCAGGGGTAGGCAACCTTTGGCACTCCAGCTGTTGTAAAACTACAACTCCCAGCATGCATACTTGCTCTGCTGTTCTTGGAACTCCCATAGAAGTGAATGGAGCATATTGGGAGTTGTAGTTTCACAGCATCTGGAGTGCCGAAGGTTGCTGACCCCTGTACTACATAGTAAGGTCACTGACTCTAAAACCTTCAGCTCCTCGACAGTTAAGTGCCAAGGAATAAAGTTACAATTAGCATCCAAAAAAAAAAAAAAATAGTTGTATCTCCAGAAGGTTCATCTGCCTCCCATTGCCTTCAGGTAGGTAGGCAAGCAGATCACGATTTATTCACAGGAATGCCTAAAATACCAATAATATACCTGCTCTGATCTGATACTGACCCAACCTGGGACAATAGTAATAAACCTCGCAGAGGTGACAGCATACAGTGGCTTTTCTTCCAGCAACTGGGATATCCTTAGTCTGGACAGTAATCCTTAGCCATCCTGAAAATGACAATGTATTATGCAGGATGCTGAAAGATCTAGTCTAAATGTTGTTTGCACTGAAAAGGACAGCAGAGGAGACAGTGACCTAAAGTTCCATAAGTTGTTCCCACATCCTGACGTGTTTCCTCATACAAGATTCATCGGGGATAAGTTAGCATAATGCCCAGCATGTGGTGTGACAAACTGACCAAGGTCAAGACCGCACCACTAATTATATATACCACTAATTTATTAGATAATCAACTCACAGATGAAGCATATATTCATACAGAGCAAGAAAAACATATATTCTTCAAATAAAATGTCCTTAGACAGGTCTGACAAATTTGACCAAATTTTAGAAGTTCCAAACAATAGGACAGAGGTGAAGGTTATCACTCCTATAGCTCTATCATGGTAGGATTGGTATGATCAACCACCTTTGCAGGAGAAATGTTTACATGAAGCGATGCTGCAACACCCATCCTTCTCAGTACACAGAAAAATGCTTGAGGCACTCAGAACAGCTCACAGCAATAATTGCCATGATAGCGGTGGACATTTCAGGACATTGTATGTGATGTTGCTTTATAGCTTGTGAATTCTGCATTATGTCAAATGCAGCAGTCTGGTAACTGTACCAGTCAGGATAAAAGCTCTGTTTAAATGAATATTGATCCTTCAGCTCCACTAAATTAAGGAGTATAAATGAAATGTTTCTTTACATTATACTTGTGTTATAATACCAACATTGGTTTTGTGAGCGTTGTTAAAACCGTGACTACATGCAGTAAATACTTAAAAGCCTTAGTTATCATTAGGAGTGGCTGCTCCTTGTGTTTCGGAAGCACTCTGTCAGGGTAATACAGGGTTGTGGTCTTGTATGATGAATGCTGAAGTGCTTGGATATTGCATGTTGTCATGAATCTCACTGGCAGTTACACATTGGCATCACCACTATTTATTCTCCAAGTATGAAGGCTGGGATCTGCTTTTATTAGTATGTATCCTTCATTCTACTCCAGTGTCTTTCTACCAGACATGGCTGTGGTGCTAATAGCTTCCGAATACTTGAAGTCTGCTTGTTGACCTAGGCCCGCCTTCGTTTTTGCTACAGATAAGCTAGCTATTCCTGTAAGCTGTGCAGCTGCTCAACCTAAGGGCAAGAGCTTGCTGTTATTAACATGGATGCTTCCTCCGTTAAGTTCAAGGCGTCAGCTTTCACCACTGGCTATAGTACTCTGCATACTCAATGAGCTGCTGGACTGTAGATATCGCTGTGTTTAACAGAGGAAACAATAGTGCCAGGTTTATGCAACATTCTTATAACTATATACAATGCCTTACTAAATTATGCAACTATCACGCCCTATACCCACATGTGATGCGGTATCCCCAAAGATAATACAGTTTGTACCAATACAATCTATTAATTCACCAGGAATCAGGGATGTCAATAAGGCAATATTCCATGTCTTCATCAAGCCGCAAGGATTACACATGTTCCAGGAAAATTGATGCTGTACCTTGGTTCAGACCACAAAATGATGTACACAACTATACACTTCATGGATCATGATGACATGAACAAGCCAGGGACATGTTTGACAAGTAACATGACGAACAGAAGAAATGGCTTCAAAACGGAGTAATCATTTTATCATAAAGAACTCATTCTTCCTGCCACAAGCTAGTGTCTATGAGATAGAATTAGCAGCAAGCAGACTATTGTATATTAATCTGGAACATCTACCTTGTGCCTCCTGATTGTTTTTCTTGGCTGCAGGGTCTGTATACAGATGATTATCTGAGCTGACCATTTATATATTGCTATATTGTGCTACAATAACGCTTCCACCAAAGGAATTTTTGATATCTTCCATAATTGGGTTTTCTGATCATTTGCACTGAATAGCATTAAAGGAAAACTCTAGGCAAATTGGTACACTCAAACATGCCTAAAACAGGGCTTGAAGGGTGGTAGTACAAGACAAAAGAATTTCCTCTTGTATCCATTAACTTCTACTGAATGTTTTAAAGACAAACAGGGAGCACTTCATAGGACATGCATCTGTGGTTAAAGGAAACCTGTAACTGTAGGTGTTATAGACTAGTGGTGTAGTGTCCCAAATGTCCTTATACTAAGCCAGAATGTTTTTTTTTGTTTGTTTTATTTTTAAAAAATGCCCTAAAATTCACTGAGAGATGAATCAGAGAACTATGCATGTGCAGGGAGCACTCATCCCTCAGTAAGTATAACACCCATACACTAAATAGGAGAATACAGACTGAACAGTGTGGAGGTAAATAATGCACCTGGATTGAGACAGAAACTTACAATTAGGTGCAGCAGCATTTGTGTGTGGCCCTTCACTTCTTTCTCAGTTCCTCCTCATCCTTCCTCCTGTCCTATCCATTGAACAATGTTCTACTTGTATGGGCAGCATGTAACATGACCCCTCTGTAATCTAGTTATTAAAATAATGAGATAAAATGCATAATTCTGTTTAGTTCACCAGTCCTGCATCTCCCGTCTGATGTGCTTGAGTCCTTGTTATGCTGACGTCTTTACACAGAAAAACAAACCATTGATCCAGTGGTCCAAAAATAAAACCATATGCACTTTATTTCGTTATTTCAATTTAAAAAAAATCTGTACAACAGTACGTCCATAATAATGCATACCCTCCACTTAAGGCCACAGTCAGCATTGGGGCGACCAGTGCTTTCGGTGAAGCATGTGAAAGCACTAACAAAGCAGCTTTTCATTATAGGCTGTGCAGTTTTGTGCAGTAAAGACGGAAATCCCTTAATCAGTTAATACTTTCACCAGTCTCCCCAGCACTGACTGCTGCTGTGGTGTGCCCAGAATACTGTCTCACAGCACCCTTATTATATAGTGCTCACCTTCTTAGGTCTCATCAAAGGCCTTCTGGTGAAAATGCTTTATCAACTAAATGGGCAAGTTAGACAATGGATATGATCCTTTTGACTATTGTGATCCTTTAGACTATAGTGGTTGTACTATACTGTAGGTCGGATAATACAGAACATTGTCTTACTTTGTTATTATCTGAAACCAGGGCTACCTTTTTTCCATCTCTGAAGTCTTGTCATGCAAGTATATCTTTCTTCTTCCCAGCCTCTCTGACTTCCCTTCATGTCTCTGGCAGTAGATTGTTTATCCATCATTCTGTAGTATACCCTTCTTGCTGCCTCAGCTGTTGATGTGTGTCGGGCAGCTGCTCAAACCCTGGGGCGTAACCTTAGGACAAGGCTAGCTGTTATTAGCTCATAGACGTCTTCAGTATGGTTCTTGCTTTCACTATATATATATATATATATATATATATATATTCATTTGCTTCTGCAAACATCTGTTGCAGTGCTAGACATTCTACACTTGCAAATGAAAATCTCAATTTGCTACTTTGATAGATCATAGCTAACACACTGCACCCAAGTAATACACTGCAATTCAGAATTGTATTTTTTTTCATAAAATGTACATTTACAGTTAATGTGTATATTTGTATTAATGGCTGTTCTGAAATACTTAAGCATGATATGAGCTTCTACCTCATTCCCAGCAGACCCATGAGATACCCTAACTCACATTGTAATAAAAGTACATACAACCACAGCTCTGAGTTTTACTGCAGTGGATGGACACATTCAAGGAAACCTCATATTTAAAATAGCTAAGGCATAGACATTTTATGATACCTCTACTTTCACTCATATACTGAAATCCATAGCTCCAGGACATAATCCCAAGTGTTTCATGCCTTTTGACTGTGTAATATTTCTGGATGGTAACATTTGTGTCATGGTCTTTATGTTTAACTTTCATAGTTTTATTCTCACACTACACAATAACATAAATGCAATGGAGTAAAATCATGGTCAAAACTTCTACTATTTCTCATGAATTGCTATTGACCTTGGGGCTAGAGCAAAAATTCCAACCAATTGAAAATTTTGCAATAGTTGCAAAGTTACTTTTGACTTTTCTTACCAAAGGGAACATTTAAAGTTGCACTGCGACTGCAAGCAACTTCTTGCTTCCATGTAGCTCAATCCCAAAAAACAGTTATTAATGAGAAAGCAGATGGACATGTGTATTTGGAAAGCATGCTGTTTGGGGAAACAGGCTGCCCCCTCTGTACTTACAAGTCTACCTGTAAAAGAAAACTGCAAAGAAATTATCTTATTTTTCCTTTTTGTGCATCTCTTCAAAACTCAACAGGAATCAAGGATACTTTTAAGTCCCTACAGCAACCTCAAAGCTTCAAAAGTGCAGCCAGTTGGTTTGCCAGGTATTATACTTAAATTACAAAGACCAATACAAAATTGTTGGCACTCCTAATGCACAAAAGGCTTATCATGAGAATTCTCTATTCAGGTCTATTACAAGGATCGTTGCATTGATCTGTGTAATATTAATTACTTTAATGTTAGCCCTTGTCTTTATCCTACAAATGCAATAACACTGCTGAAATCTCCAGGCTTCCAGCTATAAAACAGCCCCTGGCTATCTGTACAGGAATGGACATTTAAGCGCCCCTGTGTACATATCTTCTGGTAGGTTTCTGCAGAAGGATAAATATTCATGCAATATTAATGTATGGTTTGTTACTGTGCAGTGTACTGTATATCTAACAAAGAGGTCACATGTTAACTTACTACATGTTATCAGCAATGTTCATTCCAATATGTTTTATTTCACTTTGAAGTTCCATTGTCGTTAGCTCACATGATCACATTATGACCACTGTTTTTCGGATGGTCTAATGGTAGCATTCTGCTGGACTGTTTGCAATTTGGTACAAATGTGTGTCTATACAGTGGCGTACTTCTATTCACCACAGTATATATTTTTTGTGTACATTTCTACTATATAGTATAGTCAACAGCACATATTTTAACACAGTTGGGGCTGCAGGAGGCTTTCCTGTTGACCATACATCACATAAGGGAGCCTTACAAATACAGGTTATCACCATCCTGCATGCACTGCTTCCCATAGCACGCAAAATAAATGTCAGGTGCTGGTTTGCACTCTGCCCACTCATTCACTCACTCCATGATCCCACTTCCTTCAATACTCTCACATTGGTATATATGCAGATGTAATAAGGAGTCATTTCTGAACATACTACTACTACTCATTTCTGAACAAACTACAGACTCATGGTATGAAGGCAGAACAAGCAGGCAAGATGCCACCCGGATGGGAAAAAAGGTACCTTCATACAGGCCAAAACAAGTAGAAATATATTGTTTATTTTAATTACTAAGAGGTTATTAAATGATTGAGATAAAAAAAAAATATATTGTCCCACTTTAGGTACATTGTCTGACCAGGGCCTGGAAACTATCCAGTCATGTAGGTGAAGGTGTGCACCTTAGTAATTGTAATGTGTAAAATGTGAACAACCTTTATACATGATAAAGTGTTCAAACTCCAGAATATTAAGCTTCAAATTAAGAAGAGTGTGGCGGGGAAAGGGCAGAGATGACAGACGTGTAGTTGTTATCTTGCTCGCTTTTTTCATTTAATATTAGTAGGGCTTTGAAAGCTCCTCATTATTATGCCTAACACATGGAGTTAATTTTCCTGCACAATGAATCTTGGCCCTGCGTTAGTCTATAGAAAAAGTCAAGCTTTCCAGAATGCATAGCTTTATATTTCCATGGAAAAATGTTAATCTAATATAATTATTCACATTTTCATTCTAAAATACATAGTAGTCTTCAGCCGTAATATTTTAGCTTAATCTGAATTTGGGGTATTCCTTCACTGTCCAAGAAACTGATCAAAAGTATTTATACAATAGTAAATTACTATTAGCACAACCATGAGTCTATGCTTTTGATTTTCAGTAGACATTGCTAAAAATATTTGCTAAAAATATTATTACATTTTGTAATATTTACTTGGCTTTATATACAATATATGTACAATGTAATATACCATTACCTCATTAACATACATCACATTTTAGCGATTTTGGGGATACACAACAAGTTTGTTAAAGGGGTTATGCCCCCCTTGGTGAATGCAGCTGCGACGATGTAACAAACCCCCTGGTGGATGCAGACACGTCTTTCTCCAGTTCACTTCAATGGGAGAGCCTGAGAAAGCCAAAGAACAACACTCTGCTATGGATAAAGGATAAACGTTTCCTGGTATAACCCCTTTCAAGCTATGCCTCCAATAAAAAAGTGCAAATAACAGTGTCCAGAAGCAACCTATATTTGACATATGTGGCTTGGATCTATTCCACAAAAGATTAGCTAATTTTGACAAATTTGACCCTATACTGCTAAGAAAAGCAAGTAAAGCACTAAAGTTACACTAAGGTTACATGCACGTGAATGCGTTCATCTGCTGGGTCCGTGGTTGAATGGCAAGGACGGCACACAAATCGTATATGTGTGCCGTGGCCTCGACAAACCCATTCACTTTCTTCAGTGAGCCTGGGATGCAAAACAGACAGGTCCTGAGTTTTCCCCTGGGCTCATGGCCCCATACAAGGGCCATGATAATACACAAGTATGTGTAAGGGGCCATTACAATATAATGGGTTCAGTAATCCTTGAAAAACACGGCTCGCAAACTGACAATGCACACGGTTGTGTGTATGGAGCCTCAAGGCACTGGCTGATATATTTCTCTCTATTATACACCTGCTGTATTCAGGACCATGCTGTATAGGACATAATGAATGCACAGTGCCCAATTGTCATAACATATTTTGACAGCTATAGGTGATAAGAACAAATGAGGAACACAAAGGCTTGGAGATGCAGAGGCATTGGCTGTATCTTCACTGTAATGATGGTGCAAAAGATGGGCTCTAACACTTCAGTTAATAAACAGACCTTACTAAAGTTAGCACTTGCCATTAACTATGCATACTATACCCAATTCATTTTATGTCTCCCATTTTTCTAGATTTTCACACCAATCTTGGTGTAAATGACTTTAAAAAACGTGACAAGCAGGGTCCAACACATTAAGATAAAGATGACAGAAGAAGGTATGGTCTATATGTAGTAAGACAGACCTGACATTAGACACTATGACTTATATGCTTGTAAAATGATCGCTTTCCTGGACAGAAACACACATGCAGGGATGTGGAGTCAGTAGGCCAAATCACTAATTCCAACTCCTCCATTTTTCCACAGACCAACTCTGACTCCTTCACAAAAGGCTGACAGCAATGGTCAGTCAGAAGCAGTAAAGGTTCTCTAATATCTGAAAAAGCCAGTCATTAAATTCCTATGAAAGTAAATATGCAACAAACTATGTATCTTAATAATTATATAATATTATACAATATAATAGGTCTAATATAATTAGAAACTATTCATAATTTTATTTTGAAGCCAAAGTCAGTAACTTTTTTCTGACACTGACTCCCCATGTTATTGAACAGTATGTTCTCTTTGAAGGACAGTAGTTACTATTACTAACAGGTCTCAATAGTGCAGTGATTAACTTAGTTACTAATTACTAACTAAGTTACTAATCTTACTACCATGGAGGAAACCCTAAGAAATGTTTTCACTCCAGGAAAATTCCTTCTCCCATTCCTATCCCACCTTAAAGAGGACTGACCTTTGGCTTGGCACCGAAGGTTGGCTGACGTCACTGATTTCAACATGGTCAGCTGGCTACATTAAGTGCACGAGGGTGCCCCAACCAGATCATGTCAGGGAAAAAAAAAAGGATTGGACATGTTGCCGTTTGCATGTCCAATCCTTCTCTTCTCAGGGACAATAAACTGTCCCCACACGTGTCTAGCAAAAGTTTAATCTCATCATGCCATTAAATACATGTGTATTAGGTTGGGAGGAATAACTGGTTGCTGAATGATCATTCAGCCAACATCTTCTGAAGGTGTACGGACACTCTTACCCTCTAAGCCACCAGCAATGATTCCTTTGTGAATCTCTTGGATATAATTAGACTTTAGGTTTAAAATCTCAGTTATATTTGCAGGTAGTAAACAGCTCCAATTCCCCATTCCTGCAAGGGTCAGCAAGGCCCCACAGATATTGGTTTGTCAAAGCACCATGCTGAAATTGAAATCCAATGAAAAATCATAATGTCTACAAGGTTTTGTGGAATCCTGGAATGCAAATCCAAGGAAATGGTCACATTTAGATATAGGATTATAATAGGATTATAGCACAACTGAAAGAATCAGGAAATTGTTGTGAAGCCTAAACTACAGAAAGTAAATCCGAGGCTTGATTGCATGTCAGACCATTCATTCTAAATATTGTTCTGCTGCCATGTAAGCTGTTGTCTGATGATGCACTAGGTGATTTTCCCATTATGTAAATGAGGTTTCAATCTTAGGACATCTTGGTGCGGAATGAGACCAGCTACCGTCACGTGCAGCGCTTTAGAGGGAAGCTGGCATCAAAATTGCATATAATTTGCGGTTTCGTATAAATAAAAAATACAAAAGTCGGTATATCTAACGTTCTATTCTTGGGAATGAATATCTCTATGGTGAGCTGCAATACTTATCTCTATAGCTCTTCTCCTTCACTTTCAATGGGCTGTCACTTTTCACTGTGCTGGGAAACAGTAGGCTGCCGTGTTATCACTAATTAGCTGACAAGGCATTTTACACTCGGAGCAGGAATTACCAATGGATATATCACCGCTTTCTCTAATCCAGTGCGGCACCTCTAGCTTACATGCCTACTGCAGGGGTGAACGCTCACAAAACGCAATCTGTGCTCTCCTCTTACTATCAGAACACATTCCCTTCTGTAACATATCACCTCAAGCCTAGGGCAAAGTTACTAAACAACAATGATGTTTTAAGAAAGGTGAAGTCTGCACAACTTAGCCATAATGGGATCAAGAGCTGCATTAAAAGCTTTTTCCATATAAACCAATAACAGAAAAAAAGTATTAGGCGAAGTTGGATGAGAATAAATTGCAAAAATGCATGCTGTGCAGAATTATCTGCAAAAAAACTAAGCAGACTAGAATTTTTAAAGCTTTGTTCAGAGACTGCATGGAAATGTCATCATATCTGACTGGGAAAATACCGTAACATGTCAATAGCATATGTTATTCTGTCTGTCATGAGAATGGACACCAGCACGGGAACCCAGACTCATTATAAGTCAATGGGATCTGCTGGGTGCCGCTGGTGACTGTCATGATGTCTATAATGTTTGAAAGTATATTTTTTTTGCTGCTCTGACAGAGCAGAAAATTGGAAAAAATAACATAAGGGTAAACAGTTACTAACAGTTACAATAAAAATACTATATGTTTCTTGCAGTCAAGACAACTGCTACATACTGTAGTCCAGTGAAAGGGTGCAGTTCAGTTTAGCAAGTACCTTATTTCTAGTACAACCCTTCATGAGACTAACAACAGGGCTCACGTAATGGTGAAACAAGTGCCAGAATTGAGCCCTAGTTTTAATAATGATATGAGTATTGGGCCTTCAATGGGACAACAAGAGCCTCACCATGCACATGCTGATTAATATCAGCATGTGGCCACTGTAACATAGGCAGTATACAAGAAGCATTAGAAGATAGCCTGTATTCTACAGCCAGACTTGCATGGAATTTGATTTAGTTGCTGCTCTGCTCTTTTACTGTGTAATATATTTGATTTGGTAATATACATATACACGCTTACAAAAGGTATTTGGGTCAAGGAAGGTGAACAAGAGTGAGGTGCAAAGACATTTTTATTTGTTCTGTAAATCCAATTGACTGCTAAATGTCGCCAACATCCATCTGCATTTGTTCTTTGTGTACTGAGCTGCATCTTATCTGCTGCTGTATAAAAAACTGGAAGAGCCAAAAAAAAGTATAGTTATGCATAGTATGTAAAATAAATATAAATATATAGCCTTGTAAGACAGAGATCCAATATAGTAAACATTAATATTTGTAAATGCCTAAAAATGATCAATTTACTGCATTTAAGGCCTTCATCCAGTACATAAGTGGTTAAGTACCTGATCAGTAGGGGTGAAGAGCAGCAATTAGGCAGCAATTTCCCAGAGGCCTCTTGGGGATTATATGCCTCTTGAGCCAACCAGTGTCTAGTGTGAGAGGCACTCAGAGGATGAGAGCAGGGAAACCCAACCACTTGAGTGTCACACAAGGAAAGAGATGGAGTACCATCATACACACACTGTTATCTCAGTATACAACACAGCCAGTTTTAGACTGACACGCCACTCCGTAGACACAGTGTAAACACTGTTAAGCGATTTACATGGTGAGCGAGATAAGATGTTGTTGTCATCAGTAGAACAATATTCTAAAGGGGAGAGGGGGGATTCTACAAGCATGAGCTGTTCTGTCCACATATATAACTGCAGTGGATGTATGGCTGCAAAGTGGATCTCAGAAAAACTGAAAGAAGCATAAAAATCTTCTTGTATTCTTCAGAGGTCATGACAGCAAAAGTGATGTGAATGCAAAACCAGCATATACACCTGTCATGTCTGCAAAATGAATCTTTACTTGCCTGCCTTAGATGAGTTGATAATAAGAAGAACTTTGTGCTCCTTGTTACTTAACACTTAAAACCCATCATTTTTCATCTTTTTATTATTTTTTGCTTTTTTGTGTAACACTGGACAAATCATTCCACTCACAGTGCTGACACGCAGAGCTGTACTGAAGGCTGTGTGTGCTCTGCAGTGTGTTCATTTCCTCTGCAATGTCACTGCAATTAATGTGTATGTGAGATGTGCCTCAGGGTACCCTATTAATACACTTTATTTTTTTCATTAGAAAAATGGCATGCCATACCATATTTTATAGCTAATCTCTCACCAAGCTGTGTACTCAACTGAAATTAATAGAAACCATGAGAAGGGGTGCATTGCTAGCTCTTAGAGTCTATGTGGACTGTCATGTAGAAGTTCCTACTTAAGTGAAGATGCCAAGGCTGGTCAAAAGACATTTATATCCATCTATTCGTCACATCATGGCACCTTACACGTTACTTTTCTGCAATGATCATAGTTATCAGGGCAGACGTAGGAAGGAACACAACTATTGTTGAGGGAAGGCTCCATCTATCGCCTTTCTGACACTATTCTCTACCAAATGTACAGACAATATTGTCATTGGAGGAAAGCAGCATGGAAGTGTGCAGCAGGTAAATTAATACTGACACAGACAGTCATAGTGAGACCATAGCTAGTATATTTGAGGGCACAATGTTGACTGGCACTCATAAAGGCACTGTGGGTATCAGTCAAAGAGAAGTCAGTTCGGTATGTGCACATTGTCAACTATAGATGGTTACACTCTTACGCTTACACTCTTAAGGGATAGTGCAGTTGAGGATCTTTATAGACACAACATGGATGGTACTCATAAAGATACCAGAGCTGACACCTAGGGTATGTTCACATGGTAAGGATTCCTGCTGCAGTTCGACATGCAGATCTACGCAGGATTAGTTCCAATTCCAGTTCAAAGGGATTGTCCAACTCATATTTTATTATTTAATACTGCTGCTGAAGGGCCCTTAAACATAACAAACCATTACTTACCTGCCCCCGATCCTTGGCTTCCAGTGGTGGCAGCTCCGTTCATCTGTATACAAGTCCCCAGTTTGACATCACCAATGACATGCTGTCTGTGCTAGGAGACCGATGCAACCAATCACAGGCCTCACCAGAGCCCTGGTCACAAATGGCATAAGACTGCTATGACATGCTGTTTGTGAAAAGGTGACCACAGAGGTCTGTGTTTGGAGGCAGCGGTCACCTGGCGCAAACATCTAGGGAATCCATTTGGAGCTGCTGGAGCTAGAGGCCTGGAGAATGGTGAGTAGTGGTTTGTTATGTCCCTCAGCAGCAGTATTAAATAATAAAAAAATGAGTTGGACAACCCCTTTAATTTTCAGCAGCAATGATGAACATGCTGTGGATATTAGAATCCGTGACATGCTCACTTTTCTGCACAGTTTCATTTTCTGAAGCATGTGAATTGGGCATAAAATACCTCATTAACAGGCTTTGCTGGATAAATGTTAGTGGATTCTCCCAGGATTCAGGTATGCCTAAATGTAGACTCCAAAATGTGTGAACATGGCCATATAGAGGCACTGTAGCTGACACACATGATGCCACTTTTGGGATGTAAATTATACTGAATTCAGAAAAGTGAGGAGGCTGGTGGAAAAACACTACTTGAGACTATTTTAGTCAAAAATCAGAATTTGTAACTATTTTACATCATTTGTGTGCTGTAGGGGATTTGATGAATCCTTCCCAGTGGATTATAACCCTTTTGGATACATTGCTATATAATACTGTACCTGAGATAGATAAAGTATTTGGCTATTGGATATTTGGCTATTCCCATATCCTGGCTCACTGTTAAACTCGTAGTTTAAGCTAACTGAATAGTTTTACCCAATCTACTAAATTGTTTGTCAGATAGTGCTAATTATGCCCCTAAGTGTTTATTGCCTGTTGCCTAGATTTCAGACCACTTCTGCTATCTAGAAGCAGTGGCCAGGCTGGTGACATCAGTCCCTGTTCCCTGTCACTTCTATTTTCTTCTCTTCATTATGATTGATGAATAATGGTCTAATTGATTACTGACTATTAATAATAATAATAATAATAAGACTAATTATTGATAATGATGAATTGACTAAACGACTAATTGACTCTGTCAGCTCTTCAAAGTGCATTTAGCTGCTAAGCACTGTTGAGGTCTAAAATAGTGCTTAACCATTGCCTCTCTTATTTCTATATTTACATCCCAACCACACTGTTAGTCTTGGAGCACACTGCTGGCCCGAACCCTCATACAGGCTACGAAACTCCACCATTTTGTCACGACAAGGAAGTTCCATATTTTACCTGCATTCATTCATTCGTTCGTTCGTTCATTCAATCATTCATTCATTCAACATCTCAAAATAAAGCCACACAAAATATTGTACACATTTATATCGTACATTTACTTTAAAGTCATAAAAACTGCCACAATATAGGCTCTAATAGAAAAAAAGGTTTACCTCAGAAGAAATATATTTTTCCACTGTATTAGTGTTCTAATTTAACACAAAATTGCAAAAAATACAACACAAACTATAAAAGGTGAAGTTGTAAAATTTTGATTTAGAATAATATGGAGTAATCTGTCCATTTATCTATAAAAAAAATATATGAGAGCAGTCACGATGCAGTTGAGCATCAGACTATATCAAATGTTATACTTTCCAGTGACCTTAAATATAAATAACATGCCAAGAACAAATCTACCATGAACGTAATATGGAAATACGAGACGGTCGGACCAAGAAAACCTCTTATTCATATTAAAATTACATGATACACATTTCCCAACCCAAAGAGGGACATATATACCTGTGCAGTAGAGCTAAATCTGGGATTTAAAGGGATATTTCCATGAGTGATGGCATATCACCTGACTACTAGGACTACCAACAATTCACAGATTTTGCCAGCAGAGCCACTGGAACAGAATATTAAAGTTCTTGGAAAAAACTAGGATTTCTAAGCGCAGAAAGTTTACATGGAATTCTTTAAAAACCACAGACAATGCATACAGTATTAATTGTGTCATGTGTTTTGCCAACTAGCAAACTCAACTCTGGATCAAGGTAGAAATGTGCAGTAATCCATACTAAAATTAAATTCATTTATTTCCAAATTTTCTAAAATTGAACAACAGAAACTATGAAAATTGGCATACACTATGATAGTTGATCTACTATATCAGCAGCTTTCAGAAGGGCACGGATTGTAGTAACAAATATTTTGGATGGCAAAAATTAACAAAATTCAGATGGTGAGCAAATATGCAACTGAAGATGCCAGTAAGTTACAGGTCTGCTACACAATGTGCTCTTTACACATACTGTCATGTACTAATGAGTTCATGGATTGCCATTCTGCCATGTGGGTCATTCCTAGCAACATCCAGTGTTAGAAGAAGCTCTGTTGATGCCCAAGGCAGGATTTCCAGAATCCCCCCCATGGTTAGGCATGACAGCTATCAGACAAACAGCCATTAATTTAACAGCCCCCTGTCACACTGAAGTGAAGTATCCTTTGAACCTCTTATCAGCAGCTTAGTCACAGTCTAATTGGTTGTGTAAAGAAATGTAAAGGCAGAGCACTGTTGATTTCTAATGCCATGAATTACCGCAATGGTGCCCTAGGTTGTCACCTACTCTGCCTAATCCCTTATCCCAGGCCAGGTAACGGCATACTGATAGCAGGTCTATATATATTGTGAGGCCTAATAGATATCAAGATGTATAAAGAAATAAACACATAAAAATAAAGCAAACCATGTCAATTAAAATAAGATTAATGTATAATACTGTGATAAACCTTAATATAATACTGTGATAAACCTTAATCTTCACACTAGACAGTATTTTCCTCTGGCAAGTATGCAATGGATGGGAATGGCTGCATTATATGCAGTGTATAAAACAGCATTTTATTCCCCTTCAAATGAATATTTCACTTAAAAAGATTGTGTCTTTGCACTCTACCCCTCTGACTGCTGCCATGGTAACCCGCATGCCAGTCACCCGAGAAGCAGCCAGAAGGGGTAGAACAGGATTTGAATTATCTGCTGTTTTTCGATGTATTCTGCCTTTACCCACACCTCAAACATGCTAACTGTGCCTTGTACATGGAGGAAAAATTGATAGAAAATATAGCAGAAATTGTACCAGTCAAAGGGGGATAAAAGCCCCTACTGTTATCTAAGTATTCATGTTCTGTGCAGCTTGCTACATTGTGTGCGCACCTCATAGAGTGCAGTGACAGAAGACAAGCATTGCTTACAGTTTCATACTGACACACACGTTACAGTATAAATATATATCTATATATATGTCTATATATACCTATTCCACTAATACACAACCTATGACTTTTTGTTCTTTCCTTCTAATGGGCAGAATAATTTGTACTATACAGCATGTGCGTTTTAATATTTTACCTTCACACAGCTAGAATAATTGTTGCACTTCTGCTGGTATTTGTTAAATTCAACAAGGAGCTAAAGGTGCCCACACATGAAAATGTCCTATAAATGGTAATTGTGCGAACCCTTAAAATCTCATCTGTAAATACTATATAATGAGCAACTACACTGAGAGACTACTTAATGTAACATCAGGAATTCCCAATAATGTATGCGAAATCTTCAATTACTGTTATTAATAATGTACATTATATTTTATTCTTTCAGGCCTCTCCAACAGGTTGTCAAGTGAGGGGGTGAGGTCTGCCTTAGACAAGCCTTTCCCATAGGTCCTGTTAGGCTGAACTAATTGAAGCCTCCTGCTTGTGACTTCTCTCTCTTATATAGAGCTAAGAGTCACATACATCACTGGAGAACCTAGGCACCCACTGAAACCATGGGCACCATGGAAGCTTTGCAGTTGGTGATGAGGACTCTCAGTAGCAAGACCAGTGATCACCTCCTGGTAGAGGAGTTACATCTGTAGGAGTCACATTATATAATAATATCCAGGTACAGTCTTGCTGAGCTAGTATATGTCAACATATCTAAAATTCCCCATACAATACGGACCAGTGATATAATTGTAAACCCACTCAATAAATATTAACTTTAAAGGTCAGAGAGTGATAACTGGTGATAAAAATCAAACTTAATACACACAGTAAAAATTGATTTTGAGTAGATGGTCAATACAAAAAAAAATCTTTAAATCTGGTCTCTAGAGATGGCACAGCTAGTGGCTAGCCAAATATAGGTAAACATATTGGGAAATTTAACAAATGACGCCACTCCATTTGAGATGTAGTGCCAGCAACTATCTATTTTGTATGTTAAAGGTGATTTTATTCTTCTCTAATACAATAAAAATAAATAAGACCCATAAATAAATGTCTAATGACTTGATATGTACAGAGCAAAAGAGTATGATTTGCATCAGTCATAGCCCAGACATGCCAGTGTCATTTCATTCACACTTACATTCTAAAAATGGAGATGTCATTTTTACCTGAATGCATTTTACATCATGACTGAGTTAATGGTCCTAAGCCATTGTCCATGGTCCATGGATATGAACCAGTTTACAGAAAATAAAGTCTGAAATCTTATCAAATGTATCTGACAAAGTTTATTTTACATGTTTACTAAATAAAAGAAAAACTCTTACAAATGGTTGTAATGTCTGGCTTTTTCTTTTTAAACAAGGATTTTAAAAACTCTACAAAAACTGTGTGTAGTTGAAGACTAAAGGAGTTGTTCCACAATTAATATTACATTTATCTGCTAAATCACACAAGCAGAATATTGTAGATGGAATAATAAAAAGGATATTCCAGGATATTGCTGTTACTACATACTTCTGTTGCCCCTAGTGTTCTATTATTCTCGCTTACCTTAGTTTCACACGACCATACAATAATCTGTTCAGGAAAGAATGTAGCTGGGAGACAGGGACTCCTAGCAGAATAGATAACCATTATCTAGCTATTATCTATATTATCTATGCTAGGAGTCCCTCTCATGGGTGAAACTCAAAGATTACAATGTACATTTAATGTGTCCGTTGTAGGTGGTCACACATGCCCAGTAGCTCAGACTTATTATCCAATAAGTGATTCCAGTTATTCTATAGGTCAGTCAATGGCACACTAAAATTGGCATTGTCCAACAGGCATTAAACACATTGGGAGGAATTTTTCAAGACCAGCGTTCTTTTACCAGTCTTGGTCTCCTGTATGCCAAAGTGGAGATGTTCATAATGTATTAAGAGCCAGACCTCTTAATAAATTAACCACATCTTCTGCCCTGCATACATCAGCAACTGATCTCAATGATGGCTAGGAACTGGTGTAGAGTTGAGCTCTACATCAGTTTCTGTTTCAATTTCTGTCATAAATTCTAGTGAATCTGTCGAAACACAGGAGACCACTCTCCTCACATTAAACCACACCTCTGACATACACCCTTTTTAGGAATGCGGATGCAAAATGCATAAAGCCCAAAAGTTACAATTTTTGGTACAAAATTGGCCATTGCCAACAGCCGGCATAGATAGTTTAATAACTTCCACCAAGTACACTTAAGAGAGCTAATCAAAAGAACAATGGGGGAAGGGTGGGGGCGCCATAACATGTATGCAACAGCATACCTGGACACAGGAGATTTTTTAATAATTAGTTCAATTGAAAAATTGTTACAAATTACGTGATGTAACAGGTACATTTGGACAATCTCTTTGAGAAAATGTAGGTCATATTTCTAATGTATTCTGTGTAAGTACAACAGAATATGGCATCATATTACAAATTTGTGTTATATGGACCACACTGTACTTTTATGTGCCTCCGTTTTCATATGTTTTTTTAAAGATTTCCACAATGCAACTTTTCTGGAAAACACATTTGTATTCAGAATGACCATACTGGTTGTGTCCTTAAAAGGGTTGTACAGGACTAGAAAACATAGCTGCTTACTTCTTCTTCTCAGGAAGTGACATCACCTCCGTTGGTCACATGGAAAAGCTACAGTTTAGTGCCGCTGAAATTAATGGGACAAATGGACGTGATGTCACTTCCTGAGAAGAAGAAAGCAGCCATGTTTTCGAAGTACTGCAAAACCTCTTTAATCTTTGATCATGACAGGGCCGAGATATGGATGCAAACTGGGTGGCCTTGTCAGCTGCCACCGTATTCAATAAAAATTCACTACAAACTAAATCATTATTGAGAGTTCTAAGCTAATAGCAGCCTGGGTTTGCACGTTACCATACAGCCATTACATAGAAGCACTCAATAAACTATCGGTTTGTAATGAATTAATGGAATACAATAGCAACTGGCATGGCTGCCCTTTTTTATAAGCACTGTGGCTGTGTTACAGCCACATTTCAGCTATGTCATGGACCTGTCATAACCACACAGTGTAATAGTACTTTGATGAGTAAAAGGGTCTTTCTGCATCCAAACTACATGTTGTGAACAGGTCCTTCAGCACTCTATCACTATCCTCCATTTCTATTATTTCTGCTCTTTACTTTTTAATGGGGAAGTCCTTGTCAGTAAAGGGAGAAAATGAGAAGTCTCCATTCTACTCTGCAGCAGAAGGTTTCCTACATATCAGAGGATATTCAATGTATGTTAGTGGAATTACACATTCATTGAACACCTAATTGCTCTAGTAACCATGGTCTGCAATTCACCTTGTGATGGTATTTCCTTTTACAATGGTTCACATTTCTGTTTCAACATTAACTACAGGTAATTCTCAAAGTATCAGCAATTACATTTATTGGTAAAATGGTGCACAAAAGCTATCCAGCCACATCACTGAAAATACAAGCTGTTTTGTAAATAAAGCTTTACTTTTACATGAAGCATACTAATGGCCTGGAAACTAGGGAAATCGCTGCATGATGTACAATTGTTTCCAATTAGAACAAATGAGGAGACACATATACAGGAAACTAATAGGGAAAAAATAAAAAATGTATCATATGAATAAATATATAATTGGCCTTTCATGAAATGAAAAGCTCATTCAGACTATTTGCATATTGACCCATCCTAAATAGAAAATATACAGAAATACAGTCATATAAGTCACCACACCACAATATAATATATGCACATTCAGGTAATCACAGATGTTACTCAGAATACACACTGGATATTTAGTCTGAAGAACTAAACTGCTACGTTAAAAGGAGTCTGTCATCAGGAAACCCGAGATCCAAACAGTCTCAGTGTATTGTAGGGGACACTATCCTAAACACAATCATATCTTTAGATAACCCAAAAGTCATTAATATGCATATGAAACTTGACTGCAATGGGTGGCAGGGCCTCCAAAACTCTGGTACGCTCCACAGCACTTAAGCCTTATTTGCTATTTATGAAAAATATTTTTTTTTTTTAAGGAAATGGTGCACCTATCTACCGGTATGATGGTCCTCAGAATAATGACCCCTACAATGCATTTAGTTTCCTGGTGAAAAATTCTTTTTAAAGTGAACCTGTTACAGAGACAATGTGCTGCAATCTACAGCATGTTACAGGAGGAGTGGACTGTAGTATATAGTTTGTGGGGAAATGATTCAGTATAACTTGTCCCTTATTCATAGAAATCATTCTGCCTCAGGAGTCATGTGGGTGGTCCTACTCAGTGATTGAAGCTGTCTCTACAATACAATCATAGGGAAGACACTGAGTAGGACTAACCTGACATGACTGCTAAACCTAGAATGAGGACAGATGTTTCCTGCAGATTAGATTGCATTTTCAATGTGACTGGTTCACTTTAAGGATCTATTTTCAAATTCTGGAGATATGTTTCAGAAAGTTTAGAAATTGTCTTATGTATCTGAATGGTGCATTTGCAGAAATCCACATGCTTGCCACTGAAACAACCTTACGCTAAAAGGGGCTATGTGGGCATGGCTGTGATTGGCCAGGCCGGACATGTGACCCCTCTGTATAAGTGGCAGGGTCACAGGTCCTGTCGCCATTCCAGCTAGTTAGGCTAGGTAGGGAAAGGCTGCAGCTGGAGGTAGGGACTGTCAGGGCCTTAGCTAAATTTAATAATTGTCCTTTTCAGGGCAGTGCAGCTAGGTAGGGAGAGGAGCCTGATACTGTGAGGGACAGTTAGCCTAGAAATAATAATTGCCCTTTTCAGGGCAGTGACAGTAATCTGTACCCATACCGTCTCCTAGCAAAGTAACAATAACTGCGTGTGTACCCATACTGTCTCCTAGCGCAGTAACAATAACTGCGTGTGTACCCATACTGTCTCCTAGTGCAGTAACATTCACTGCGTGTGTACCCATACCATCTCCTAGCACAGTAACAATAACTACATGTGTACCTATACTGTCTCCTAGCGCAGTAAAAATAACTGCGTGTGTACCCATACTGTCTCCTAGCGCAGTAACAATAACTGCATGTGTACCCATACTGTCTCCTAGCGCAGTAAAAATAACTGCATATGTACCCATACCATCTCCTAGTGCAGTAAAATTAACTGAGTGTGTACCTATACCGCCTCTTAGCGCAGTAACAATAACTGCGTGTGTACCCATACCATCTCCTAGCGCAGTAAAATTAACTGCATGTGTACCCATACCATTTCTTAGTGCAGTAACAACTGTATGTGTACCCATAGAGTCTCCTAGAGCAGTAACAATAACTGCGTATTTACCCATATTGTCTCCTAGCGCAGTAACAATAACTGCATGTATACCCATACTGTATCCTAGCGCAGCAACAAAACTGCGTGTGTACCCATACTGTCTCCTAGCACAGTAACAATAACTGTGTGTGTACCCATACTGTCTCCTAGCGCAGTAACAATAACTGCGTGTATACCCATACTGTCTCCTAGCACAGTAACAATAACTGTGTGTGTACCCATACTGTCTCCTAGCGCAGTAAAAATAACTGCATATGTACCCATACCATCTCTTAGCGCAGTAAAAATAACTGCGTGTGTACCCATACTGTCTCCTAGCGCAGTAACAATAACTGCATATGTACCCATACCATCTCCTAGCGCAGTAAAATTAACTGTGTGTACCTATACTGCCTCTTAGCGCAGTAACAATAACTGCGTATGTACCCATACCGTCTCCTAGCGCAGTAAAATTAACTGCGTGTGTACCCATACCATTTCCTAGCGCAGTAACAACTGTACAGTATGTGTACCCATACAGTCTCCTAGAGCAGTAACCATAACTGCGTATTTACCCATATTGTCTCCTAGCGCAGTAACAATAACTGCATGTATACCCATAATGTATCCTAGCGCAGCAACAATAACTACGTGTGTACCCATACTGTCTCCTAGCACAGGAACAATAACTGAGTATGTACCCATACTGTCTCCTAGCGCAGTAACAATAACTGCATTTGTATACGCATACTGTCTCCTAGCACAGTAACAATAACTGCGTGTGTAGCCATATGGTCTCCTAGCGGATTAACAATAACTGCGTGTGTACCTATACTGTCTCCTTGCGCAGTAACAATAACTGCGTGTATACCCATACTGTCTCCTAGCACAGTAACAATAACTGCGTGTGTATCCATACTGTCTCCTAGCGCAGTAACATTAACTGCGTGTGTACCCATACTGTCTCCTAGCGCAGTAACAATAACTGCGTGTGTACCCATACTGTCTCCAAGCGCAGTAAAAATAACTGCATATGCACCCATACCATCTCCTAGCGCAGTAAAATTAATCTGAGTGTGTACCTATACCGCCTCTTAGCGCAGTAACAATAACTGCGTGTGTACCCATACCATTTCCTAGTGCAGTAACAACTGTATGTGTACCTATACAGTCTCCTAGAGCAGTAACAATAACTGCGTATTTACCCATATTGTCTCCTAGCGCAGTAACAATAACTGCATGTATACCCATACTGTATCCTAGCGCAGCAACAATAACTGAGTATGTACCCATACTGTCTCCTAGCACAGTAACAATAACTGAGTATGTACCCATACTGTCTCCTAGCGCAGTAACAATAACTGCATTTGTATACGCATACTGTCTCCTAGCACAGTAACAATAACTGAGTATGTACCCATACTGTCTCCTAGCGCAGTAACAATAACTGCATTTGTATACGCATACTGTCTCCTAGCACAGTAACAATAACTGCATGTGTAGCCATATGGTCTCCTAGCGGATTAACAATAACTGTGTGTGTACCCATACTGTCTCCTAGCGCAGTAACAATAACTGCGTGTATACCCATACTGTCTACTAGCACAGTAACAATAACTGCATGTGTACCCATACTGTCTCCTAGCGCAGTAACATTCACTGCGTGTGTACCCATACCATCTCCTAGCACAGTAACAATAAC
This sequence comes from Leptodactylus fallax, assembly GCA_947044405.1. Lineage (NCBI taxonomy): Eukaryota > Metazoa > Chordata > Amphibia > Anura > Leptodactylidae > Leptodactylus > Leptodactylus fallax. Next base: position 2,764,533 of record CAMRHE010000137.1, on the reverse strand, counting down.
TGCGTGTGTACCCATACTGTCTCCTAGCACAGTAAAAATAACTGCATATGTACCCATACCATCTCCTAGTGCAGTAAAAATAACTGCGTGTGTACCCATACTGTCTCCTAGTGCAGTAACATTAACTGCGTGTGTACCCATACTGTCTCCTAGCGCAGTAACAATAACTGCGTGTGTACCCATACTTGAACCTAGCGCAGTAAAAATAACTGCATATGTACCCATACCATCTCCTAGTGCAGTAAAATTAACTGAGTGTGTACCTATACCGCCTCTTAGCGCAGTAACAATAACTGCGTGTGTACCCATACCGTCTCCTAGCGCAGTAAAATTAACTGCGTGTGTACCCATACCATTTCCTAGCACAGTAACAACTGTATGTGTACCCATACAGTCTCCTAGAGCAGTAACAATAACTGCGTATTTACCCATATTGTCTCCTAGCGCAGTAACAATAACTGAGTATGTACCCATACTGTCTCCTAGCACAGTAACAATAACTGTGTGTGTAGCCATATGGTCTCCTAGCGGATTAACAATAACTGCGTGTGTACCCATACCGTCTCCTAGCGCAGTAACATTCACTGCGTGTGTACCCATACCATCTCCTAGCGCAGTAAAAATAACTGCGTGTGTACCCATACTGTCTCCTAGCGCAGTAAAAATAACTGCATATGTAACCATACGATCTCCTAGCGCAGTAAAATTAACTGAGTGTGTACCTATACCGCCTCTTAGGGCAGTAACAATAACTGCGTGTACCCATACCGTCTCCTAGCGCAGTAACAACTGTACTGTATGTGTACCCATACAGTCTCCTAGACCAGTAACAATAACTGCGTATTTACCCATATTGTCTCCTAGCGCAGTAACAATAACTGCATTTGTATACACATACTGTCTCCTAGCACAGTAAGAATAACTGCGTGTGTAGCCATATGGTGTCCTAGCGGATTAACAATAACTGCGTGTGACCCATATTGTCCCCTAGCGCGTAACAATAACTGCATGTATACCCATACTGTCTCCTAGCACAGTAACAATAACTGTGTGTGTAGCCATATGGTCTCCTAGCGGATTAACAATAACTGCGTGTGTACCCATACTGTCTCCTAGCGCAGTAACAATAACTACGTGTGTACCCATACTGTCTCCTAGCACAGTAACAATAACTGCGTGTATACCCATACTGTCTCCTAGTGTGGCATCCCAGAGCTGGCTATGGCTGGGCTGAGGGTGATCTCTGTGCATTGTATTATTTCCTGTTGCTTCATAGCCTGTGTGACATAGCAGGGGGTCCTGAGTCTCACACAACACAGCGCCACCTAGTGAGCCTCACACATGCATTACACCTCCCATAGGATTGAATAGTAACCAAATGTCCAATGGGAGGACATCGCCTGGGAAAAGGGGAGGAGTCAGCTGATCACTGGGTCCCCATGGTAACACCCCTGCAGGAAGGTCATGCGTGTGAGGAGTTAGAAGTGTGGAGTGTTAGGAGGAGGAGGTGAGGAGATAAGTGTGATGTCCTGTGAAGAAAGCAGTGAGTTTAGTGCAGGAATCTCAAGTCCTAGACAGGCCCAGGAAGGTTGGAGAGCTGACATACTCCAGCTATTCAGAAGATCCTGTCCCCTGTCTGCCTAGCCATCGCCCTGAAGGAAGTCAAGCATCATTATCTTGTCAGCATGAGACTGTGGAGAGAACATTCTGGAACACGTGCTCCATAGCAAGTATCACAGGATCCAGGGGCCAAGGCCAGACCTGTGGAATATCCTGCCACCCTGACTATTGTACCCCGAAACTCTGAGCTATCAGGACCACATAATGTGAGTGGGGAATATTATGTACTAGTATCATGGTGGGCATCCTCCTATGAGCCAAATAGGAGCCCAGACGCACCTTAGGGCTGTAACACTGAAGTATAAGGGGCTAGGAACACCTTTCATCAAGTCTACCCTGCACCCCAGGACTTTGCTGTGTCACCAGGCGTACCCCGTTGTTTTGTATTGAAGAAACTGTTTAAGCATTTGTGCCTCCACACCCATGGAAGTAAAAGTTCAACTTTACAACCGTTTCTGTGTCTGACTCTGCACCGACAACATCAGGGCGCCCCAAACAGCAGCAGTCGGCACAGTATAGGGGAAGCGCCCCGGGGGAACAATCACCACCAACATTTGTGCAGCCCCCTCATCACCGGTACCAGTGGTGGTAACGGGGGACAGCACCAGCGCTGCGCCCTCGTGCCCAGAGACCGTGACAAGTCTGCGCTGTTTGCACCCCGTAATCCCAACTGCAGCGTTACCTTCCATCTGGTCACCGCACTAGCACAGTAACAATAACTGCGTGTGTACCCATATTGTCTCCTAGCGGATTAAGAATAACTGCGTGTACCCATACTGTCTCCTAGCACAGTAACAATAACTGCGTGTGTACCCATATTGTCTCCTAGTGGATTAACAATAACTGCGTGTGTACCCATACTGTCTCCTAGCGCAGTAACAATAACTGCATTTGTATATGCATACTGTCTCCTAGCACAGTAACAATAACTGCGTGTGTACCCATATTGTCTCCTAGCAGATTAACAATAACTGCATGTGTACCCATACTGTCTCCTAGCGCAGTAACAATAACTGCATTTGTATACGTATACTGTCTCCTAGCACAGTAACAATAACTGCGTGTGTACCCATATTGTCTCCTAGCAGATTAACAATAACTGCATGTGTACCCATACTGTCTCCTAGCGCAGTAACAATAACTGCATTTGTATATGCATACTGTCTCTTAGCACAGTAACAATAACTGCGTGTGTACCCATATTGTCTCCTAGCAGATTAACAATAACTGTGTGTGTACCCATACTGTCTCCTAGCGCAGTAACAATAACTGCATTTGTATACGTATACTGTCTCCAAGCACAGTAACAATAACTGCGTGTGTACCCATACTGTCTCCTAGCACAGTAACAATAACTTAATTTGTATACGCATACTGTCTCCTAGCACAGTAACAATAACTGCGTGTGTACCCATATTGTCTCCTAGCGGATTAACAATAACTGCGTGTGTACCCATACTGTCTCCTAGCACAGTAACAATAACTTCATTTGTATACGCATACTGTCTCCTAGCACAGTAACAATAACTGCGTGTGTACCCATATTGTCTCCTAGCGGATTAACAATAACTGCGTGTGTACCCATACTGTCTCCTAGCACAGTAACAATAACTTAATTTGTATACGCATACTGTCTCCTAACACAGTAACAATAACTGCGTGTGTACCCATATTGTCTCCTAGCGGATTAACAATAACTGTGTGTGTGTGTGTACTCATACTGTCTCCTAGCGCAGTAACAATAACTGCATTTGTATACGCATACTGTCTCCAAGCGCAGTAACAATAGCTGCGTTTATATATGGATACCATTAACAGAGACAGTCTGCTCACATATAAAGAGACCCAGAAAGAAGCCCGAGTGCCCCAAGTTGTCACTTACAACTCACAGCTGGAGATCCTACGAAGGATTGCGAAGGAGCTGTGCTACATAGGGAAAACAGACTCAAGGACATATTTCCAGTCCCCCCTCTCCTTTCCTTTCGGCAACCACCAAACCTGAGGCGTATTATTGTCTGGAATGACCTGAAGGCCCCAACTGAAAATGGCACCTCACCTTGCCCGCAAAAAACAGGTGCAAGACCTGCAGGCACATCCACAAATCTGACAGTGTACCTGTCCCACAATTACAACAGATGCACAGAATTAGGGGGACATTTTCCTGCAGGTCTTCCAATGTGGTGTATCTCATAATTTGTGTGCAATGTCCCACCACAGGCCTCTATGTGGGGGAAACAGGGCAGAGACTTAGTCAGTACATGAACTCACATAGATCTACCATTCATAACAGCAGAACAGATCTCCCAGTGACCGCACATTTCTCCACAGACGACCACTCTATTGAAGATTAGCGGGTTGTGGTTTTAATGGTTTTAATTTTAAGACGCAGAGGGAGAAAAGAATGGTAATATAAGTTAATGCAAAAATTTCACACTCTGCAATTTGGACTTAATATTCATGTCAGTTTCATGTCACACTATGTATGAACTGTGAGGGTCACAAATCACCATGTGACAGCAAACAGATAGCAAGAATTACTGATCCCTCCATCACGCACCACAACTTTCCAGATTGTTTATTTTTTGACCTGTTGTAAATAACTTCTCTACTTAGATTGCATTTTGTTTTTTTTTTAAGGATTCCAAGATCCTTTGATACTGTCTTCTAGCGCAATATCAATAACTGTTTTCCCATACTGTCTTCTAGCGCAGTAACAATAACTGAGTGTGTACCCATACCGTCTCTTAGCGCAGTAACAATAACTGCGTTTGTATATGAATACTGTCTTCTAGCGCAGTAACAATAATTGCGTGTATACCCATACTGTCTCCAAGCGCAGCAACAATAACTGCGCGTGTACACATACTGTCTCCTAGTGCATACTTTGACTTACATGGTGGATGAGCTTCTTTTGAAACATTTCCTGGTACTGAGTGATGGGTCCTCCCCGTTCAATTTCTTGGTTGTTAAATTGTACACGTGGCCAGAGCTTGTCCTCTATGCCTTGGAGGAGCTGGCCTGCCCTGCGGCAAGTGTCCGATCAGAACATGTGTTCAGCACCGCAGGGGGTGTCATCACCGACAAGAGGATCTGCTTATCCAAAAGGCAACGTGCATATACTTAAGTTCATTAAGATGAACCAGGCATGGATCCCACAGGACTTGGCTGTGCCAGCGCCTGAGTGAGTGGTTAAAGTGTTGGCTACCTCCGCCTCTTCCACTTACACCGCCACATCCACCTCCACCTCCTCCCCCTGGACCTCTACCACCTCTTTCAAAATTATTATTTTATTTTATTTGTTTTTAATTTTTTATTATGTTTTTATTTCTTTATTCTATTTTATGTTATTATTTTAAGTACTTTCCCTACCCCATTTTTTGCAGGGTACTTGTCCTGTTATTACCCCCATTTTGCAGCCCTCTGCCCCTTACTATCCCCATTTTACAGCCATTTTTGGGTCACCAAGTTCGGGTCCCCATTGATTTCAATTGGGTTTGAATTTGGGTCAAGTTCGGACCCGAACTTCGACGGGTTCGCTCAACACTAATAGTAACACCAAATATTGATTTGATTTAGATTTCTCTTTTGTTCATTCTCTTTGTATATTTTGTTAATTGACAAATATAAACTATTAACTCTTCTTTTTTGGAAAGCATTCTTATTTTGAAGCATTTTTTGTACATTACTGTTATGTTGTAGTTTCTGATATGGTGTAGTGAGTACACTGTATGATAATGTTTTTCATCACACAACCCCTTTAATCAAAATGGTTTTTAGATGCATACATTTCTGTAATAAATTTGAAAAAAGTGGACAGACCTTTGAGGCCCTTTCACACATGCAACCTATCAGGCAATTATCGGGAACAGACATCTGCTCATTTAGCAGGTGTTCCTTTGTAGATTGACATGGGCCAACTACTGTTCTTCTATCTTTTAACTTGTATGGAATAAAGGTGATTTTTCATCTTCAAGCGAAATGCTAGACTTTCATATAATCTGTCTATGAGGACCTCATTTGGTACCCCTGGACCTCCTTTAAGACGGGCACATCACTGGCATCCTGGCTACGTTGATGACATATGGACTCTCCTATGGCTCTGATCTCCGTTGGTTCTGACTTCTGCTTCTTACCACTTCTTTTCCCACCAGTTTCTCTTCTCTCTTTTGGATACATTATATATGCAATACATCTTTTGTTATTGTTCTTTGTGACATACTGATTTATATTTTGGTAATTTTATTATGCTTGAATTGTACATACTTTTTCAATTACTTTGTACTCATTTGTTGTGTTATTAAAAATAACACAACATTACTAAAATGAATAGACTCAATTTTTGAGAAAAAAAAAGTCACCCAGAGAGTGTGGAACCACAGCAGATATTGAGCTGATTACCGTTGGAGGGATTCTGGCGATAATACCATTGTGGGGATTTTAACTAAACAAGTGTCTCACTCCTAAACTGAACCGGAGATAATATCTTGCTCTAAAAAGAGCGACCATGGTTCATCCACTATCTACTATAGCTCATAATTTGATATTATTATTGTTAATATTGTTTCACAAACTAGTCCTGTTGTTCAGGCTATTAAGTCCCTTTGCTGCCTCTTTACTAGTCCTATCCGACAGGTTTGAAGTGGTCTATGCGGTCTTAAAAGAGCAAATACCATTCAGCCACTACCCTCGCCCTACACTCTCTAACTGTCCATTATTCAAAACTTCTGATCCCCCTGCCCCTACGTGTTTCACCAACTGGTTAATTGGCTCTCCAGGGAGCATTGGATGTTTTTAGCAAAGGGATACAATGCAACATGTAACAGTGGCTGCCACATCACAGAGAGAGGGACTAATATCATAGACCCAGGCCCTACAAGGAGGTATGTACAGTGGAAAGTATTCAGACCCCTTTAAATTTTTCACTCTTTGTTTCATTGCAGCCATTTGCTAAAAGCAAAAAAGTTCATTTTATTTCTCATTAATGTACACTCAGCACCCCATCTTGACAGACAAAAACCAGAAATGTAGATATTTTTGCAAATTTATTAAAAAAGAAAAACTGAAATATCACATGGTCATAAGTAGTCAGACCCTTTGCTGTGACATTCATCCTAACCATTAAACTGCTACAGTATTCGAAGAGTGTTAAAATCTATGTTCTACTATACTACAGAGAGTATACCAGAAAGTCTGACAATGGTGTCTTAAGATGCATCAGATTTATCATAAAGCATGAACCATTGACATAAATCTGGCACATCTTTATTAGCATTATTAAATCAGCTGCCTATGTGTCTTTACTATTATCAAATACAGAGGGCGATATGTATATTATCCTACATACTAACCACCCCATGAATGGCAACCAGTATGATAAAGAATACAGTACAGAATAGAGATGCTGTCAAGGTTTTCGAATTGTGAATAATTAATAATTATGACCTTTTACTTACAAATCTCTTTTTATTGAAAAAAGCATTATGTGGATAAAATAGGTAAAACATTGCCTTTGGGCAAAACATTGGAAAACCGAAGAATGAGGGAGAAACAGGTAGAGAAGGGGGAGGAGACAAATGATACAAAATACAAAACAATACAATACAATATAATAAGATGCAACAGAGCGGTATTACTCGTGATGGTGTTAAACTGGGGGCTCTCGTCGAGGCCCGTTGCATCTGGAGGAGAAGCGGGGGGAGGGGGGGGGTCATGGGTGCTGCACTGAGATGAAACCAATCAGCAGAGACAAAAATGGCGGGCATCAGGTTCCTGAGTACAGAGAATGACGTGCAAGATGGTACAATGCTACCTTCAAAACAAGCAGAGAAGGGGGGGAATAGTGCGTGGTTACGACCACCCATAGGCGTAAGTGAGTAACTAAATATATGGATAAGTAAATAAAAGAAATAAATATAAAATACTCTGGAGGGGCAGGGGGGGAAGCTCATGCTGAATTAAAGCTCCTTCTAAAGTCAAACTACGGTTGCTATAAGGCCTTGAAGGATTGATGTTTACGTAGTTCCCAACTATGCAATTCCTCAAGCCGGGCGATCTCATCCACCTTAGTCACCCAATCGGTCACAGAGGGGGGCTCCCTCCCAAGCCAATTAAGTGGTATTAATAATTTAGCAGCTTGGACCAGTAAGGTAGCAATTTCACCTTTTGCCGGAGACCAATTCCCCGAGGTCAACCACAACAAGACGGAGGCAGGGGTCAGAGTAATGTCTGGTGCCCCCACCTTACGAAGAATCCCTTCCACCTGTGACCAAAAGGGAGAGATAGCCCTGCAGGACCAGAAGATATGCCCCAAAGAGCCACCAGATTCCCCACATCTCCAACAACAACTGTCAGATCACAGTCCCATAACTGCCAAGTCCGCTGGAGTCTTGTACCATTTAGTGAGAATTTTAAATGAATTCTTCTGAATTCTTACACAAGGCGAAAAACCATGGGATCTACTATGTATACATGCTATCTCTGGTTCCGTGAAGGAGCAGCCCAGGTCCCTCTCCCATCTACCTATATATGAGGGTTTAACATTAGGAGTCAAGGACAAAATGTAGTGGTAGAGTAGGGAACTAAGGCCCTTAGGGGGTCTAGCTTGTAATAAAAGAGATTCAAACCAGGCAGGGGCAGGGGGCTGAGGATGGGCTCGCCTAAGTTGGGCATGCGATCTCGTAAGGTTGGCCACCTGAATGAAATTCAGCAGGCCACTTCCGGCCTGTTCCACAATAGCATCTGATTGTAAAAGATCCTATAGTCGATGCCTACCCAGTGGTGCCCAGGCCGCCGACACCTCCGCCGCGCCAGGACGTAAGACGAATGGGGCCAGGTCACCCGGCAGTAGTGCTGGGGGCGATCTCACCAGCGAACGCAAATGGTCCACATCCCTGAAAACCCTCACCAAGGCAGCAGAAATTTTGTAGGAAATCTCAGAATGTGGAGCAAGGCTCCAAAGGCCGACCCTGGGTCGGGGGCCAAGGGAAGACAACTCTGCCGAAACATCTAGGGCCTGCTGGTCAAGTGTGTAGACGGAGCCAGCGTTTAAGCAGAACGGCTCTATAGTATGTAGCTATGTCCGGCATGCCAAATCCACCAAACCGCTTGGGCCGAATAAGCCTGTCATAGGATAGTCTCGCTCTTCTACCACCCCAAAGGAAGGAAATGAATAGTGATTTAATACTTTTAAAATAGGATTGAGGACTAAAGATAGGAACCATCTGCATCTCATATAGGAATTTAGGCACAACGTAGGTGCGGAGCAGATTCTTCCTCCCCATCCAAGAAACATAAGGGATGTAGAGAAAGGATAAGTGATTCCTCGCCTCCCGCAGAAGAGGGGGTTAATTAGCTCGGAAAAGGGAGTTGGGATCCCTGGTTATTTTAACACCTAGGTATTGTATGCTAGAAGGTTGCCAGCTAAACAGGATTGCGCCTGAAGAATGGAATGGTCAGAGTGAGGGAGGGAAATGTTCATTGCTTCTGGCTTAGTATAATTAATTTTAAAATTGGACAACTGACCGAACTTGTCTAACAGTTGTAGTACTTGGGGAAAGGTGTGGACAGGGTCTGACACAAAAAGGAGCAAGTCATCAGCAAAAGCAGCGCTATAATGGGTGGTGTTTCCCACCGTGATACCCCTAATGTCCGGGTGGTCTCTAATGGCCTGCAAGAGAGTCTTCATTCCTAAAATAAACAGTGTGGGCAAAAGTGGGCATCCCTGCCTCGTGCCATTCTTTATAGAAAACGGCTCTGACAGGGTACCATTGACCCTAATTTTGGCTCGAGGTCCTGAGTATAGAGAAAAAATAGCTTGGGTAAAAGAAGGGGGTATGCCAAATCTAGTTACAGTATGCTCCATCCGGAAACAGCGCTGTATGCAGATAAGTGAAATTGGCTTGGCTAAAATCCCTTTTGCTGTCTCAAGGCTCGGTGAGTCAAAAGCAAATTGAGGATCTGTTACATCCAACAGAGGGCGCATGAGCTCCCCAGCTCCCTTCCCATAATGCCTTGTGATATGTAGATGCTAAGTAGAGGGCAAAAGGCAATTCAATCTCTACACACCTTCACTGGTGCTCTCCTCAATGTGAGAGATTCTTGTCCCTAACCCACTCATTGCCTCCCACTAAGCCAGCCAATTCACTTTGCTCTGTACTGATGAAGGACAACAATCCGGAAACAGCGCTGTATGCAGATAAGTATGCAGTTAAATTAAGCAAAAACTAAACATACGTCAACCAAACCGCCCAGCATGGTGAGCGATGACTAGCTAAACTACTGTAATGTTAGTCCAGGGATCCCAGTGAGGCAGGGACTGGGACTGCAAAAATATACTCACAGCCTCATGCTATTAATAGAAGTATTCACGGTGAGTTCGGAACTAATGGCCAGTGAGCAGGCATCTTCTTAGGCCTTGTCTGTGTCCCCTTCCACACCTTCATCCACTGATCTGTAGCCGGCAGTTTCGAGAAATCCAGGTGCTGCTCAGTAACCGCCAGCCAAGATGGAATAGGTATAGGGGCAATACCTAGTATCTCCCACGCCGCAGGTAAGTCATCTGGGACTCTAATGGTGCAGAGTTTGCCATCATATAGAAACAAGACGCCGAAGGGAAAAAGCCAGCGAAAAAGCACTTTCTTGTCATGCAGGTAGGAAGTCAAGGGTCTAAGAAGGCGCCTCTTGTACAACGTAGAAGGAGCTAAGTCCTGGTATAGCGAGATAGGGTCCCCCTCAAGGGTCAAGTCTTTACAGGCCCTCGCAGCGCAGAAGACCACAGCAATATCGGTGTAACACAGGTGGGCGCAGACGACAACACAAGGAGGCTCGCCCGCCGGCGGGACAGGGCGCAAGGCCCTATGGATACGCTCAATAGAAATATTTGCCACATGCTCCTCTGCAAGTAACTGACAGAAAAGTTTTTTTCGCCGCCTCCGGTAGGTCTTGATGGGTCACCGCCTCAGGGATGCCTTTAAAGCGGATATTCTTCCGCCTCCCGCGGTTCTCCTGATCCTCTATCTTCTCCAGTGCCATATTGAGAGCGTTCAGCTGCTGTTTGCAGCAAGTCTCTGTCACCTTGCAAAAAATAATAATGGCGGCTTCAGCAGTCTCCACCGTGTCTAGGCGTTGACCCATTTGGCCTACTTCAGCCTTAATGTCTCCCAGTTTCCGCATCACCGGAGCAATGGCCTGAGAAAGGGCACTCTTCAGGAAGGAGCGAGAGATAGGGACAGAGTCGCAGGATTCAGATGCGTCCGTGCCGCTGGTCACGCTGTCCTGATCAGAGTCGTCTGGCTCCTCAAAGTCTGCGGGGGCTGAAGGCGGCAGCGCCATATTGCTAAGGCGCGCAGGAGACAGGGCCGATTTTTTTACGGAGGAATCTCTCCATTTCCCCGGCATTTCTCTTAGATTTGAGGGTCTCCGGTCTGTCCCCCAACCTATCCTTCAGGGTTTTTACCATTTTGGAGGCTTGTAGATGCTAAATAAACAGGTACTCCAAGCGGTGAGACGGAAGCTCTAGATTAAGCAGCTGTCTTGTATAGCGGTCAGGCTCCGCCCCCTACTTACAAATTTCTTAACAGGACAAAAAGCCAGTATTAACAGAAACTGCCATACACACAATAGTAAAAGGAAGCACAAAAAATAGCTTTTATTCATTGCGCCGTCAAACTGTAATACATAGTACCTACAGAGCAAAGATTCAATATGTTTATCAGTTTTAAACCAAATTTTCTATATTTAACACTAGTGGCGTATCCCTGGTATATGTCAACAATGCGCAACTGGCAGGGACCCATACTGATCACACATTGATGAAATTATCATAGACATGTGCTATCAAGGAAAATGTTGGAGTAATCCCTTTAACAGCAAACACATACTGTATCACAATACAGCTGAAATCCCATAAATTCAATAAGGGGTGTATCTATAGTGGGTGTAGTGGTACCAGTCAGTACCGGCCCCAGACTCTAAGGGGGTCAATAACACATAAAATATACCACTATTCAAAATGGCACAAGCTAAGTAGTGGCCTCATCACAGATTTTGCATTGGTACCCAGAAGCTTCAAGCTACACCTCTGGATTCAAAGCATAAGGTGGGCTCATACAATATCTGTATCATTGTTTCTTGGAAAGAACTTCTCAAAACCAAATATCCTGAGCAAGTACTTAAAAATTATATACTTGTGATTGTATAATTCCTTATATAGAACCACTAAAACAGCTGGCAAAGAGGATACGTAAACACTATATAAAACAGCTGAATGTCATTTGCTCATTGAGATCCTGTGGAGTGATAGATTTTATTCTTCATATTCATTCTGCTTCCTTCTGTCCCAGTTATCACTTCTAGGAAACAATTTCATGACCAGTAAATCTGAGCACATTAGAATCCCCCCCACCCCATGTATGTCACATATAGTAAGAGCCTACATTTCACTATGAATGTCTCCTACATACTGTAGTACTAAATTCTAATGTAAAAATTCACTTTGCCAATATATTAAAGGGAACTCCCATTTATTGTGCACTAGTGCAAAACATTACATACATCATACTCCAATATATACTGATAAATACACAAGGAACACTAAAGGTGAATATTAAAGGTGAACAAGAGATGTCTGCACCGTTTGTCAGTCTGAAGCATTTTCTGAATGATCTTGAAGCAGTCATGTAGAAAGGGGTTAATCTCCTACTTTTCTGTTTCTCTGAGGAGGCGAGTCATAGCCAAGCAGTGGGGCTTGACAATAATTCTGTTGAATTGCAGACTGGGCATGGCTGGTAGGCTGCTGCTCCAACCTGTTGACTTACAGGCTGTCACAGTACTGTATAGTGAAGGAGGAAAGAGAATAAGGAATAAGAGCCTGGAAGTTTTGTACATTTCTGTGTTTAGTGTTCCTTTAAGTCTGAAAGCATCTGGTAGGTTTTACCATGACCATCACTCATCAATCTTTCTCCTCACAGGTACCACTTGTCATACGTGGGATCAAACAATTCTGTACCAGGAGTTGGATCTTTTCTCATTGGGGAAAGCCCTAGTCAGAAAAAGACTGAGCACCTAATGGCCATAGTAGCCATATGCTGCTCCTTGAGGGGTTTACATCAGTCTGTACATTATTTTGTATATCTCAGGTCCTCAGCAGCCCACAGAATGTCTAAGTATTTTGGAAATAAAAAGCTAGAGCACTTTTTTCCAACTAGGAATACTGATTCGCATACTTTCTCCCAGAATTCTTAGGGATCATAAATGGCTAAAAATTCTCACTATGTGGCAATCTCTTTAATGAGATTGACTAAATTCCTCTATGGCATTCTCACTGGTTTCCAATAGTAGATATAAGGCCAATGATTGTATACCTGGTATGTACAAGAACAATTTTGTGAGCTGGAGTACATACTTAGAATGTCCTACAACAATTTAATATCTCAGTTCGTTCATAATATCCTTCAATTTCATTGTGTGTGGGTTATCTCTGCCGACTTTGTAATATCCTGTTGTACAGATGTGAACTGTGGCCAAAAGCTTGCCCTGCTAGTAAGGCCTCAGACCTTAATAATAAGTAGGGTCCTTGTCGGTGGGAAGTGTGTTGTTTCCTTGTGATCCATATCACATTTATATCATTTGTCAAGGACTATATCACTAGTAACCTGGCAGTAAAATACACATACAGTGTATAGGAATACTATCTAACAATGTTTGTAGGGTGATCTGTGAACAGCAGCAAACACAGATAGGTTACTCATTATTTTTCATCCAATACTACAGTTCTGCTTTATGTTCGCTCCCAGGGTATCTTTGTTTAACAGAATACATAATGTGTTTTAATAGCCTTGAGTTGTTCTATGTCTGTTTATAAATGCTATAACTATACATTCATTAATATTTTAGCATCAGAATCCCTATGGCTAGCACGCACGGTTACATGCTTGATCTACTGTTACAACTAGCACGCATGAATATTGCTTTTTCAGGAGGTTTTTACCCAACATCCTTTCCTGTTTTGCATTTTAAAATCAATAAAGGGTCAAGGAATTACCCAGAAGATTGGGCATTACTGCTGTCCAGTATCCGCTTTCTCAAATGGTGAGAAAGGTAGATAAGTATAAGAGATGGTGTTACTCAAGTAATGAATGTCATGTTATTCTGTCTGGTATTCTGTCTGCCTTGATACAAATATTGGGCAGCAAAATGGAGCATATTTCGAAAAATGCCCCTCACATGCTTAAAAAGCAGCTAAAATCCTAACCTTATTTAATTCTAACCTTGAGGAAGCCAGACTTCTGGAGATGAGTGTGGAGTTGGTTATTTTATGAATTCTTCATACAACACTTTAGCAGTATATCTTTCATATATTGATAATGCCTGGTATGTCGTATGTCATCTATCTCATTGTTTGATGTCATAACATGCACTATTTTTTAGCACTTTATATTGCTTTTTATCTTATTACCATTGAGATAAACAGGGCCGGCGTCAGCACCCGGCATACCCGGGTCTTTTCAGACCCCGGAGTATAACAATCGGGGGCCCAGGGGAGGTGAGCGAACATAAAAAACAATGTTACTTACCTCTCCTACGCTCCGTCAGGCTTTGTGCCTGTTTGGTCCCAAACCAGACGTCAGCCGATGTCATTATGCATCGCGACGCGGGCCTTGAACACGCAAGATCTGGTCCAACATTGAAGATGGCCGAAGTAGCGCACGGGAGTTCATTGGAGCCAGGGAGAGGTAAGTAACATTGTTTTTTATGTTTGAATTCTACCCTGGGTCTCCGATCATTATACTCTGGGGTCTGAAAAGACCCCAGAATATAATAATCTTCATGGGTGGTCCACTATGGGGCATAATACTGTGTGCAGGGGCCACTATGCTGCATAATACTGTGTGAAGGGGCCACTATGGGGCATAATACTGTGTGCAGGGGCCACTATGCTGCATAAGTGTGCAGGGGCCACTATGGAGCATAATACTGTGTGCAGGGGCCACTATGCTGCATAATACTGTGTGCAGGGGCCACTATGGGGAATAATACTGTATGCAGGGGCCACTATGCTGCATAATATTGTGTGCAGGGGCCACTATGGAGCATAATACTGTGTGTAGGAGCCATGTCAAATGTTCGCCTTGGGGCCCAGCCATTCCTAGTTGCGCCACTGCCAACCGCTATACATACTGTTATTGGAAATATTCCAGGCCCCTTTCCAATAGATGGCAGCCCAGGTGAGGTGACTGAAAATAATAAATACATATGCTCACCTCTCCTGGGCACTGCGTTCTCTCCGGCGCTCTTCCGTCATGTGAATGAGGCCTGTGATTAGGCCCCAGTGTTCACATGGGGCGCGGACGCGTAATGACGTCAGTGCGCCTCCACGTGAACGTTGAGGACCAATCACAGGCCTCAGCAGCGACGTATGGAGAGGACCTGAAGACGGCAGGATGGAGCGAGGATGCCAAGGTAAGGTAAGGCAAGGCAAGGTGAGTATGAGAGTTTGTTATTTTTAATCACCTTCCCTGGGCCTCCGATTATTATACTCTGGGGTCTGAGGAGACCCCAGAATATAATAATAGCACCGAAGTGGAGGGGTGCTGTGGCGCATATGATACTGCAAGGGGCCACTGTGGAGTATATAATACTGCGTGGGGTCCACTGTGTAGTATATAATACTGCATGGGGCCACTGTGGAGCATATAATATTGTGTGGGGGCCACTGTAGAGCATATAATACTGGGTGGGGGCCACTGTAGAGCATATAATACTGGGTGGGGGCCACTGTCCAGCATATAATACTGGGTGGGGGCCACTGTGGGAAGCATATACTACTGCGTTAGGGCCACTATAGAGCATATAATACTGTGTGGGGCCACTGTGGAGTATATAATACTGCGTGGGGTCCACTGTGGAGTATATAATACTGCATGGGGCCACTGTGGAGCATATAATATTGTCTGGGGGCCACTGTGGAGCATATAATACTGGGTGGGGGCCACTGAGGGAAGCATATACTACTGCGTTAGGGCCACTATAGAGCATATAATACTGTGTGGGGCCACTGTGGAGTATATAATACTGCGTGGGGGCCACTGTGGAGTATATAATACCGCGTGGGGGCCACTGTGGAGCATATAATATTGTGCGGGGTCCACTGTGGTGCATATGATATTGTGCGGGGTCCACTGTGGAGCATATGATACTGTGTGGAGGCCACTGTGGCGCATATGATACTGCAAGGGGCCACTGTGGAGTATATAATACTGCATGGGGTCCACTGTGGAGTATATAATACTGTGTGGGGGCCACTGTGGAGTGGCACTATTAACAGTATCAGGCCCTGTTCACACAGTGGAATTTTTTTTTCTTGAGTCATTATATTGTCTGAAAGACCATCACCTCAAAAGTAATAGCTGTCTTTTCACAAGTGCCCTTTCCATTCTGCTTTCACTGTCATCAATAAGTCACATAATCACAGTGTAACATCTTTTTTTCTTGCAGGAGTTGATCTGTAAACAGGAGGTCTCTCTCTGTTCCCTGCAGATACTATTGAAAGCTACCATGTGACCTCAGATTCATCAAATTCATACCCCTTGTTCTTCTGTGAAAATGCCTCCTCTGCCTGTCATATAATCTGCTGCCTATAGCCCCCTCTCTCACATACTGCCCATAGTTCCCCCATCTCTCACAGTCAGGTCACCATGCCCCCGTTAACTTTCCCAGTGTTAACAGCAGTAGTTGGTGTAGTTTTCAGGACCTGTGGTAACATCATCCTCACAGTGAATATTCTGGCTGAGCTATGCAGCATTTTGCAGAAACAGGAAATAGACATGGGTACAGGTAACTAGACATAGGTGACACCATCAAGCAGAGCCAACGGAGCATGCTCCGTTGGCCATTTTTGTTTAGTTTCTTACACCAGTGTACTTCAGAAAAATGGCCGACGGAGAAAGTAGATGCAAGATGATCAGAAGAAGATGCAGGGGGCGTGAAAAAGCAGCGCTGGAGGTGGGTACTGGATCATGACGCGGAGTGCTTGGAGCACAGCGGGAACACCCCCAGTGCTCCCTGAGCATAATTTACTTATGAGAATAAAATGTTTTTTTTGGACAAACGGCGGCGAGGAAAAGAAAAGTAAAGATAGGAGTAGAAAAGCCTTTATAAAGGCTATTCCAACACTGCTTCAGTTAAAAACACGTTTCCCCAATGATAGAATCCCTTTAATGCTTTAACGTATGTAACTTCAAAATGTTGCTCCACAGAGGTCAGTAACTGAGGTATTCTGATTGCTTTTGGACACCACGTCATAATTTACATTACTCTAGATAAAATGTTAAGTATTTTATAAAATTCATTGTATTGCACCTTGTCTGGACTTTCAGCCTTCATTATACCTCACAGAGAGTTTACTCTGGTTATTTTCATCCTGGACAATGTTGTTTTAACACCAGGCACAATAACGGCACTGTTCTGTAAATGACAATGGCAGTGAATAAGTCATACGTCATGACAACCTCTCACTGTCATAACTCACTCTCTAGTATTGCATTTTGATGACATTGGAATTGGAATGACCTAACCACTTTAGTATGAACACCACGAAAACAGACGAATATTCATCAATGACATGTTTTCCTATAAAAAAAAAACATTTCAGTACACACCAATCCTGGACTTAATTCAGACTACTTTACTAAAGTGAAATTCTTATTAAGAACTGAACATATACGTATTCTTGTCATGCATATAAAAAGCCTGCTAGATTCTTTTTAAGAGGACCAGATTTTAGTAAAGTGGCCTTGCTCTGTGGTTCCACCTTTTGTACATAACTTCCATGGGGATAGAAATATTTTTCTCTCTAGCATCAATTAAATAACATTTTGATCTATGTACTAAAGCAATATGGAAAAAAGTCTGAATTAAAAAGTTAAACACTTTCTCTGTACCATTGCCCAATACCGAATCTACTGCCAACTCACTACCCTCAGACTCTATCAAAAGCCAGGATGCCCCAGTGCCTATTTCTCACTGGACCAAAATGCTTCAGCTTCAAATAAAAGCGTTATACAATTCTTTTACAGTCTATTCCACATGGCATTGTTTTCATTTCAGTAATTCTGGTGTTGTGTAGTTCTCAAGGGGTACAGCTTCACAATTTTTGGGACAGTTAGACACTGCTGGCCAGCTGTAATCCCATTCAAGGTAAAGGTGACAGTCACCTCTGGGTTCTGCTTTCCTTTCTGCATAATAACTCTTTCCAAAACCAAACAATATGCAATCCCAGTGAAAAAGGATGGGGTTGCAGAAGCAGTTAACTCATTTACAAACAAATTAAGATATTGTAAACATGTAAAGGGTCTTTCGCACTAGTCAACCCTATCATTTATGATGACATAAAAATCATAGTTTGTTGGCAGCACATCCCCGACCTGCAGATTGAAGGGGGACCAACTGCTGAGACTCCCAAAGATCAGAATGGGGTAGTTTTGTTCTCTATTCTGAATGGAGCAGTGGTCAGTCAGCTGCCAAATTACAGCACTCGGCTATCTCCGGCACTCCCATTGAAATGAATCAAGCTGTGTGCACAATGCACAACCACTGCTCCATTCACAATGGTGAACTCTACTCCAACAAACACAACAAGATTTTACTGTTAACTTTCCTGCTAATGAATTTGGTTGCTTACACTCTTGCCACTTTTGTCCAAAACAGGTTGGGCAGAACAAATAACCCCAGTCATGATATCCTGCTTAGCTTTGGTTCTCAAAATAGTAAAAACCCAAAGTTGACTTATAAACAAACATAATTATAAGAAAAGATGAAATTAAAAAGTACTGTTTTCCTGCCTCAGATAATGGAATTCTACATTAAATAAAGTACATTTATAACCATTAGATATCTCAGAATTGCTATTTTATTGTGACATTTGTAAGAGTGCTAAAACACAAAAATATGTTTGTGATTCTTTTAATATTTGATAAACAATTCCCAATGTATAATGGCGGGCGCATAGTTCTGTAATGACTACATTTTGTGGCTAACTACCTTTTCATAATTTTTCATATCTTCTTTGCAAGTTTGTTCAGCTATAGTGATTATTCAGGCGGCCATTACAAATTTCTTACTAGGTAAATGTTTTAAGTAAATATTTTATTATCAGGGGCCACACAGTTTTGAGTGTCATAAGCGGTACATGGTTTCTTCAGCAAGCAAAGGAAAGCAGCAATTAGGCTTGACACATAACACACATCCATATACTTGACAAGGCATATCTGATCCAAACAAGCAGCTCTGGAAAATATGTATGACTCAAAGCCTGTTCTGCATGTTCTCAGAGAAAATATGGCTGCTTAGAAACAGGCAAGATCAAAACGGGATTTTATAGAAGATAAATACATGCATTATCAGGTTGTCACAAACTTATTTGCACATGTTACTCACTATGTAAGCTCCCACACGGCTGCTATGGTTGAGGTAATTGTTTCAATTACTGTATACAGAACTGAAAAGGTCTAATCTTAGTTTCCTATAAATGAATCAATAGTCCATGGATGTCCAGTGAAGTGAAGGGCAGGTGCACCAAGCTAGATGATCGGGATGATGAGCACTTTTTGCAATCCCAGGAAAAATCTCAGGTCTGACTTCAATAAAATCTAATGACCATTCCCATTGCATCAGCAGCATGTCTTGTGTTTTGTGTAACTCTTTGCACTTTGTTTCGTACCAGTGACACTATGTCATTAACTGTTTGCCATGCCATCAGCAAGGAGCAGGCATAAGAATATGAAATATTACCCAGCACAAAGACTGTCATTATATTAACAAAACAGAGTATACAGGATTTCAATGAAAATTGTACAGGGTACGCGTAGAAACACAAGTGAGAGGAGAAGACACTTTCTCCCTCCTACACTATGTAACAAATAAATTATCCTACTTAGCATTCCTTGTTTTTCCGTGATGGACAAATAAACACTTGGCCACTAGTACTGTATATCATGCCTCAGACATATATCTCTACACAGTGAGAGGAACAGAAAGTGAAGTGCTCTCTCACTGCCAGAGAGAACAGAAAGAGGGAGGTAAGTCTCTCGAGATATTCAGGTTGACAGAGCAATTGGCCTCAGAACAGAAATCTGTTTAGCTGCCAAACAGCCATAACATGTGGAAGTTGTCCATCCATGTATATTCAAATGGCTAAACACTGGTGCTTGTCTTAAAAGTCTGACCTTAATATGCACATGATGAGGATTATGTGCAGATTTTCAAAGCGGATTTCAATGCAGAAAATCTTCACCGTAATCCTTTAGCATTAAAGTCAAAAAGAAATTCTATTTCTCATTGTCTGGATTTTTTCTGCATCGAAATCTAACTATGGTACTGATTTTAAAATCCACAGTATGTCAATTTACTTATTTTTTTCTGACGTGGATTTTAAGACCCCCCCACCCTGCCAGACATTTTTGTTTTTTACTCCCGCCTTCCAAAAGCCACATCATTTTACTTTTCCATTCATTGAGCTATATGAGCGCTTAATTTTTGGAGGACAAATTGTACTTCATAATGGTACCATTTAATATTCCATACGATGTACTGAGAAGATGGAAAAAAATTCAGAATGGGGTGAAATTAGAGAATAACTACATTTTCCCCATGATTCATCTGCCTGCACACAATCTCTGTGTATCCCTCCCTGTGTTCTCCACCCTCCCCTGCAATGAAATCACAGGTAATAAATCACTCCCACATATGAGGTCACATGCTACTGTGATGTTCCGTTTGCAAGATCACCCCCCCTTCCACGTGAGCAGCAAACAGCGTGAGAGCAGGCAGATGAATCATGGGAAATGTAGTTTGTCCACAGATTCACTGCATGTAAATAACTGATACAAGGAGAAGCAAGTAAAATAAAGCCAAGCAAAGGCTTCACAAGGGAACAGTGAGTATTTAGCAGGCATGTGGATGTATTTGTAGATTACTTTTGAAAGCTGTATAACCCTTTTAACACCTTTAAAAAAATCCAAAACGTTTGAAAACATTTTTTCTTGAAAACACCACATTCTGACACTCATAAGTTTTTTATATTTTCATATATTGTCTGATGTTTTGTTTGCTTTTTAATCAAATTTTTTTGGAAGGCGAAATAGCAAAAAAAAAAAAGCGGCAGTATTTTTCACTACGAAGTTCACTATATGGGAAAATATTTTTATAAGCTTGTAGTTCAGGCATTTATGGACAAAAGGATACCTAACTTGTATGTGTTTTACTTTATTTATTTTTATACCTGATCTAAGAAATGGGTATGATTTGAACTTTTATTTTTTGTTATATTTCTTTTCATCTATTTTTTCCTTTATTTTTAGACCCCCCTAGGTGTCTTGAACATCCGGGGGTCTGATCACTAGTACTGTGAATAAGCTCCCAGCTGTCATACTAATGCCATAATAGTACCACTACATACTACGTAGTAGAAGTAGTCGTACTATTACGGCAGATAACGAGAATGGATTTAAAAAATGGCTTCAAAATCTGCATATCAAAATCCACATTTACATGTATGAAAATCTGTAACAAAATCTGCTTCAGTTGGTGCAAATTTTCCACAAGGAGTTCCATGCGTATATATGTGGATTTTGGTACAAGTTTTCTGCATGTAAATCCTGATCATGTGCACGTACCCTAAAAGTTTTCCTCCCATAAAAAATTTAATCAACTGAAGATGGGTTAAAAGTACAAAAAAAATCATTGCACTTATCTAACAAATTCCCTACTCCAGTTCCCATACTGATACTTTCTTTTCTCTCTGCCAGTCTTCATTTAATCCACTGTAGCATTGATGTGTCATGTCTTGCTGTCATGGTCACATGTCGTAGTTGTAGCAGAGTTAAACAGACCAGTAAGATCAGCGGGAGACCAGGGAACAGTCACCATGGAAGAAGGGGGAGAGTAATATTTTTAACCCAAACAAGTTTATGTGGCGGAAAACCACATTAGCTTTTATGAAGAAGAGAAGAATCTGACTGGGTGCTATGGACATTTCAATAATTTTCTCATTGTTTCATAAAAGCTCTCATCTCACACTTACACAAGAACACACAAGCACAAAATCAGATCATTGCTTTGATTTTCTAACCCCTGCTGTCCATGAATGCAGTGAACTGAATGCTTATTTTACTTAAAGGGGTTGTCCTTTCTATAAATGTTTGTACTTTTTGTTCTTATGAATGTTAAATACACACATTATTCCATCTTTATGTTTTATTTACCTTTTGTTTATATAGCATCAAGATATCATGCAGCTCTTCACATAGTTTCAGTATAAATCTAACTTTTCCCCTGGCTCAGTTATGCCAGGGAACAATGTGAGCCACTAGACCATAGAGCCAACCATTTACATTCTGGTAGACTGGTTAAGGCTGAGGCACCACATTGCACAAACACAGCTTTTTTGTTGTAAATTTTGCTGTATTTTTGAGTCAAAGCGAAGAGTGGATTGAGCAGAAGGTAGAAGTATAAGTACTTATTATATATTTTCCATTCCTTTTGTAGCCATTCTTGGCTTTGGCTAAAAAAAACGCAGCATAATCTGCAACACAAAAAAGCTGTGTTTTAGCAACATGGGGCCTTAGACTTCAGGAGTTTTCCATCCCCAAATCAATTTTTCACACTTATGACCTATCCACAGGGTAGGTGATCAGTATGCGATCTGTGGGAGTCTGACACCTGCACTCTGCATAGTTCAGCTGTTCCAGAAGCCTCCAGTTACCAGAAGCTACTAGTGGATGGGAAGCATGTGCAGCACCACTACTATTCATGTAATAGGAGCAGTGTTTGAATAAGAGCAGTGCTGCACGTTCTCCATGTCCACTAGCAACCCACCAGAATGTGAATGGGCGGCTCAATTGTCTAGTGACTCACATTGTTCCCTGGCATAAAGGGGGCAGGGGAAAAGTTAGATTTATGCTGCAACTACGTGAAGAGCTGAATGACATTTTGATACTATATACGGTTCTCACGGACCATCAAAATATAGGTCATGTCCTATTTTTGGCCGTTTACACTGAAATGTATGGGGAATCTGTGAAAATCTTTTGTGTGAATCTAGCCTTATACTTCTAGCAGCTAGTAACATGTATGCAGTGACAGTCTTTACCTCCATTGCCTCCTTCCACTGCCTCCACTACTTTCTGAGTTCTCAATATGATTCATTGTACTCTGCTACTGCCTCTGTCATGTCTGTCTGTCAGTGTATCAGATGTGATAGAAGAAGAGCAATAGCAACGATCACTCACATGCAGACAATTGTCTGCACAGGTGAACAACCATCCATTCCTACTGCTCTGCTTCTGACTGTCACATCTCACATACTCACAGTCACATAGCAGAGGCAGTGCAGAATGATTATTTGGCACCTAGCGTTAGGAAAGGGGAATGTATACAACCTTGCTGGTGGAGCAGCACGGCCAGTAGCTGTGGGTCATGGGGGAGTGGGTATGGTGCCACAGGCCATTTTTGTTTTCAAAATACAGCCTCAGTCTGAGAAAAGAAATATTGATGGGCGGTGGTCCTTAGTTTTGGCACATTTCCATCGTACCACTGCACTGTTACTGCTTAGTTTGTACTAACACAGCTGGGATGCACCACAACTAGGGCCTACCTACTCATTCTTTGCCTATGCTAAGGGCCGTGAGATGTGAACTGTAGGTAAGAAAGTTATTATTATTATTATTATTGTTTATTTATATAGCACCATTAATTCCATGGTGCTTTACATTTGAGGGTTTAAATACGGTACACAAAATATACAAGACAAATACAATATTAACAGTGACCAACTGGCACAGTGGGATAGAGGGCCCTGCCCACAAGGGCTTACAATCTATGAGGGAAGAGGGATAGAGACAGAAGGTGAGGGTAGAGGCTGTTCAGTTGGTGGTATGGAGACAGTAGTGTTATTGGAGGTTGTAGGCCTTCCAGAATAGGTGTGTTTTGTGTCTTCAGGGCCTTCTTGAAGCTTGTAATTGTGGGGTCAGTCTTATGTGTCTTGGTAATGAGTTCCAGAGTATGGGAGATGCACGGGAGAAGTCTTGGAGACATTTGTGTGAAGAGCGGATAAGAGCAGAGCGGAGTAGGAGGTCTTTGGAGGATCGGAGGTTACGTGCGGGCAGGTAGCTGGAGATTAGGTCGGCGACATATGGAGGAGACAGGTTGTGGATGGCTTTGTATGTCACCGTTAGTAATTTGAACTCTATTCGCTGGGCAACGGGTAGCCAGTAAAGGGACTGGCAGAGGGGAGCGGCCGATGAAGAACGGCGGGAGAGGTGTATTAAGCGAGCAGCACAGTTTAAGGTGGACTGGAGGGGGGGGGGGTCGAGAGTATTTGCTGGGAGGCCATGGAGAAGGGTGTTACAGTAGTCTAAGTGGGAGATTATGAGGGCATGGACTAGTATTTTTGTAGTTTCAAGGGGTGAGGAAGGAGCGGATTCGATGGATGTTCTTGAGTTGGAGGCGGCAGGAGGTGTTGAGGGTTTGGATGTGCGGCTTGAAGGATAGGTCAGAGTCTAAGGTTATCCCAAGGCAGTGGACCCATGGGACTGTGGTAAGTGTGGTTCCATTAACTTTGATAGATGGGTCAGGTAGAGGGGCTGTGCGAGGTGCGGCGAAGATGATGAACTCTTTTTGGGTGAACTGAATAACCCATAGGAACTAGGAAGTTCTTTTGATGTATATATTCTGCATAACTACATAATTCTATATATTACAGAATGACATAGTTATGAAGTATATATACTCTACTTCCTTATTCCTGTATTACTAGACAAATTTCCTTTTGAGGGCTATAGAAAAGTACATTACAGTTCATGCAGCGGTTTCTCATCCAACTTTTTTAAAGCCCGAGGGAAAAAAGTTTGCAAATGGCATCAAGGTGTCAACCACATTTATTAACATTCACTCTATCCAATGACAGAATAAATAGAATGGTGAAGCCAGAATACTTCAGCTTTCTGCTCCAACATTTAGGTAGATGCTACTAATGTCTCATGGAGGACAAGAGGAGGCGATCTGCATAGAGCTTCATGGAACAGGACTGGGTAAGTACCACTGTGTTTTGTTACATGTGACAGCTCCTAGGTGGGGACCAGGCTACTGGAGAGAGCATTATAAAAGGGGGGCTCTGGGGAAAGCAATATAAAGGGGACATTATGATAAAGGGAGGGGGCCATTGGGGACAACATTATAAAGGGTGGGGCGTGGGTGCCACTAGGGACAGCATTATAAAAGGTGGAGACCACTGGGGACAGCATTATAAAGGGTGGAAGCCATTGAGGATAGATTATAAAGAGTGGAGGCCACGGTGACATCATTATAAAGGGTTGGGGCTACTGGGGACAGCATGATAAATGGTGTAGGCCACTTGGTACAGAATTATAAAGGGTGGGTACTGGAAAAAGCATTATGCATACTGTAGGGGAAGCACTGTATAGCATATATAGTGTGGGGGAGGGCACTGGGGAGAGCATTATATTTTTGGCTCCTAAAGTTTTTAGTTTATGGCTCCAAGTTTTTGGCCAATGGCTACTATGTAATATTTTTAGTCTGAAGTCCTGAAAGGCAAATCAGCCTACTAATCTAGTAATACAGAAGATGAGTATATGAACTGCAGAAAAAACCCACAGTGCAAAATGCCTTGTGCTGCAGGTTTTCAACTGGCAGCAAGTCAATTATTTTTGTGAATTTTCCCAGTTTTCAGTTCACACCCCATTGATGGGGCTTTGCTTACACTAACTGTTCCACTCAGAAAATGCAAAGGTTTAGAGGGAACAATGGCTAGAATGTTATTGTACAGTCATGGCCAAAAGTTTTGAGAATGATACAAATATTAATTTTTACAAAGTCTACTGCTTCAGTTTTTCTAATGGCAATTTGCATATACTCCAGAATGTTATAAAGAGTGATCAGCTTAACAGCAATTACTTGCAAAGTCAATATTTGCCTAGAAAATGAACTTTATCCCCCAAAACACATTTCAACATCATTGCAGCCCTGCCTTAAAAGGACCACCTAACATCGTTTCAGTGATTGCTCCATTAACACAGGTGTGGGTGTTGATGAGGACAGGGCTGGAGATCAATCTGTCATGATTAAGAAAGAATGACACCACTGGACACTTTAAAAGGAGGCTGGTGCTTGCCATCATTGTTTCTCTTCTGTTAACCATGGTTATCTCTAAAGAAACACGTGCAGTCATCATTGCACTGCACAAAAATGGCCTAACTGGGAAGAGTATTGCAGCTAGCAAGATTGCACCTCAGTCAACAATCTATCGCATCATCAAGAACTTCAAGGAGAGAGGTTCCATTGGTGCCAAAAAAGGCTCCAGGGCACCCAAGAAAGACCAGCAAGCGGCAGGACCATCTCTTAAAAGTGTTTCAGCTGCGGGATCGGGCTACCAGCAGTGCAGAGCTTGCTGAGGAATGGCAGCAGGCAGGTGTGAGTGCATCTGCACGCACTGTGAGGCGGAGACTCTTGGAGCAAGGCCTGGTCTCAAGGAGGGCAGCAAAGAAGCCACTTCTCTCCAGAAAAAACATCAGGGACAGACTGATATTCTGCAAAAGGTACAGGGAGTGGACTGCTGAGGACTGGGGTAAAGTCATTTTCTCTGATGAATCCCCTTTTCGATTGTTTGAAACATCTGGAAAACAGCTTATTCGGAGAAGAAGAGGTGAGCGCTACCACCAGTCTTGTCTCATGCCAACTGTAAAGCATCCTGAAACCATTCATGTGTGGGGTTGCTTCTCAGCCAAGGGAATCGGCTCTCTCACAGTCTTGCCTAAAAACACAGCCATGAATAAAGAATGGTACCAGAATGTCCTCCAAGAGCAACTTCTCCCAACCGTCCAAGAGCAGTTTGGCGCTCAACAATGCCTTTTCCAGCATGATGGAGCACCTTGCCATAAAGCAAAGGTGATAACTAAATGGCTCAGGGAACAAAACATAGAGATTTTGGGTCCATGGCCTGGAAACTCCCCAGATCTTAATCCCATTGAGAACTTGTGGTCAATCATCAAGAGACGGGTGGACAAACAAAAACCAACAAATTCAGACAAAATTAAAGCATTGATTCTGCAAGAATGGACTGCTATCAGTCAGGATTTGGTCCAGAAGTTGATTGAGAGCATGCCAGGGAGAATTGCAGAGGTCCTGAAGAAGAAGGGTCAACACTGCAAATATTGACTTGCTGCATTAACTCATTCTAACTGTCAATATAAGCTTCTGTTACTCATAATATGAATGCAATTATATTTCTGTATGTGATAAAAACATCTGACAAACACACATAAAAACCAGAGGGCAGCAGATCATGTGAAAATATAATATTTGTGTCATTCTCAAAACTTTTGGCCATGACTGTAGGTGATCTATATGGCATGCTATTCAGGTCACATCAAACATATTGTGCTTTACTTCAGGCCCTTATTATGCAAAATACTGAAAGAAACCAATACTAAGTGAAACAAATCAGTTTAACACCATACTTTCCTTTACATGAAACCATGGAATTGTCATTACAATGTAATATAAATTATGTAATGGTGTCTGGCCTAAAGGTGTAAAAATCTCTTGACTACATAATACAATGGACAAGAACGTGTTCATTACTGTATACTATGTAGATTCTGGATACATTAACATGATAAAATACAGAAACACCCTAAAACCATACCATGATATACACTTATGTAAAAATGTGAGTGCTTTGTGCATTAAAAATAAATGGTAAGATTGTACTCTGGTTTCCTCCCACACTCTAAAGACATACTGATAGAGAACTTAGATTGTGCTATATAAGCTAGCAAAATACATAAATGTGATTGGTTTGCAGTAACAATGGTGGCTTCAGTCTGCTACACATATTTACACAAATGTAGACTATTCATGCCATCATAGACATATTCAACTGTCACCACCGCATTACAGAGCACATTACAGTGATAAACCATATACCTTTAATATGCATGTCATTTTGAAGTCTTATGCAAATGAAGCTGTTGGTGCACTGAGGGTGGGCCTTCAGCTCCCCACAGCACTGCTGTTGCTTCTCAAGTAGGGTGAACGATGTCACAGCAGTGGCAGGGTCAATTCACATTGCATGGGATGGCAGAGGCAGGAGATGGTAGGGGTCTGAGTCGCAAAAGTCACATACATAAAAAGGTATGTTTATCACTGTAATGCCATGGTAACAATTGAATATGCTTGTGGGAAGTGGTAGACTTCCTTTTATCATGTCTATAATGGTACGAATAGTCTACATTCCTGTAAATATGTAGCAGAGTCAGACTGAAGTCTCCAATGGTTTAAGAATCTAAGCCAATCACTTTTATGTATTTTGTTTGCTTATATAGTACTTTACAGGTAGGGCTCACCATTTAAATTCTCTATCAGTATGTCTTTGAAGAGTGGGAGGAAACCCACACAAACATGGGGAAAACATACAAACTCCATGCAGATGTTGTCCTTGGCTGGATTCAAACCCAGGACTCCAGCAAGGCAACAGTGCTAGCCACTGGGACACCATATGGCCAATTTTTTTTAGATTCGATCTTTGTTTAGTGGCTGGATTAAATTACATGCTATACCTGTTGACTTCCTTTTGTAACTTTGGTATTGGTATTACTGGTGTTCTACACTGGACATCCTATTTAATAGATGGCCAAACTATGGAATAACTGATGAGATCATCACTATTATTTTTCACAGTTCCCGACAGTTATCAAGTAAAAGAATGACTCTAACAATAGTGAATCTAAAGAGTTTCCTGGCATGTCATTCATAAATCTATAGTAACTGCAAACTATGAGCTCTTGCAATCATAAGTGAGCAATCGAAAAATGTATTCTCAACCTGGACTCCAGACTAAATGGCCTAACATACCCCATTGAGCTTCCTAACTCAGTGACATATAGTTCATCCTCTTTGCATAATTCTCTTGAAATGAACAGGAAGCACATAAATGCTCAACTCCAAACCATGTATATTCAGAGGTAGTGTGATGCCACACTATTTCCTCTGCTATTGTAAGAAGCACTTTCATCCATTGCCTCATGCTGGTACCTTGCAGTTTGATAATTGTTAGGGTTGCAGATAATTTCACTTTTATCTGTGCCCAATGTCTTTGACATTGCATGCACTTTTCTCTCTTATTATACAGTAGTATATACCGAACATCAGTTAGTTTAGACAGAAATTCTTCTAAATACTCCTTTATATTTGCACTCAAGCTGTTATGGATGATATTTAGCATCACTTTAATCTAAGCTTCTGTACTCTGACACTCTTTAGCACTATGGATGCCGCAGAGTCCATTACGTGTCACACTGCTGAGAGCAGGTGAAAGGCAGCTGATATATAATTAGTTAATGAAACCAGCTGTAAATCACGTTAAATGTAGACATCTATGCAAGCCAGCACAACATGCTGCAAGCCCCTCCGTCAATGGAGTAAACCAGGGATGAATTGGAGCTCAGGGCTCTGCCAGACCTGTACTGAATAGTTATCAGTGCATGACTGTGATTCAAAGAGTCCATCTGGAAATCTAAGAAGTCAACTTTAATATATATAAATTAGAGATTTGTATTTTTTTGTTTTAGAAATGGACCTCAATATACTTTGTTTGAAACAGAAAGTTGCATCTGACAAGACGTTAAATTCTTGTCAGTCTCACATAAGTGAGTTATGTGAACCTGTCACATTGAAAATGCTGCACAATCCTATGTTATAGGAGCTGCTGTGCAGACTCATATATATATATATATATATATATACAGTAAGACCAAAAGTTTGGACACACCTTCTCATTCCAAGAGTTTTCTGTATTTTCATGACTATAAAAATTGTAGATTCACACTGAAGGCATCAAAACTATGAATTAACACATGTGGAATTATATACTTAACAAAAAAGTGTGAAACAAATGAAAATATGTCTTATATTCTAGGTTCTTCAAAGTAGCCACCTTTTGCTTTGATTACTGCCTTGCACACTCTTGGCATTCTCTTGATGAGCTTCAAGAGGTAGTCACCTGAAATGGTCTTCCAACAGTCTTGAAGGAGTTCCCAGAGATGCTTAGCACTTGTTGGCCCTTTTGCCTTCACTCTGCGGTCCAGCTTACCCCAAACCATCTCGAGTGGGTTCAGGTCTGGTGACTGTGGAGGCCAGGTCATCTGGCGTAGCACCCCATCACTCTCCTTCTTGGTCAAATAGCCCTTACACAGTCTGGAGGTGTGTTTGGGGTCATTGTCCTGTTGAAAAATAAATGATGGTCCAACTAAACACAAACCGGATGGAATAGCATGCCGCTGCAAGATGCTGTGGTAACCATGCTGGTTCAGTATTCCTTCAATTTTGAATAAATCCCCAACAGTGTCACCAGCAAAGCACCCCCACACCATCACACCTCCTCCTCCATGCTTCACAGTGGGAACCAGGCATGTAGAGTCCATTCGTTCACCTTTTCTGCGTCGCACAAAGACACGGTGGTTGGAACCAAAGATCTCAAATTTGGACTCATCAGACCAAAGCACAGATTTCCACAGGTCTAATGTCCATTCCTTGTGTTCTTTAGCCCAAACAAGTCTCTTCTGCTTGTTGCCTGTCCTTAGCAGTGGTTTCCTAGCAGCTATTTTACCATGAAGGCCTGCTGCACACAGTCTCCTCTTAACAGTTGTTGTAGAGATGTGTCTGCTGCTAGAACTCTGTGTGGCATTGACCTGGTCTCTAATCTGAGCTGCTGTTAACCTGCGATTTCTGAGGCTGGTGACTCGGATGAACTTATCCTCCGCAGCAGAGGTAACTCTTGGTCTTCCTTTCCTGGGGCGGTCCTCATGTGAGCCAGTTTCTTTATAGCACTTGATGGTTTTGGCCACTGCACTTGGGGACACTTTCAAAGTTTTCCCAATTTTTCGGACTGACTGACCTTCATTTCTTAAAGTAATGATGGCCACTCGTTTTTCTTTACTTAGCTGCTTTTTTCTTGCCATAATACAAATTCGAACACTCCATTTAGTAGGACTATCAGCTGTGTATCCACCTGACTTCTGAACAACACAACTGATGGTCCCAACCCCATTTATAAGGTAAGAAATCCCACTTATTAAAGCTGACAGGGCACACCTGTGAAGTGAAAACCATTTCAGGTGACTACCTCTTGAAGCTCATCAAGAGAATGCCAAGAGTGTGCAAAGCAGTAATCAAAGCAAAAGGTGGCTACTTTGAAGAACCTAGATTGTAAGACATATTTTCAGTTGTTTCACACTTTTTTGTTAAGTATATAATTCCACATGTGTTAATTCATAGTTTTGAGAATCTACAATTTTTATAGTCATGAAAATACAGAAAACTCTTGGAATGAGAAGGTGTGTCTAAACTTTTGGTCTGTACTGTATATATATATATACAGTGGGGAAAAAAAAGTATTTAGTCAGCCACCAATTGTGCAAGTTCTCCCACTTAAAAAGATGAGGCCGGCCTGTAATTGACATCATAGGTAGACCTCAACTATGAGAGACAAAATGAGAAAACAATCCAGAAAATCACATTGTCTGATTTTTTAAGAATTTATTTGCAGATTATGGTGGAAAATAAGTATTTGGTCAATAACAAAAGTTCATCTCAGTACTTTGTTATATATCCTTTGTTGGTAATGACAGAGGTCAAACGTTTTCTGTAAGTCTTCACAAGGTTGGCACACACTGTTGCTGGTATGTTGGCCCATTCCTCCATGCAGATCTCCTCTAGAGCAGTGATGTTTTGGGGCTGTCGCTGAGCAACACGGATTTTCAACTCCCTCCAAAGGTTTTCTAGGGTTGAGATCTGGAGACTGGCTAGGCCACTCCAGGACCTTGAAATGCTTCTTACGAAGCCACTCCTTCGTTGCCCTGGCGGTGTGCTTGGGATCATTGTCATGCTGAAAGACCCAGCCACGTTTCATCTTCAATGCCCTTGCTGATGGAAGGAGGTTTGCACTCAAAATCTCACGATATATGGCCCCATTCATTCTTTCATGTACACGGATCAGTCGTCCTGGTCCCTTTGCAGAGAAACAGCCCCAAAGCATGATGTTGCCATCCCCATGCTTCACAGTAGGTATTGTGTTCTTTGGATGCAACTCAGCATTCACTCTCCTCCAAACACGACGAATTGTGTTTCTACGAAACAGTTCTACTTTGGTTTCATCTGACCATATGACATTCTCCCAATACTCTTCTGGAACATCCAAATGCTCTCTAGCAAACTTCAGACGGGCCCGGATATGTACTGGCTTAAGCAGGGGGGCATGTATGGCACTGCAGGATCTCAGTCCCTGGCGGCGTAGTGTGTTACTGACGGTAGCCTTTGTTACATTAGTCCCAGCTTTCTGCAGGTCATTCACTAGGTCCCCCCGTGTGTTTCTGGCATTTTTGCTCACCGTTCTTGTGATCATTTTGACCCCACGGGGTGAGATCTTGTGTGGAGCCCCTGATGGAGGGAGATTATCAGTGGTCTTGTATGTCTTCCATTTTCTAACTATTGCTCCCACAGTTGATTTCTTCACACCAAGCTGATTGCCTATTGCAGATTCAGTATTCCCAGCCTGGGGCAGGTCTACAATTTTGTTTCTGGTGTCCTTCCACAGCTCTTTGGTCTTCACCATAGTGGAGTTTGGGGTGTGACTGTTTGAGGTTGTGGACAGGTGTCTTTTATACTGATAACAATGTCAAACAGGTGCCATTACTACAGGTAATGAGAGGAGGACAGAGGAGCCTCTTAAAGAAGAAGTTACAGTTCTGCGAGAGCCAGAAATCTTGCTTGTTTGTAGGTGACCAAATACTTATTTTCTACCATAATTTGCAAATAAATTATTTAAAAATCAGACAATGTGATTTTCTGGATTTGTTTTCTCATTTTGTCTCTAATAGTTGAGGTCTACCTATGATGACAATTACAGGCCTCTCTCATCTTTTTAAGTGGGAGAACTTGCACAATTGGTGGCTGACTAAATACTTTTTTCCCCACTATATATATATATATATATACACACACAGAATTTGTGGCAAATGATTCAATAGAACCAGTAATGTATTCATGAAAAGGAGTCAGTAACTAGGACACAGGATCACCCCAGACTTGCATCTATATAGGTTAGGTTCACCTGAATTAAACAGTGTTTTCCCTTGAGCCTCAGTTGCCAAGATATCGCCGCTTTGGAGCAATGAAGGTGTTGCAACTTGCCTATTTGGAGCAATGACAATTCCCTCACTGCTCTAAAGAGCTAATTTTCATATTGACAAAACCATTGGTATCTCAGCAACAGATGCACTAATTCACAAGGGGAAAACACCATTTGAGGCTGAGGCCCCACGTTACGGAAACACAGCATTTTCTGTTGCAGATTTTGCAGCAGTTTTCTGAGCCAAAATCAAGAATGGTTATAAAAGGAATGGGAAATATATGGGAAGCTCTTATACTGCTTCCTTTTGCTCAATCCACTAGTGGCTTTGGCTAAAAAAAAACCACAACAAAATCTGCAACAAAAAAAGCTGCATTTCCGAAACGTGGGGCCTTAACCTGAAACAGTTAACCCTAACCTGTCTATCCATCTGTGGGGCTGGGTTGATATGTTGAGATCTGGTGACAGACTCCCTTTAAACATCGTTGTTCATTTGTGCTTGAGCGTCCAGTGAGTTGACCAGTCCTCCCAGTATGCAGAGTCTGCATACAGATGTCTAGGACCACACATTTGACTCCTAAGCCCAGAATGAGGAGAGATATACATTAAATGACAAGTTATTTTGCAACTTTGCTAACTATACATATACATATTTATCTACTCAGCTCCCCCCTGCTGTACAACATACTGCCCACAAATTGGGTTGCATTTTAATGTGACAATTTCCCTTTAAGATAATGTAAACACACTCTTGGTCTCACATATCAATCTATCACAGATAATTAGTGTATTAGTGTATTAGTGTACGTCAGTAAATGTGTGAATCATTCCCCAAGTTATCAACTGCTCTAACAGTTTCCTTATTTTTGTTAAAGGTTAATGGTTAGACAGTCACAATATTGCATATGTATTCTCCCCTTGTGCCATGTTTTTCCCAGACTACATCATACATGTACAACATACAATATGCTTAGACACATCTATGGGTAAGAGAGTGACATATTCTAAATATGATGCCAATGCGATAGGAATGAAAGATAGTATGTAACCTGCGGATATAAGAAATTGTTACACTATTTGTTGATACACATGAGGCCCCATGTTGCTTAGAAATGGGTCATACGTGTAAGAAGGTGATAAGCTATTTTTAGTGACTACTGTACAACACTATTTCTTGTTTTCCTAAAACAAGGAGGAAGCTATAAAACCAGAATTGTGCAGTATGGTTCTCAACTGAAGGACACATGTACACTAAACACTTGGCCGGATCCAGACCCCATTTGACCCTACCGCCAAGTACAAAACACTTCTGTTCCAGCCACTCTGGCTTAATTTGCTATTACCTGTGTTAAATTAAACAATGTTTCGAAAACAGTTTTCTAATCAATTAATTCCAGGCAGACACCTGCTTTAGTAATCTCACCGGGAATAATGGAGCAGAACATCTTGTACTGGGTTGTAGGGGTCATGGTGGAGGGACTGCTGAATCAAGTAATGACATCCATGGCAATCAGATATCCTGTCATTTCAAGTGTCTGTCCTGTTACAGGAGAAAAGTTGCTCCATTAGCACTGTCTGTTGTAGCCTGTCCTGCCATTCTGAAATAGAGAGAGCACTAGGAAACCTCCAGAGCAAAGCTGTAATTGACTATGCTGCAGTCAGCAAGTTAGGCATGGTATATTTCTCATGAGCCAAAGTGTGAGGAACAAGGAATATAAATGTACCAGCAGCTTCAAGATGCCAGCAAGGACCAAGAGTGAAAACCATTGCTTTTGGAGCGCTATCTCATAGGCCATTTCCTTCTTAATAAAAAGCAAAAGTAGTCCTGGTGTAAAGTACGTTAGTACTGTATTCTACCCAGCTGTAATTAAGTAATTAAGGATGACAAGTACTATGCAGCCACTAAGAACAATGTAATGATGGAAATCATCTCAGCGTACGGCTAATGTATTCCATCCAGCTTCCCCATACACATGCCTGTTTGGTTCAGCTGGGCATGCATGTGTTCTCAATGGGGAAAGAGGAATAAGCTGCTGCCAGATATCTCTGGGTGAGGCTCTATTCAGACGACCGATGGACAAACAGATCATTAAAAAACAGTCATTTAAAAAGCCCCATTCATATGTATGAAATTTAATGAACTTGCATGATGCCCATTCGGGTGTAGGTGGCAGCTGGCCAAGGCTAGAGAGAGATGCTAATGCAAAGCACCAGAGGGTCAGGCAAAGCGTAGTCAGGTACGGTCCAACAGTCTGAGGCAGGCAGTAGGAGTACAGTGTCATAAAACAGTCCAAAGGATTGAAGCGGCTAGTTCAAGTTCACAGGTCAGGGACAGGCATACACAGAAATCCAGCCGATCAGGTCAAGCAAGCAGGAAACAGAGGTAACGGGACTTATTAGACCATGCATGTCTTGCTACGAATTCTGGGTAAGAAATATGCAAATAAGACCTCAGTGGTGAAATTGAGGAATTTGCTCTTTTGACCCATGTCTAGACCTGCAATGAGAAGAGGCAAAAACCTCAAAACAGCTGTCTGTGGGTGAGAATTACTTCCTTCTGGAGGGATTATTCCCAGATTATGCCTTAGGTTTCTTTGAAAAACCATGAAGTAATCTATAGGGAGCTAACTTCCAAAAGGTGACAATAAGAGTAATTTTATCAACTGACGTCTTTTTTGCATATTCCTAAACAAGCAAGAACAGAGTCAAAGAACAAGCCAGAAGTCATACACAAATAAACAGACAGAGTACAGAAATTCTCAAAGGAACTAGCCAGGCTAGAGAGCAAAATATATCAGGCACAGTACTGAGGGCTGAATGGATATAAATAGGCCAGGACTTCCTGTGATTGTCTGGAAAGGCCCACAGGTGTACTTGTTAGGCCTTCTGGTTGTAGGGAGGATGTGTCTGCATGACCAGGAGCAGCAGCATGAGGGAATACACAGCAACACGGAGAACCAGGAATCGCACAGTGTGAACCAGAGGTAAGCCGGCAGCTGAGTATTTTGGGAGAAATGGTACATTGGCAAGCATAGAGCGCCAGTGCTACAGGGGAAGTCAGTACACTCCCATACACATGATATGGTTTGCTGGTCCCACCAAAATTGATAGGTTCACCTTGGCTTTTATATGTATGACCACAGGTACATCTCCTATAACACTCTATAAGGCTGGGGCCCACTTTGCAAAAATGCAGTGATTTGGCTGCGGCGGAAAAACACCGCAGCAAAAAACACTGCATTTTACATTACCTGCTAATCCCATCCACATATTGCAGAAAAAAATCTGAAGCGGCATTTTCTGTACAGATATAATAGAGGTAGAAAGTCTGCAGAGGAAAACTGCAGACTTTCTGTTTCCACCATGCCTTTTCCGCAGCGTTTTTTGGCTGAGGCTCACTATGGGGCGATTATAAAGGGAGTTCTGATAATATATTACTCTACTATAACGAAAATACTTTAGCTTTGTTAGTCATTTCCATATCTCCCATATATTTTAAAAGAAATCTTTGAACCCACATCTTTTAATACACCCGAAATGTATCAAGTTGGAAAACTTCTTTAACATGCAGACACCATATTCCTTTTGAGATTTCAGTGTACAGTATATAAAATATTATCTCTTAGACAATGAATTTTACAGAGTCAAATGTAAATATTTGGAGCTTCCTGAAGTGAGAAGAAATTGGTTGGTAGAATTGACAGATAGAAGTTCGATATGAAAATAATAAGAAAGTCAGAGTAAAGCACTTCATTTTACAATTCAAATCCTCCCAACCTAAGAAGTGCAAGACAGTGATCTTTTCTAGTACGACTGCACAGCGCAGATTTGCATGTAAAAATGAAGTCGTAGGCTGAGGTCTGCAAGAATATGGGCACCTAGACACTTCTAGGTACTGGAACTCTTTAGGTATAATATATCATGTAAAGATAAAAGATGGAAAGGAACTGACAAGGGAGAAAAAACGTAAGTGAGAGAAAGGTCACTGAAAAATATGGACACATTTTAAGTACACTTGCAGTAACACAAAACTGGCAAGAGAAAAGTCGATTTATGAAATGTTCATTGCTCAGATCTTAGACCTTGGACCAATCATTTCCCTAAAACCTATGGCAAGGGGTTTGAATTAGGAACCTTGCTAAGTGTAAAAATTTGGATGACAGTTCAACTTAAAAGTTTTGTTGGTCGATTACATTTTTTGAAAAAAGAATGAGAATGGTATAAAATAAACAAGCCATACCCTAAGAACCTCTTCCCCCAGATGCACATCCCCAGGTTCCCTGCTGCTTTTTACTCCCTGCTCTCTTTTGAAACACAGGAAATGGCATTCAGCCAATTACAGGTTGCGGAGGGTCATTGCTGCGACAAGTGATTGGCTGAACATTCATCTCGTTTGGGAAAAGGGTGCAGGAAGAAGAGATTGGCAGGGGTATAAAAAGCCCCGGACTGGGATTGACAAGGGATCAGCAGGGTGAGTATTACTTGTGCTATTTCACACCATTATCAGCCTTTTTTCAAAAATTTTAACCAGCTGGGCAACCCTATTAAACTCAGATGTCTTCTAATATGCCAATATTAACAACTCTTTGTTCTTTAGTTCTCATTTTACCACTCTGTAAGTCAACTTTCTTGGCCATCCTCCATTTTCCAAATCTAAGGAATAACATGGAATATTTTCAAACTATTATACTATAAAAGCATGTATCACATGGCCTGTGGAAAAGATGATGATAACTTACTTAAAAAAAATAAAATGCTGAAACAGGAAACACAGAAATATTCTTTAAACTGCCCTGAGTTTTAGATTAAAGGGCAGTTTTAGTAATTTGGTCTATTTGTGACATGAAGTTTAACAATATAAGGCTGGATTCACACTTGTGTTGGAGTCTTCTTTGGAGACTCCTCCTCAGAATCCACCTACAATCGGCAGAGAGAAAAGTCCTGTAAGGAGGACTTTTCTCTCTGCCAGTTTCAATATAAAATCTAGCGAAAACTGGACGGAAATCCGGTGGACCCCATTATAGTCTATGGCAGGGGTCCCCAACCACCGGTCCGCGGACAGGGACCGGTTGGGGGTCTTTTGCCAGTCCGTGGGGCAGCGGGCTGGCCTCGGTAAAGGCGTCTCCCGGCACATTATGTGGGGCGGGTCGGCAATCTGGCCACTGTGAAGCATGGGATTTTCCAAAAAACAATCAGACCTTGATTGATGCAAAGAAATCCAAAGGAGTTTATTCTAAGTCCAATTTTAACAGAGAAAATATTTCATCAGAAAATATCCATAATGCATACAACAAAATCCTTGCCTTTCAGGCTGCTGTAGTCTCACAGGTTTCCCACTATGTCAACTCCACCAACAACAACTGAGCTTGCTGGGTAATGGAATCCTTTTATATCATAGACATTTCCCATAATCCTATGCAGTTTTCTCTATAAAACACTGGAGTTGATGCAGACTTGCCTCTTATAAGGCCAGGGTAGACACTCTCCACTACACTGTCGCGGGACCTTGGTGTACAACACTGTAGACCAGGTCCCCGCCATTAGCTATGCTAGGAGCCTCAACACTGTGGCCAGATCGCCAACCCGTCTCGTCTAAAGCGCTGTTTACTGAATAACCCCCGCCCCATATGACCAAAGCCCCATCCCTAAACCGCCCGCCCTTAACCTACCGGCCCACGGAGAAAAAAAGGTTGGGGACCGCTGGTGTATGGGGTCCGTGGGTTTCCATATGTAACCACTTTTTAAGAGGACAATGTCTCCGTCTTTCAGGTCCTCATGCAGACCCAAACAACGGAAACACGAACGCTAGTGTGAACCTAGTGTAATCTATGATTTAGTAGGAGTGCCAGGTCAAATATAGTTACTTTGCAAGCTGCTACATGTTATTGTCTGCGGCTGTACCTTATACTTGGATAATCGTCTGAATTTTATATAGCTTACTTATAGCAGCATACTGACAACAAACAAATACCCTTTCTTGGCTCCACAAGAAGATTGAGCCACTTCCATTTCTTTTATGTTTTTTATTTTAGGTTTAAACCTTCACAGTACACTGAATAGGTTATCAATAAGAGATCAACGTGGGTCAGACACCTGGGACTCCTGCTGATCAGCTGTTTGAAGGGGTTGCAAGTGCCGTGAATCCTTCACTGTTTATACTGGACGTTGTCTTTTTCATAGCAGCTGTGAAATGTAATAATTAAATCGTCTTCTCACAGAAGTGTATAGGACAAGGCTGTATTTACATTGCATGGCCAGAGGAGGGGTCATAGACATTGCACAAGCACCACGGCCCCAACAGCTGATCAGCAGGGGTCTTAGGTGCTGGACCCCCAGTGATCTCTTATTGATGAGGATAGGCGAACTAAAAATTAACTAAAACAATAAGGGCTTGGTCATAGTGATGTTAAAATGATATTTTTTGTACAGGATAGATCTTCAGAGAGTCAAAAAATAGCTACAGTACAGTATGTATATTAAAAGACAAATACAAATGTACAAATTCATGTTTTTAGGAAAATACTGAAAATATATTGCAAATCACATTTCTAACAAAGCACTGTTTTGTGTCAGCATAGCTTTCATCAGACATACTGTATTCATAGAAATGGTGCACAGATTTACATGAATTTAGCATAAGTACCACATATTAGCATATACTGCAGATTTATCATGTACAGTTATTAGCACATTGCTCGAAAAGCATTAGTTAAAGCACAGGACACTGAGCACTGCAATAACAGGGAACATCAATAACATACAAAGCCTATTTCTGCATCACTTCTGCTCCAAAACATTGCCTAGAATATATTTTTTTAACATGACCTCCACTATGTGGCTTAACAGGGAGTAATCTTAAGGAATTATAGTCTGCAATGTTCAAGAAGTTCACACTGCGCTCTGTCGAGACTTATCAAGTACAGTTCCAGTTTAAGTGTGCTCAAAGTGTGTGTTTTCATACAATGTCTTACTTACAGTAATGTCCCCAATATATCACTGTACAGCTCACCTGTATGAGCTACATGGGAAGCCTCAGTGGTGCCCAAGAAATGTATCTGCTTTGCTGCCTACCCAAAGAGCTGATGTGGAATCAGGTAGATACGCGGCGCTCCCTCCAGAATCTGATTGCTCCATCTATCCTTTCATTTCACAGATGATGTGTAAACTGCGTCTAGCATGCATCTAGCATTTCAGCAGTTCCTGATTACATGATTATTATAATCAACTATAATCCTCTCTCTTATTGCGGATATTTTGGATTGGGGACACATTTCTCTGAGCTGTATAGTTAGAAGATTAAGACACAAAGTTAATATAATACATAGATTTAGCATTTAAAATACAAAATCATTAAAGGGGTTACCCAAGAGTAGACAAATATTGCTGCTTTCATCCAGAAACAGCGCCACACATGTCTATGGGCTGCATCTGGTATTGCAGTTCAATGCTGTTGAAAAGAATGGAACTAGGATGCAATACCTCACACAACCTACGAACAGATAAGGTCGTATTTTTAGAAGAAAGCAGTCATGTTTTCAAACTTTGGATAATTCTTTTAAAGGGGTTGTTCAGTCAACAAAAGTATTAAACAATTTAGCCTCTTGCTGATCGATGGGGAATTTTCTGCCTTATTCCACAGTGAAAAGGCTCACATACCTCATTGTAATATGGCTCAGTAAAACTCTAAATTTGTTTTGCTCTACGATATGGCTCTTATATGTGGACCTTAATGTGCCTCATTATAACTATGATGACCATCATTTTGCTGAAACTTTCTGCCCTAGAAGCATAGTGAATATCTCTATAAAAGGGTATAGAAGACACAATATACAGCAGAACATGGAATGCATGTACCTCTCTATGTGAACCTCTGTACAGGTTCTATGAACATGTCTCTCCCGTAGTTTGCATGACATCTCGATGTACGCATCAGAACCAAAACAGATGCAGAAGCAACCAAAAAAAATACATATGAAAGGCATACAGTGTACACTCAAAATGTGAAAATGGTTATAAAATATAGATCTATGCTGACGTATCACTGCTTGATGCTATAGGCCCGAAACCTGCAGCTTTCACATCCTTCTATTTTCATGGCAACACTTTCTGCCTCTGCTCTTGCCTTATTCAACATTTGATACAGAGATCCTGTGTGGATCAAAATCATCATCCATATACATAGCTTCTGTTACTTGATTCACGTATAAGGTGAATATAGATGCAGATGGTGATTTTCTTGACATGTTAGGGTGTTTACTGAAATCAAAGAATATGCATTGAAATCATTTCTGTCACAATCCCACTGAATACATGGCACTCACAGAAAACAATAAGGGAGGACTATGAGAAAAATGCCTGTGGAACACCCTAAAAGCAGCTGTAATGGTTACCATTAATGAATGTAACTAGGAAATAGAACTAAACAGAATGTAGCAAAAGAGGAAGCAGAAAAATTTGATTTTTTTATATTACTGTTGAACATACTGTTCGATCCCTTAAAGCGAACCTCCAATTATAAAACCTTTTTCATAAATGAATAGCATAGATGAATATAAGAACCACTGTAGCCTGCACATTCATTTATGAAAAGCTGTTTTATAATCAGAGGTACTCTTTAAGTACAGGGCTAAATCAAGCCTTTTGATCATATCCAATCATTATGGATTATATTTTGGGATAAAGAAGTACAGATAACTGATATCATTTTTAATTTTTATGTTACTTCAAAAGTTTTGCGTCAGTAGATGTATTATGCCTCCTTACGGAAATTTCCATTTCAGGCCACCTTTCAGTGCACAAGGACGTATAGATGCCCAGCTAAGAATTCTGGGAAAAAATATGCAAATAAGTTGATAAACTTGATCCAGCGCCACCTTTTAGAAGGTAGTTCCCTGTAGATCAATGACCCATCTGCAGAAAGTTTTCCTTTTTCCATCAAGATGGACTTATGTATTTGCATATTCAGTAGCTTTTTTTGTAATGTCTTTTTAAAATTACTTTTTTCTTTATACTTTTTTTATTGACTATTTTTTATCATCATCATTTTTAACATTCCACAGTGAAAAGTAGATAATAGCAGATTACCAATCACTCCAATGTAATTTCTGAGCACCCTGGTCCTCTTTACTGCATAAATGAATAAAGCAACAGTCCAGCACTCAGCCTGATACTTCATTCAGTGGCTATTGGGATGATAGCCAAGCACCAAACTCTACTCATAGACCTTGAATAGAGCACCACACACATTTGGCCACCAGTCCATTGAAAATTCTTCTAACTGTGGTCTTGTAGAGAAGAGGAATGGTGGACATTCTATTCTATTCCGGTGATCAGCGGCGGTCCTAGCGGTGGGACTCCTAGTGATTACACATTTATAGCCTATTTTGTTCCTAGGTGAATAATGTTCGTGGTCGTAACATCCCTTAAAAAATTTGAGTAGCCCAGTAAGCCTAGCAAAATGGGAATAAAATTTAAATAAAAAATAATGAAAAGTGAAACTGGTATTTAGTTAATTAAAATACTGATGGTGACGCTATGTTCACATTTTCACCGATGTGCCTGTTGTTTTGGTCCGTTGATGGACCAGAACAACGGACACACAAACAGCTAAAACAGTTGATATCACCGATGCCTGACAGAACTCATTGACTATAATGGGATCCACCATTAAAACTGAAACTGCTGGATGAAAAAGTCTGGTGATTTTCAGCGGACACTGCGACGGAGTCTCCAAACAGAGACTCCAACGCAGATGTGAACCCAGCCTGAAAATTAAAAAAACAAAAATGTGCTGCTTTTTTTTCTTTCCACAAAGCCTATAAAACTACAGCTCATCCCAAAATAAATAATGGCCTCAGACATCTCAAAAATATTTCTGCCTTAGATTTAGGTAACATTCAAACAGAAATGCCTTTAACTTAAAGAGGACCTTTCTCAGGCACATGTGGTTCTATATACCACTAGAAAGCACACTGTGGGCTTTCTCGTTATGTGCCCCGGGGCTGTCAGGAATGCCCTTCTGACGATGGGCAGAAAACAAACGGCAACGATGTTTCCAGCCCCGGGGCACATAACGTGAAAGCCGACTCAGTCGGCTTTCTAGCGGTATATAAAACCGCATGTGCCTAAGGACATGAAAGGTCCTCTTTAATATGAATTTCAAGCATCTGAAAGGGGTTGTTTTGGTGGCAAGCAAACAAATTTTTTGCAAGGCCTACTTAAATGAATGTGACACTTGCAGACAATGTGAGACTTGCAGCAAACTTGTCACATGTGACTATACCCTAATGATAACAATAACGTAACATCACCATCCATGTTGGTTGACTTTACTTTGTAATGTCCTTTTTTTCTACATGTCTGGTCTGTAATTTTCTTTTGCTTATAAACTATCTTTTTCTGTTCTCTTTTTCTTTATCGTTTTCTCCGTTTTCCTATATAAAAGTATTGCTATATATAATTTTATGTGGTTATTTCCTCCATCAATCTTGAATTTTTGATTATTTTCTTCCAGCCCTGCTTCTCTGATTATATATTCATAGTAGAGGATGAATAATATGGTGATAGTATGCATCCTTGTCTTTGCCAACCTTGAACAAATCTGCTTTTCAATTTTCTATCCTCACTGTGGCTTGTTTGACAGTTTCGATAAGTGCAGGTACACCCATTTAGTGAGATCATTCCATAAATTTACTTGGTCAACACACTCAAAGGCTTGGCACTAAACAAGGAGGCATGTGTTGTCTTATTTTTTTTTTGTTCTTTTTTTAAATTACCCAAAGTACATAAGCAATTGCACTTGCCTACCCTGGTCTATCCTTTATTTTAGCTGGGAATTATGTTTTCTAATGGAAGATTCTTGACTGCATTAAATAATAGTCTTTACTAAGCATTTACTATTGTTATCTAAAATAACAAAGAGTTTCACCATCTTAGACATAGTAAATAATACCATCAAATGTAATCTACAAACTGAAATTGACAACAACAATTGCAGTTATTACAAATAAAATAGATAATAATCTTCCATGGGTAGAATATGTATCTAAAGCTTTCATCTACAATAATAAATTGTCCTGGCATCCTTGTGAAAGACTAGATTCCTAGTAGTCAACCAAACCAATATTTAGGGGTGACCACTATAAAAGTCATTGTGAATTTACAAATGCAAATAGGTAGTAGCGTGATTGGCTGTGAATAAAATAATTTGAGTTTTTCCACTTAAGTACCACATAAGGGTGATATTTTTGTTGTCTGTGAAACAATGGCTTTTTTTTTTTATAACCAACAAAAAGCGAATTACAAATACATATTGGCAAAGCACAAACTGACATTTTGGTAAATACATCTAGAATGGCACACTAAAAAACTGAAACTTGGGTTTCTCATGACCAGGGTATTGCCAAGTCGCCCGCTCTTCTCTGTTTTCTTTACCTAAAATAAATACTCGACACCGATGTTGGATTAAATTGGCCACACCAGCCAGTTTATTAAATAAAATAATTTAACCATTTAAATGCCACAACAAATATTCCCCAAAACACAGTTAATAACCCGACCCGACGACGGAGGACCTCGAGGCCCCAAAACCCAAAATGTTAACCCCATACTTCCTGAGCACCAGCTGTTACCCCTAGCCGTTCCACACCAGCTCAGGGGCACCTATTTAAATAAATCTGCTCGGTGCTCTATTTCCTAAGGCCATAAAGCCCTTAATACCCTTTAACCCTATCGGAGCCATCCAGCCACAGTCCAAATGGTCTGGGGAGTCCAGCCCCTACCGCGGGGCCCTCCCCACCACGACCATTTCCGATATCCCAGCCTCGAGGACCCCCACCACCAAGGCCACTGTGACAGAACATCCCGACTAAAACGACCCGTTCACTGAAGCAAACAAAAAAAAGGGGGTGGGTGGGCGGGGGGCTTCACTCACTCCCTGCTTTCTCTAAAGTGGCGGGAATCTTCCCGCCTTCACTTTAAATACTCCCTCCCCCAACCCCTCCTTTCCCAGTTCCCTCCCCTACGCTTCCTCTAAATGGCCAACTTAACCCTTTCCTGTACCCTCAGCTTATGCTCCTGGCTAAACTCC
This sequence comes from Leptodactylus fallax, assembly GCA_947044405.1. NCBI lineage: Eukaryota > Metazoa > Chordata > Amphibia > Anura > Leptodactylidae > Leptodactylus > Leptodactylus fallax. Next base: position 2,719,627 of record CAMRHE010000137.1, on the reverse strand, counting down.
TGTCATGCAGGCCTCCCCTTCCATCCTTCGTCCTCGGTCCGGCCTCACTTGACCAGGGTATTGCCAAGTCGCCCGCTCTTCTCTGTTTTCTTTACCTAAAATAAATACTCGACACCGATGTTGGATTAAATTGGCCACAGCAGCCAGTTTATTAAATAAAATAATTTAACCATTTAAATGCCACAACAAATATTCCCCAAAACACAGTAAATAACCCGACCCGACGACGGAGGACCTCGAGGCCCCAAAACCCAAAATGTTAACCCCATACTTCCTGAGCACCAGCTGTTACCCCTAGCCGTTCCACAACAGCTCAGGGGCACCTATTTAAATAAATCTGCTCGGTGCTCTATTTCCTAAGGCCATAAAGCCCTTAATACCCTTTAACTCTACCGGAGCCATCCAGCCACAGTCCAAATGGTCTGGGGAGTCCAGCCCCTACCGCGGGGCCCTCCCCACCACGACCATTTCCGATATCCCAGCCTCGAGGACCCCCACCGCCACAACGCCCACCGATGACCTCCTTATCGGCGGGCGTCCCGCCACACCCCTAGAGCCGTCTCAATGCCCTGCTGCAATCCCAGGCACCACATGTCAATACCCACGGCGTTCAAATGAACCCCGTCCCTTCTCCAAAATGCACCCTCCCCAGATTCCAATTCACTATGGCGCACTGAGACCGCTCCATTCCGTGCCATAAACCTCCCAATTGCCCTATTCACCTTAATACGGGCTTTGTTCACACGTTCCACCGACCGGACCGCCCTCCACACTTTCCTTGGCACAATATCCGACTATACTGTTACCAATCCCGGAAACATCACCCAGAGCCGCAATAAGTCGAATTTGATATCGTTAATCAGCTCCCGAAAAGGGCGGCCCCCAAATCGTTACCTCCAACATGCAGTACCAGTATGTCTGGAGGTCTATCCAGCCTCACGAAGCGATGAAACTCCGCGAGCACCCTGCCCCACACCATCCCCCTTAAGCCTAACCAGCGCAACCGCACCTCCCCTCGTGCAAAACCCAACTGCCTACCGTCTGGTCGCACCGCCGCCCGCACTGCGCCCCAGAACACAAAGGAATGGCCCATCAACCAAACCAAGCACGGCTCAGCACCTGTAAAACATCAAAAGCAACATAACAATAACAGGCCCCAGGCACTAACACACCCGCTCGAACAAAAACCCCCTCTTCCTAACCCACCTACCTGCGGACCTCCCCCGATACAAAATGTGTTTTTGTTCAGACCAGCCCCCCCAAACGGACATATGACCTAAAACGCACTGATTCCCATCGGCCGATGCGCTGAATTACGTCCTCCCCCAAACCCCTCCGGGCCGCCTCCGTAGCTGCCCCAATACGGAAGGAGTGACCACTAAAATACTCCTCCCCCAAACCCAGATAACACAAACATCGCCGAAAAACTCCCAAGAATTGAAACCTGGACAAAAATGACCCATCCTCATGGACCAGGAGGGGGCCTGTCGCCCGACCCCTGTCCGAACAATAAGACCTCAAGCAACTAACAGGACACATCAAACACCCTGGCACCGCAAACAGCCGCACCGCACACCCCCGGCCTTCCTGGTCCGTCTTCGAACGCCTTAACCTAAACTCCACCCTGTCCTCGTACAGGCTCACATCCTCCCAAAACACACCCCCCGGACGAGTCCGGGATCCACTCACCAATTCCCCAACCGCAAGGCTCCAAAAAAGGCGAGCTAAAACGCTGCCCTGAACAGCAAGACCTCCCACGGGCTCGCCCCCACCGTCCCCAAAGCGGAGCCCAAGCCCAGCAGTATGGAAAAGGACACCGGTCTGCGTGTGTCCTTCGCCGCCTTGAAACGGCGCCAACCTTTTACCGCCTGCCGCACCAGAAATGACTTCGTAAAGTCCGGCATCCCCCTACTCTTAAACCCGAAGGTTAAACCCGCTAAACACGTATTCAACCTAGAAACTGTCCACCCCGACTCCTTACAATGCCCCACGAACAATAATAACGGCATCTCGAAATCCTCTGTCTCCACCCCCAAAGAACCCAACCACTGCTCCCACTGTTCCCAGGCTTTCGTATAGGCCGCCCATGTACCGTCCACCAAAGATGCCCGAATCAAACACTCCGCCGCCCGACCGGCACGGTCCACAACTCCGTCGGCCACCGCGTGCCGTTCTCGTCTGCCTCCGGCACCAACCTCCTGAAACGATCCCACTGCAAACGAGAGAGGGCGTCAGCCACATCATTCTGGGACATGGACCGCTACAATCCAAACATTCAACCTCAAACATTCCAACACCAATCGCTGCAAAACCCGAACCACAGGCGGCGACGCAGCGGACAACCGATTTATCGCCTGCACCACCCCCAAGTTGCCGCAATGAAAGCGAATCTTCTTATTACGGAAAATTTCCCCCCACACTACCACCGACACCAGAATAGGAAATAATTCTAACAAAGCCAGGTTCCTGACCAGCCCCCCCGGAACCCACTCGTCCGGCCAAGAACCTACGCACCAACTACCCTTAAAATATGCCCCAAACCCTACGCTCCCGGCCGCGTCCATAAAAAGATCCCATTCCCCTGCTACCACTCCCTCCTCCATCCACAGTGACCGCCCATTATATTGTTCTAAAACGAATCCCAAACCCGCAAATCTTCTCTCAACTCCCACCCCAACCGGATAAAATGCACGGGAATGGACACACCAGCCGTTGCCGCTGCCAACCGTCGAGAAAACACCCTCCCCATTGGTATAATCCGGCACGCGAAGTTCAATTTGCCTAAAAGAGACTGCAATTCCCTTAATCGCAGCTTTTTTAGCCGACATGCCCTCTGAACCTCCGTCCGCAACCCACATAACTTATCCTCTGGAAGACGACACTCCATACGGACCGTGTCAATGGTAATACCCAAAAAACTGAGAACCGTCGCCGGACCCTCAGTTTTTTCACGCGCTAGTGGCACCCCAAAATCTGCCGCCACCCGTTCCACCGAATGCAGCAAGACCGAGCAAACGGAGGAATCCCCCGGACTAATGCAAAGAAAGTCATCCAAGTAGTGAATGACCGAGGCCCACCCAGAAACGTCCCGGATGACCCATTCCAAAAACGAACTAAACTTTTCGAAATAGGAACACGACAATGAACAGCCCATTGGCAAGCAACAGTCGACACAAAACCCGCCCCCCCCAAAAACAACTCAACAAGTGCTGACTATCTGGATGCACCGGCAGCAGCCTAAATGCTGCCTCGATGTCAGTCTTCGCCAACAATGCCCCCGGCCAAAACGCCGGACCCAGAAAATCGCCGCATCAAATGAAGTATACTCCACCGAACACAACTCGGGGTCGATCCCGTCATTAACAGACGCCCCCTTTGGGAATGACAGATGGTGAATAAGCCGAAACTTATTCGGCTCCTTCTTTGGGACCACCCCTAAAGGAGATACCCGCAAGTTCGGCAAGGGAGGCTCCGGAAACGGTCCCGCCATACGCCCCAGGTCCACCTCCTTCCTCAGCTTTTCTGAGACCACCTCCGGATGCTCCCGTGCCGACCTCAAATTCCTAACCACCCCTGAAACCGCCGCCTCAACAAACGGTATCCGAAAACCCGACTCGAACCCCTCCGACAACAAGGCCGCCGCCTCCCTATCTGGGTACCTATTTAGAAATGGCGCCATCCTTTCCAGCCGCACCGGAGTCGCCCCCCTTCCCAGCCCCATCTGAACCCTTCTGCTTGGAGCGGAAGCACCAGTTGGCTCCATGGGTGCCCCCACAAGAGGAGCACTCATGCTTAAACTTACACTTGGAGCCGAACTTACACCCCCCTTCATTAAATGAGAAACAGAGTCCCTTCTGTGCAGCGACCGAGCGCCCCGAAGACTCGGGGCCCCCGGTCCCCCCTGGAAAGGACGGCCCCGCCCTCGCTTGCGCCATAATCCTCAGCCATAACCCAATGTCTTTATGGTCCCAGCGAATGCTGGACCGAACCGCTTTCCGCTGACGAAATTGTTCGTCATACCGGAGCCATGCCTGCCCCCCATACGTCCTATGCGCCTCCCCTATTGCGTCCAAATAACAGAAAAGCGCCAAACAATTTTCCGGCGCCTTCTCCCCTATGACACTTGCCATTATGGCGAACGCTTGCAGCCAATTAGCAAACGTCCGAGGAATAAGGCGGTACCGCCTCTTCTCCTCCTCCTCCTCCTTCTTCTTTTCTTCCTTCCTAGGCTTGTCCAAATTAAAGCGCTCCAAAGGCAAAAGCGAAAATATATCAACATATTCGCCTTTCCAAATGCGCTCCCTCACCTCCTGCTTCAAGTGAGCCCCTAAAGGCCCCTCAAAGCAGACATATACTTCCCCCCTTCGCCGCATCGTCTAACCGCGGCGCGTCCCCTTTGTCCTCACTCTGCGTTTGCACCGACACAGACACCCCCGACGCAGAGGAAGCCCCCCCTAGCGATACCGCCGGCGAACTTCCCGCCCCCCACGCCATCGCTGGGGACGACGACGTCCCCCCCGCCGCTACCCGCTCCCCGCACCATTTCCGCCAACACCCCCATAAAGGCTAACATACCCCTGCTTAGCTCCTCGCGGTTCCCCTCTAAACCCCTCCCCCCTGAAACCGCTAACAAGGGCCCTGTTACAGTAGATGACCGCTCACCTGGGTGCTGTGAACCCAGCGGCCGCTGAATCCTGGTCCTGTCGTCCTGTAGCCGTCTCACTGGGGCCCTCCTCGCCGCTATCCACGTCGGGCCTCCTGGACAAGGCCTCCGCGACGCTCCGCCCCCCCAGCGCCCGCGCTGTGGGCGCCATCTTGGGCTGATGTTGCGCTAGGCCCAGCCTGCTGCTCTGACGCTGAAGGTGCCAGCCCCGCTTCTCCCCCGCGCACAGGGGCTGCACCGGAGATCCTCCTGCGCACCACAGGCCGAGCCGGAGTCACCGCCACCGCCGGAAGGCCCACCGCTTCCAATCCCGACTCCAACGAGGTCAGTGATGCAGGAGGGGCGACTCCCCTCCCCCGCTGCGGGTCCCGCCGTTGCCGCGGATTCCTCCCGGCCCGGGACTGCCGCTCAGCAGCGCGCCGAGCGGTGCCCTGGACCGGAGGGTCCCGTGAGGGGCTCCTAATTCGGCGCCGGACCCAAGGGGTCTCCTTGGGGCTGAGGCGCGCCGGAGGCCTGGTCCTCCGCGGCCGTCTTCCAGAAGGAGAGGGGCGGCTAGCCGACTCTCCAGACCCCTGTATCAATCCCTGCAGCTGGGATTGCAGCCATTGCGGCCCCCTACGATCCGCTTCAGCCCTGAGCTGGGCCAGCATAACTTCAACCTCAGACATCCTGGGCAAGCAAGAAAACCGCAGAGGTGTGTTGGCTTCACTCACTCCCTGCTTTCTCTAAAGTGGCGGGAATCTTCCCGCCTTCACTTTAAATACTCCCTCCCCCAACCCCTCCTTTCCCAGTTCCCTCCCCTACGCTTCCTCTAAATGGCCAACTTAACCCTTTCCTGTACCCTCAGCTTATGCTCCTGGCTAAACTCCTGTCATGCAGGCCTCCCCTTCCATCCTTCGTCCTCGGTCCGGCCTCACTAAAATGGAAATCGGCTCGACTTCAAATTTTACTTTTCAACCAAGAAATAGTTTCTCCATGTATTCTACTTATACAAATGCAGACAATGCTGTTCTATTTGCTTAACTACAATGTTCCATAAGTATAATGACCAGTGCACACATTTTTAAGTAGCTTGCATAAATACAGTATGTTTTACCCACATGTGGAAAACTTAAAAGGCAAACGTAAAAAGATTGACCACTTTATAGTAAAATCTCCTAAGGTGCCATAAACTGCTGTGTCTGTACCCCAATTGTTCACTTGAAAGTCCCCTGCTCCAAATGGATGGTATTTGGAAACAATAGATAATGATGGCTTCCGCATCCATAGGATGTAAGATGGAATCTCTCATGTGATTTACTCATCTGATAAATTCCCTGTGTTTTACTGATGTATCCACTTTGCGCAGGTGCTGAACAGTAGCTGAATGTCAATATTCTGCTTTCTGTACCTGCTCATGCACTGGCCCACCAGCTACTGCTCAGAGCTGCCATCTTGCTCCCTATGAACATGAAGACTACCACCATCCATTGGTTAGATATCATCTTTATGCAGCAGGGGGCCTTTAAGTGAATAACTGGGTTATGAGATAACTGAAATTATACTTTTATGTGACACATAAAAGACATAGCACTATATGGCATGTTATGAAACTTCACTATACAGCGGCAAACCATTTTAATGAAACTTGGAATAAGATCGCATCATCAGATGTGTGGGTTAACACAATGGATGGAAAATCTTCAGAGCGAGTCCGAAGAAGGAAATATTTATCCAGGGAATCTCAGGAGAGTAGGAGACCTATTACATGGCAGAACAGCCTCTGTGAAAACCAATGTATCCGCTCTACTTCTTTATACTGCATACTACCTTCAAATACAAAAATTTCCATACACAGTAGCAAAGCTTCACCATGCAGACATTAACATGCAAGCTTTTAGATCTATCAAGGAAAGTGGAGAACACTTCTAAAACAAATACACCCTGGCATGTAAAAGATAAACATCTCATTATTTTCAAAGGAGATAGTTCCTTTGAAAATAAATATCTTTATCTCTATTTCAGGTGCCATCACTTCTGAAAATTCTCTTAACAGGTATCCTGTTTGAGTTACTACTATACCCAGCAGGTATTCGCAGAATGAAAGATGTAGAAATCCCAGCTAGGTTACTGGACAGGAAGGTAGCATCACTAGTAAAATACAGGAGTCCCTTTGTATTTTTTCCTGAATGATGTCATTCCTTGCCTGGTGCTTGTGCAGGTATGGCAACTCCATTCTGTTTCAAAGTGTTTAGGACCTTTTCATTCCAGAGATCAGTGAGTTATGGTACAACCAATATGGCAAACATTACAGCTCCCATGTGGATTGTCCAACAGTTTTTCTAGAGGCCTAAAAGTCAAGCCTACCTAGTTTTTTATATATATATAGTTGTGCTAAAAAGTTTACATACCCTGTGTTTTCTCTTTTTAAATCATAATGACAACCAAAAACATCAAAATGACCCTGTTCAAAAGTTCACATACCCTGTTGATTCTGGCCTGATTACATGCCCAGAAGTTGACACAAAGGGGTTTGAATGGCTACTAAAGGTAACATCCTCACCTGTGACCTGTTTGCTTGTGTGCATAAAAGCTGAGTGAGTTTCTGGGATCCAGACAGACTGTTGCATCTTTCCTCCAGCCACTGATGTTTCTGGATTGTGAGTCATGGGAAAAGCAAAAGAATTGTCCACGGATCTACGGGAAAAGGTAGTTGAACAGTATAAAACAGGAAAGGGATAAAAAAAGATATCCAAGGAATTGATAATGTCAGTCAGCAGTGTTCAAACTGTGATTAACAAATGGAAACTCAGGGGCTCTGTAAAAACCAAACCACGGTCAGGTAGACCAACCAAAATTTTAGCCACAACTGCCCGGAAAATTGTTTGGGATGCAAAGAAAAACCCACACATAACATAAGCTGAAATACAGGACTCTCTGAAAACTATCGGTGTGGCTGTTTCAAGATGCACAATAAGGAGGCACTTGAAGAAAAATGGGCTGCATGGTCGAGTTGCCAGAAGAAAGCCATTACTGCGCAAATACCACAAATAATCTCACCTTCAATATGCCAAACAGCACAGAGACAAGCCTCAAAACTTCTGGAACAAGGTAATTTGGAGTGATGAGACAAAAATCGAACTTTTTGGCTACAACCATAAACGTTACATTTGGAGAGGTGTCAACAAGGCCTATGATGAAAGAAACACCATTCATACTGTAAAGCGTGGAGGTGGATCACTGCTGATGTGGGGATGTGTGAGCTTCAAAGGCACAGGAAACTTGGTCAAAGTTGAAGGAAAGATGAATGCAGCACATTATCAGCAAATACTGGAGGAAAATTTGCACTCATCAGCCAGGAAGCTGCACATGGGACGTACTTGGACGTTCCAACATGACAACGATTCAAAACACAAGGCCAAGACGACCTGTCACTGGCTACAGCAGAAGAAAGTGATGGTTCTGGAATGGCCATCTCAGTCTCCTGACCTCAATATCATTGAGCCACTCTGGGGAGATCTCAAGCACTCAGTACATCCAAGACAGCCCAGGAACTGGAGACTTTTTGCCTAGTAGAATGAGCAGTTTTACCATCTGAGAAAATAAAGAGCCTCATCCACAACTACCACAAAAGACTTCAATCTGTCATTGATGTTAGAGGGGGCAATACACGGTATTAAAAACTGGGGTATGTGAACTTTTGAACAGGGTAATTTTGATGTTTTTGGTTGTCATTATGATTTAAAAAGAGAAAACACAGAAGTTCAACCAACCACTAACCATGAGTGGAGAAAAAGTTTTTGTGTTATCATTCATATTCTTTGAAAAAAGGCCAAAAAAACAAAAAATCTGCTGGGGTATGTAAACTTTTTAGCACAACTGTACAAATATATACGGTATATTTTTTTTTAGCACACAAAAAGCATAACTCCTTATTCCTTACTGGTGGTTTGCTAGTCATTTATAACCAATGTAAAACAGGTGCTTTCCTTTTGGTCAATAACATACATCTTAAAACCCAAATTTTCTGAGACCCCAGACCTCAAGATGAGATTGTCGTATCCTGATAATCTGATTGATTCCCACGGGTAACACCAGAGTTCATCACAGTTATCTCCTCCAAGTTCTGTTACTCTTTAAGACTAAATCCCCTTGCAGACGACCGTGTGCTATCCGGATTTTTCCCAGATAGCACACTGACCCATTGATTTCTATGGGTACGTTAACATGACCGTGAATTAGAGTCCTGTGTGTGGGCCAACAGTCCGGGCTGCAAAATATGGAACAGGTCCTATTCCTGACCAATATTGCGGCCGTGTTTCTGCAGCTCCTCTTCACTGAATGACATTCGTGTGTCGCCCATGTGCTGACCGTATCATTCATTCACGGCCGGCGGTTAGCACACCAGGACATGTGCAACCCGGCTTAGGCAGAGACTTTTGCCTTGTGATTTTACCATCATATTCTAAATATCCTGCACTGGGCTAAAAGTTACAACACAGGTAGAATTTGCAAAACTATGGTGGGCAGTCCTGCCAACAAGGCAACTCTACATATGATCAACAGAGCAGAACGTTTTGCCTCTAATAACTGAACTATGGTCCTAGTCATCAGTATGAATCTTAGAATGTTACTACTTTGAGGATAAGGCCCCACGTTGCGGAAACAGCACCACCGAAATCAATGAGAGTCTGGCGAATCCCATTCACACACTGTGGTAAAAAAAACGCTGTGTCAATTTTATCTGCAGAAATACCAGCAATTAACACATAGAAAAACACAGCAAAAATGCAATGAAAGAGGCCGCGGAAGAAAACAATGCATTTTCTCTGCATTATTTTCGGCAGTGGTTTTTAGCTGCATTTCGCTACGTAGGGCCTTAGCCTAAAGCCGGGGCCCCACATGGCATAAATGAAGCGGTTTGCCTGCGGCATAAATACAATGTTTTACAGTCACAGCAAAGTGGATGAATTTAAATCAAAGTGTGGATAGCACTCCTAAATTAGGTAGTGGAAGTAGGGTCCTATTCCATATACAACATAAAGGATTTCCACTGTTGTAGTGATGCACAAAATTGTCGATTTTTATTTCACGTAGTAGACTTTATGTAGAGCATTAAATTTCAGTAACATTTCGGCCCTATGGCCTTCATCAGACTCAGTCTCATAAATTTAGTTCACACAAAGAGTCGTGTTTCCAGATTCAGACATTGCAAAGTCATGGATAAAATTGTGTAGCTTAAATTGTGATATAGTGGGCAAAAGGAAAGCACCCAATTTGCTGCGGGTTTGCTCCTGTAACCTGTAACGCGGACACCGCTGTATACATAGCGCCAGGTCACAGGTTACAGGAGCAAACCCGCAGCAAATTGGGTGCTTTCCTTTTGCCCACTATATCACAATTTAAGCTACACAATTTTATCCATGACTTTGCAATGTCTGAATCTGGAAACACGACTCTTTGTGTGAACAAAATTTATGAGACTGAGTCTGATGAAGGCCATAGGGCCGAAACGTTACTGAAATTTAATGCTCCACATAAAGTCTACTACGTGAAATAAAAATCGACAATTTTGTGCATCACTACAACAGTGGAAATCCTTTATTTATATTAGGCAAAGTGGATGAAATTCTAGCGAATCCCATCCCCAATTTGCGGAAAAATACACACAGCAGATACACTGCGATTTCCAATACTGTTGTGGTTTTGGAAATCACAGCATGCCAATTATACCTACGGAGATGATTATATTATATTATATTATATTATAGATATAATTGAATTATAGGTATAATTGAAGCAGAAAGTCCCCAGAGGAAACCTATGTGGACTTTCTGTGAAAAGCACTGTGAAAAAACCGCGATGCGTTGCTGCCGCGGTTTTTCCCGCAGCGCTTTTTGCTGTGGGACGGTACGTGGGGCCTTAGCTTAAAGGGGTTTTCTGGTTCTAAAAACTCATTACTTAAATACCCTGCTAGCACTTCGTTTTTTAAAGGGGTTGATCACCATTTGTCCACAAGCAGGAAATGTATAGAGAACTAAAAAACATTAAAGCGCAACTAAACTTTTGGACAACTTTTGATTTCTGGCAGCATTTGTCATTAATAAATTTTGTAATATACTTTATTAACATATTTTGTCTCCTTTCTGTGAAATCCTGCATCTCTTTATTCTTTACCTTGCTTCTATTTTAAGGAGCTGTTCCTGCCTCTCTTTGAATGTTACTGTGTATGGAGTATGGGTTTGGAGTACGGGTCTGTATATAATATAGAGAGAATGAGGGTAGGGTCACTTCATACAGTTATATTTTGGACAATATAAAATGTACAAACTTGCTTTTAGTGTCATATGCCATGCAGCTGTATAACATACAGTATATGATATAAATATCCCAATCCCGACTGTGTTTTCAAACAGTGATATCTCAGAAAATACTTTACATAGCACTGCGACCTTAGTGCCATAGAAAAGAAGAGAACCTCCTCTTTCATATAACACCAAAAGCAAGTTTGTTTGTTTTGTTTTATAATGTCTGAGATATAACTGTTTGAAATGTCCCTCCCCTACCCTCACTTTCTCTACATTTTACATAGCCCCATACTCCAAGCCAGTACTCCATACACAGTAACATTCAGTGAGACAAAAAGAACAGCTCTCAGTACAGAAGCAAGGAGAAAAATAAGTAGACACAGGATTTCATAGAAAGGAGACAAAATGTGTTAATAAAGTATTTTACAAAATGTATTAATGACACAAATACTGCCAGAAAATCAAAAGTTTAGTTACGCTTTAAATCGCCCACAAATCTAGTGACTGCAGAAACCAATTAATGATGGCAGTCATATGCCATATATGCTATATATATTACATATATCTTATGTGATTATAGTTGTGATCAGTTTAGTCAGGGCTATTAGGATTGCGGGAAATAAGCTGCAAATAGGACCTAGACAAACTACTTTAATTTGTGCACAAGTGTTAGTGATAAAATAAAGGCCATTTAGACAACTGGGTGCAGGTATTTCTATAGTGGAACAAATGGGGTGCAAAGCAAAGGAGAAAATACCCTTAGCGGGCACAGGGACTATCTGACTTCCCACATCACCTATACACAAGTGCAGCTATTGTGTGAACAGAACAAATATTTATGAGAGAAATGCCTATAAAATCACTAGTGACTTCAGTGAGGCATGAAAGTGCATGTTTCATCAATAGCCTCGGTGACACTGCCAAAACTAACAGCTAGGTCGTTCTTAATTTAATGGAACAGCAACATCCACTGTGTTTAATGGATTTTCAGCCTGTCACCATTTTAATCTGAGTCGCCTAACATTTGCAATTTGTAGTAATTAAGAAGAAAATATACAAAAAAACAATATTTTTTTTTCTAGTTTCGTTTATGATGTAATATAAGTTTGGCAAGATTAAAAAATAGATTTTGAGCAAAGGCTTCTCTAGAATATTAATAATCGTATTGCTGCCTCCTTCTCATATTTATATGCCCCAGGTAAAATTAGGGCAATGCCACTATATCATGGGAATTAGTTCCTAAATGGACTTCATGCAAATCTCAAGTCAGGTAGTGAGAATTTTCTGGTGTATTCTTACTAAAGGTGTGAGATTATGCTACATATAGGATTCCCAACTGCAGAAATAAGTTTCCAAATATAATTTTTCAGATGTACTGTTTAGTAAGAAGCAGGGGGCTTATTAAATATTCCTGAAATATGGAGGTACCTTAGGCCATTCAGGCAGCTGCCTAGATAGACAAGTTTTAGGGATTAGTAACACAAACAGTTAATGTAAAAATATAGTTTCAGTTTTAAAGAACGGACCCCCGACGGACCCAGTATAGTTAATGGGGTCTGTCGGGCTTCGTATGTGACCACTGTTGTAACGATCTAACTATCCTTTTTGTTCTGTTCCTCCAACGGACCAGAACAAAGGAAAGGCAGATGCTAATGTGAACCTAGCTTTACTGTACCTTTATAAATAAATATAATGCAGAGCTGTTAACTTAATATACTGATCTATGTAAGGGCTGCTTATTACTCTTCGTAGTCAAAATGGCACAAAACAAAAAAACTGTGCCACTTAACTACTAGCAGCATAAAGCTGTGCACTTGGCTAATAGAAGTCCTTAAAGAATACACCAGACACATAATTTATGAGTCTGATGTATTCATTAGGAAATCACTACTTACCCCAGCCCACTACCCATCTCTGCAGCAACTGACAGGCTGCTATGTATATGTACATACACAGCAGCCTGTTGATCAACACTTTGAGGGGCAGAGGATGGTAAGACGTGGTGGGGGAATGTTCCCTTCATGAATACACCAGTTTCATAATTCTTTCAGCACTCTTAGAATCCAAGAAGCACTACATTTTTGTGCCATTTTCAAGTACAGTCCTGTTGCTGTAATATGCTGCTCTAACATAGAGCAGAACATTAAGCTGACAAAGCTTCTTTATCATATCTGTAAATTAATAAGTAAGCAAGTTACCTAAGGGACCATTGTAAAAGTTTAGTTACAGATAGGAGCAGGTAATATTAAAATAGCACATACAGTCATATACAGTAGATAAGAGATATTAAGGACAATCTGCAATTGCTAATGAATTAGGATATGTTTAGGCCTGAGACCCAGACCTTGAAGAACGAAATTGCAAACAGGACAAGCCAAGCTGGAAGCTCGGAGCTACTTAATGATATTCCAATGTACCATGTATTTTCACGTGACAGACTCAATTACAGAGTATTTGGTGCAATTAGACATCAGCCCATCTATATTTAGCTAAGGTTGTGGAAGACACAACACACTGGAAGACCTGTCTTTTTCAGACAACAAACAATTCTATACATATCTCAATTCATGCAGAACTCAAATAGTACTCGATCAACAACACTAATCCAGAGCTAAAATGGTGTAAAGCACTTATAAAAATAAATACTGGAGAATGAGATAATGCACCTTCTTGTAACACAGTAATAGAATAAAGTATTGTGTTCTTGGCTGATGCAGGGGTAAAATTGCATTCACTGTCAGTAACAGAATAAAAGAAAACATGCACTGCAGACTTACCACAAATGTCTATTAGCATACAAAAAACAAGATATCAAGCCAATAAAACCTCATTTTAATAAAACAGTCCGAGGGAGAGTGGTGTGAACTTTCTGCAATCCATCAGGTAGGATTTAAAGAGCACACCCATACTCTGAATCCATTGCATAAGAGAGACATGCCTTCCTGTGCCCTGAAACACATTAAGGTGAGCTACACTCAGTAACAGATTTAGTGACTATGTCGTAGCACTCCTATAAACCTAGAAGAAGTAATGAGAGGCATATGAGGCTAGCATTCAATAGCACAATAATGCACCCATAAATAAAGTTCTAAATACACTTCTAAATAAAAGGGCTTTGCCATTTCTGCCACATACATTTTGCCATCCAGCATGCAGAAAGAAAGCATAGTTATGCAATCTCATATGAGAATCATTAATAGTATGGGCTTTACTAAAGGTGCAGCATGACATTTCAAGTGTCTTCCTGCCTGACAGAACAGGTGTCAGGGGTCTCATATTCTTACTATATGTGGGGGTCTCAGAGGTGCCACACAACTGTAAGATGGAATAAAACTTTTCAATGCCGCAGACTACAATGACATTCTACTGAAGAGTATGCTAACAAAGCCTTGACCTCAGCCTCATACCCTTTATGGTATGTCCATAGGCAGAAGATTTGTTGCAGGAAAAAAGTGACCACATAAATCTGAAAATGAGTTGTTTGAATTCTATGGTTTTATGTATCAGGAAATAACAAAAAACATCCAATCCTTAAAAGGTCTTAAAGTAGGTAAATAAAACCTCAGACAAACAACAACACAAGACAAATTACATAGTATAATTATTTAACAAAAACTTGGCCAAAATGCAGAAGCAGTGTGTGAAAAATCAAAGTGATGATACATTGATTTTTTTTTATTACTGTATATCGTCTGAAAGACCATCTTCTTATTAGTAATAGTTTCTAGGCACAATGTCTTGCCTTATCCTGCTTTTCACATTCATCACTAAGTCATCTGATCACAGTTTGACTTCTTTTTTCTAGTATGGATTGTTGTGCAAATAGGAGGTCTCTCTCTACTACAGATACTATTGAGTGCTACCATCTGAGCCCAGGGCTTCTGCTTTACCTCTTTTGTGAAAATGCCTCCCTGCTCCTCCACTACTTTTCACATATCTCTCTCATAGATGTTGATGCAACTTTTACAGACCTTTAGTGACATCATTTTCAAAGTGTAATGTTCTGGAATATCAATATTAGTATTAACTCTGCAGTGTTTTTCAGAAAAGTGAAAGACACTTTTGTACAGGCACTAGATATAGATTACGGCATCACAAGTAGAATAGTACACCAATGCATCCATAGGAATAGGGTATGTTGCAGTAAGGTCATGCCTAAAATAAAATGTTCTGACTGATCAAATGTGACTACCTCTATAAAAGCAGAAGTTTCGTCAGTTTGCTGGTCCAGGGCATTCAGGCTTGTGTTAACACAATGCCAAGGAGGAGCATTTGTTGCTGTCCATCAATCTGGGAAAGGTTATAAGGCCATTTCCAAACAAATTGAAGACCATCATTCTACAGTCAGAAAGATTATTCATAAGTGGAAAACATTCAAGACAGATGACAAACTTCCCAGAAGTGGATGTCCCAGCACGTTCACCCTACATCAGACCAAGCAAGTTCATAAAAGTATATTTAGAAAAAGAATAAACAAGTATGACTTGTTTGGAAAAGTTGCCAAGAAAAAGAACATGCCAACCCAGCTTAGCTTTGCAAAGTTGCATCTGAACAAACAACAAGACTTTGTGAAACAGTGACCTTTGGACAGAGGACCATGTTTGGTGAATATTTCATGTATCCAACACCTAAAACTTGGCTGAAACTGAGTCATGCAACAAAACAATAACCCTAAGTACATCAGAGTGTACCCTAAGTTTCCAACATATCTATACCAGAATTGCTGAAAAATAAAAGAATCAGTGTGTTATAATGGCCCAGTCAAAGTCCAGATATCAACCTAATTGAAACATTGTGGTGACACCTTAAGGCTAAGGCTCCATGTAGCGGGTTACTGCAAAAAAGCGCTGCGGGAAAAACCGTGACGGAAACACATTGTGGTTTTTCCCATAGCACTTCACAGAAAGTCTGCAGAGTTTTCCTCTGCGGACTTTCTGCTTCAATTATACCTATAGGGAAACCGCCAGTGTTTCTGTAGGTATAATTGACATGCTGCGATTTACAAAAACGCGACAGTTTTGGAAATCTCAGCATGTACATTACGCATATTTTTCTGCAATGTGTGGATGGGATTCGCTAGAATCCAATCCACTTTGCAGGGACTATAAAATGCTGCAGTTTTTGACATGGCAATTACGCCACGTGGGGTCCCAGCCTAAATGGGTTTTCCAAGCTTTATAACTGATGATCTATCCTAAGGATAGATCATGAATTAAAGAGTGGCAGGAGTCCAACACTCGGGCCCCCAGTTGATCAGCTGTTTGAAGAGGCTGCAGAGTTAGCACGAGCACTCAGCCTCTTCAGTACTAGAACAGCACTGTACATTTGAGCAGCAACTGTGCTTGGTATAATATCTCAATCCATTCACTTGTTCATTCACTTGTGACTGATGAACATGATATCACATGGCCTATGAATCAGAAGCGCTGCTACTTCAACCAACTGGTCCAAGGGGGATAGGTTATCATTTTAAATGTCCTGGAAACACCCTTTAGGAGAGATGTGCATAAACAATGAACAAACAATGAACTGAAGCAATGTTGTATAGAAGAGTGGAACACAATACCTCCAGAGTAATATGTGAGACTGATAAAAGTTATACAAAAACTGATTAATTCAAGTTACTGCTGCTAAAGGTGGATCTACGAGCTATTGAGTCATGCAGTGTATTTCATTTTGCACACATGGTTCTGGCTTTAATAACACAGTGGAATTTGCTTTGTGTTGTTGTTCATCTGAGGTTGTTATTACCTAATTTTAAGACCTTCTAGGAACCATATATAATTTTATGTACTGATACATAAAAACATAGAATTTAAAGAGGGTGTACTTTGTTTTTCTCATGACTGTAAATGCCGCACATACAGCAACATTGATAGATATTAGACTTTTCTGTTGAAATTTCAACGAGACTGCCATGTGTGAACATGCCTTTGAGAATTCAATGGAATTGAATTAGAAATTTCTGAATGAGTACCAAGATTTATCACATTAACAGTGTCTGACTTCACTAATGTTTTTGCAGTTGAGTTGGCACAATTCCACACAGCTATGTACCAAAATCAGATATTGAGGATAGGGATTTACCATAGCTGTAGAAAAGAATTCAACTCTATACTAAATGTACAGTATGAAGGTCATGAGCTCACATACTGAGGGCTATGTAGGCAACTTCTCATTACACTGAACCTTTAAAATGCAGACCCTTGGAAAATGTGGGTGCTGTCGAGTCTCCTCTGGTTTCAGCTCTCAACTTAACGACATTGTGGCTGTAATACCCAATATGATGCATCCTGTCATCTGAGATAAGCTTTACTGTTCAAGTGTCCTAACAGTGATTTTCTGATCTCACACATCACTATGTCAGTGATAGCTTACCAGCACCCTTGTCAGGAGACGCAGAAATGTAGAAGAAGTAGATAATGATTAAGGATAAGTAGAAATTATTAGTAACCACATACAGCAAGGAGCATGCCAGGTGCTTTGACACTTTTGCTGAAGGGAGCCTGCCTGGTGCCTGTTCCTACCAAACAACTCCCAGAACTTGGTGAGGCACTTACCAATACCTTTGTGACTATTTATAGTATCTTTATTGTCAAGAAAATTGCACATGGGCCTGGAAAACCAACTAGCAAAAGAGCAGTCTCAATACTAGCAAGTATTCTGGGTCTCACTAGCAGGCCCTGCCCAACATTTTTCACATTGCCCTGATTGCCAACGCCAGCCTTATCCAATATTACTGTTCTACTCATTCTCTGCTCCAATTGCCATGCACTCTTCCACTGATGATGGTCATGGTGCATGCATAAGCATATCTGTGAGGCCATAGCACTTAGCAGGAAGTATGTCGTGAATGTACAGGTCCAAAAATAAAAAAAATAAATGGTACAATATTTCTGTGAGGAGAGTACTGATATTGGAATACCCAAGCACTATCAATGTGGCCAAACAGGGAGGTGTTAGGTAGGGCTTGTGAGCCCAGGAACACTTACCTTGATTGGGACCACCCTCATGGCACTTACCATCTGAAGTTCATATTTGCACTGATACATATTCTTTAAAGCTGGCCAATACAGCACATTTACACAGCATTAATAATATGAATTATTGTAAGATCATTTTAGTATATCTTTATTTGATATGTCTTCTAAATGTAATACACATATCATACCAATATATTTTTGATGTACTCAGGCTACCATATCAAGATACAGGCACTATACCAAAGTTGCTCATAGCATAACCCGAGCACTAAGTGTTTAGACACTCTGACAAATCAAGTAAGCTCGGTAATCTCTACTTACCACAGTAACACTTCACTGCAGTCAATTACCATTAAACACTTAGGCACTTAGTGAATTTCTCCCAATAATGTAATCTAACATTAAAACACTATCCTCTGCTACACACACTGCAAGGAAAGTATTTAATGTTAACCTATCATGAAAAAGAGGAAGAAAACATAAAATACAAGATCTGTACTAGCATAACGCATACATGTGAAGCAACCGTGTATAAACAGATAGGTAACACCTCTGATATGACCATTTACTAGGGACGCAGAATTTTATAACAGAGGCTATTACACAAAAGCTTGCATCATCTCGTTCTTATCTGCACCATTTTAGCTGGACCTTAGGCAATGCATAAAATATATGAACCACATTCTGACCAGACATTTTCCCCATCTTTTACATAAACTGATTAAAATGAAGATACAGCTTTGCTACTTATTTCTTTCTTCCTTTAAAAAATACTAAATATTTTAAAAACTATGTATGTTGTTATGAGTAACAATTACTGTACAAAAAGCATAGCTAATGCATGGCCTGTGGTCCCATAAGAGAACACTATTAAACAGTAGCATTGTTAATTTCATAATAAAAGAAAGTCTGCTGCCCCTTGCTACATCTTCTCAGAAGCCAGGAAAATATGTATCTATTAAATCAGCAAGTTCTATCAAAAAGCTGGATGCCAGCAATAAATGTTCAGTTACATTGCCTATGTGGCTCCAGAGAATTGTCCAAATCTGAAAAATAAAAAAGCAAAAGAATAGACACCAAAATGAATATGGAGATGAAATACTGTTCAGCTGCTTAGCATAGATTCTGGTATGGAACATGCAGCTGGAGTTGGGCCAATTTTGAGTGGAGCCCCTAAGCAGGCGTGATCTTGTCATTCATCAGCTCCTGCACTGCGGTGGAAGAAGAAGTTCGCCCAACTGCTCTTCATGGGAGTGCAGGTTCGTACAGGAGCATATTATACTGTGTGGGGGCCACTGTGGAGCATACTGTACTGTGTTGGGGCCACTGTGGAGCATATTGTACTGTGTGGGGACCACTGTGGAACAGATTGTACTGTGTGGGGGCCACTGTGGAGAAGATTGTACTGTGTGGTGACCACTGTGGAGCAGATTGTACTGTGTGGGGCCACTGTGGAGCATATTGTATTGTGTGGGGCCACTGTGGAGTATACTGTACTGTGTGGGGGTGACTGTGGAGCATATTGTACTGTGTGGGGGCCACTCTGGAGCAGATTGTACTCTGTGGGGGCCATTCAGTATTTATATCACACAGTATTTGTTTTATAGCAGACATGTGATATTATTACAGGCTGTAATAACATTGCACACTCACTATAAAAGAGATCCTGTGCAATGTAAATAGTGAACATTAAATCTTCAAAAGTATGCCAGATGCAAACTTTTACCTTTCAGTACAAAGTTGTTTTTATCATTGAAAGCTCTGTAACGCCCCATTCACACAACCGTATTTGGTAGGTCCATAACTGTCCACAATAGTGGATCCATAATTGCGGACAGTTTCGGACACATTCATTTCAATGGGGGTGTGCACACGTCCTTTTTTTTGTGGTATGGTGTTTCAGACTGAAAAAAATTGGACATGTCATTATACGGACTCCATTTACGGACCCACAAATGCATCCCGCAAACATGGCTACGTTCGTGTGAATGGGGCCTTATTGTGTTTTTCATATAACACAAAAGATGTTAACATATAAGTTGTTTTTTCTAAAATAAAATCTCAGTATTAAGGTTAAATTGCCATGTTGCGAAAAATTAGTGGGTTTTGGGTTGCAGTTTGGGCACGGTCTCTAAAAAGTTTGCCTTCACTCCGCTACACACTTCTGTACTAGGAACAAAACCTAGTATCACAACAGAACCCCCATCCTTCATGTATACATCATTATTAGGTCTGTACAGGTATTTAGTCTGTGCAAAGTATTGTTAATAAGAATGTTCTCATAAACAGTGACAAACTAAGACACAAAGTATAATAGCAACTTGCATGGTTTTTCATTATATTGTGATATTCACAAAAAAATGCAAAGATACAAAGTTATAATGTTAAAAACACAACATAACTAAAAATAGAGCTAAAATAAAAATACATTTATTCTGTAAACATAATTTAATTAATTCATTTATTTAATTCAGTAAATAACAAATATCTATTTGGTATACCCGTAACCATGTCCCAAGTGGTTTCTCAAGCAAATATGAGTTATGATTCATGGCTGCTAGATGATCAAAAGATAAAACTTGCCATAATGGCTGCCGGAGGAATTCTACTTTGTTTCAGGAACATTATATTCCTCCACTCAGTTAATATTCCTACCTTTAAAATCTGCATTATGTACATTACTAGTCTCTATTACCTTGACACAAGACAATACCTCAGAAAGAAAGTAGGTAACAATCTATCACATACTTTGTTATGTAACGACATGCTTCCCACTTACCTGAATTTAGTTATCACATCTATTAATAGTGCAGCAAAATAAACAAATAAACTATGTGTATTCTTTATTTTTCGAAGATTCATATTAGCAAGGATACGGTCACACAATCCAGCAACCAGCGCAACACCCAATGACAAAATGAGTTTGAGGCTAAGGCTCCACGTAGTGAAACACAGCAAAAAAAAAAAAAAAGCTGCATAAAAAAAAAAACGCATCAGAAACGCATCACTTTTTTTTTCCACAGCGTTTTTCATTGCATTTTATGCTGAGTTTTCTCAGTGTATTTTCTTCCCTTATTATACCTATAGGGAAAACGCCAGCGTTTCCGAAAGTATAATTGACATGATGTGATTTTCAAAAATGCAGGCGTTTTTGAAAACGCAGTTTTTCCGCAGCTGATTTTTTTTTCTACAATGTGTGGATGGGATTAGCCAGAATCTCATTCACTTTACAGGTACTGTAAAATGCAATGTTTTTTGCCGCAACATTTCCGTAGGGGCAAAAACACTGCGTTTTCGCAGCTTGAGTCTTTAGCCTGAAGGAAATTCCTTAGTGTTACCAGTAAACTCATGCTGCAATTGGACACCACGGCGGCCAGAGATTCGGCTGCACGCTGTTGCTGCAATGTCCGACTGTATCATAACTGATCAATTCATAAGTTTATTATTTTGGGAAGAAGTAAACAGGAATTATTAGAAACTATATAGTGACTATGCACAGTAACATAACCATCAAAGTGCTAAAAAGCACTTACAACTTACAAAATTAGAAATCCCACTAACGTGATTATCTGAACTGAAGAAATATTTGCAGGAAACAAATAAGCCAGATTGATTTAGAATTTTCAACATATGGTGTCACTTCTCTTAAAGGGGTTGTCTTGTGACAACAACCCCTTTTCATATGCCCTTTTAAGTCACGTGCCATGACCAAGTTGGGCCCTTCGCTGACCCGGACCTAGATGACTTATCACCATGCTGACTTCTTTTTAAAAAGTGTTCTCTTCATGAGAACACTCCTTTATTTGTTGCCCAGAATTTACAAGCCTCCAGAACAAGTTCAGAAATAATAATACATAACACCAATTCCAGTTTATGTTCATATTCACACATGCAACTGTCCAACTTAATAGAAAATAGCTTACCTGTCAAGTTGAGGGCTCAGATCTGTGTCATGCAGAATTTACTACAGCTCCCCAATCTGCAATATGAAATAAATTATTTACAGTTAATCCAGGGTTAAACAATTTAATTGGAGTTGACATGTACAAATTATGCAATACATTGTTTGTAATATTTGTATACTACCTGCTTCCTAGTCCAATATCTGAGTAAAACCTGCTGCGAACACTTGACAGATGGAGATGCAGGTTGTCTGACCTCCATCGATCATATTGATCGTCATCAATATTTTTAGCGCAGAAAACCCCTTTTAATAAAAACCTATGCTAAAGTGGAAGTGTGGGTGTGGTGGTTGGTTGCAATATTTCTTCTGCTGAGGTAATTTAACACAGGATCCAGATATTTCACTGTACTACTGAATTTATGACATCTTATTTATGTAGTTCAGGTGAGTTTTTAAAACCATACTTTGCCCTCATGTCACATGTAAAAAGTCATGGTCATGGTTACATGTGAAAGTCACATGTAAAAATACTCAGTTTTAGGCTTAATTCCCACGTTGTGAAAAATGCAGTATTTTGGCCGCGGTGGACGTGCTGCAGCAAAAAACGCTGCGTTTTACAGTACCTGCAAAGTGAATTCAATTCTGGCTAATCCCATCGACACATTACAGAAGGAAATCCGCAGCGGAAAAGCTGAGTTTTCAATTCAATAAATGCGGCAACACTGGCGTTTTCCGTATAGGTATAATAGAGGCAGAAAGTCCACAGAGGAAAGCTCTGCGAAAAAGGCAATGAAAAACGCTGCCGAAAAAAAAGTGATGTTTCCAACGCATTTTTTACGCAGTTTTTTTTTGCTACGCTCCGTTGGGTCTTAGCCTTAGGCTGAGGCCCCCGCGTTGCAGAAAAGCTGCTTTTTTAGTTGCAGGTTTTGCTGCATTTTTTGGAGACAAAGCCAACAGTGGCTTCAACGGGAATGGGAAATATATATAAAATACTTCTACTTCTACCTTCTACTAAAGCCACTCCTACCTTTGGCTCAAAACCAAACAAACAAAAAAGCAGGGTTTCTGCAACTTGGGGCCTTTTTCTTTGGAAGTTCTTATACTTCTACCTTCTGCTCAATCCACTCCTGGCTTTGGCTCAAAGAAACGCAGCAAAATCTACAACAAAAAAAGCTGTGTTTCCGCAACATGGAGCGTCAGCCTTATACAGGATATTCCTAGAACTGTCTACGTTTACATATGTTCTCAGACACTGCAGAAATGGTGTGAGTCTCTGCATCACAAGCAAACACCCTTAAAACTGACTTGTCAGGTCTCCCTTGCTAACCTATTTAACAGCAGAATAGGTTAGAGGAGGAGATGTTAAGCTGCGGAATATATGGATCTCAGTGACTTAATTCAATATTTTCATGCTAAGAGACGTTTAAATGCTACCATGCCTCTGGCTGCTCTCTCTATATAAAACTCACACAAAAAAAGCTGTCAATAAAAAAGTAAACCAACATTGAGAAGGGGGGGGGTAAGTACACCTTATAATTTAGTAACATGTAGAATAACCTTCAGCAACAATCACTTGAAGTAAATGTTTTCTGTAGAAGTTTATTAGTCTCTTAGGGTAAGTTCACACTACTGTTTAAAATGTCCATTGGTCGTCCATTATAGGATGAAAGCAAAGGACATTTTCTGTAGCGTACAGTCGGAGCCCCCTGCATCTGGTCTCTGTCTACATTCACTCTCATGTAAAAAAAACATGATGGAAGCTTTCTTTTGTCATGTTTTTTACTTTGCAGATGGAAGCATGCAGGACTTTTTCTTCGGTTACAAAATTAAACAAACATGACAGAAGAAAGCTTCTACTGTGTTGTGTACATTAGTCAATGGAAGAAGACACAGAAGGAAGAAGCTCCATTTGTGTCCATCATTCTATGGCTGCTAAAATTCGTTGCTCTCATCCTATCTTGGATGAAAGCAATGGACGTAGTGTCCATCACATTGTAGTCCCATCACACTGTTTTGGAGACATTTTGACCCACTTAATTTCATTGATATTTTGGGGCATTAGTTTATGCACATCTGTTTTGAGATCTTGTCACAGCATCTCAGTAGGGTTTAAGACTGGACTTTGAGTTGCCTATTCCAACATAGATATTGAATTTGGGTGCTTGGTATCACTGTGTTGTTGGATGACCTAATTTCGGCTCAACTTAAGCTGCTGGACTTATAAAGTTCATGGCTATCTCAGTGAATGAGATAGGTTTTACAGTTTCTGTCACTGCAAAAAAAAGTCAAAGTAATCACCCATCTACCACCATGCTTGAGAGCTGGTTGAAGGGTAGTGATATGCTGAGTTTGATTAACATAATGCTATGCATGATGACCAGACAGATGACCTTGCCTGATGATTCAAATGTGTATGGGGTCCTCCAGACTTTTGGGGTAGATAAAGATCAGGAAATTAGATTTCAAGTGCCCAATCTCTTTTGTTCTCTAGAAGATAAGTCACTATCAGAGGAGTCTGGCAGTGGCTTTCTCCCCTTTCCATGTTCAAAGCATATGCATGCTCCTAATATATGTCTTATGGTTACCATGAGTCTTGGATCATCCATCTTCATAAATAATGACCTCCACAGACCTTGTATATTTAAATCTTAAGAATTCACCATGCGCATAAAACATGTAATAAGCAGATAAAGAAAAACGACCCTAATTTGCATAACTCTTTAATAATTCAATTTCGTAAAGGGCTAAAAATATTGATGACCTATCCTAAGGTCTGTGGGGGTGTGACATTCGCTTGAATGGGAACTAAGCAGCAGTGATTCAGATTTATCTTTTCCACTTTAAATTAGCTGGTTTCTATTTTCACCCTCACTGATCGGCTGTTCGAAGAGGCCACAAAATTCAGACAAGAACTGTGGCCTTTCCTTGCTTACCAAGCACAGCGCTGTACACTGTATAGTACTGCAAATAAGTCCCTTTCAAATGAATAGGACTGAGCAGCACAGGCCATCTGACTCATGAGCGTGACATCACAGGACTGTGAAGTGGGAAGTGGTGCATGACTGAGCACCATAACTGTTTCAAAGAGCTGATCAATAGGGGTGCCAGGTTTCAGACTCCCACCAATTTGATATGACCTTTCCTAAGTATATGTCATCAAAATCACAGTCCTGGCAATGTGGCAAAATTATAAAAGAGAATCTGTCACAGTATCAGACCTATAAATGAGGGCATCTTCAAGATACCATAAAAGAATCAAGTCAGAACTAATTCAGTATCTGTAGTCATTTTTACTCTAGGTATTAGTCCTCACCTGACACTGTCCCTTATGACTTATATCTGCGCCTATTTATTAAGTGTCTCAAGATGTAGGGAACACCTGCAGAAACGTAGTGAGGAGTAAGCACTAATAGAAGTTAGTGCTTATCATAAGAGATTATTCCCTTAAATTTCCAGAAAAATCCAGAAATGCCTTTATAGGAAAGGAAATAGAGCTCCCGATACACCTACAATACCATCAGAAGCTGCATGAAGCTATAAAGCATAACCTAGGGAGGCATTTTGAATATATTATGTGCTATGTTGTTTATAGGTACAGCTTAAAATATGAAAGTGTATCACTATCATGTACAATAATTATATATAAGACAATTGAAATATTCTCAATATACTTATACTGGGTATTGTTTTGTCTCATGCATCTTCCTGTCACCGTAACAGACCTGTCCATGCACCTAGAGAAACTAAACTTTGTTTGTACATCGAAATGCTGGCCATACACATAGAATACTGTATCCCACCCAACTCCCCTATGTACAAACATCCTCAGCCCAGCAGTGCACATATACTAAGAGAGGAGAAAGCTACTGCTAGACATGCATTGCAGTGGTTTATCTCCCACGAGTCACTGACATCTAACATCAGAGAGACTCTGGAGAACCCCAAACACATTATATGGTCATTCAAATACACCAAAGTGGTTGAATTTGGCCAACATACACCTAATGTGTATTGGCTGCTTAAACTGGGTGAATTAATCATATCTCCTTTCTTGGAATAAAACAAATACATATAGACATGGCTTGGAATGACCTATGGAGGGTTTCTGGCAAGGCTGTGGGGTCAATTTTGGGTGAAGTCAGAGTCAGAAAAAAAGGTTACTGACTCCAGCTTCAAAATAAAACAATTACTTATTTTTAATTATATTATACAATTATCAATATTGCATAACTAATTAGATCCATAGTTTGTTACATATTTACTTTCATAGAAATTCAATCACTAGCTGTTTAATGAATTAAAGGAAAAGTCAGAGTCAGTGTCAATAGTGGAGTCAGAGCAGGAGTTTGAGTTGGAAAAATAGGAAAGTCAGAGTCAGTGGTCTGGCCTACTTACTCCGCAGCCCTGGTTTCTGGCCAGGTAATTGGTTCTAGAAGTCCAAATTCTTTCAGCATTTTAATTGGACATTACAAATTGCCAGTCATCTGGAAATCCTGCTAGTCCTGAGGGTTATGGATTATCAGAGCTTTACTGTATATAGTTCTGTTTCAGCATCAAGTGGTGGTTGAACTTGAATTTCATCTATTTAAATGATATCATAAACCTTCATAAATTCCAGATCTAGTTTAATGAGGCCGCAGCCACCTCATTAAGTGGGTATACTATGCTGCAACACTGGAATAGTCGTCTGCTGTTTTGCTAATGGTAATGAAATTGTTGATTGACAGGTTTTTTTAACACCTCTGTCAGGAGTACTTTTAGGCTGTCCTCCCTGCAGAGTGTTACTTCCATCAGTTTTTTAGTTTAATTACAGAGATGTCAGCTATCAGAATACACATTTACCTTATATCTTCATCAAGTAACCATTTTATGAGAAGTAATTCGCAGACTATATATTTCCGTATTTTTACAGCGGTATTAAGTTTTATCATACTAGTTATATGATGCGATCATCACACATGTACAAATGTAAGCAGAAAGTATGCTGAAGGTTGCAGAGAGAATCAAGACAGCTTTTAAAAATGATGAGAATTCAGTACAAAAAGAGAGAAAAACATCCTCATAGCATCCAAGAACATTCAGCATTTTAGCATAATCTTAACCTATAACAATTCAACATGTCAAATTACCTGACAGTTTGTGCCGTACTCACAGATCGCTCTGATAAAATCGCATAAATAAGGAGGTGAGTTTGTCATAACACTTGTTCTCTTCCAATCACATCTTATCTCCACATTGTTTTCTATGCCCACCCTTGATTGAAATGAGTCTGTAGGCTTGTTGGTAAAGTGTGACCCGGCAGGAAAGCTCATTTACTGAAATGCCAAAGCCCTGATCAGATGCTTCTTTTTCTCATACATAAACCTGCTATTCCCGTAGGACTAATTGGTAAAACTTTATAAAGAAATCATCTCAAATTGCAAATTAAAAACAGGAATTTATGGTTATACCACCTATTTTTCTGGATGGCGAGGAACGAAAACAAAGACAGTATGACATGTCAAATTGGTAATAATAGCAGGCCTGTTTCGAACTTGTTTGGTCTGAACAAAACTGCCGGGGGAACCTAGTGAGACAAATGTCGAAAGGTTCACCCAACACATACTCATACTTGAAAAGGGGCGTGTTTTAAAGGGTATGGACTAAATAATTGCCATTAATCGTAACCAAGGTAAAATGCCTAATTAATCTAAACCCAGCCTTAATTTATGTATGCATTTAAATTTGGCAACTAAAAATTCTATTTGGCTCCTAAATTTTTCAGTTTAGGCCTAGGTCATATTTTTTGTTTAGTCTGGAGAACTATATCCTAGATGCCTCTCAGTTGGCAAGCACGCCGTCGCCATGATCGCTCAATAACGGGGAATCCGGTACAGGTACATACAGATGAAAGCTGTCAGTGTAGGCCGTGGTCCGTGGAACCGCAGCTTACACTGATTGCAGAGTGTAACCTCTGCCCTGACGCAGGCGTGATCACGTAAGTCATCAGCGCCTGCGATCAAAAGGAGAAAGAGGACGCTCTTCGTGGGACTGCAGCTCTTCGTGGGACTGCAGCTCTTCATGGGACTGCAGCTCTTCATGGGACTGCAGCTCTTCATGGGACTGGGTAAGTAACATAAACTACTGTGTGGGGGCCTACTGTGGAGCATATACTACTGTATAGGGGACACTATGAAGCATATACTACTGTATGGGGGACACTGTGAAGCATCTAATACTGTGTAGGTGACACTGAAGCATCTAATACTGTGTGGGGGGACACTGAATCATCTAATACTGTGTGGGGGACACTGAAGAATTAATATTGTTGGGGGGACACTGAAGCATCTAATACTGTATGGGGGACACTGAATCATCTAATACTGTATGGGGGACACTGAAGCATCTAATACTGTATGGGGGACACCGTGAAGCATCTAATACTGTATGGGGGACACTGAAGTATCTAATACTGTGTGAGGGACACTGAAGCATCTAATACTGTGTGAGGGACACTGAAGCATCTAATACTGTGTGGGGGGACACTGAAGCATCTAATACTGTATGGGGGACACTGAAGCATATACTACTGTGTGGGGGACACTGAATCATCTAATACTGTGTGGGGGACACTGAAGCATCTAATACTGTATGGGGGACACTGAATCATCTAATACTGTATGGGGGACACTGTGAAGCATCTAATACTGTATGGGGGACACTGAAGCATCTAATACTGTATGGAGGACACTGTGAAGCATCTAATACTGTGTAGGTGATACTGAAGCATCTAATACTGTGTGAGGGACACTGTAGCATCTAATACTGTGTGGGGGACACTGAAGCATCTAATACTGTGTGGGGGATACTGAAGCATCTAATACTGTGTGGGGGACACTGAAGCATCTAATACTGTATGGGGGACACTGAAGCATATACTACTGTGTGGGGGACACTGAAGCATTTACTACTGTGTGGGGGACACTGAACCATATACTACTGTGTGGGGGACACTGAAGCATCTAATACTGTGTGGGGGACACTGAACCATATACTACTGTGTGGGGGACACTGAAGCATCTAATACTGTGTGGGGGACACTGAAGCATCTAATACTGTGTGGGGGACACTGAAGCATCTAATACTGTGTGGGGGACACTGAAGCATCTAATACTGTGTGGGGGACACTGAAGCATCTAATACTGTGTGGGGGACACTGAAGCATCTAATACTGTGTGGGGGACACTGAAGCATCTAATACTGTGTGGGGGACACTGAAGCATATACTACTGTGTGGGGGACACTGAAGTATATACTACTGTGTGGGGGCCCACTGTGAAGCATATACTACTGTGTGGGGGACACTGAAGCATATACTACTGTGTGGGACACTGTGAAGCATATACTACTGTCTGGGGGCCTACTGTGAAGCATATAATGTGGGGGGGGCCCAAAGTAGAGCATATAATACTGTGCGGGGGACACTCTGGAGCATATAATACTGTGCGGGAGCCACTGTGAGCATATAATACAGTGTGGGGGCCACTCTGGAGCATATAATACTGTGTGGGGGCAATTCTGGAGCATATAATACTGTCTGGAGGCCACTTTGGAGTGCACTGTACTGTGTGGGAGCCCTTCACTATTTATATCACACAGTATCTGTTTTATAGCAGACGTGATATTATTACAGGCTGTTATAACATTGCACGATCAATATAAAACAGATCCTGGTTAATTTAAGGTTAAATTGCCGTGTTAACACTTTGCGATAATTTAGTGCCCTAAAAAAAAATAATGCCATACACAATGCCTCCCCCAAATAATTGTAAACAGACAGTGCATTTGACAGTAATTTGTGGCACACATAGTGACCCAGAAAATAGCTGTGCCACACACAATGCCCCAGACCATAATATCAAGTAGATAATGTCCCATCAGTAGTAGTGCAGCAACAATACCTGTGTCAAGCAGAAAATGCCACTGATTTTAATAGTGCCTCATACTGGAAATGTTAAGAGTGCTCACATAGTGTTGATTAACTGCTCTTAGAATATGTTCACACAGCGGAATTTGGAACTGAATTTGAGGCTGATTCGGCCTCAAAATCTGCTCCAAATTCCACATGAAACCAGCCTCCATTGGTTTCAATGGGAGACAAACATTGATGTTTTTCTCTAGCTAATTTAATTTAAGCTAGTGGAAAAATAATCCTCATGCTCGATCTTCAGGTGGATTCTGCCTGATAACTTTCATTGAAGTGAACAGGAGGTCGAAAAGTCCGACCTAGCAGCTGCAGAATTTGTCGCAAAATTTGGTCAAGTGGAAAAATTCAGCTTCAAATTCCTGAAGCTGAACTTTTCAGCTAGGGAAAATTTCACCGTGTGAACGTACCTTAAGGATACGTTTACACGTAGGAATCTGCCGCGGATATGGTGGCGGAAAATTAAGAAGAATTTCTCTTCATTTTCTGCCATGTGAACATACCCTAAGCAGATGGTTCCCTCACAATAATAGTGTAGAAACAGTTCCTCCTAAATAATTGTACCAATCAGACTGCCCCCACAGTGCCACCACTGTGTCCCACAAAATAAATGTGCCAACTGGAGTTCTCTCACAGTGCCATGAAGGCTAATAACCCCCCCTCCCCCACTACAACTGTATAGTGCTTCTATACAGTAGTTTCCATAGCACTAATAGTGCCTACACAGAGTTCCCCAAAATAATTATGTGAAACAGACTATCCCTAAAGTGCAAATCATGTATCCATATCATATATTGATATCATATATCATAATAGTGCCACTGAAAATAATAATATGTAGAGTAACTAAATCCTATGCACCAAACAAATAAAAGCCTTCCATGTTGCATTCTATTGGCCTGAATCGTGTGTGTTGTGCTATAGATGTCATTGCATTTGAGATCTGCATTCTTGTAGGCCACTGGCAGTGGTGCTTGCCAAAGTTCCAGGACATCTGATACAAAATGCATGGTATGAGCCCTGAAGACCTGGTGCTAATGACAACCCTGACATTTACACTAGACCATGGGCTGAACAGTGGTAGCATTTACTCTAGACTGTTTACATTAGACTGCTGACTGACAGGCGGCATTTATAATAGATTGCTGCCCAAAACACATAATGTACTCTCTAATATATAATTATAGGAAATAACAACACACATTCCAATAGACAACCCCATCTTTCAAGCATGCCAAATAAAATATAAAAAACATTATGCCTCAATGACACGTGTTTAATTGTCCATATTCCAGAACTAACAAATGGAACCCCTATGGTGCTATCAGCTCACTTCAGAAGACTGTGTGTTATATCTGGAATAGTGGCCTGTGTATTACATCTGAAATACATGTAGTTAAATACCAGGGCTGAGGAGTTGAAGTCAGTCATGCAGTCAGAATAAAAAGTTACCTACTCTGACTCTGGCTTCAAAATATAATGAGTCATTATACTGTACAATTATTAATATTATTCATAGTTTGATGTATATTTACTTTCATATTAATTCAATCACTGGCTTTTTAATGAATTAGAGGAGCTTCACAGCTTCTGACTGACCATGGCTGCCAGCCATTTATGAAGGAGTCGGTGTCGGAGCAGGAGTTGGAATGAAGCTGTGGAAAAATAGAGGAGTCAGAGTCAGTGATTCAGCCTACTGACTCCATAACCCTGTTAAATACGGGAACAAAACTACAACCTGAATCAGGTCTAATGTTGCTGTTAGTTTTGCTGTCAATACAGGAAATCAAATCCAGAAAATATGGAGTTTATATTCTTATCTTAAAGGAATAATAAAAATGGGCTTTAGGCTAAGGCCAAACGCTGCAGAAACAAAGCATTTTTTGTTGCAGATTTTGCTGCATTTTTGAGCCAAAGTCAGGAGTGGCTTGAAAAGTAATGGAAAATACACTTAGACGATTTCCTTCTGTTAAATCCACTCCTGACTTTGGCTCAAAAACCCGCAGCAAAATCTGCAACAAAAAATGCTGCGTTTCCATAGCATCGGGCGGCTTAACCTTACGCTGCTAGAAAATGGCACTATTGTCATGGGCTCCACACCTATCACAGCATTGATGCGGGAAATATCACGTTCTTCCAGTAACAGTGATGCACTTAGAAATACTGTAATGGTGCATGAAGAATTTCTTCCTATCATGCTCTGAAAGGGACAAGCCAGACAAAGCTGCAGGATGTGCTACCGGCTTCTGTGTCAGAGATGTGACATTCTGTAAGAGTTTCCAAACTCCTGACTATATACTACATGACAAGGACAAGTTTAAAGCAAGAAGGCTGATACAGGTGCTTTGGTCTGAAAAGACAAGTAACAAAGTTCTGACGGTCATTCTCATTTATACCATAACATATACTCTGAATCATAATGAATACAACTATGTTTTACTCATTGATCATGAGCGTGACATGCAGGTATTACCTTATCCCAAGATTTGTCTTCCTTCATAGACGGTGGCTTAGCAGCTATTTAAAAAAAAGGAGAAATGAAATATTGGATTCTCTAAGGCCAAGGCTGCAGAGTGACTTCAGCTATGAACAGGCAGATTTAGAAAACCAAAATACATAATGCAAATTTGCACAATTTTTCCATTTAAGTCAAATTCCCATAACAGGACATGGAAAATGTCAGACAATGTTTCCATTTACAGCCCACAGCTACACCATACCAAGCCAAAGTGGAAAAGTCCATTGGGCAGATTTGCTAAAATGGTCTAAAAACAAACTGTCGTGGTTGGCCGTAGCAACCAATCATAGCGCAGCTTTCATTTTTCAGGAGTAGAATGCAAAAGGAAGGCTGCCCTGTGATTGGTTAGCTATAAGCATCTAAGACAGCCTTTCCATTGTAATAAATCTACCCCTATGTCTGATGGATTAGAATAACAACACTACTGGGCAAATTTATGAAACTATCTGAAAGGAAACTGTTTTTCTTGCGAGAAGTAAGAAAGTTGTGCTGTGACTGCCTGCTAGAAATCAATGGGTCCCAGCAATGGGGTTACAAGCAGAAATCAGAAATGTATCACTTATACTGGGAAGAAAAGATAGATGTGAATCTTGCGAAAAACAAAAATCATCAAAAGTATGACCCACATAAATCAAAAAATAGGGTAAAAAATACAATTAGAAAATAAGAACAGATTAGAAAAAAAGGAAATGTTTCCAAAGCCTTGCTACAATATATATCTAACATCTATCAATACCTAATAATGTTGTAACTCTAAGGGCTGCGTTCACATGGCGGAGAGTGAAGAGGAAGTTAAGGTGATCATTTGCTCCCGATTATTCTCCACCTGTTTACTCACTGATTAGCCCCATTGTATTTGAGTAGTCTCATGCCAACGGTTCTGCCGATGAATCAGCCACAGATCCAGGGCAAGATCGAGCTTGATGCATGTTTTTTCATTGTGCTGACAAAAAGAAGTATTCGTCACTGCCTCCCATTGTCTTCAATGGCTTCAGGCTGGAATTTGGAGATGATTTGAAAGCAGAATCTGTCTCAAAATCAGCACCAAATTCCTCTGTGTGAACATACCCTTATACAGAAAACTGATAGCTTTGTTATGAAAACTGTACAATATAATAATGTATGTGGATGGAATAAACACCAATCAAAAAAAATTAGTCGTTCCTTACTCGGCGACTTAATGCTTTCATCATTAGTACTGCATAATGTAATAAGCTGTGGCAATGTGAATGTAGTTTCTTCTCATCTTTCCTGTTTTGTATGCTGTGCCCTCTTCTCCTTAATATACTGCACTTCCTTCAAAGATTTCCAATAACCCACAGCTGTTTTGGGTTAGTAATTCGGCAAACAGCTCAGTCACTTCAGAGTACAAGGCTTCTAGGGGAAGTAACAGATAAACTGGCGACTCTATCCCACTCTATACTCTACAAATGCCAATTCAATTAAAAGAGAATATTCAGCCAGACATGGTTTACACATGGATTCCATCAGCGTC
Organism: Leptodactylus fallax; assembly: GCA_947044405.1. NCBI lineage: Eukaryota > Metazoa > Chordata > Amphibia > Anura > Leptodactylidae > Leptodactylus > Leptodactylus fallax. The sequence goes on along the minus strand of CAMRHE010000137.1, from coordinate 2,685,814 downwards.
TATATATAACTAGAAATCCTGAGGCTGCCCATTTCTAAAGCCGTAAAGCACCAAACTCAGTCTTTATTCGCCCAGAAAGTGAATCCCTTTTTCACCACCACCATAACTAGCTTTCCTTTTTTAACACACCTCCAACTCTGGGACTTGTCACCCTGAGAAGCCTATTCAGTAAAGAAAAAAATAAAACCAACAAAACCGAATGCAAACTCATTTCTTAGAAATTCTATTAGCTAATAGCATAAGAGGTTTGCAGGCCTATTAACAACTGCAGTTATATGCAATATCACTTGTGGGCACATCAATACAGGTGCAATAAAAGTTAAAGTGGCATCTAAGCAGCAGACATTGAGCTTCATATATTCAGCATGGTAAAATGAACATTGAACATCAGTCAAAATCAAATGTATACATCATTGAGAAAAGCTAAGACATGTTAACTGGTACCTTACTCATAAATGGAACAGTCGATCTGTGAACCAGGACTTAAAGACGGCACCATATCAATTCACTAGGATCTAATGGCATCAACAAGACTGTCAAATACATTATTAATATTGCTAGTCCCTAGTGAATTCAGAGTATGTCTTTTAAGTCATGCTTTTCCTCTCAAAATGGCTGCCTTCCCAGTTTTAACAAAATTCTACAACACTCTTACTGGAAGTATAATAAGGTTAGTTACCCCAAACCTGAACAGGGTTGACTCCTGTGTCCATGTATGCACCAGCGGCTTCAGAAAGAAGAGCATAAGCACATAACTCATTGTGGCTTATCATGCACTATCTGTTCACTGTGTTTACCAAGCATTTCCTCCCAACTGCAATAAAGACATTAGCTGCTATTATTACTATTCTGTTCTTAGATATGGAGTATGAGCAAACATCATGAATGACACATCATTCTTACTGCACCAATTCCTTCAAGCCAGAAAAGGGCTGTGTACCAATAGAGAACTTGCTCTTCCTTAATACCAATACAAGGAAAGAGAATAGTAACAGTTGAAATAGTTGTTTTTTGACACAAAAATGTCAAGCCGCAAAAATACACATAGACATCAAAGTACCAAGCTACTGGCTGTAAATTGTATGTGCTAAACTCGCAATACACCCTCATCATCTCAGGAATGGTAGAGGTCTCAGCAATCTCAACTGTAGGGCAACTAAGCACCAAATGTTCAGTTTCCTCAAATTCCGATTACAGGGTAATTATCTAATATGCTTTCTGTATAGTGCACGGCACCTGGTCCACGAGAGCAAGAGACAGTCACTGGAGCCACTTTCAGCTCTAGCTAATAGATGAGGTCCTGAATGGAGGCCCCCATATTTAAAGGGGTCATCCAGTTAAGGTTTTTATGGACCTCGCAGCAATCAGTTGTACGGAGCTGCTTCCAGCACCCATCCAATACATAATACAGGGCCAAAAGCAGAAATCTCCGTCTCTTGTATTGCATCAGCTTCCACTGACTTCAATAAGCACTGATCTGCTCTATAGAGCTTATCGTTGTGGGGCTTGATGTTGGAGCCCCACTAATCAGGTATTTATGGACTACCCTGAGGATAAGCCATAAACACCTTGATCCTGAACAACCTCTTTAACTCCAAATTCACTAATGCTAGGCTCACACTAGCACTTCAGATTTCCATTCTTCAGGTCTGCTTGGGGACCCAAAAAACAAAATCCCTACAAGCTTAAAAAGTGGTTACCTGCAGACCCATAGACTTTAATGGGGTCCTCTGGGTTTCCAATGAAAACAGCAGAGAGAAAAATCCTATTTGCAGGTAGGACATGTAGCTACTGGCTAATTTGAGGCAGCTAACCAGTGCAATTTTGACCAGTATGTCCCTGGCTTTATGGTAGACATTTTAATCCTTGCAAACCTGTAGCATGGATTAAAGCAACTATGAGGGATTCGAACAACCACCAAGTCAAACAATCACATGTGACCCTGGCTGTGAACTTAAAAGGGGAACACTTACCTATCTCACTAGGCTCCAAAGGAGTGATGCGTCCCCAACATTCACACATCTGCACAATAGCTGCCAACAAACCTGCCAATTATAGTATACGGGACACCAATAAACCACTCACACCTGCACCCTTTGGCACCACACAGGGAACCTCTAGCATATTGGCATAACAATGGTAATGAAGCTAAGCGGTATTTTCCCTCTTCAAAATTGTCCAGACGTCTTAAAGCTAAGGACAATATTATTAAATTTAAAGATTTAATATACACAAAATGTGCTTCAAGTGAAAAGAAAAAAAGATGTAATAAAAAGACATAAATACAAGCAAACAGTATATAAAATAAAAGGGAATAACATAAAGAAACAGACCTGCTACAATTCTAGCCAAGATCAGAGAAGAGTGGACAGACTACAATCCTAATTGTATCTCCAGGTATCTGGCACAAGGGTCCTGTCCATGAACAATTTTGTAGGAACCCTAGCCCAGGTCCCTTTTGGGAACCTACCACCTGTTAAGAGAACTGGCTATTTACATGCACAAAGTCAACATGCACAAAGTCAACATGACTTATATTGGGAATATGCTATAGCTATGTGTGGGTTGCTCAGATTGGAATGATATGCTGGCAATTGATGCAGAATGTTTTTATCAGTCCAAGCATACCAAACATGAGGCTGACATCATAATCCATTCAGCAGATATGTGATTTGGGGTGGTTATGAAAATGTTTTGGCCCAAGGGTGGGTCTGTGTTCCCTCACCATATTCTTGCAAACAGATTGGTATAAAATATGAACTATGACATACATGCCTTTCAAGTCATATTTTTCCTTGTTCCATATAGATTTTGGCCTGGCAGGATTCCAGGTTTAGCCTGACCTCCCACACAAGACCATTTGGCTTCTTGGCATACATGCAAATTAGTTTGACTGTCTACAATTGAATTAACATCCTGGGCCTAATTAATTACCTGCATCTTGGGATGTGTAATGGACTTGAATTAACACCCACAGTAAGACATACTCAGACTTAAGACCAGACATAACTACAACAATGAAAAAAATTCATAACTAGACACAATAGGATACATACATAATTCATAACAGCGACACTTCAGTGTTATGTTTTTAACTATACAAGGTAGTCATCAAAGTAGTTTCAAAACAGGCTATTGTTGATGCTGTAACCCATGTATAGTACCTGTGCCTTTGCTTAGAACCAGTACCCACGTATATTACCTGTACCCAAAGCTAATACTAAAATGGACGTTTCAGGAACTTACACTGTGAAGATGATGTCACCCAACGTCCTGAAAGCTGCACCAACTGCTGCTGATAACATTAGAGAACTTAGAATTAGCAGCAACTATGGGAATTATGTGAGAGAGGGAGACTATAGGGAACAGAATATGCGAGAGGCAGAGGAGTAACATTTTCATAGAAGAGGCAGGGCAGAAGGACACGAGAACAGGACTTGAATCTGAGGTCCCAAGGTAGCTCACAAAATTATCTGCAGGCAGCAGAGCAGACCACCTGTTTGAATAGCAACCCATACTAAAAGAGACAGGTCACACACTATCATGTGACTTATGGAAGAAGGTAAAAGCAGTATAGTGAAAGACACTGTGAGGAGACAACTACAGTGAAACTTCCTTGAGACAACCACCCAAAATCCATTAAAAAGTGGTCTTCTATGGGAGTAGTCTTTTCAAAGATGATGGCCAGTATGGTGAAACTGAAAACCTGGCCTGGGTAAGAGAGTGGTCTTCTTAAACTGTAATTTTACTTTCAGACAATATAATGAGCAAAACAAAAAAAAAATCATCGGAGTGTTCATTTAACTATATCATCTCACAGTCATGTAAATTGTGTATGACTCAGTAAACCTGCACTGCCACTTAAACAGTAGTGGACCACAGTGACTGTACTAAGTAACTATCCGTCTTTAGTGAAGGAAGACATACTGTACAATACTTCCCAATGGGAGTCCATGTAGTTACCACCAAAAAGAAGATTAGTGCTGGCTGAGAGGAAACAATGAGATACCTCATAAATGCAGGTCAGATTCAGTGCTCCCTCTTTATAAAACCAGCAGTGGCATTATAAAGAAAGTGACATATAAAAGAATCAATACATTTAATGAACTTTTCTACAAAGAACATCATTTGTTTAAAGAAAGGAGCATACAGTCACATTAAAGACAAATGGGGCTTCATGTTCTGCCAATATTCACAATGTCCCGCAGATACGTGACATTCTTTGCACATGTTTATACTGTTAGTAGCATTTGATTGTATTGTAAACCACTTTCATCCATTATATTACACAGACAGCTAGGCTTCTTCTTTACAATTAAAGTAGTACCGATGCATAATGATGCAACAGATATTTTACACTAGAAGAACTAGAAATAGCCATTCTGAAAGCAGAAGCACACCTTTCAACATCAATTTTATTTTTTTTTTGTAAATTTGTACATTTTAGTGTCCTTTTACATAATTGTCCATGGAAAAGGTGTCACCAATCAGGAGGGTTATGTTGGGTGATCAAATCTTTTATGGGCACCTAAAATCATGGTCTGTGGGCAGCATATTACCCTGTGTAAACAAGGTTGTGCTTCCAGCAAATGCACATTGTATGGCAATGAATGAGTCTTTCATTACCATGCAGCAGCGATGATTGTTCTATGTAAATGCAGCCAATAAGTGGTCATTGATTGGGAATAATATTTCTCAGGAATGCCCATTCCCAATCATTATCCTACTCATTGGCCTGTGTCAAAGAGCACTTAATCTATCCACATTTTTCCCAAAGATGGATTGTTAGCACCAATAGAATTGTTTAACTTAGGGTATTTAACAACAGGCTTCTAGATCATGAGATATTGATCCATAAATATCTCTCTCAACCATCTTCTACGACATCTATATGCCTTCAGATGACATAAATTGAGAAATGCTGTGGGACACCACATGGGGCCTTAGCCTTAAGTATAAAAAATTACAATGCAATTTGGTGGGGTCACTGTGTATGAAATAATGTTCGTTCCAGCACTGTTCACCCAATCTGGATATAAATAACCTCAAGTTACATCTGAAAAAGGTCTTCCACCTAGAGCTATTATTCATTTAAACTGTTTCTAAAAACAAATTGAGATGATACATTAATGGTGGTACAATAGATCAAACACCCACGCCAACCTCTTCCTCTTCTGCAGACATGACCTTCTTCTTTTATATACCATTCTGACTGTTGACTTGTCTCTTTCTCCTCTACAACTTTTCCTTTTCACTACATGATCTGTGTCCCAAGAGCTTGTACTCTACTTCTCTTCCTTTCCCCAAACCAACGCTGGTAAAACAGATGTGCTCAATAGCTCAGGGATCTCTCCAGCTGCCAAACTGTTAACCCCTACAAAACAAATAGCAAATGCACAACACATCTTCTTCTTATACGCACTGCAGCACTTTATTTTTATTTTATATCAATTCTGACAGTCAGTTAAGGACGGACCATATTGCCCACAGTTTACGCCAGTTCATAGACCAATGGATACACCTGTCAAGCTTATTTCCATATTATAAGGCAGCCTCAGATTTTAGTTGTATCTGATTCTTTGCTACGCAAGTGCTGAGTAGTCCTTACAGTATAGAGAAAAAAAGCCCTTGGGGTTATCCTTTGCCTGCAAAGTGGAAAAGAGGTTTCCCAGGAGTGCTTGGGCAGACTGGAGTACACAGTGTTAATGCTCTGTCATTAGCTTTAATTAGCTATGTTTACAACAATACAACAATACAGACCCTAGTGTTTACTCAACAATGCAGCTGGGAACCTGAAAGACTGCTGCAGGAAGAATACAGTCTGGATGGAAGGTATAGAATACTGCACATGCATACAGTGCCAAGCAATGAGAGGGCTGAGTGGAGAGATTTGGTGCCAGGTGTATGCTACATGCTACAAGAAGAAAATAACAAAGTACTCGCCTGGATGGAAATATAATAATGCATCAATTCTGCCTGAAAACACATAGGAAGCTTATGTCATACAATGTATCCAATACAAATAGTTGAGATTAAATAGGTATTTCCATCTCAGGCATTAATGGCACATCCCTGTTACATGAAAGGGCTGTTCACATCTTACATTCATGGCACACTCACACATGTGTCTCTCCATTCTGTTCAAATAGTTACAAATTTACATAGAAGTGAATGGAGAAAGTTGCACACATATGCATGGCCACCTTTACATTCATTCTCCTGCAGTGGCCAACTCATCCAGAGTGACAGGGGTCAGACGATCCCTGTTCTTGACCTTCTCAAGGTGCAAATTATACAGATGGGGCCATCATCTGTTGGATATGCAATAAATACCATAAAGGAGTTTCCCAAGGTTATCCCTTTTATACTTTTATAACATGTCAATAGGGCAGGTTATTAAAGGCAGTTTGTCACCAAAACCCATCATATCAATCCAGCCCTGCAGATAGACAGGTTAGGGTTACCAAAGAGTTCATTTGCATATTGACAAAATCAATTCCCTCCTGATCCCTTCTATTCGTCTCTGGGATGACTAGAGGAGGCTAGACTTTATCAAGAGTGTGGGGTTTACTTACGATGGTATGTAAGGCACCGTTCACAACAGGGCTGTGGAGTCGGTACGCCAAAGTCCCGACTCCGACTCCGACCCCTCAATTTCCCCTGACTCCGACTCCACCAAAATAGACTCCGACTCCACGACTCCGACTCCACAGCCCTGAGTCAAGCAGTCACTCTGTGTCCTCGGGCTGTGGGTGGGTCTCCAACACAATTACAGATAAAGTCAAGCTTTTCAGTCCTCACAATCACAACACTTGTATCTTTTGCTTACTCCAGATAATGGTGCTAAACCTTATAGGTTCACTCAGAACTCAGTCCCATCATTATATGAGGAATAGAACAGACCTTTACAGGACATTTCATCATTTTCAACATTTCATCATTTTCCCAAATTCTTATGAAAATATATTCAGCACATACTGCATTGTACTACCAACTGTACCAATTTATTATATATTTTGGGAGTCGGAGTCGGTCCATTTTATACCGACTCCGACTCCACGACTCCGACTCCACAGCCCTGGTTCACAAGACCAAGTGTGCAGCACGAGGCTCTTCTGATGGGGGTTCCAATGCTCCATTCCGTTATATATAGATCAGGTCCTATTCAGCTCCTTGAAAATGGATCAGAATGGAACAGAACCCCCCTAGAAATTAATGGAGCGCAGAAGGCACTCGGATGACACTCGCATGTCATTCAAGTGTCATTGGAATGCCTTCTGTTAAAAAAAAAAAAAATAGGAGCCCACTAAACCTGCACACTTGGTCGTGTATAAAGCCTGAGGATCCTGCAGGAGCTGCCATCCAGCCAGAAACAAGCATATGATAAAGGGAAGGGTAATTTTCCGAGACACATTAAGATGAATTATTTGTACTGTTGTTACAAATTTTAATCCAGTATGAGACATTATAGGATCTATGGAGTTGTGGAGATTACAGGATTGCTTACATTTTTTTTGCACTTTTTACATTAATGGGACCTGTCAGAAGGTTGTCTACTCCTCTGTTTACTTGATTTTTGCTGAATGTAAAACAAAAATAAATGGATTAAAACAAAATATGGAATCTACTGACAGATTCCCTCAAGATTGTGAGGTAAAGGGTCAAGATGGTTGGCCTTGCAAGGATACATACCTGTATAGAATAATCTGGCTTCTAAATCTATGCTACCAGAAATGAATTCTGTTCTCCCTCTGACACATGCTCTTTAACACATCACATTCCCTTCCTCCATCCTTACCTGCATGTAAATAATTCTCTGCGGACAGTTTAAAGGCAGTGTAAAATAGACATGATAAACAAGGCAGACATAAAAGAGAATTTCAATTTTCTGCACAGTCCCATTGACTACTACAGTTCACTATTAACAGGGTTTGTTTACATGTACACAGTTGTAACTCAAGTTTATTAAAACAAATAAAATATAATATGGTTGATGTTGGTATTTCACAATTAAAAGCTGGCCTTGTAGCAAAACAGGACCCTGGAGACAGTCAGCAATAAACATCCTATTACTCCCAGAGCCGGAAGAAAAAGATACATAGTATAAGACAAGGCTACATGGAAGAAAATCATTTCTTGTACTACAAATATATAGGAATACGTTCTGGCATTTTTTTCTACAGAAGTGTTCTTATGTGTCATGTATGTAACTTTTCTCATTTCCTATGTCTGTAAAGAACTTGACACTTTGTTGGTGGGGAAATACTGCCTTAAGAGACAACCATGTGATTTCAATATTATACTATACTGTACTATAACCAGGCACTTTCATAGCAGACAATTAGGGGTACATGCTAGACGGAGCGGAGGCTATAATTATGACAACATATAATTGTGGAACTTTGGGAAATTATTTCCGCTCCATGTCCATTAATGGCATCAACAAACTGAATAAGTAAGTTGGGAGGATGATGCTGGTGGAATTAATGATGTCACCACTATGCAATACTGTATATATTCACTATATACTTTTTCACAATCAATAGAATAAGACTATGTTCACATTGCAATTTATGTGTAGATCATTGTGTCCCATCACTAAAAAACCTGCATCTGTTAATGTCTCTATTGCTTTCCACTGGATTGTTTGGATAGCAAATACCATGAGATGGCCCCAATAAATCCTGATTATTTTGGCATGCAGAACAGCATAGTCTTCTACCTTCCTTAATAATAAATAATAATAAATTTTATTTATATAGCGCCAACATATTCCGCAGCACTGTACAATTTGTAGGGTTCAAGTACTGACAAAAAAGATACATTACAAAGAAGTAGTCAATTCACACACTGGGACTGAGGGCCCTGCTCGCAAGAGCTTACAATCTATGAGGTAGAGGGGGTGACACAAGAGGTAGCAGAGGCGGCAACAGATGTAGCATTGTTTGTACAATGGTCAGACAATTCTGTAATAGAGGTTACTGTCATTGCACATATATAAAGCTGTATGAGCCGTCACCAGTTGTGTCCTTTAACATGCAGATGGTGCCTGGACATATAAAGCTAGTCTGATACGGCATCATATCCTATGAGGTAATGTTGAAGCATAAACAGAGGGTACGTTTTAGGGATTCTAACTACGGAAGGGTTTACATTAGGAGTTGTGATAGGCCTGTCTGAAAAGATATGTCTTTAGTTTATGCTTGAAGCTGTGGAAATTGGGGGGTTAATCTGATAGTCTGGGACAGAGCATTCCAGAGAAGTGGTGCAACTCGGGAGAAGTCTTGTATACGAGCGTGGGAGGTTCTGATAATAGAGGATGTTAGTCTTAGGTCATTGAGTGAACGGAGAGTACGGGTTGGGCGATAGACAGAGATGAGGGAGGAAATGTAGGGAGGTACAGCATTATGGAGAGCCTTGTGAATGAGGGTATTAAGTTTATATTGTACTCTGTATTGAATAGGCAGCCAATGTAGTGACCGGCACAGACCGGAGGCATCGCTGTAGCGTCTAGACTGATAGATGAGCCTGGCCGCCGCATTCAGAATAGATTGTAGAGGGGAGAATTTAGTAAGGGGAAGACCGAATAGTAAGGAGTTACAGTAGTCAAGGCGAGAGTGAATCAGGGCAACAATAAGTGTCTTTAGTGTATCTGTGGTAGGGAAAGGGCGGGTTCTGGAGATGTTTTTGAGGTGAAGATGACATGAGCGTGCGAATGATTGGATATCCTTAAAAAATAAACCTGATGAATCCCATTAAAGTCGAATTTCTTTTACCACCATTACTAAGTATAGCTGAAATTTGTAACTTATCTAATCCTATTGTTTGAATTGATAATTATTTATTACTCCATAATGTCTAATTTTGCCTGTAGCCTCTGGATTGTACAGTGCTGTGGAATACGTGGGCACTATATAAATAAAAATTATTCTTATTATGACTCATCATATCTGCATTTTGCCATAAGGCAGCTGGCAAACCACGGCATTATTAGAACATTTTTATATATAAATAAATAAATAATATGTCATTCAGGGGAGGACCTTAACATATATAAATCAATGAGACGCCGCTATCAGTGGCTTTATCTGAGTACCAGTGCCCACTATCTAGGGCTCCGGGAAAGCCAGGATCCTGACATCCCTGTCTCTATGCTTAAATAGCCATTTCTTAAGGGGCAGTGTGGTGTTAACAGATTGTTTCCGCTCGCAGGGTGTGTGTGTTTGGGGGGGGGGGGTGTCATTGCCATTCTTGTGTGCGGTGAATTCTGATACAAGAGAGAGCCAAACCAGACAACTCCTTTGCATTTGTCATGTTTTGGCATATGGGTGTAATAAAGGGGTCCCCAGGACCAGAGCAAAGAACCCATTTCAAGATCCATCTCATCTGTGCATGATATGGATGATGTGTTGGTTTAAATAAGGACTGTGTGCGTCCCTCATGCAATGTTAGCAGCCCCAATAGGATTATAATTTTAATATTTAGCAGCAAAATAAAAAAAAGCAGCAATATGAGTCTTTGCTATGGGCATTTTCTCCAATCTTCTTTTGCAGAAGTTTTTTTTTTTTTTTTTTACAATCAACATTATAGAGTTATCACAATGCATTGTAGCCATTGAGCAGAGAAGAAAGGGGTCAAATACCAGTAGACTCTAAAGAGAACAAAGTATCCTTTTCATATTAAGCAGATGCCTTGATTTTAGCTGGTATATCAAAGTATTTAACTAAATACCAGGGCATCTTTATAAGATATTAGCCCTGTGATCAGAGAACAAAGGTTGCACTTTAATAAATGGTGCTATGCTCTGCATGTAGGAGCTGCACTGAATAGCTCATCATGTTGTATTTCAGAAAGACTCATTTATTATAATGCTCCTAAGTGAGGCATTATATAGACCAACAAGTGTTTATTGGGGAAGAACTAGAAAACAAACAAACAAACAAATATTTGCATAAATGCTTATTGATTGAGAATTTGCAAGTAAACAGTGATTAGAACTTGGGAAAATATTACAGATGGGTTTGCCAACACGTCAGTGAAATTCTTTTGTAAGCACTTTATGTAATGTTATAGAGCTGGTTATTTATGTTTGCTTTGTGTAAGCTTTGAAACAGCAGTGCAGAATATGACAGTACTTTACAAATAATCATAAAATAATCGTATACATAAAGACAGGAACACAAATTTTACCTCCTTCTAGACAGAGAAATGGATACAAACCTCAAGGTAACAAGAATATTCACTCAATTACCTCCAGGACTGAGAGACTCATACAATTTAAAGCAATGACACAGATCATAGAACTTCTAGTAACTAGAGAAAACTGTATAAATCCCTGAGACTCACATATTTGGAAACAGGAGCAAAAACTGTTCGCTCTAAAAATAGTAGAGTAGATTCAACAAAAAGTATAAAAACTGAGAAATAAATGGCCCTGTAGCTATCTCAGCAATCTGATCCAACATATATGTAAACGTGGTTATGGAAATTGAGAAAAAATTATCTTGTAATGTTCTTGATTTGGCAAAATGCCCAATGCAGACATCTCTTACAGTATCTTGGCTAAGTGCTGTTAGGTCGACAGTTCTCTCCCCTGACTCCACTATAAATGCATGAATACTTTAAATTGGCCAAGCATACATGTGTATTTCAATAGGGAAAGGAGAATAAGTCACGGCTGGCTACAACTGGCAGCACCTACCTCTTTGGGAACAAATAATCTGTTATGTTAAAATACTTGTTAGAAGTAGGAGCACAGGTGAGTCTCAAAGTTAGGCAAAATGGCTAAGCCCTGTCCCTATAAGTTCTGGAGTTAAGCTAACAAACACGGTAAGACCAATGGAGTTCAAGCAAGTTAATGCAAGACTAAAGTTAGAAAAGGCAAGCGTGTAGGGAGGAGATAAAGAAGGATGAAGTAAATGAAAACAGGTCATATTGTGAAACAGTTGATATAAAATGTAAGCAAAACTTCTCATTGTCAGTAACTAGCCTCTTCCTATTCAGGAGTATTATGGCAGCACTCATACACAGAAGAGTGCCACCATAATACAATTTCACTACAGTGGCCCTTTAAAGAAGTTATGCCACAAAAATATTTATCCTCTATCAATAGGATGGAGAATATACAGCTGATCGGTGGTAGTCTGACCGCTGAAACCAGAACCATTCCTGAGAAAGGATGTTTTACTCCTGCTGTGAATTCAGCCCAACTGCAGCCGGGCTGAATGCAGGTGTGCCCCTTGCCGGAAGGACATATCTGCACTCCTATTCACTTCAGTGGGAGTGCTGTAATTCAGCTATCTCCAGCGCTTCCATTAAAGTTAATGGGAGATTGGATGTGTCCTATCCAGCAAGGTTATGTAGAAATGGTAGGAGTGACTCCAAAAAAAGAGAGGTAGGGGACCGCGCTTCACCAAGGTTGCTTTAATAAACTCTAAAACACAACGCGTTTCGAGGATCAATGGTCCTCTTTATCAAGTGTACAAGAGACTGGTTAAAAAAGGAAATAAACATGAACAAATAAGAATAGAAAAACAGATAATGTTCATCAAATAATCAATGTGAAGTAAAATAATAATAATAATAATAATACACATATACAGTACTTATAAATTGATTAAAACTGAGAAAAGTGGCTATGAATGTGTATCAACCACAATATGAATTATTTAAAGGCTATGTGTAATAAATAAGGCGGACAATAAATTAACAATTAAAATCGTATAAAAAGTGGCTATGAATGTGTATCAACCACAATATGAATTATTTAAAGGCTATGTGTAATAAATAAGGCGGACAATAAATTAACAATTAAAATCGTATAAAAAATGAAAACAATTAAGAGAAATATTTATAAATGTGGGTAACATTAACAATATTGAGTATGAAGGAATGTTAATAAGTAACAAAGATATGAAAAAAAAAAAAAGAAAAAGGAAACTATATAAAATTATTGTATATATTACCAGTGCCTCCATAATACCTCAGGACTGTTTTAGTCGTATACAGATTCAAGTGCTTCATTGAGACCAGCTGGTGTCAGTGAATTAAATTTGAATATCCAGTACATTTCTTTTCTTTTTAGTTTATCAAACCTATTATTGATATGTGTAGGAATATGGTCTAATGGTGTGATTTTAAACCCATTAAAGCTGGAATTGTGTACCTATAAAGCATGTTTCGAAACACTATGCTTGAGGTAACCATTCTGTACATTAGACCTATGTTTATTTAGTCTTTCTCTTAGTGGTCTACTGGTTCGGCCTATATACTGAAGTCCACAAGGGCATTCAAGGACATAAATAACGTAGGAAGAGGAACAATCTAAAGAATGCTTGATCTGAAAAGTTTCGCCCGTGACAACGCTAGTGATGTCTTTTGCTAAATGATTGATTGTATTACAGCATTTACATTTCTTATGTTTACATTTAAATACGCCATTTGTTTGTAAGTGCATGGAGCTCGGATCCTTGGGCTTGGTAAGAGATCTAAGTTTACTTGGGGCCAAGAGATTTTTTAAAGTCTTGGCTCTTCTGAAGGTGATGGATGGTTTGGAGGGGATACTGGGTTTGAGTAGTGGATCATTGAGGAGTATTGGCCAGTGTTTATCAAGAATCATTCTGATCCTATTATGTGCATTATTATAGGTAGTGATAAAATTATGTCCGAACCCTCTAACATTATTTTTCTCAGAGGGAATCAGACAATCGGACTGGGTCAAGGATTGTGCTTTTGATTCTGCTGCTTGGATAATCCTTTTCGGATAATATTTCTCTTGAAATCGTTGGGTTAGGATTTTACTCTGTATTTTGAAATCTGCATCACTAGTACAATTGCGTCTGATCCGTTTGAATTGGCCGAAAGGTACATTGTCTCTCCATTTCCTATAATGGGAACTCCGATAATCTAGTAGGCTGTTGCAGTCCACTTTCTTAAAAAAAGTTTTAGTGTTAATACCATTAGGGCCACCAGTTAGTTCCAAATCTAGGAACTCGATCGTGTTTATTTGGGGTTGGCCACTTAGGGTGATTCCCCAATCGTTATTGTTGAGGTATTTGGTGAACTCTTGAAAGGATTGTTCAGTGCCTTCCCATATAAATAAGAGGTCATCAATATATCTTCTATAAAAAAACTATGTTATGTGACCAGAAGTGTTTGTTTTGGATGAAGGATCCCTCATAGCGTCCCATAAAGATATTGGCATAACTGGGTGCGAAACGGGTACCCATGGCTGTACCACGTTTCTGTAGGTATAGTTTAGATTCGAAAGTGAATACATTGTGCTCCAAAATGAATTGGATGCTATTTGTGATAAAGGTTTTCTGTTCAATAGGCATCGTCTTATCCATGTGTAATGTTTTGGTTATCATTTCCAGGCCTTTGGAGTGGGGTATATTACTGTATAGGGCCGAAACATCAAGGGTTGCCCAAATATAATTGGGCTTCCATTGAATAGTTAGCAGTTCAGTAATTAGATGAGTTGAATCTTTCAAATAGGATGGGAATTTGGTTACATACTTTTGTAACTGCAAATCTATATAATGCGAAAGATTTCTTGTTAATGCGTTGACTCCAGAGATGATGGGTCTTCCTGGCGGATTTTGTAGATTTTTATGAACTTTAGGTAAGTGATAAAATTGTGAAATCGAAAAGTCATTGACTAGTAGAAAGCCCTTTTCCTTATCTGTTAGGATGCCTTTGGTAAAGGCATTAGTAATCAATTCACGATATTCGATGTAGTGTAAGTCAGAAGGGTCTTTATGTAAAATCTGATAGTAATTGGAATCGGATAATATTTGAACGGCCTCTGAGATATAATCAGCTCTGTCTTGTATAACCACACCCCCACCCTTGTCAGCATTTCTGATTACAATAGATTTATTATTAATAAGGGATTTAATGGCTAGTTTTTCAGATGGACGGAGGTTGGATTTTGCCTTAGGATCATTCGATTTATTCAGATCTCGAAAATCGTTGGCCACTAGGGAATAAAAAGTTTCAATATGGTGTCCTTTGTGTTGGAGAGGATAAAAGTTAGATTTCGGCTTTAATGTGGTTGTATGGGGAATGGGTTTGATTACAGGAGTTGTACTGGATATGGAAGGGGATTGTGAATGGTTAATAATTGATGGATTATTTGCAGTTAGAGCGAAATGACGAGTGAGTGTCAATTTCCGTATATATGTATGGAGATCAATGAATAGATCAAGATCATCCGGTTTTTGGTCTGGGCAAAATGAAAGGCCTTTAGATAATAAATTGGTTTCTTCCCATCCCATCATTACTCAATATTAAGCCCAAGATCCCCAGAACCACCATTAATTTTAGAACCCCCCTGAACACTAGAAATCTCCCACACAAACCTCGTTTTCACAATAAGAGTAATCCAACCAATAAAACCCGCAATCTACCAGTTCGGGCTACCAGTACGGTTACCCCCAATACTGGTAATATCAATTTACTATCTACATCCAACCCAACTGGTAAACCCCCTTGTGAATCTAATCCTAACAATTCCTGTACCAATACACATGCACCAACCTCCCTATCCCTCCCCCCCACCCAATTCACATCTGTCAAACCTAAACACACATACTCAACTTCTCAAACAGCGAACTCCAAATTACCCATGGACGGAAGTAACTTTAGTACCCAACCTCCAGACATAGTATCAATTCCCCAGGTAACAATCCCCATTGTATCCACCAATACTGTTTATCCTGACCTCCGACTTCCCAGTAATTCATCCATCGAAGAGGTCTTAGATGACTCTTTGACTACTATCTATAATACCCCCCTATCTGCCTCACAGATACAGAAAGTTTTATCAATACCCGATAATACTGATATTCTTAACACAAGCAGACCTCCCCCATTAAATACATCAGAGTCTTTTTTAGGTCTTCCTCCAAAACTTACACCCTTGCATTCGTTTCATACGAAAGAGAATCCGATATATAAGAAAATATCCGATTATTACAGTCCAGTAAGTCTCAAAAGGAAATTGGAACATTCTCCCACTCAAGAAAACGCACAAAAAGACAAAGAGGCTGTAGAGGGGGCCACAAACATAGAACCAAAAAATCCAAGTCCGGATGCCAAGAGAAACAAAAATTCAATAATAACATTTTCAACCTCTCCAGCTACTCTCTAACAATACAAGAAACCAATTTATTATCTAAAGGCCTTTCATTTTGCCCAGACCAAAAACCGGATGATCTTGATCTATTCATTGATCTCCATACATATATACGGAAATTGACACTCACTCGTCATTTCGCTCTAACTGCAAATAATCCATCAATTATTAACCATTCACAATCCCCTTCCATATCCAGTACAACTCCTGTAATCAAACCCATTCCCCATACAATCACATTAAAGCCGAAATCTAATTTTTATCCTCTCCAACACAAAGTACACCATATTGAAACTTTTTATTCCCTAGTGGCCAACGATTTTCGAGATCTGAATAAATCGAATGATCCTAAGGCAAAATCCAACCTCCGTCCATCTGAAAAACTAGCCATTAAATCCCTTATTAATAATAAATCTATTGTAATCAGAAATGCTGACAAGGGTGGGGGTGTGGTTATACAAGACAGAGCTGATTATATCTCAGAGGCCGTTCAAATATTATCCGATTCCAATTACTATCAGATTTTACATAAAGACCCTTCTGACTTACACTACATCAAATATCGTGAATTGATTACTAATGCCTTTACCAAAGGCATCCTAACAGATAAGGAAAAGGGCTTTCTACTAGTCAATGACTTTTCGATTTCACAATTTTATCACTTACCTAAAGTTCATAAAAATCTACAAAATCCGCCAGGAAGACCCATCATCTCTGGAGTCAACGCATTAACAAGAAATCTTTCGCATTATATAGATTTGCAGTTACAAAAGTATGTAACCAAATTCCCATCCTATTTGAAAGATTCAACTCATCTAATTACTGAACTGCTAACTATTCAATGGAAGCCCAATTATATTTGGGCAACCCTTGATGTTTCGGCCCTATACAGTAATATACCCCACTCCAAAGGCCTGGAAATGATAACCAAAACATTACACATGGATAAGACGATGCCTATTGAACAGAAAACCTTTATCACAAATAGCATCCAATTCATTTTGGAGCACAATGTATTCACTTTCGAATCTAAACTATACCTACAGAAACGTGGTACAGCCATGGGTACCCGTTTCGCACCCAGTTATGCCAATATCTTTATAGGACGCTATGAGGAATCCTTCATCCAAAACAAACACTTCTGGTCACATAACATAGTTTTTTATAGAAGATATATTGACCTCTTATTTATATGGGAAGGCACTGAACAATCCTTTCAAGAGTTCACCAAATACCCAAATACCTCAACAATAACGATTGGGGAATCACCCTAAGTGGCCAACCCCAAATAAACACGATCGAGTTCCTAGATTTGGAACTAACTGGTGGCCCTAATGGTATTAACACTAAAACTTTTTTTAAGAAAGTGGACTGCAACAGCCTACTAGATTATCGGAGTTCCCATTATAGGAAATGGAGAGACAATGTACCTTTCGGCCAATTCAAACGGATCAGACGCAATTGTACTAGTGATGCAGATTTCAAAATACAGAGTAAAATCCTAACCCAACGATTTCAAGAGAAATATTATCCGAAAAGGATTATCCAAGCAGCAGAATCAAAAGCACAATCCTTGACCCAGTCCGATTGTCTGATTCCCTCTGAGAAAAATAATGTTAGAGGGTTCGGACATAATTTTATCACTACCTATAATAATGCACATAATAGGATCAGAATGATTCTTGATAAACACTGGCCAATACTCCTCAATGATCCACTACTCAAACCCAGTATCCCCTCCAAACCATCCATCACCTTCAGAAGAGCCAAGACTTAAAAAAATCTCTTGGCCCCAAGTAAACTTAGATCTCTTACCAAGCCCAAGGATCCGAGCTCCATGCACTTACAAACAAATGGCGTATTTAAATGTAAACATAAGAAATGTAAATGCTGTAATACAATCAATCATTTAGCAAAAGACATCACTAGCGTTGTCACGGGCGAAACTTTTCAGATCAAGCATTCTTTAGATTGTTCCTCTTCCTACGTTATTTATGTCCTTGAATGCCCTTGTGGACTTCAGTATATAGGCCGAACCAGTAGACCACTAAGAGAAAGACTAAATAAACATAGGTCTAATGTACAGAATGGTTACCTCAAGCATAGTGTTTCGAAACATGCTTTATTGGTACACAATTCCAGCTTTAATGGGTTTAAAATCACACCATTAGATCATATTCCTACACATATCAATAATAGGTTTGATAAACTAAAAAGAAAAGAAATGTACTGGATATTCAAATTTAATTCACTGAAACCAGCTGGTCTCAATGAAGCACTTGAATCTGTATACGACTAAAACAGTCCTGAGGTATTATGGAGGCACTGGTAATATATACAATAATTTTATATAGTTTCCTTTTTTTTTTCATATCTTTGTTACTTATTAACATTCCTTCATACTCAATATTGTGTTCATCTGGAAACTTGCCAACCTAGCGTAACCGAGTGCCAAATCAACAACTCATGTTGTATCTTAGTTGATATTTATTTACACCTTTGACACCTATTACCATTTTCTCATATTCAATTTTTTTTTTTTTTTTTTCTTCTGATCAGAACTCCTCCCCTAATATGGGCAGTCCTGGCCAGGTATACCTATATAAACCCCCAAGTAAATGGTCCTACCACACACTTCTGCTTTTTACAGCTAACCCCTCCAGGCTGGTAAGTTCCAAACACTACTTTCCCAGTCTTTGTTTTCCTTCATGTTACCCGCATTTACAAATACAGCTAACCCTTTGAGGCTGGTAAGTTCCAAACACTACTTTCCCAGTCTTTATTTTTTTGGCGCCGCCCCCCCCCCCTATACGACATTATACCATACCTAACCATTCAAGGTGAGAGCTTATCTACACTGTGGCCAATCCACTACTAGTGGGCTAATCAACTGAGGGGGTATTGATATACAATATACCAATTCAGGTGTATGCCCATGCATTGTGGACCCACTCTACCACTTTTATCCACCTCCTCTCAGCCTTTATTAGTGGACACGTCCTAGTCACTTTATTCTTCCCACGTTTTCTGAACACAATTTACATTGTGTCATTCAACTTTTTGTAAAAACAATATTACCCTATGTGCTGCTCGGCGTTGTTTTTGTTTTTTTACCTAAGCTCTCTATCCAGCAAGGGGCACACCTGCATTCAGCTTGGCCAGTCAGGCTGAATTCGCAATGGTGCTAAAACACTCCTGATCTCCAGTTCGATGGGGTCTTAGCAGTCAGACACCATGTTCAGATATTTATCCTCTATCCTATCTAAAAGGACAATGATAATCAGTGCTGTGGAGTTGGAGTCATGGAGTCAGGGTCGAGACCAGTTTTGGGTGGAACAGCGAAAAAAAAAAAAGTTACAGATGCTGACTCCAGCTTCAAAATAAAATTATTAATTATTTTAGATTATATTATACAATTATTGATATTGTATAAATAATCAGATTCAGAACTTATTCCATAGTTACTTTCACAGGAATTCAATCAGTAGTTTCTTCCTGAATTAGAGGAGCTTTACTGCTTCAGATTGACCCTTTATGAAGGAGTCGGAGTTGGGCTACGTAAAAAGAAATTAAAGGAGTCAAAGTCGGAGATTTGGTCTACCGTCTTCACAGCCATGCCTTTAATTTATAAGAAGCTTGAGTGTCTAGATTACAAAAGTCCGGACTCGGAGTGGGAAGCAGAGGAAGGACCTAAGGATAAGCAGGCCAGAAGGGGCAAGCAGCCAGCAAATCCTGACAAAGCAGACGCAGTAATTGTACAAAATGTTCTAGAGTTTAATGTTAAGTTCTAATGTTTTGTAATTGTACAAAATGAATCTAGAGATGAGGCCTGCCCCAAAGCACTTTTTCCTTTATTTAAATAGAAATGAAAGAACAATTTACATAAAAGTAGGGCTCCAAATCTAAATAACAGTGGTATATTTAGAAACTCTAAAATCACCTCTACATAGTACTGTGATTCAATTTATAACAAATTTAATGTTGACAGACTATTTTTCAGAGAGGGGACCCCATAATAAACATAGGGCCACTTTCTGGTGCTGATTCATGACACCACAACGACATCATTCATGTAGCAGGGAGCCCCGAGCCCTTGGACACAGAGCCCTCTTTTCACCCACTACAGGAGATAAAGAAAACATGCCATTTTTACCCTCTGCAATACCTTTGGAGAGCCAAAATATTTGATGATCATCCTGAGATGAGGCTTCCAATTTTCACATGCCCATAAAGACACACTTTAAAAATATTTATTTAACTGTTCTTTTTATACATAATGCATGTGCTGGCATAATATTAAAGCAAGTGCAAAAAACTACTTAGTAAAATACAGCAAAAATGTGCTAGGTAGAAAAGGCAACTGTGCATCCAGTGACCTCAACAGAAGTGACACCTAAAAGTTATATGCCAACTGTTATCAGTCACCACTTGCTACCTGGCATGTAGCATCAAGTTCAATTTATAAAAACAATAAAAATATTCCTGCCCTGCAGAACTTACAGTCCAATTAACAAATAAGGAAAAAAATACGGTGCAAAATAAGAGATGTGACAACAGGACGAGGGAAGTGGAGCATAAAGAAATTGGACATACATACAATTAACATACAGTGCTGGTAGACAAAGGAGAAGAAAGATAAGGGACAGACAGAGGGTTTAAGAAGAAAAAAATGGGGTGACAGGAGGAATAAACAGGGATGGCAGAAAGTAGGGCAAGTTAGAGAGAAGGGAGAGGACCTGGAAAAGGAATAATGAGCTGATGACTCATGCCTGTGAATAGAAAAGGAAGGATGAGAGGGGAGTTGGGAAAATCGAATGGAAAACACAGAAAAGAAAGCAATGGGAAGAAAATGATGAAAAAAGTGAATAAGATGAAAACAAGGGAAATAGATGAAAGAACTACAAGGGGAGTATGAGTGATAGAGGGACTGATAAACCCATCTTAAAATTGAGCTATACATGAGAAAAGAACAAACACCAGAATGGATAAAGATGAAGAAAGGACATGAAGAGTTAAAGAAGACCGAATCACTTATAATTAGTCTAAGGTAATCCTCGTTGTAACCCAGCAGACAAGTAGTTAAGTCTAAATCTTACTGCAAGAAGCAAGATTCCCACTGGGAATAAAGCTATTTTTACTGCTTCAGTCATACCTGCCCTCCCTCACCTAGCTGCACACATTCTCTCTATCCCTTATCCTTCACTAATCCCCATTTTAACCAGTGCACCCTCCCGGCTGCTGTCTCTCCCCTCCCTGTGTCTTCCCGTTTTTCTGTAGCACATACAGATGTGACTGCTAATTTTCTGCTGGACACACAAAAGAGGGAGGTGGGATAGAGGAGAGCAGGGCTACATCTTAACCTTTTCCAGTCCAAGACAACCTGCATTATAGTGGGAACTATAAAGTTAAGACATTAACCAATTTTATTCAAGAATGACTAGACACAAAGGACAGAGCTATAAGAAAGCCATGGCAATGGATGGTAAAAAAGGGTGAAGTGGCGATTACAAGACGACAGCATGCAGGGTGGCAGAGAAGAGTGAACAAAATAAGATGTAAATAGGAAGTGAAAAACATGAGATTTCTACCATGTCAAGAAAGAAAAACAGGAAGATATTTTAAGAGATCAGGGATGAAGTACAAGAAGGGGAGATGGCAGAAAGAGAGGAGTGAAGGAAGGATATATGAGGGAAGGTAGCCAGGAAGGAAAAAAAATAAACAGAGGGAGGGGAGGCAGAGATGTCAAAGCAGACTGTGAGGGATGTGAAAAGACTGACTACAAGAAACTGGGAGGGAGAAGAGGATAGAAGAGAGGAAATAATTTAATGCACTAAACAAGGTCATCATGCATCTAGAAAGAAAATATAGGACAGAAAAAAAAGCATATAGAGACAGATGGGTAAAACTGCGGAGAGGAAAAGACAGGAGACAATCCCGCCACTAGTCATCTAACTGAAAACATGGCTCAGGGAGGAGGCAAAGGCTGATAAAAACACATAGCAGAACTAGATGCAGCAGAAAAATGGAGTATCAATAATACAATGAAATGTCCTTTATGGGGGGTAAAGTCTTGACACAGAATAATGAAAGTGGATTGGGTGAAAGAGAGCACTATGAAGAAGCAGGTAGACAATGAGAGACAAAAAAGACAAAAGAATGACAGACAGGCAAAAGGAATATTGTGTGAAGGTAAGATTGACAGAAGAGAGCCTTATTCTACAGTACAACCATCTGTATGACCAGAAAAAGAAACCCTTGGGGCAGAAATGATCACTGATCCCTCATTAATATGCTTAGATTTACACATTAGCTCACTGCCAATATGTCTGCAATACCAATATGGTAACACGTGAGATGGGAGGCCATATTGGGTAAGAATTAAAATACTCATATAACTATATTTTTTAAATGACCAGTTAACACATATAAATATAGAGAAAAAGTGTAAAGTAAACATGAATACATTTGGGAACGTGTTCATTACATGTTCTTAGCACTAGCATGCTCACGGGACAACAGTTCCATGTTTAAAGGCCCAGTTTTCCAGGTAATAAAATATATGGGAAGCTAAGATGTTCTTAAAAGCGGAAAGGTAGAATATTTTAGATATAGTTCACAGCTAAATTATCTCCATAGCTGTAGCATGTTTAGTTGCTCTGATATCATTCTACATACAAAGCATAAGGTAGAAATAAAATTGAGGATAAGCAATAAAACATCACCATTGCAAGACAGGTAAACTCAATAGTAGCCAACCAATCAAGACCACCACTGCCCATATGTCCTAACAGAGTATATGGACATAATAAAGTGGGTCCATCTCTACAAACCAGAGCAAAAAAGTATGAAGTGATCAGTGGGCCAACTACAATCTTAAAATATGTTTTTCAGATACGATAACCCTTTAAAACAAAATTTCTTAAGAAAACAAATTTATTAAAGATGATCAATCACCCCGCAAATACTGCAAGAACATTTTAAGAAGTGTTATAGTATCTAAATATATCAGACATAAACTTTGTATTTTAGTATAGAAAAGCAGGACAGATTTACTAAAGTATCTAAAGTTAGACTGTGCAAAGAGACTATACAGTCTTAACCCCTTCTCGCTGCAGGCATTTTTCGATTTTCATTTTTTACTCTCCACTTTCCAAAAGCCACATGTTTTTTTCTAATTTTAACTTTAGGGGGTCTGATCACTAATACGCTACATTGCAATGCTAATGCTTTGCAAAATACAATCACCTGTATTACAGGCTGCATAGAGAACATATAGATATATATATATATATATATACCTATAACATTTATACAAGTTGTAAAAAAGTGTCAAACACTTGATAAATGTAACACAAAATACACAAGAATTCTGGAATATTTTTCTTAGTAAATATCCCCATTACAACTAAATAGACGTGGTCATCATACCCAAAAGTCTAGTCTTACAACGTTACCTTGCCTATACTGACTGGCTATATAATAAAGAAAAAGCTGATCAAACCAATTGACTTTCCTGTCCAATTCTATTAATCAAAATGGTGGCACACTGAACACTTGTAATAAGAACAGAAAATACCTGCATGAATAAGATAAAATTATAAAATACATTTTAAAAAATAAAATGTTACAGTGCCAATGTTACTAGTAACCAGGGAAATGACCGATCTTTAGTTCCTGGTATAGATTGCTTTAGAGTTCTAGATCCATGTTAACTGTATAGTTCCAGTATAGTAATGGCTTGCATAGACTGACCAAGCCATGCTTTACCTAAAACACTCAAGGATCTTATTTGAATATTTTGGTGGCCCAGCAATAAGCATGTTGATAGATCCCCACTAATAACTGAGCAGGCTATGGATATGTATATGCCATGTATAATTTAATACCAGAGGTGTAGGATGTGGTGAGTAGACGAGACATCACAATGATCTTTGAGAGGGAGATGCTAAGGATTTACAATAAACTGTTAAACCTCTCATGGGAAAGTTCCTATATTATTTTATGGGAACTCTAAAAATAGGCTGTATGGAGACTAGAAGCAGGGCTGTTTTTTCCCAGCGCACTAGTAAATGGGACATGCTTACTTAATCTAAAATAGTTTAATTTATTAGGCAAAGCAAAACTTGAGTTAAATCAACACTAAGGGTGGGTTCACACTACCGTTGGATATCCGTTATGATAGTGTCCGTTAAAAAAAACAAACTAACTGATGTTAATGTGTCTGTTTTTTTAACTGATCCATTTATATTTTTTATAGTTTTTATACTGTCCATTTTTTTTTCCCTTTTATGTTTCTGCTTTCTGAGCATGCGCAAAAAAAAAACGGACAGTATAACGGACACCCATCTGTTACCCATAGACTTTAATGTTAAAAAATAAACGATGCTTGACGTCCGTCATAAAAAAAAATTTTTAACAGACACAAAAGTGTCCTACATGTAGGATTTTTTGTCTGTGGAAAAAAACGGACATGTGACGGATTTGGTGTATAACGGACACTAACGGACACAAGATAAAATCCCATTGAAATGAATGGAAATTTTAACGGATTTGTGACGGTTCTGCTAGTGTCCGTGGCTAATATCTTGTAACAGACAATAGCAACGGACACTACTGACGGTCACCAGCGGTAGTGTGAAAGCTCCCTAAGGACTGAACAATGAGAGTGACCACAGATAAAAAATGGGTCATACTGTGACTTGTGATAGAAGAGACAACTACAGAGGGTGTACAACAGACAGTGTAAACTTTTTTTTTGTTAAGGAACACCAATATTGAGGATATTAGCTTTACAAAGAACAGTTCAATTACAAAGCATTTCCTGGCCAGGACTGCATGATGGATGTTATTTGCACTATTTTATGATATATGACATATACATGAGGATATTTTTCATACAACTGTATGCTTCCAGCTTTGTGGAACAGTTTGTAGAAAGCACTTTTCTTTTCCAGCATAACTGTGCCCCAAAGCAAGGACCATAAATGCATTTTTGGATGAGTTTGGTATAGAAGGGCTTGAATAGCCTGTATAATCCTGACCATATCTCCACTGGACACCTTTGGATAATCTAGAATAGAGGTTGTGAGTTAGGACCTTGTGCCCAACATCAGTGTCTGAACTCACAAATTGCTCTTCTAGATGAATGGGCAGTCACATAGACACAATTAAAAATCTTGTAGATAACCTTCCCAGGAAGGGAAGTTGTTTTAGCTGCAAAGGGGGACCAATTCCTAATGCCTATAAATTTAGAATACTTTTGTCCATATACTACATCTGGCATGAACACATGGATGGACAAATAAATTTTGGGTTGTTATTTCCTGATTTTAATATATTGTCTATAAAGGCAGAAAAAATAAATTTCAAAAATCTACCTCAATATATCTTTACACATAGTAATGGAGGGGTTTCCAGAAGTTTTCTTTATTTTTCTCCCCATTTCATTTTTATTGAGTGTGTTTACTTTAACAAATGGATTATTATCAATAACAGAGTATAAGAGAAAAATTACACTAACTAACAATAGAGGAACTTTAAACAGCATCTTTCACCACCTTCACTAACTCCAATTCCACTGATTCCAGTGCAGTTGGATATTTTTTCTCTAGCCTCCACCATTCCAGAACAACAAGCGCAGTTAGTTTTGGTGCCTGATGTGTTATTTAAGCTCTGTAATGTCAGAAGGGCAGTGTCAGACAGGGGTGTGTGATTCAGAGCTCCAATCAGAGTCAGTCAGTGCCAGAGCTCAGAGTCACAACCCTTGCCTGCTCCTGCCTGACTCCACCTTTCTGACAGTACAGAGGCTAAATAGCATATCAGGCACCAAACCTAACAGCACTGATTGCTCTGAAATGGTGGGGATAGAGAAAAAGATCCAACTGTGCCAGAATCAGTGGCATGGCACCTTTTATGTTTAATAAACTTTTATTAAATCGGGTTTGGGCAGAGCCGACTGCATATAGCGCTGCGTCAGATGCCTATGCAAGGCTGAAGACAAGGAGAAGATGCAGGAGAGAGTGAACAGGAGGCACTAAGGGGCGGTGAGCAATTGATGATGCTGGTGTGCTCAGAGCATAGGGGGGAACGCCCCCTGTGCTCCCTGAGCATAATTTGCATATCAGAATAAACACTTTTTTACAGAAACGGCAGGGGCCACAAGAGAATGAGAGGTAAGAGGAGAATAGCCTTTTCAAAGGCGATTCCAAAGTGCCATTATTTAAAAATGTTATTTTCTAATGCTAGAATCCCTTTAAGGTTTTTTTCAAATAACAATAAAAGAAAAAAAGACAAGATCAACAAACGAAAAACATGGAGACATGCAAGCCTCCCAAAGAATCAGAGAGCATCAAGCAATGCCGCCAAACATGTTGAAGGTAGAACTAAAAAGGACAATAATGTTGAGGAGGCGAGCAGGGTCACAAACCAACAGTTGGGTGAACGTCACAAGGCAAAAAAGGGTCTAATAACAGGAGAACTCTACAACGCTGTCCTTGAAAAGATTAAAACGAGTAGCAAAAGGACAAGGGGGGACAAGGGAACGCAAAATAATGGACAAGACAATCTACAGAACAAAGAACGGAATGAGAACGCACAGAGGGGGAGGGGTGCGTGGCGCCTTTTAATTGATGTAAAAAGCTAAACTTGTTGGAGGTAGTGGAAGGACCTCTTTAATGTTAAGAAAGAGTTAAAGTGAAGAGATTCTGATGCAAGCAATATCAAGACATCAATGTCCTTGATGTGTTAAGTGTAAAATACATAATAAAATGAAAAAAGAATGTCAGAATGTCATCTTGGAAATGTTCTGGGAATTTAGAAAACGGTCCCAGGTTTCATAAAATTCTTAGTCTGTTTCTCTTATGTACATTGACTAGAAATCAGTTTGATCAAAGATTACAAGGAGGGAGGGGGCAGAGATTACCAGTTCCTGGCTATCAATAACTTTTGCGAGAGTAAGATGCTGCCAATCAATCTCCTTGGGAGACGCCTATCTAAACCCAACCCAAGCCCTTCCTGGTCTTGTATGTGGTCTTGTGTGCTTCTATACACCCGTGTTTTTCCCATGTTTTCCTCTCTCTCCAGCATTTGTCTGTCTCCAGGCACATGAGTGGCACTGTGATGGTCCTCCTCAGCTGGACTTTCCTGCTATCTTATGGCTTTCTCGTCCACCTTTATCAATTATACCTTTTCTCATGTTGTTTTTGTGCTACCCATTACTGGTTTCTCTTTTGGGGTCATTGATTGTCTTTTACCCTGATTGTTCCTCTGTGATTTTTCTACGATTGGGCGGCCTGCGTGCCCCCTACTGCATTATTTGATGTCTTTGTTTTGGCTTTGCCTTTTCTTGTTCATACTTTCAAAAACCTCAATAAAAACTGATTAAACATAAATCCAACTCAAGCATTGCCAACTCTAGATCCAGGGAAAGCCTCTTTGCAATGAGAGATGAGATAGGGTTCTTCAAAAGTGTTGATACAGTTGACCTATACTTAGGATGGGTCATCAATATCAGACCAATGGAGGTCCAACACCTGGAACCCCCAGCCTACCAGTTAATACCATGAGTCATGGCAGCCACAACTAGCATAGTGTACAAAGTTGGAAGCAGACAACAGAATGTACAGTGGCTGTTCCTGTTTACTGCAGCTTAGCTCCCATTCCACTAAATAGGGGCTCAATTGAAGTACCCTGGCACATCCACTACAAACATTGATGTGGTATTGATGAACTATCCTAAGAATGGGTCATCAATAAAGGGTATCTGTCTGGCCCCAAATTCCTCCCAAACCAATAACTGTGCCATAGAAGGGTCTTTAATAGAAGCAGAAATATATCTTTATGGACACAACCCGATGAAGAAATGCAAAGGTCTTTTTATGGCTATTCAAATCAGCCTGCAAGTACAAGACCCAATTTGCCTACAGACAGCCACAAGTTCTATGGTCCTCCTCTGGAATCAATGCTGCCCTTTTTGCTGTAAATTACATTTTCAGATTCTGCCTGTATCTCATCTACCTATAGGCAAATCTGGCAAGTCAGGACCTGCTCTCACTGAACTTGCCATAAAGAGATGATTATTCTTCATGACTGAATCACTTTGTAGCCACAAAGTTATGTTTCTGCTCCTATTAAAGGCCTCTACATGGCACCATTATTATAGGTTTGGATGGCAGTTTGGACCTGACAGACTCCCTTTAAATCCTAGAAAGCTTCTTTATATGTCAAATAACCAGAATGTTGTGATTAACATTATTCCCAATTACACATATCTACATTTATTGGCTACTACAGAAGCAGAAGACCTATTGCAAAATATCCGAAAACCCAATAATGTAATAAAGGTATTTCATTTTTCCAAATATCCTTGGAAACAATAATTCCCTTGGACTTATCACTGATGGCTAAC
The DNA here is from genome assembly GCA_947044405.1 of Leptodactylus fallax. Classification (NCBI taxonomy): domain Eukaryota; kingdom Metazoa; phylum Chordata; class Amphibia; order Anura; family Leptodactylidae; genus Leptodactylus; species Leptodactylus fallax. The sequence continues at coordinate 2,657,270 of CAMRHE010000137.1, read as the reverse complement.
ATCTCTTTGACTTGACTTGGTAAACTGGTGGTTTAAAACTCAAAGTCTTTAGGGACATGGATTTTGTTAAACAAATTGGAATAATCCCTAAATCCATTCTAGTAATTGTCCTTAAGAACTGGCCTGAGAACCATTATGAAAAAGCATGTGAGCATAAGAAAAAAAGAATGCAAACAACTGTATTCCTGGGAACAATAACTATTACATTTTGGATTTTTCTGACACATGTTCCACTGGTTTACAATGTGCACACTGTGCTTGAATGTGCAAATGTTACATTAAAATTTAATACAAAGTAAGTGACATCATTAAACTGGTAAGAATAGATCCCCTTATTCATCCTTCAAACAGAGGGCAAGGACAAACGTTCTGGTTTTCTTGATGCAGTTTTTGAAGCCAAAACTAGATGTGGATCATAAAAGGTAACAACTTACAGTATAAAGGGCAGATGGTACTTTTCCTTTTTTTTTTCAATTCACTCATGGTTTTGGCTTCAAAAACAGCATAAAAAAAACGTGATTGTGTGTCCTCACCCTAACCTATGCACAACTTTCAAACATGTGATGCCTTTTGACTGCCCATTATCGAAAGCTCTGGGCTGAATTCCTCATAAAAAAGAGTCACCTAGAAAGGCCATTTATTCTATTCACTGCCACCTACATTAAATGTTTTCTCACATCATCAAAGAAAAATTAAGTGTGATAATATGAAAAACAACTAATGTATATTTCTCAGGCACTGGCATCAATGCGATACAAAGAAACACTACATTCTGAACCATTTCTGGAGTACTAGAGTGACTAAATTGCCACTAAGTAGCAAAGGATAAAGGGGTACTCCAGGGCATCAATAAAGAAGAAAAAGTAAAAAAGCAACATCAAAACAGGTACTGCTACATCTGATGGTAACAGAGCCATTCCTTCCTTGTGACAACATAACCCTGTAACACATGTCATCACACTGATTCTGGCTCAGAAATGTGGTCACATGACTATATAACTTTATATACATACACTACCACCACATATACTAACTATATGTTTGTTCTGATTTTTTCAGCATTTAAAGTACGCCTAGAATGTTTAGAATAAATATTGGTATATGATATGTGGGATTTGTTTGTAAACAATTAAGAACAACATTTCCTTTTACCCTTCCTACAAAAGTAAAAAAAAACTATATGAGTATATACCGTACATCAAAAAAATAAGCAAATAAAATTTCCTGGTATGCTGCACAAGTTTCTATATATCGGCTACAATGCTTATTCTATTCTTCAATAAGTCTATATTCATACTAATGTAACCACTTTTTGAAAAAATTGGGAGTAGCAGCATAGAAATCCAGGTGGGCCAGTGAGGGGATGCCTAGGCCTTTCAGATTTACTATAAGGCTGAGGCCCCCACATTGCGGAAATGCAGCTTTTTTTGTTGCAGATTTTGCTGCGTTTTTTTGAGCCAAAGCCAAGAATGGCTACAAAAGGAATGGGAAATATATAGGAAGATCTTATACGTCTACCTTCTGCTCAATCCACTCTTGGCTTTGGCTAAAAAAAACGCAGCAAAATCTGCAACGAAAAAAGCCTCAGCCTAGCTCACACCAGGAAACTGGGCCAAGTTCTGCCATAAATGTACGTAAATCCCTGACTGGTGTAAATTTAATTTCTGACACAAGTCCTCCCATAAAGTGTCTGAATTATTACTTCTTACTGCCTTTATTCCCTCTTAAGGCTGGGTCCCCACATGGTGTAAACGTTGCAGTGGAAAAAAATGCTGCGTTTTACAGTCACAGCAAAGTGCATAGGATTCTAGCTAATCTCATCCCCACTTTGTGGTAAAATACGGCGCACAGCAGACATGCTGCGATTTCCAAAACCGTCTCAGTTTTGGAAATTGCAGCATGTCAATTATACCTACAGAAATGCCAGCGGTTTCCAATAGGTATAACTAAAGCAAAAAGTCTGCAGAGGGAACCTCTGTGAACTTTTTGTGCAAAGCGTTGTGGGAAAAACCGCAAAGAACTGTGGGACGCTACGTGGGGCCTAAGCCTAATAATTCTGGCTCAACTTGAGCCAAAGTGATTAAGACCAGTACGTCAAAATAAATCGGTCCCAATTTGTTTTAAAAATGGCCATGTGCTAGCCTTTCAAAAAACTTCAGTCACATACCATTTCACGTTCATGTATAAAATATGTACACTCCTCCATCATTTTTTCCATTTTTCAGCTCAGTTATATAAAAAAACAGCAGAGCTGGATTCGCCGTCAAGAATCCGTTTTTCCAAACGGACAAAAAAGTCCTGCATGTAGGATTTTTTGTCCGTGGAAAAAAACGGACTTCTGACGGATTGGGTGTAAACAGACACAAATGGACACTAACGGACACAATATAAAAACCCATTGAAATGAATGGAAATTTTAACGGATTTCTGACGGTTCAGCTAGTGTCCGATGCTAAAATCTTGTAACGGACAATAGCTACTATGGACACTACTGACGGTCACCAACGGTAGTGTGAATGCCCCCTTACACTCCAAAGCTTATGTAAGAAAGGCAGTTCTGGAGCTCAGCTGCTCTGGCTACTAAATGCTGTACAGACTAGTGAAAAATCATGAGCCCGTGCAATTATTTACAACTCTAATCAGCCTTTCATAGTTACATCTGTTTCTGAGAAAGCTGGGTTACAATCAATAAAGTGCCATTACAGCTTTCCATCTTCTTTTTTTCAATGCATTTGCCAAGTACTCATGAGATGTTCAAATAATATGTTTTTATAGAAGGATGCTAAAAGTATCTTTAGAAGTATCGATTCTTCTGATTCACCACTGCTGTTGGCACAGGTATCTTCCATTTACCTGAGTAAGTTCCCTAAGGATAAGGCCCCACATAGCAAATCACAGCTAAAAAGCACTTTGGGAAAAAACACAGCGGAAACGCATCATTTTTCATTGTGTTTTTTTCTGCGTTTTTCTCTGTGGATTTTCTTCCCTTATTAAATTTATAGGAAAACAGCTTATGCTTCTACAGCTAAAATTGACATGCTTTTGACATCCGTTTATGAAAACACAGCTTTTCCGCAGCATTTATTTCCCATTATGTGAGGATGAGATTAAACAAAATCTTCACTTTACCTGAACTGTAAAACTCAGCATATTTTTTTGCTGTGTTTCCACAAAGGCTATGGCCCCACGTTGAGGAAACACAGCAGAAAAAAGTGCTGCTTTTTACAGTACCAGCAAAGTGAACGAGAATTTGTTTAATCTCATCCATATGAGGAAAAAAAAGAGCTGCAGAAAAGCTGCATTTTCAGAAACGCATGTATTTTTGAAAAACACATGTCAATTTTAGGTGCGGAATCACAAACATTTTCCCAATAGATTTAATAAGGATGAAAAACTGCAGACAAAAACGCACCAATAACTCAATATAAACTGCCACTGAAAAAAAATGCAATTCATATTCACAGCGTTTTTTTACGCAGTGTTTTTTAGCTGCATTTCACTACGTGTGGACTAAAAGCCAGGAGTGGATATAGAAGAAGGGAGAGGTACAAGTGCTTCTTTAATAATTCCTATTACTTTTGAAGCCACTCTTAGCTTTGGCTCAGAAAAACACAGCAACATTTGTATCAAAAATGCAACTTTTTGTGTGGCCCCAATCTTATATTAGTATTAGATGACTTTGTAATATGATTTTTAAATAAAGGTTTTTTTCAGGCTTAATAAATAATAAACAATCATTTAGGTAGGTCATCAATTGAAGATTGTGGGGGTCAGACACACAGGGCCCCTGTCAAGCAGCTGTTTGAAGTAACTTCAGGGTTCAAATGAACACTACAGTCTCTTCACTACTTGACAAGCATAGTGCCGTACATTGGTATAGTGGCTGTTCTTGGTATTGCAGTTCAGACCATTACAGGTCATGCAACCGATGAACTGGCTTTTGAAGCGGAAGCAGCAATCACAGAGAAAACCCCTTGAAGAATATCAGATCCGACTAGTTATGTAGTTGACATACTATTCTGTTCACTCTGGGGGGAATTTATCAATCCCTCTATGCCAGTTTTCTGATGAAGCGGAATGCTATTGTGGTGAACATTCGGCGCAAGGCCCTCTCTTGCAAAAAACGTATGCCCCATGCCCCACTCGGCACCTCACCTACGAGAAGGGTTTGCAGTAGGTAATCCTAGTGCATTGTTTCTGTGATACATTCCCACTTGTTGAGCTTCGGTGATATAGAAAATGATACAGGTATATCACTACGTAACTAGACAGATTTGACGTGCTCCACTTAAGAGGACAAGCTTATTCCTGGTCACATGAACCAGCTGTGGACCAGATAAGAGCAGATAACTCACAAATGCAGTAAGAAGATTATCTTTGCTACAATTTACATCAAGTGATGGCCAGGGAATAACATTTTTTGTGGGAGTTCTACTTTAACAGAAAGTTTAAAGGGACAATAAAACGAAATATAAAAAGAAACACATATAACAAAATGTCCACAGATGATCTCGCAAGGTTTTCAGAAAGCTACAGAAACACATGGTTATACCGAAATCTTCCAGATCCAGATCGGCTAGTGTGCTCCAGAATGAGATGCATGCTTAGGTGGGCTTAGTTACCATTAACTAGAAAGGGACACTGTTAGGCTTTATTCGCATGTATGTTTTTATCCAAAATACTGATACATTGATTTACAAAGTAAAAACAGAGTGAAGAAATCAGGCGATACCTTTTAGAGGTAAAAGGTATCGCCTGATTTCTTCACTCTTCCACTACTTTCAATGGCTAACACGGTACAACATTATACTAAAGTAAAAACAGAGACCTGCTTTTTTTCGTCTATTTTACTGATCCCGCATGGCCATTATAGTCTAAGGGTCAGTGAAAAAAAAAAAAAACAGGCAGCATACAGAAGTCATTTGTTTTCTATCCATATTTCAGTGACCAAACTCAATACCAAGTGTAGCATTTTTTTTCTAAAATAGGTGGATCCATTTTTCACATACAAATGATTCACTGACAAAAGTGCATAAAATTAGTATGTCCATTTTGTAAGGCTGGTTTCACACTATCATTGTATCATAGGATGACAGCAACGGACATTAAACTGTTGCAGAGAACAGACACAGACTGATCCTGTGTCCATTCCCATTGACACTAATGTAAACAACGTGAAGGAAGCTATCTTCCATCATGTTTGGTTACCTCTGTAATGGAAGCAGGATGCAGGAAACACTGACCTATGTAAAAAACAGATGTATGAATAAGGCCTTAGTTGAATGTTTAAATCAGGAATTACACCTGAAGCAGGTGAGTTTTATAGATTTGTTGTTTTCAGTTACTTTTCGTGTGTTTTTTATTTTCAGTATGTTTGTGCAAGGCCTGCTACACACAACTGTATGCAGTCTCTGGATCAGTAAAAACGGCACGAATGACACGCAGATTGTTATCCGTGTGTCATCCATGGTTTTCACTGACCCATACAATCAAATGAATTGACAGCAATTACGAACAAGTATAGGACCTGCTCCATATTTTGCAGCTCTTCAATTCGTCCCAAACACACAGCCACAAAAACTACAGCTGTGTGTCTGGGCCCATTGAAATGCATGCTCCCGTACTTTGATCCACAATTGTGGATCCGTAATCGCGGATGAAATGTACGTTTGAGTTCATGCGGTCTCAAAGTTAGGATTGGAGATTCTGATTTACAATGAGGCCTGTTAGGTCCCTCCAAACTCTATTAAACTGGAAAGAAGAAATTGCGATGCATGCAATGCTATATATGCCACAATCTGGAATTGAGGAAGGGTATTACTGTATTTAGGCAGATTTAGCAACTGCTTCACAGAATCCTGAAGGTAAAATATGCCTATTTGTGGTTCAGTTTAGGCATGAAAAGGGGCATTAACATTGGTAGTTCTCAAATGTAGCTATATTCAGTGTAAAATAGAACACTGCTGGAACTGTTATTATACCTATTTAGTAGTACTGATAACTTAGGAGAGCCCTTCAACCAATATTACCAAGTTTATATTGGTCCAGGTTTATTAATAGCTAGACAATCAGTTCTGAAAATGCACCACCAGCTTTATCACATTGGCTGATGCTGGATGATAAATCTAGCGTATGTTTAGAGTATCTAGTCTAAATTTACACCACCCATTAGCTGGTTTACTTTAAAGGGGTTATCCACCTTTTATCCATAAGGCCATCAATTTTAGACTGGAGGGTGTCTATCTGTTAGACTCCAGCAGAACAGCTGTTTCTCAGAGCACGGAGCTCCCAATACTGTTATCATGCCGGGCACTGCGTTGCTCACTTGCCATACTTTAATAGCAGCTGTTATTGGTACTGCAGCAGTGTCCCATTCACGTTTAAGGGAAACCACTGCCCACAATTGCTGCTATCAAGAATACAGCTAGTGAACAGTGCGGAGACTGGCATGTAAGCAATCTGGCCACATTTTGTCACATTTAAGTTCTGCCCACTTATTCTCAGAAGCCATGCCCACATGTCTAGCAAGTCAAAAAGATTTAACCTGAACCTAGATGCGCCAATATAAATTGGGATGCGCCAAGATGTGCCTAAAATATTTTACATTTACACCAGAGTCTAGTCATAACCACAATAGTATATGTGCCCTATTTTGAGGACTAAAACCATCCTCCTTTATCTAAATGTAAACATGGCTGCCTCCTACACGTGGCCCTTGTATTTTATTTTTCAAGTTTTGAAAGTGTGATATAGGCCAGAGGAGAAGTAATAAAAAGGAAGGAGATGATTCAAGGTTTTGGTTGCTCTTTTTTTATTTTGCTTGTATTCTATTTTTAGTGGACTAGCATGACAGGGGACAGTTCAAATACATATATTTACTTGCATGTTTTTTATTTTAAAGGAAATACTCTTTAAATATTCATGAATTACCCAATTTGGCCCATTGCTTGTATGAACATTTATAACAATCAGACTTCCATAAGAAACGGGCAGATATAGATCACACACAGTAATCCCAAATTAGAAAATACGCACAAACATCAGTGCGATCCACTTAATAATTATGTATACCAAAAGGAAAAATCTACACAAATTTCTGGATATGCATCATAAATAACATAACATTACTAGGAAATGAGGACCTAAATGATGTAGATAATGCACCTTGGCAACAGTTCTGGTAGTTAATATAATTCACTGTAGCATGTAATCATGAATAACTTATGACACAGGGTGGTCTGAGGATGGGGACACTGGGGCAAACACTAGGTCCTGTCCAATCAAATAAAGCGTCTAGTAGTATTTGTTTCTTTATTCTGACACTGGCAGCATTGGCACTACAGAACCTAAGATAAAGAATAGGGACAAAGGCCAGAAGGGACAGGACAAAAAGAACCAAAGCAATGCGAGAGATAACATACTAAAAGAGAAACAAACAGAGACAAGGATAAAAGAGATGGGACATTGACACAAATCAGATCTGAAAGCAGATTAAGACAGAGAACTGAGGAGGAAAATGGCACATGGAAAATAAGAGACTGTGACATAACTCCTTGTAAAGATGATGGCGAAGACAATGTAAGAAGAGGGGTCAAATGGTCTAGAAGACAGAAGAACCAATGGCAGACATTTAAAGCATTACTTTTACATAAGACCACTGAAAGATACCAATACAACATTGTATGTCATGGCTGCTTTGGAAACATAGTTGCTTGGCCTTGATGTACATTTAACAATAGTTGACCATATCATTCTCCAGAGTAAAAGGTGGAACATAGTTATCTTCTAACTAGCATACATGGAGATTGACCTACAAAACTATCAGAGATGTCAACACCACTAACCATTGTATTTATCAGGACATGTCTGAGACCCAGAAAAGAAAACATAGGCAGCCCCTACCCATCATTTGGCTACAGGGTGGGACCCTTAAATGATAAAGTCACCAACACAGGGCTCAGTCATGTTTATTAAAATCAAGCCTATAGACCAGGACAAGAGAAAGAAATGATGGTGGCCACCCAATATCTATCTCAGGATGATACACCTACCATAGATGGCAACAGTGCAAGATGAAGAGTTTATATTTATCAGCATCAAGTCAATGGCACAGTATAAAACATGATATAATGGGTGACCATTACCTATCCCAGGCTAGAAGGCATGAAAATCAATGCTAAAGCTACCTTTGATGCCAGCAACACAAAATGCATTTTGTGGCCCAGTCTAAACATAGGTGCTATAACTACACATGCTTATTTTAATATGGGGGCTGCATTAGAAATACATAGCAATAGGGAATTACTGTAGCTTTCATTTCCAGCTGCTACATCACACACATCCAGAGGTTAGAGGGTCTGACAGAAAGCTATGGCGTACAAAATCACCGTGTTACATGAGACGCTACATCTAATAGTCAGCTAGCCCAATACCAAGTCTCTATACACAATGCACACACAGACACAATATATACACAGCTAAATATACACCAACCAGTACCGATAGATGTGCACTGGCTATCGATCAGGGAAATAACACATTATACTGTAAGCTCATACAGGCCAGCAATAGATAGATAGATCTGGGATGGATAGATAGATAGATAGATAGATAGATAGATAGATAGATAGAAAGATCAGGGATAGATACATTAGATAATATTAGATAAAGGGGAGATAAGATAAGATAGATAGATAGATCTGGGATAGATACATTAGATAGTAGATAACATTAGATAAAGGGCAGATAAGATGGATAGATAGCATATTACTGTACATGCCATATACAGCTGTATACAGTCACACTCACATACACACATATATATATATCTATATATATATCTATATATATATATATATATATATATATATATATATATATATATATATATATATGTCTATACTGTAGCTCCAGTCACTGCACTCACCTTATATCATGTCTGCCTCACAGAAGTGTCTTCATATTGACTCTTAGGTCGGGCTGGAGCAGAGTATACAGGACATTGGCAATGTATATAGCGCTGGGATAGAGCTATATCTGGGTGCCGGTGTATACAGCGAGTATCACTTATGTGCGCAGCTCCAGTACATAGGCGTCATTCAGGGCAAGCATCCCTCGTACCCGCAGAGCCGGCTACCACCCCAGTCCATGGCAGGTCCAGGCACAGAGGCTGCACAAGATGCTCTCAGGACAGGGCATGTGGTATCACAGAGCCCAGTGAGGGGCACCACACGCAGCTCTCCTGCCAGCACTCATGCCACAGCTCCACAGTCCTTCTTCCCTCTCGCAGGTGGAATATGATGGCGGGGGAGGAGGCTGAGCAGACTTGCAATAATCACATGGATCTTCCCGGCATCCTGCCGCACAGTGCTAATCTCTTCCTGTCTGCTGCTCCTTCTCTCTTAATTCTGGGTATCAGGGGTCCCTGTGTATGAGGAGCTGATGTCTCCGTGTCCTTGTGAGGAGGAGAAGGAGGAGGAAGGCTTGTCTGCTTCTCCCTCCCTATCTTATCCTTTATCTGGCAGACTGGTCCAGCTGCTGCCCCTCCCAGCAACTGCTGACTGCAGAGATGTTGTGTTTCATCAGCGTGTGCATTCTGTGTCCTGAGCGCCCATGTCTTGTGGGCCTTGTCTTCCTCAGGACAGGGCTTTACTAGCAGTGCACATAGGGTATGGCAGCTTATGTGCAGAGCACTGTGGTCATAGTATGCATGAGCTCTTACAGCATCACCTTATTGTCAGTGTATAGTATGAGCACTGACTACACGTAACACTTATAGATAGATATTCTGGGACAGTTCTACATACACACTTATAATTATTATTGTCAGTGCTCAGGGCAGCCATGTTCCTGTCACTCCTAAGGGCTGTCCCTTTGCTTCTTCGTCCTTGCACTGCCCAGGGCCTCTGCCCTTTGCATGTATTCCCCTCAGGTCCTAGTCTTCCTCCTAACCACCTGACATTCTCCTATAAGAGAAAGTTAGAGCTTCCTGACAGAGAATCTGCATGTTATAGATGTGAGTTTCCTATTTTCTACACTTCCTTGAACTGCCCATTTAATTTCCGTGTATTTATTCTCTGTCATGGATCATCAATTGCCAACAATTCTATTGAGGCCGGCATAATAGCACACAGCCATAACATTGAGACAGCAGTCTGTCAGCATTGATGAGAGACACACTCCATGGTGTCTCTGCTCAGCTTTTATAGACAGAGCTCCACGTCTGATGAATTGGCATGCACCATGCTGACATTTAACAAAACTTTACATGAATATATAGTACAGAAGATTATAAGAAATTTTGTAATATATCTTGTTAGAGCTAAATGCTTCTTTCTACTCTTTTCAGGCCGCTTCACCTCCCTCTGCTAAAATAACTTTCACTCTGAAAATCGCTGCTCTATCTGTCTGGAGGGGGACTGCAGGTCACATGACTTAGATGACCAAGCTCTGTGAAATTCAGTGGCCAGTTTTCTGGTGTGAATTAAGTTAAATTTGTTGGGCCAAGACATATTGCCCCAGCCTGCCTTGTTCTCTGTCAAATGGGGCACAAAAGTAGTTACAGCCTTCTAATTACAGTATACTTTCCCGTCTATATGGCCAGTGCAATATAGACTATCTTGCACAACTATCACTGTGGACCCATTGTTAAACAGCAGGTATTTTATATACCTCTCCTCAATCCAGTATCGTTCTTCCATGTTCTGCTGGCATGTGCATGTAGCATATTTCATTCAGGGAACCCCTAGTGGCCTATATAAATGAGGTAGGGGCCTCCAAACCATTGCTTGAGTATAAATTGTAGTTTTCTGGTTACTGCCTCTAGCTGCTATATCTGTCTTTCCAGCTTGTGTGTGACCCAGCTTGGATTTGGTTGCACCCCTCTCATTTAACCCATGAAGATCAAGAATGACTGTCTCAGAGGCTCAGAGTACCTTCCTTCAAGATATCACCTTGTTCATGTTTGAAAATGTGTCAAAATGTTATCTACAGTCTCTGACTTTCTCCCATCCTTTGCAACCTCAACAACTTTCAGATTTTTCTACTTCATTCCCTGAATAGATTCTCCAACTTTCCAAAGTTTTACAAACATTTGGATAGATTCTTACCCTGTGAATTTGAGGTCTATCAAATCCTGTATTTTAGCATGTTTGGGAAAAAACATTACTACTCAATTGACTGAAAAGGATAGGATCTTGAGGGATATCCTTGGTCAGTATTTCCCTGTCTGGATGAGGTTATCCACTATCAGCTATGGTCAGGCTTTACAAAAACATTATAGCTCTAAAGTACACTATTTTTGTAACTTCCATAAAAGTGAATGGGAGTTATGGAAACAATGTGGCTAACTGTTTTACGCTGTTTCCATAACTCTGTTTCACTTCTATGGTAGTTATGGAAACAGCAAAGCCAGGAGACCGAGCATTGCTGAGACTATAAGTCTAAGTAGTCAAAGATAAGCTCCTTCATTAAAGCTGTGGACAGCAACTGTCTGCTCACCAGTACTTAATAGTGGCAGAAATTTCTGTCTGCCACTGTGGAGGGACTGTGTGGTACAGTCCATCATACTGGAAGTAAGGAAGCTATGCTTAAACTCCTGTACATTTTGTGAAAGTGAGAGTTACATAACCTAGCAAAAGAAAAAGATTCAGATAGAAAGGAATAGCTAAGTAAGGTAATACCAGTTTAACTATACATATATTGGGTGAATAGGTTCATAATGTATGGGGAAAAAAAAATCACCAGCATGCTTCTTTAAAAAATATATTGTTATCTGAAAGAGAAAATAATTGTAACTGCCACTATAAAGGAGTTGACCAAGGAGGCAGGGTACTGGTACAAACTGCATACTCCCATTCCATCCTATGTTCCACCAGTAGATTTGCTACATTGTTGTGGCAACCAACTAGGATTGCTTTAATTGTAGGGCTGCACTGTACCCTATGATAGTGGGGGCGCACTGACATCTGCCTAGGGTCCAGTAGACAGTCTCGTATTTTGGATGCTGTGTGAGGCAGCATGTCCCGATTTCAACTCTATCTGCATACTCAGGACAAAGAGTTGAATAAATGGTGGAGCAGGGAACTGTCAGCTCCATGCTCTATCATTCTGTCTGCTGCCTGGCACGAGTAGGCGTGATACAATGATGTTGCTGCACTGAATTGTAGACCTGACACTGTGATAGAAACCTGCAGACTCCTCTATATGAATGTGGCTAGGCAAGTAATTTTTATTTATTTTCCGGACATTTCCATTTTGGGAGTCACTTAATAGGCATTATACTTTTTGAGTGCCATTATGGGTGAATTATACTGTGTGGGAGCTTCTGAGGAGGAATTATACTGTGTGGGGGGCAGTAAGATGCATTATACTGTATGAGGGTTACTATGGATGTATAAGACTGTGTGCAGACACTCAGGGAACAATATTCTTGTGAGGTCGATAATGGGGCAGCATCGTGTGTGAGAACCCTCATAAATATTTTGGCTCTCCCACTTTTCCAATGTATGCATGAAACAGAGTAGACCCAAAAAGAATGTACTTTCAGATGAATTATATAGTTCACCCACCAGCAGAGGGAGGTTATTGGGATAAATTGCAGATAGATATCCATCTATCGAACTATTTACAATATGGTGCAGATGTGGAAAAATGCTGCAAAGTAAGAATGCTTTCAGAAAGTGTTAATTGTTTATTTTTGTCAATTAACAAAATTAAGTGAATGAACAAAAGAGAAATCTAAATTACATCAATATTTGGTGTGACCACCCTTTGCCTTCAAAACAACATCAGTACTTTTAGGTACAGTACATTTGCACACAGTTTGCAAACATTTTACTTTTGAAAGTATTCTTACTTTACAGTATTTTTCCACACCTGCCTAAAACTTTATCTCAATAATGAGATATTACTCCAATCCTAATTTGGGAGATGATGCTCAGGTGACTGCTATGGCACATCTGGTTAGGGAACACCAAGAAGTCTATGAAGTGAGACATTTGTATGCAGTACCAGCATTATTTCATATTTATGTTCCTGTGAGGCTTTAAAATTACTTACCATAAAGGAGTATTCCAGTAACAAAAAGTTACCCCCTATCCAAACGATCAGTGGGGATCTGACCATTGGAACCCCCACCGATGACAAGAGTTTGAAGATTGGTCAGCTTGTGACACAGTATTCATTTCAATGGGACTGCCGGATATAGCCAAAAACATAGCACTTAGTGCCACTGAAATGAATAGAGCAGGGTTCTGCCTGACCTGCCACTCTATTCAAACCAGGGTGCCAGAGTTGCCACTGAATAGTGTGGGTCCCAGTGGTTGGACCTACATTGATGAGCAAGGTACCCCTTTCCCTTCATCAATGACTATGCAAGAGATCTTACTGGCTATATATGGATGGAGTAACCTAGGGTTTACTTGTGGACAGTCTCAGATCCGTGACTTATATGGGGGATAAGATGCTCCGCTTTCCCAGGAAGGTGTGTTTTAGAGATGTACATCCTTTATCTGAATAGTCAGTATGGTGTATGACCATTCAGAAGGGGTGAAGCTATCTACTTAAAACGAACGGAAACCTCACTGAACATGCTTGTATCAATGCCAACAGACTGCTGTGTCTAGCATGCCACCCTACCTGTTTACCTTTGGTGATCCATATCACAGAACAAACAAGAGGAAATTATTCAGGCAGTGCAGTTGTGCTAGAAGGTGTAGAGAATGTGATATAAAATTTCCCCTTTATTTCCTTAACCCCTTTATGAAGGACATCTAACTTTCTCCTAGGGAATGTCAGGTGCTAAGGAAGAGTAATTGGAACTGAAAGGAACAAATTTAAAAGAGCAGGGACAACACAGAGATGGAGAAACAAATGGACAGTAGCACAGCATTGTTCCTTTGGATATTTTAAAACCTGTACTTACAAATACAATCACAAAATACAGGCATTTTATTTTAATGTAAAGCAATGTTAGACTAGTTCACCAGAGGAGTATCTTACAATAAAAGTCACTCTCATAGGAGAATTAGCACAATTATACATGGTGACTGGTTAACGTTTAAGAGGATGTTCAGCCTAAATTTTTTTTTAATTAGGCCAGGGGAGGTGAAAAAACAAAACAAAAAAAAAACATACCTGTTCCCGGTGCTCTGGTGTCCTCCCAGTGCAGTCCGCTCTTGCTGCTCGGCAGTCTTCTCTTGCGGGAAGTCCTCGCTGGCTGTGACGTCCCATGTCCCTTCTGCTGAGGCCGCTGTTTAGACTGGACCATGCTGGGAGACACCGAACCACAGAGGACAGGTGAGCATGTTTTTTTTTTTGTTTTGTTTTGTTTTTTCACCTCCCCTGGCCTAAATAAATAAAACAATAAATTATCCAGGACAACCCCTTTAAGGTTAACTGTAAGAAAAATTATGTGGCCTAAATATTAGAGCTGTCTCTCCTCAAGGCAGCCCGCAACAGCTGTTTTGACTCGTCTACCTAAACAATGTTTTTGGACTTACTTGGATCCAATTAACTAGATAATAGGTGAACATTCTTGTTCACATCGCAAGGCCACATGTGAAAATGTCAGCAATTAAGGAATTAGCAGTATACATATATGCCATGGGATAACAATATAATAGTAATTAATTAATAGTATATACTATAATGATTATTTTTCTTTAGCCCTGTGTTAAGAGTTATTGTTTTTTCATTTTTTTTATAAATAGTCCAGTTAAAAATAATTGTATTTTGTAATATATATCATATAATCAGATAAAAATTCTCATTTTATCAGCCCTTTCCTGCTTTCTAAACTGCTTATTTCACTGCTTAGACCCATCTTCAGCAAAGATGGATTAGAGCTCAGGCAGATCATGATACATAGATGTCTATGAAGATGGTAGTGGGAGGAGCAGGAGCCCAGTGAGTGTAAGGTAGGGTTCACACTACCGTTGTTGTCCGTTCTGATAGTGTCCGTTAAAAAAAGAAAACCAAAAAAAAAAAAAACGGACACCTATCATAACAGACATTAACGGACAGTAACTGATGTTAATGTGTCCGTTTTTTTAACTGATCCAATTAATGGATTAGTTAAAAAAAATGGACACATTAGCATCAGTTAGTGTCCGTTTTTTAACACTGTCTGTTTTTTTAACACTGTCCGTTTTTTGGGTTTTTTTTTTCTGCTTTCTGAGCATGCGCAGGAAAAAAAACGGACATAAAATAACGGACAGTAACTGATGGCTATCAGTTACTGTCCGTTATAAGTCCGTTACCCGTAGACTTCAATGTTAAAAAAATAACAGACACTTGCTGTCCGTCAAGAATCCGTTTTTTTCAAACGGACAAAAAGTTTTGCATGTAGGATTTTTTGTCTGCGAAAAAATAACGGACTTCTGACGGATTTGGTGTAAACGGACACAAACAGACACTAACGGACACAATATAAAAACCCATTGAAATGAATGGAAATTTTAATGGATTTCTGACGGTTCAGCTAGTGTCCGATGCTAAAATCTTGTAACGGACAAGAGCAACGAACACTACTGACGGTCACCAACGGTAGTGTGAACGCCACCTAAGATAACAGTAAGTGTGTAGCAGAATTCTATCAATTCTGTTAGTTTTAGTAGTACTGAGCAGTACAGATGCAAAAATAGCTCTGGTGAGATAGATATCTTACCGTTATTTGCCTGTTTTTCTTTGCTATTCAGTTACACCTCATTTCTTCCTCTCCTCTAGAAATTGCAGCCTGTCTTCAGTAAAGATTGATCTGGCAGTGAATTGAACAGTTTAGCTAGTAGGAGAGGACTGATAAGAAGAGATTGTAATATAGCTTTTCAGAGAAAAATGCTTCTAAGTTTCTTATAGTCACCCAAACTATTCATTTAGGCAAAACTTTTTAAGTGTGATCATTGATTGCGAGGAGTGAAGTCAGAGTCCACCTTGTGGAGAACACTGCCTCTGTAAGGATACCATAAGAGTCAAGTGTGTGTAAATAGCTGCAGTGGTACGATATGGCTGCTAAATGGTACTGGTGCACAACTAATGCAGAGTTCTCTTCATAAGCAAAGCACAGAAAAACAGCGAGGTAAGTCCCACTGCGTACCACAGAGCCACCAACCAGTCCCGAGATTAGGCTTAGCGATGAAATTAACAACCAAACCCAAGGCAATAACCATTCGAACCATTATGAAACTGTAAATATGTTAATAGATGCTATTTTGTTGTGAGAGACTGTGAAAATATAGTGTTTCAAGGTATTGTGCTCTACTATGGAGTTACAGTATGTAAATAATGTGTACAATAAAAAATGTTTGTGTTGCTACCGAAATAGGGAAACTTAAAGGGGTTGTCCAGACAAAATGTTTATTTGTTAAATAGGCCGAGGGAAGGTTAAAAAAAAATATATATACTCACCTTTCCCAGTGCTCCAGTGCCTCCCAGCATGGTCCGGTCCTCCTGGTCCCTTGTTATCTTCTGGCAGAAGTCTCCGCAACATGTGACCACTAAGGCTAATCAGTGGCCTCAGTGAAAGGCACATGACATCACTATCTGTGACGTCCTGGTGTCTTTTCCTGAGGCCGTTGATTGGCCTCAGCAGTCACGTGTGGCAGGGTCTTCTGCTGGAAGATAACAATGAACCAGGAGGAGTGCTGGGAGGCACTGGAGCACTAGGAAAGGGGAGTATGGTTTTTTTTCACCTTCCTTCAGCCTAATTAATATATAAAAATTTGTCTCTTTTTCACCATTCAAATGAAAGGTAGTCCTGTAGCAAATTTACTGTAAATGATTACATCTTTAAGAGATGTGTTAGGTTCAGTTGCATCCAGATCTGCATAGGGAATAGGCACTTTTGCATCACAGTTTTATTCCCTCTGCAGGTATGGACAGACTTGCATAGGCCAATAAAAGAGAACCCATAGTTTTACTGCTGGAGTAAGGCCAGAAACAAAATTTTGTAATATGGTACTAGCCATGGGTGTTAGCAATAGTCACTGATATGTGTTTGTCTTATAGCTTTTGTAATGTGGTCAATGAAAATAAAGGTCCTTTATGAATAGTAATTATGCATGCATTAACCCTAGATATAACTTGAGTGCAGCTTTGGATTTATGACCCAATCCTGATGCATCTCTCTTAAGCAACATGTTCCTGGCCATTACGTATTGATCCTCCCCTGGTTCAGGGCTGTCAATGCATTTAGAATTATGGTTCATCAGTTCAATATCTTGATGCACTATGGGTATCTGTGAAAGGTTTGAGGAGTTTTTTATTATTACTTTTATTTGCTATTGTTATTGCAATCCATAGCATTGAATCATGCACTTTCCACAATTCTGTTAAGCAGTACTTTCTAAAATGATTACCAAAAATTATTTCCAGTTTTTCATTTGCATTCTGCATTTGCATCAAGGTTACTTCTAGGTTCAGCATTTGCTCATTACAAAGCTTTCACTTTTAAGGCTCATTCAGACAAGTGCTCAGTAGGCTTTTAATATTTTACTTATGCAGTTCAGATGAATAGTGTTTAAATGTGCTTTTACAGTTCAAAAATGTTTTTGGAAATGGGGCAAAATGTTGAAATTATCAACACTTCCAAAAACATATTTATGCAGAACATAGCTATAGCAAATATGTGTACTGTTACAATGTCTGAATCATAACAAAAAAGCAAACTTTGCTAGTATGCATTAAGGAGAAAATATCCTAGTGACTAAAGTGCTGCTGTTGATGTTGTAACATCTAAAAGGATGAAACTGTCCCCCGCTAGCGTGGAAAAAATTACTTTTGTCAAAATTAATCACGCATGAGTCCATGAGGATTTTCACTCACCTCTGGCTGATGCCTCCGAACAGTGATGCCACCATCTCCCTTTATCATCATGTTCCATTTACTGTACTGTACTGCTGATGCTGCCTGCTTCTTTTAATCAGCTACCAGCACTGCCACCACTCAGCCAGACATGTCCTACGGCCTGGTGCATCATATTATGCCCTGCTCACTGCCACACATGTTGCCACAGCTAACACCACTCAGCCAGACATACCCTGCGGCCCAGTCCATCATATTATGCCATGCTGCACTGCCACACAGGTTGCCACAGACACTGCCACCAGTAAGCCAGATATGTCCTGCGGCCTAGTCCTTTACATTCCACTATACCAAACTGTCGATGCCACAGTGTTGGCATCAAAAAACCACAACCATTTTGATTTCACATCTGCTCCGATGAAGGATAACTTTTGTTGTTTGTTTTTTTTTTTTTTTTTTTTTTAAATTCATCACTTTTTAACTTGACTCGTAGCCACAAATTTGTCTTGCAAATAACAATAAGCCTGTAGCACTTTCAAGTCATCAAAACCAGCAAATTTTTCTACAAAAGTATCGCTTTTCACAATGTAACCACACCGTGAGTCTAAAAAACCGCAGGAAAGCGCCTTTCCGTAATAAAGGGATAATTTTTGGAGCGTTTTATATGTCAAAATAAGTAAAAACGGGAGTGGGCCTCAGATTTTTTGTACTATAGAGCATGTATATGTACTTGCATACTAGACCTCTCACCATCTCTTGACTATGTTATGGGTGGAGAAGGAGCTGGACTACGCTCGGCTCCCGTCACAGGGTGTGTTTTGGTTTCCCCTCCCCTGTAGGGATGAGGCCTCCTCTCTCTCCCGCTCCTACACACCCTAACCATGGTGTTTTGGTGTTTGCGAGATTTGCCTCTGTCATTCGGCCACGAATCTTGTCTCTGTCCCGGGGTCGCTCACACCCCTAATGAATAGCTCCCTCCTCTCATCGCCCATGTCTTCACTCCCCCATCTACCCTTGACCCGACTCCACTCCCACGTCCCTGAGAAGTTTTGACTCTTGCAGGGTTGGAGCCTTTATCTGCTCTGACTGAGGTACTGGGTTCCCGACCAGGGAGGTGGCTTTGCTACTTTTAACTATGGAGCTATGTTAAGTCACTTGGCCCTTTGACTGCACTGACTGTACCCCTTTATCTGTTCGTCTCGTCCTCTTGCTGGCGCTGCGAGCAGGTCAGAGGGCACTATGCTCCATGTTTGGTGGGGATACCCCTGGGTCAATGTCCTCTGGAAAGATGTTTTTCTTCTGAACAATGCTGTGTGTTGGCTATCAGTGGACCCTACATAAACGAGACCTTCTGTCGATCATACCACCAGGCCAACTCTCAAAAATTAAAAAGGGTCTATTGAGATATTTTTTTGTGGGCAACCCGGCAAGTTATACCTCGGTTGTGAAGGTCGACTGAGGCCCCGTCTTGGGCTATGTGGATAGAGGCCTTAAACCATATTAGATGTATGGAGGAGCTGAGAGAAGTTACTCCTGCTAGTCAGACTATGGTTAATTCTATCTGGATTGGGGTTCTGTGGTGTTGTGTGAGGGGGTCTCCCATTTTGCTCAAACGTGTCTCTGGGTAAGCTGATATTATTCTATAGCTGACTATATTTACTAGGCTGGTTGTTATTTATGCAGCTTTATTTATATTTGCACTATCCGTCAGCTCACTTTTATACTTACCTTGTGTTTTGTATTATATATTTCCCAGTTTGTCTGTTATAAATGGTATGATTTATTGGATTTAAATTAGATTACAGTACAATTTTATCACCTCATGGTAGATTTCTCCCCCCCCCCACCACTTGTTTCTACTTGTAGTATGGAGATGGGTCATATTTTATGCATCTCGCCTGTCTATATATTTGTACTGTTGTATATTGCCCAAAGTTGAAATTTACATATTTTGTTGTATTTAATAAAGATTTATATTTTTTATATATAAATTTTGCTCATGGTTTTCTAATTTATGGTCTTATTTGCACTTCCAGTGGGCTTTATGTGCAGTTTTTATAGATATGTAGAGGTAGTGGTTGTACTAATTCTATCTGGATGCCTTGGAATGCATTCTGTTTTTCATAGGACTTCAAGACTTGGATCCTGGTGATGAATTCCCACCTGTCTGACACCCAGGACTACACTAGGCTGCAGAGCTTTTCTATCTCTTCTTCTTTCTTTTTGCTTTCCTTTCTCTCTTCTCCCTCCCCCTTTTATCTCTTTCCCATCTTCTCTCCATGACTGCCCCTTTTTGATGCCAGGCCGTGTGGCTGCCACCAGTGACTCCTTAATTTCTGTTTCCTTTCCTTTATAACCTTCCCTGCCAATCTGTCTTTGTATCCCCTTTTCCACCCCCTTTCTCCCCCTTTACCCTCCCCCCCACTTTATTATATTTAAAATTGGCATTTGAACTTTATTTACTACTGCTAAGTTTTGTCTGTAATTCATATGTATCTTGATGCCACTCAATAAAAACCTATTGGACCTAAAAGAAGTAAAAGCAAGTGGCAGCGCAGTTTATGGTTAAACTTGACGTTTGTATCCACTGCTTACCATTCGCTTTTTCATAGACATACTGTACATCTCACTTTCATTTTGACATACTGTAACTTTGGCTGTGTTTGCCTTAGAGAGCTAGGGATTGGATAGATAGGTTCCTATAAGCCCTGACAGTGTTATACCTTGTTATACCAGTGTCACACCTTAAGCCAATTTAAGGTGTGGTTTGTACCAAACTTGTTCCGGGACCCAAGCCACCCAATGTGTCTATACCGCAGACTAGCCACTGGCTATGTGGCTGACGTTATTTCATTTGTATCTGTTACTACTGTGGAGCAAATAATATTTAACCTTAGGATATGTAGCTTTGGGTTGATCCCCTGCTTTACATATTCTATAGGGAATATGTTTCACCGACTTCTGCAGTTGGAGATGTTTAGTAGTACCCTTACAGATCTACTTAGTCTGTTTCCCTAGAACGTCAGTAGCCACATAGTGTAGTATGTATCAGTTATAGTAGCTCAATGTAGCACAATTACCATTCTTTACCTGAGACAACCTTTTGCTATACATTTTAAAATTTGCTCTCCGTTGCTCACTATACTATAATTGTTTTATTCACATAAAATAAATGTTAAATTTTAGTACACAAATGTACGTGAATGTGAAATTGTTTGTTTTTTTTGCCTAATGGCAACTGGTATTTAATTTTTAATTTGACCTGCCACTCATGAGGGTTAAAAAATTGTGTCTTTATGTTCATGCACCTGGCAGGGTCTGGTTGGCATCTGGTTCATCATGTTCCAGATACTATATTGGCTGCTGATGCTTTTCTTCCTGCTATTACTGGCAGTGGGGGTGGAGTGCTGACTGAGCGCTGAGTGATGTGGACTGGGAGCAGGAAGAGGTATCCTGGGCAGACATGTAACTGGCAGTGGGCTCCCTAAAAGCTGTGGCAACCAGGGTGTACAGCCTATCCTGATAATATGGCAATTATGCTTCCATTTTGGTCTAAAAGCTCGGTGATCCAGTAGCCATTCCTCTGCTTCATGCTAATAATATGCTTGTCACTATGTAAGCGGTGAAGCATACAGTTTTCCATGAATGCAAGTGTCTTCACGGACCCAGGGACCTGTCAGCATTGGTATTCTTGGCCAGTGTGGTTGTTGTTGTCATCATCATCATTATCATCATCTGGAAACAAATAAGGGTCTGTCTCCTCTTATAGCTGTGACATATCAAGGCCCTCCTTGTCTTCCAAAGGAAAGTCTTCCTTCTCCTACTTTTCCAGTCTAGGAGTTCCAAGTCCTCCACCACGATGACTCTGACTCAGTTCTTCCTCCCCAGTTCCTCTTGCATTAACCCAAGGAGATGACGGTGTCCAATAGGTGGAAGCTGTTGTTCTTCTTCCTCGCTGCATGAGTGTGTTTCCTGGTAAATATATAATAAAGGGATGACATCACTTATGCAGCAGTTGTCTTTGCTGACAAATTTTGTGTCCTCCTCAAAGGGCTTCAGAAGGCCACATACTTCCTTCATGAGCTTCCAATGGCAGACCTCAAACTAAGACTTTGTCCCTGTGGTCTGTTGATTGCAGTAATCATTCACCACCTTCTGCTGCTAACTTATACGCACCAGTTGCGTAGCAGCTATTCTGCTGTGTGGCTTAATTGATCCAGGCTCTTTAGCTGTAAAACCACATGGCAGCATTTCACCTTATAACCATGAAATGAGGGAGGGATAGTGGAAGCAATAGCTTTCCCTGATGAAGTTTGGGGCGGGAAATGGTCCAACGAGGAGGATCCAGAGAAAGTGGATGGGCCCTGCATGGTGTTGGAACTGTGCCTGCACAAATGGGGTGGTACTATAACCTGGCTTTGTTGTGTTTCTGGACTGTGGCCAATGCTCCTCAAAATATTGATCCAGTGGGTCATGAAAGTCATGTATTGTCTTTGTCCTAAATTGATGTCGATGGTGGCAGGCACACTGAAATATCCAAGGAAAGACTCACTTTCTCTAAGACATAGCAAAGCAGGGACAGCTTTCCTAGAGAAATAATGGTGACTAGGTATCCTCCATTGAGATTGAGAGCATGCCATCAGTTGGTGAAACACAGTGGAATCCACTAAGTGGTACGGTAGCGACTACACTGCTAGCAACTTGGCCAGGTGCAAGTTAAGTAGGAGAACTGCTAGATGACTGGGCACATATTGCTGTTTTCTGGGTACACATTCCCTTATGGATGACACTTTGTTGGCATAGATGAGGAGGAGAAGCAGGTGAGGATGATAATAATGACCACCATGTCCTTGGTGAGGATGTGGCAAGGAAGATGACGGGGTGAAGAAGTAGGATGGACTTGCTCACTTTCCATGCCAGTGCCACTGCCATTTCTATTTTGCCGAATGAGCTGGTGATGCCTTTTCATGTGAGTATGGAGAAATTTAGTTTCTGCATGACCAAAACTAATTTTATACTTGCAAATCTTGCACATTGCAATGGATTTGTCGTTTGGCAATGTACAAAACAATTCTCACATGGGAGATAATTGCATGTAGTTGCTGCTACTAACACCAGCAGTGGACACTTATCTACCACAGCCACCCCAGAGCCACCACGCCCAATCTGTGAGCTTCCCCTAGTTCTGTCGGCAGGCTCTTTGGATTTTGGGGCTGTGCATTGGCTAGAATTGGCACTACCACCACTTTTTTTCTCGGATGTCACCTTGTCACCCTGACCCAGGTGCCATGTCCTATCCACAAAAGAATAATCATTGGCAATATCATTGTTTTTCCCACTTTTCTTATGGCCATTGGATTCTTGCACACCCACATAATTTCCACCTCCAGATTTTCCCCTAGTGTCCATGGGATTCTTGCACACTCTCATAATTTCCACCTCAAGATTTTCTCCGCGCACTTACCAGCACAACTACCAGTACCACACCCCCTGCCACTACTCCCTCCACCACCAACAAACATGTGTCCCTCTGCCTCCTCTACTTCAAAAAAATGCTGACTTATCTCATCCAACTCATCAAAAAGAGGAGGAACACTCTGACTAGGAAAAATATCTTTGTCAGCAGGTACCACATCACTATTAGAGATTTTTGTCAGTGAAGATGAAGAAGACATGATTGACATCAATAACTGCATCTTCATTATCAGGAAGTTCAACAATCCTGTGGCTACTTGCAGCCCTGCCAAGTCCAGAATTAACGTTGCTATTAGCCTGTTCACTGCCATTTTTATTTTTATAGTCATTTTACTGCACTGCTTATAATGAGATTTTTGGCAATTAAAGGGTGACCTAGCCAGTGTATGTGTAACACAGTGAATACTGCAGTCACAGTACAGTGCAGTGCAGTGCTCCCCCCAATACTTTTTTGTCTGAATTTGATAAAATCTAACTAAACAATGCTCCAGGGTCCTCCTCTCCTATAATTCTGTAGTACTATTGAAATGTTGGTGTTTATTCCACTAGCAATGTACTATTAGCAAATGCTTTGGATCATAGGGCCCGTAACCTCAGGCCCCTGCTGATTTTTTTTTTTTTTTTTAATAGATCATTACCTGCTGGAGAAACCCCAGCAGGGAAAAGGCCCTATTTACTTACCGATCCCCATTCCTGCTCACGGCCGCCTTTGCTTCCCCTTCTGCCCGCCGTTTGTCCTATATCACGTGCTGACAATGATGTGATATAGGACACACAGGGCCCCCTGGAGGGCAGAAAGGGAAGCAGAGGCAGATGTGAGCAGGAGTGGGGATTGGAGAGTAAGGACCGCTGCAAAAGTATTTGTTGGGCAAACCCTGCGAGATTCATCTAGCAAGGTTTGTCTGGTGTATCAATTCCAACTAAATGCATCTGAACTGAAACTGCTATTATTATGAAGAGACCCCTGAATATAACAACTGGAGACCCAGGAGAGGTGATCAACATTAAAAAAACAGTGTTACTTACCTCTTCTGGGCTCCGGCGGTCTTCTTTATGTCACGTGGGTCAGGCCGGCGCCATGACGCATAATGACGCCAGCGTAACCCATGTCTGCAGCTTCATTTAAGAGGAGTCCCGTCAGAGCCCAGGAGAGGCAAGTAACACTGGTTTTTATGTTTGTCACCTCCCCTGGGCCTCCGGTTATTATACTCTGGGGTCTCTGCTAATATTAAAAAAGAATTTCAGTTTTTTGGTGTGTTCACCCAATGTACAGTCTAGCCTGAGCTAATCTTAAAAACAAATTTAGTAATTTTTTTCCACTTGGTGACTGACCCATACACAGTATGAAGAAGCATTGTTGTTAATTTGAACAAAATAATTTAGGCATTTATATATACAGTATGTCCCATCTTAATGATCTATTGATGAGAATCTATGCACTAGAGTATATTCAGAAGCGTTCTGGGGCCCTTGCAGTTCAATCAGACCTCTCTGATCTTCGTGCTCAGTTGCGTGACCATCTAAATGTCCGGTATGCCAAAAACTACTAGTATGCCAAGTTCAAATTCTATATACAGTACAGACCAAAAGTTTGGACACAACCTTCTCATTCCAAGAGTTTTCTGTATTTTCATGACTATAAAAATTGTAGATTCACACTGAAGGCATCAAAACTATGAATTAACACATGTGGAATTATATACTTAACAAAAAAGTGTGAAACAACTGAAAATATGTCTTATATTCTAGGTTCTTCAAAGTTCTTTTGCTTTGATTACTGCTTTGCACACTCTTGGCATTCTCTTGATGAGCTTCAAGAGGTAGTCACCTGAAATGGTTTTCACTTCACAGGTGTGCCCTGTCGGGTTTAATAAGTGGGATTTCTTGCCTTATAAACGAGTGGCCATCATTACTTTAAGAAATGAAGGTCGGTCAGTCAGTCCAAAAAATTGGGAAAACTTTGAAAGTGTCCCCAAGTGCAGTGGCCAAAACCATCAAGCGCTACAAAGAAACTGGCTCACATGAGGACCGCCCCAGGAAAGGAAGTCCAAGAGTCACCTCTGCTGTGGAGGATAAGTTCATCCGAGTCACCAGCCTCAGAAATTGCAGGTTAACAGCAGCTCAGATTAGAGACCAGGTCAATGCCACAGAGTTCTAGCAACAGACACATCTCTACAACAACTGTTAAGAGGAGACTGTGTGCAGCAGGCCTTCATGGTAAAATAGCTGCTAGGAAACCACTGCTAAGGACAGGCAACAAGCAGAAGAGACTTGTTTGGGCTAAAGAACACAAGGAATGGACATTAGACCTGTGGAAATCTGTGCTTTGGTCTGATGAGTCCAAATTTGAGATCTTTTCTTCCAACCACCGTGTCTTTGTGCGACGCAGAAAAGGTGAACAAATGGACTCTATATGCCTGGTTCCCACCGTGAAACACGGAGGAGGAGGTGTGATCGTGTGGGGGTGCTTTGCTGGTGACACTGTTGGGGATTTATTCAAAATTGAAGGAATACTGAACCAGCATGGTTACCACAGCATCTTGCAACGGCATGCTATTCCATCCGGTTTGCGTTTAGTAGGACCATCATTTATTTTTCAACAGGACAATGACCCCAAACACACCTCCAGACTGTGTAAGGGCTATTTGACCAAGAAGGAGAGTGATGGGGTGCTACGCCAGATGACCTGGCCTCCACAGTCACCAGACCTGAACCCAATCTAGATGGTTTGGGGTGAGCTGGACCGCAGAGTGAAGGCAAAAGGGCCAACAAGTGCTAAGCATCTCTGGGAACTCCTTCAAGACTGTTGGAAGACCATTTAAGGTGACTACCTCTTGAAGCTCATCAAGAGAATGCCAAGAGTGTGCAAAGCAGTAATCAAAGCAAAAGGTGGCTACTTTGAAGAACCAAGAATATAAGACATATTTTCAGTTGTTTCACACTTTTTTGTTTAGTATATAATTCCACATGTGTTAATTCATAGTTTTGATGCCTTCAGTGTGAATCTACAATTTTTATAGTCATGAAAATACAGAAAATTCTTGGAATGAGAAGGTGTGTCCAAACGTTTGGTCTGTACTGTATATATATATATATATATATATATATATATATATATATACAGTGCCTTGCGAAAGTATTCGGCCCCCTTTTCAACCTTTTGCCACATTTCAGGCTTCAAACATAAGGATATCAAATTTTAATTTTTCGGTGAAGAATCAACAACAAG
The DNA here is from genome assembly GCA_947044405.1 of Leptodactylus fallax. Classification (NCBI taxonomy): domain Eukaryota; kingdom Metazoa; phylum Chordata; class Amphibia; order Anura; family Leptodactylidae; genus Leptodactylus; species Leptodactylus fallax. The sequence goes on along the minus strand of CAMRHE010000137.1, from coordinate 2,630,767 downwards.
TGGGACACAATCGTGAAGTGGAATGAAATTTATTGGATATTTTAAACTTTTGTAAAAAAAAAACAACTGAAAAGTGGGGCGTGCCAAATTATTCGGCCCTCTTAAGTTAATACTTTGTAGCGCCACCTTTTGCTGCGATTACAGCTACAAGTCGCTTGGGGTATGTCTCTATCAGTTTTGCACATCGAGAGACCGAAATTCTTGCCCATTCTTCCTTGGAAAACAGCTCGAGCTCAGTGAGGTTGGATGGAGAGCGTTTGTGAACAGCAGTTTTCAGGTCTTTCCACAGATTCTCGATTGGATTCAGGTCTGGACTTTGACTTGGCCATTCTAACACCTGGATATGTTTATTTGTGAACCATTCCATTGTAGATTTTGCTTTATGTTTGGGATCATTGTCTTGTTGGAAGATAAATCTCCGTCCTAGTCTCAGGTCTTTTGCAGACTCCAACAGGTTTTCTTCCAGAATGGTCCTGTATTTGGCTCCATCCATCTTCCCATCAATTTTAACTATCTTCCCTGCCCCTGCTGAAGAAAAGCAGGCCCAAACCATGATGCTGCCACCACCATGTTTGACAGTGGGGATGGTGTGTTCAGTGTGATGAGCTGTATTGCTTTTATGCCAAACATATCGTTTTGCATTGTGGCCAAAAAGTTCGATTTTGGTTTCATCTGACCAGAGCACCTTCTTCCACGTTTGGTGTGTCTCCCAAGTGGCTTGTGGCAAACTTTAAATGAGACTTTTTATGGCTATCTTTGAGAAATGGCTTTCTTCTTGCCACTCTTCCATAAAGGCCAGATTTGTGCAGTGTACGACTGATTGTTGTCCTATGGACAGACTCTCCCACCTCAGCTGTAGATCTCTGCAGTTCATCCAGAGTGATCATGGGTCTCTTGGCTGCATCTCTGATCAGTCTTCTCCTTGTTTGAGATGAAAGTTTAGAGGGACGGCCGGGTCTTGGTATATTTGCAGTGGTCTGATACTCCTTCCATTTCAATATGATCGCTTGCACAGTGCTCCTTGGGATGTTTAAAGTTTGGGAAATCTTTTTGTATCCAAATCCGGCTTTAAACTTCACAACAGTATCACGGACCTGCCTGGTGTGTTCCTTGGTCTTCATGATGCTCTCTGCGCTTTAAACAGAACCCTGAGACTATCACAGAGCAGGTGCATTTATACGGAGACTTGATTACACACAGGTGGATTATATTTATCATCATCAGACATTTAGGACAACAATGGATCATTCAGAGATCCTCACTGAACTTCTGGAGTGAGTTTGCTGCACTGAAAGTAAAGGGGCCGAATAATATTGCACGCCTCGCTTTTCAGTTTATTTTTTACAAAAGTTTAAAATAACCAATAAATTTCGTTCCACTTCACAATTGTGTCCCACTTGTTGTTGATTCTTCACCAAAAAATTAAAATTTTATATCTTTATGTTTGAAGCCTGAAATGTGGTAAAAGGTTGAAAAGTTCAAGGGGGCTGAATACTTTCGCAAGGCATTGTATATACAGTATATATACGCATAAACCAAAAACTACCTACCACTAATATAGAACCAAATTGCAGAGCAGTACTAATTGACCCTGAGGGGCCCCTATTTAAAAAGAAGAGGGTGTCCTAAGGTATGGTCTGTTATCCTATAGTGACCTAAGAAAAAGAGGATTGTTTCTGAAATATGGCTTGGTTCGAGCATAATTCAGGCACGCCATCTGACTGGAAATATTATAATAATGGAAAGTCACCCACAATGTGCACTAAATATATGCCATTGCTAAAGATGGCCACTGTGAATTGAATAGTAGCACAAGTAGCACATCATCATCACCAACTGTTTCTCCTCCTCCTCTTCATCCACGCCAACATTAGTCATCCATAAGGGAATGTGTTGCCAGGAAACAGCAATATGCGCCCAGTCATCCAGCAGTTGTGCAACTTAACTCGCACCTGGCCAAGCTGCTGGCAGTGCAGTCGCTGTTGTACCACTTAGTGGATTCCACTGCATTTCGCATACCCAGTAACCTTTCCAAAAGGGAAGAAAAATTAAAATATTATCAGGATAGGCTGTATACCCAGCTTGATGCAGCATTTAGGGAGACAACTGCAACTGCCAGTCCACATGTAACCAGGTGGCCTCTGTCCACGCTCAGTCCACTTCACTCAGCCAGCGCTCCACCTCCTCTGCCAGTGCCACAAGTGTCAGGAGGATTAAAAGCAGCATCAACAGCCAGGCCCAGTACAAAATCTGGAAGATGATGAACCAGAATTTTTTCAGCTTGCAGCGCCATAGCCACAAACAAGCAACTGACAACTACCGGCTGTAACAGCAGATACAGTCATACCTAGAGTGCACCTATATTCCAGCAGATAACTCTAATCTATTAGCCCAGAATTCTATGGGAGTCAGAGCAGTGGAAGAAGCTCACCCAGTTTTCCATGGGAGTTTTATCTTGTCTGGCTTCAAGCGTAATGGCTGGGAGGGTGTTCAGTGCTGGCGGTGGCGTAGCGTGGAAAAAATTACTTTTGTTAAAATAAATCAGGCATGGATTTGTGAGGATTTTCAAATCCAAGTAGTGGTATCTTCCTTTATCATCATCTTCCATTTACTGTACAGCTGCTGATGTTGGCTGCTACTTCTAAACAGCTACCACCACTGCCACCACTCAGTCAAACATGTCTTGCGGCTTGGTCCATCATATTAGTCCCTGCTGCACTGCCACACATTTTGCCACAGCTACTACCATTTCCACCACTCAGCCAGACATGTCCTGCAGCATAGTCTATCACATTCCACTATGCTTTTGGCGCCACAGTGTTGGTATAAAAAAAAAAAAAAAAAAAAAAACAATTTTGATTTTACATCTCGGAATAATATTTGGTGTTTTTTTTTTTTTAATTAATTCCTCATAACTTTTCAACTTGGCTCAGAGCCACAAATTTGTCTCTCAAATAACAATAAGCCTGTAGGATTTATAAGCCATCAAAACGCGCTATGTTTTCTACAAAACCATTGCTTTTTGCAATATAACCACAATGTCTGTCTAAAAACCCACGAGCAAGCACCTTTTCCTCCAGAAAATAGTAATTTTTGGAGCATTGAAAATGTTAAAATGCATAAAATCAAGTGTCAGAGCAATGTATGGTTAAAATCAAAGGTTGCAGGGGCGTAAATACTGGGGTAGCAGCTGAAGTAACACCAGCAGGTAACAGGCTCTATTTACTTACCGATCCCCACTCCTGCTCACAGCCGCCTGCCCTTCCGATTCTGCGGAGGTGGCTGTGAGCAGGAGCGGAGATCGGTTAGTAAGGCTGCGGGACGCGAACCCCACAAACACTGCTATCATTATACTCTGGGGTCTTTTCAGACCCCGGAGTATAATGATGGGAAGCCCAGAGGAGGTGAGGGAACAACACTGTTGCTTACCTCTCCTGTGCTCCGGCAGGCTTTGGGCCTGCTCGGTGACGTTCCAGACATCAGCCAACGTCATTATACGTCGCAACGCTGGCCTGGCTCACGCGACATCTGGTCCAACATTAAAATGGCTAAAGTAGCGGGGAGTGCATCGGAGCAAGGAAGAGGTAAGTAACATTGTTTTTTTTTTTTGTTTGTATCCTCCCCTGGGTCTCCAATCATTATACTCTGGAGTATAATAATTGTTCATGGGTGGTCCACAATGGGGTATAATACTGTGTGTAAGGGCCACTGTGCTGCATAATACTGTGTGCAGGGGCCACTATGGGGCATAATACTGTGTGCAGGGGCCACTATGGGGCATAATACTGTGTGCAGGGGCCACTATGGGGCATAATAGTGTGTGTAGGGGCCACTGTGGCACATAATAGTGTGTGCAGGAATGTGGTTTGTATGTGGGGGGGCCCCATGTCAAATGTTCACCTTGGGGCTCAGCCATTCCTAGTTACGCCACTGGAAGGTTGTATCCACTGCTTACCATCCATTTTTCCATAGACATACATATCACTTTCACTTTCAAATAATTTTGGCTGGGTTTGCTAGAAATTGGATAGATAGGTTCCTAGGAGCTGTAAAAGTATTTTACACTATGTTTTAGCCAATTTAAGATGTGGTTCATACCAAACTTGTCCGACCCGATACAAATCCTGGTCCAAAACCCAAAACAAAAGGAATGTAGTATGTATACTACATATCCAGTTTGGTGTTCAGACTATTTCTGCATTGGTTGTTACCTAGCTTTCCAAAGTTACTACCAAATTTGCATATATATGCAGACGTACGAGGAAAAGGGATGATTTTCAGTGAGGAGCAGTAATTGGTATTACTATTGCAACTGTGGGTTAGTTGGGTACAGCCAGTTGATGCCACTGTGTGGACTACTGCGGGTACTATTGCTACTTCTGTTGGTACTGTTACTGTACATATGTCACTGATTACTTTGAAGATTCTCTCCAGCAAAATGTCCACACTGTATAGGCAAAAATATACAGTTCAAACGCAGCCCCCACCTCCTAAACTCTCTGGCTCTCATGCACTAGCATTAGAGGGGGGGAAGTGAAGAAAACATGGCTGTTCCCTATGAAAAGAATGCACTGCTTTTCTATTATATTTTTCATACGAAGGTGCTCAGAATAGTAAGGATATTTTATGACGTAAGTTTTAAAGTTTTTAAAATTTGGATTCTGCGTTTAGTGGTCTTTTAAGTAAGAGTGTTAGACAAGAATGTCCTTGGTGAGCTCAAGTGATGAGAACCTACCAATTAAATTAAGTTACAGAAGCGCTCAGCTGTCTGTGCTTGCTAGCAGAAGACAGATTCATAGAAAGGCTCTGGTACAAAACAAGCATAAAAGTACTTGCAGCTACTCAACATTTTACAAAAATCAGTACTGTAAAATGCTTTCTATAAAGCTATATTCACATTGGCAATATTCTCCAGTCATCAGCTTTCAAATGCTTTATGATGGTTAGAATCTGGAGCACTGTTTTTTTAGCATGAAAACCTACTAGAAACTTAAAGAATCATTAGTAATCAACAGGCTCTCACTGCCCTCCCATGGCTTCATAAGCGCTACTGGTTGGACAACATGAGCCATGTGCTCCCCTATGTCACGCGCCAGGTACTTGGATCTTGCCGACTATATGGTGCTATGCGGAGACTGTTCCGAAATGATGGCCCTCTGACCCCTATCTCGGGCAACCCAGACTTTCCTGCTACACTTCGCTCCACTTTTCTCTCACCCCCCACCTGAACTGTTCCCTGTTGTCTTTCCTGATGTTTCCTTGTTCTCCCCTCCTTCCCTTTGCCCACACATGTACACCACCTCAGTTGAAACTTTGTTGAATTTGTTCTGTATTCATTTTCTTTTTGGTGTTGTCCTTATACAAAACTTTAATAAATTTATTAATGTAGAAGTAATCAACAGGGGCATAGCTAAATGCTCATGTGCCCTTGTTGTGACTTTGACTTCTAGTCACTATAAGATGATTCACTGCTCAATCTTTTTTGCGACCATATTGTAAATGGTTCAGTGCATCCTCAAAGTGCATACCTTAAGTGTACTGATCAGAATTAGGCCAGAATTGGAACTGAAGGTAACATAACCCAAAAAAAACAAAACAAACTATTGTCAGTAAGAAAATCTTTATCTCTCCATTTATTCTACCCCACCATCTGACCTTCTCTACACAGATACTCGCAAACTTGCAAACTTTCCGCCCCAGAAACACACAACCTCCCCACACTCTCTCCTACTTACACCTGCTATCCCTCTCCCTGCTACTCCTTACCTCTGGTGACATTTCTCCCAATCCTGGACCACCCCAGCAAATCCCCACTGTTGGCTCCTTCCGCACAATTGGCATCAGCGCAGGGAACCCCCTAAATCTTACACCTATCTCACTTGCTCCTGCCCCATCCCCACCCTCTCCGGTGCACACTCGTTCCATATGCAATAAACTTGACTACATCCACAACCTCTTCATTTCTCATGAATTTTAACTTCTCAGTATCACAGAAACATGGCTGACACCCTCAGACACCACCTCCCCTGATGCACTCTCCTATGGAGGTCTGCAATTTTCACACACTCCCCGCCCCAACAATAAACCTGTTGGAGGCGTAGGCATACTCCTGTCTGACAATTGCTCCTTCACCCCAATCCAACCGCTACCTGCTCTCACCCTCCCCTCCTTTGAAGTGCACTCTGTTCGCATTTACTCACCCTCCAACCTCCAACTGGCCGTCATATATCGACCACCAGGACCTACCGTTGCCTTCATCGACCATTTCACCACCTGGCTAATGCACTTCCTATCCACAAACAACCCCACCATCATCATGGGTAATTTCAACATCCCCATTAACACAAACCACCCCTCTGCTTCCAGTCTCCTGTCCCTCACTGCCTCCTTTGGTCTCTCTCAATGGTCCTCCTCTGCCACCCACACAAAGGGGCACACGCTGAACCTCATATTCACCTCACGGGTTGCAGAACACCTCTTGAAGAAAAGTCACTCCCAAGAGGACTTCATCAGGTATAAAGAGGCAGTTCTCACATTCAAGAACGCACTCACCTCTGCAAAGCAGGTCTACTTCACCACACTACTCTCTGCCCTATCCCGCAACCCCAAACAGCTATTCACTACCTTCAACTACCTTCTCCGCCCTCCTGTGCCCCCTCTGACATCACTTATCCCAGCTGATGACTTTGCCTCTTACTTCAAAAGCAAAATCGACATAATCAGAGACAGTCTGACTCTGCACCACAGACAACCACTCTACCCAACTGCTCGGTGCTCTTCATCTTTAACCTATTTCTCCACCATCACTGATGAAAAGCTCTCTACCCTAATCTCTAAATCCCACTTCACCTCCTGCGCTCTTGACTTGATCCAGTCACATCTCATCCCCAACCTCACTAAACTCTTTACTCCTGCCCTAACCCATCTCTTCAACCTATCCCTAACCAGAGGATCCTTTCCTTCCGCCTTCAAACATGCTACTGTCACACCTATACTTAAAAAACCATCCCTCGACCCATCCTCTCCAGCCAACTATCGCCCCATCGCACTGCTCCTGTACGCCTCTAAATTGCTTGAACAACACGTCCACTCCAAATTATCCACCTACCTCTCGTCCAACTTACTCTTTAACAGACGACAGTCCGGCTTCAGACCCCATCACTCCACAGAAACTGCACTAACTAAAGTCACAAACGACCTACTAACTACCAAAGCCAAGTGTCACTAATCTATCCTCCTCCTCCTTGACCTCGCCTCTGCCTTTGACACAGTCGACCACTCCCCTCCCGTTATAAATGCTCTCATCCCTTGGCATCACAGACCTGGCCCTTCCCTGGATCTCCTCATACCTCACAAACAGCACATTCAGCATCTCCCACTCGCACACCACCTCCCCCGCCACTCCCTCTTTCTGTCGGTGTCCCCCAAGGCTCCGTCCTAGGACCCCTCCTGTCCTCCATCTACACCCTCGGCCTTGGCCAACTCATAGAATATCATGGTTTTCAATACCATTGCTATGCTGATGACACTCAAATAGATCCCTCTGGATCAGACATTACCTCTCTGTTGTCCAGAGTCCCAGAGTGTCTAGCAGCTGTAGCCTACTTTCTCTCCTCCTGCTTTCTCAAACTCAACATGGAGAAAACTGAGTTCATCATCCTCGCCCCACCTCGCACGGCCCGTCTACCTGACCCATCTATCAAAGTTAATGGAACCCCAATTACCCCAGCCACGGGTCCGTTACCTTGGACTCTGACCTATCTTTCAAGTCGCACATCCAAACCCTCAACACCTCCTGCCGCCTCCAACTCAAGAACATCCATCGAATCTGCTCCTTCGTCACCCCTGAAACTACAAAGATGCTAGTCTATGCCCTTATAATCTCCCACTTAGATTACTGTAACACCCTTCTCCATGGCCTCCCAGCAAACACCCCCCCCTTCCAGTGCACCCTAAACTGTGCTGCTCACTTAATACACCTCTCCCCCAGTTCTTCATCGGCTGCTCTCCTCTACCAATCCCTTCACTGGCTACCCGTTGCCCAGCGAATAGAGTTCAAAATGCTAACGCTGATATACAAAGCTATCCACAACCTGTCCCCTCCATATATCTCCAACCTAATCTCCCACTACCTGCCCGCACGCAACCTCCGATCCTCCAAAGACCTCCTACTCCGCTCTGCTCTTATCCACTCTTCACACAGCCGTTTCCAAGATTTCTCCCGTGCATCCCCCATACTCTGGAACTCATTACCAAGACACATAAGACTGACCCCACAATCACAAGCTTCAAGAAGGCCCTGAAGACTCACCTATTCAGGAAGGCCTACAACCTCCAATAACGCCACTGTCACCACACCACCATTTGTACAGCCTCTCCCCTCACCTTCTGTCTCTATCTCTCTTCCCTCATAGATTATAAGCCCTTGTGGGAAGGGCCCTCTATCCCACTGTGCCAGTTGGTCACTGTTAGCATTGTGTTTGTTTTGTATATTTTGTGTACTGTATGTAAACCCTCAAATGTAAAGCACAATGGAATTAATGGTGATATATAAATAAATAATAATAATAATTATTATTATTATTATGTAAACACGGGACCACCAGGTAAGGCTGATTATCAGGTAAGACAGTCAGAGGAAGCGTAGGTATCAGTTCGCACTTGCACTTTATTTGGCAACCGTTCACACAGTCCAACTCAAACAGCTTGCTTCAGCATAACGGAACAAAACAAGGTAACATAAATCTTCCTTAGTTCAGGACACAAAAACAGTTCAGAAGAGCTTCCTCACCAATACAGTTCGTTATCTTGGATTTTCTCCTCCACACCGTGCAGTCTGTATAGCAGCTGACCAGGGTCTGTATGACAACACAGCTTACTTCTGTTCTACCACACCCCCTACTGCCATGGCAGCTTTCAATTTAAATGCTGCATGCACCTTTCAAATACACCCGTACTGGAGTGGACCTACAGCACGTCCCCAATCCAAGGCTCCAGACTCCAGGCCTTATCTCACTGCAAGTAATATTCTAAGTGGCAAATATCGGCCATCTACCACTTTACCCTCTGCCTGTCTACAATTAATGGTTTGGTATTTTTACGAAACCGAACAAATGGAGATTCATCTCAGATTAAATAAAATGGCTGCTGTATTATACTCTAGGGTCTCCTCAGACCCCAGAGTATAATAGATGTAGACCCAGGGGAGGTGAAAAAAGTAAAACAGCATTCATACTCACCTTCTGTTACCTGTTTTGGGCCTCCTTGAGGCATCTGGTGCTCTTCTGTGATGTCATCAGACAGGCTCAGCACTGAGGCCTCTGATTGGGCCTCAGCAGTGAACTTTGAACGCTGACCGTCATGACATTCAGGCTGGGTTCACACGGAGGAATTTGGCGTGGATTTGGAGGCGGATTTTGCTGCTCGATCTTGCTGCAGATTCCGTGGCTTATTCAGTTGTGTCCGCGGCTCGGTACTCCCTGCTGATTAGGCCCATTCATCCAGGCCTAATCAGCAGCGGGATGCCACGACGGAATGACGATGCACTGCATTAGCATCCCATCGTAGCTAAACTGCGGCGAAAATGCCGGCGGCGTAAAATGAAGAGGAATTCCTCTTCATTTTCCGCCGTGTGAACATACCCTCAGTGTGCCCATGTGACCTCTGGTGGCCCAATCACAGCCCTCAGCTGTGATCCCTTTGCTGTTCACATCACAGAATGTCACCAGTAGAGCGCACAGCTGTTTCGATCAGACCAAACACGGCCGAAACGAAACTGCTATTATTATACTGTATGGTCTCTTCTGACCCCAGAGTATAATAAGCGAAGCTTCAGGAGAGGTGATCAAACATAAAAAACAATGTTACTCACCTTACCTGCGTTCCGCGGCGGCTCTGTGCTCTACAGGCGCTTCTGCCTGAAGTCAGTGACTGCTGATAGGACCTCAGGGGTCACGTCGGCGTCATTATTTTTATAAAAGTTGGAATATTACACTGTTTGGAGGTGCCACTATGGGACATAATACCGTGTGCAGGAGCCGCTATGGGACATAATACCGCATGCAGAGGCCGCTATGGGACATAATACCGCGTGCAGAAGCCGCTATGGGACATATTACTGTGTGCAGAAGCCGCTATGGGACATAATACAGTGTGCAGAGGCCGCTATGACTGTGGAACACAATACCGTCTGCAGGGGCTGCTATGGGATATAATACCGTGTGCAGAGGCCTCTATGGGGTATAATACCGTGTGCAGAGGCCGCTATGGGATATAATACCGTGTGCAGAGGCCGCTATGGGATATAATACCGTGTGCAGAGGCCGCTATGGGATATAATACCATGTGCAGAGGCCGCTATGGGATATAATACTGTGTGCAGAGGCCGCTATGAGACATAAAACCATATGCAGGAGCCGCTATGGGACATAATACCGTGTGCAGGGGCTGCTATGGGACATTATTCTTTTTTTTTTTTTGTGCAAACATGCAGCATGTGAACACAGTTTTACATTGAAGTAAAAGTTCTAGTGGCCTAAGAATATAGCTGCATCCAGATACTGTATGTAGTATGTTTTCACCATAAGGGTGCTGCCATACGGTGATCCTGGACACATACATTTACCACTAATTGGGGGCTGCACATGTACTTTCATTGCTTCACTTCTGTGTTATGGTTTGTAGTATATGTCTTTAGTTTAGGGGTCATCAGGCGTACAATTATTGACCGGCACTCCGAGTACCTCAGCTATGATTTTTTTTTATTAAAATCGGCACGCCGAACAAAAAAGGTTGCCTACCCCTGCTCTAGGGTCTTAAGAGTCCCCAGAGTATAATAATGTCACTTTTTACTTTGACATAAATTTGTCTGTGTTTGCCTTAGAGAGTTAAAAATTGGATAGATAAGTTCCAAGGAGCCCTAAGAGTATTCTATACTATATTTAAAGCCAATTTAAAGTGTGGTTTTGTTCCAAACTTGTTCGTCCCGAAATGAACCGCCAAACCCGAACACGAAACGAATATTGAGAGATTCACCCATCTCTATCAAAGATTGCGTCATTTGTATTAACCACAGGAATATATCAGTCTTTGGTGAATACATTACGCTACAGGTGAAGCTCTTATACATTATAGTTTACAAGTAACATAGCAGTGTAATTGGTGGGTAAGCTCAGAGAATATTTTTGCAAACAGACTTTAATGTGATGCTCGCTGGAACATATAACATTCTATATTGTGCAGACTGCTTTTCTATTGCCACTAAATTTCTCTTGTTAGCATAAGTTGGGCATAAATCATACTTAACTACAGGCTGAATGGAGGCACAGCACTAAGGGCTTATATACATGAGCATTTTTCTTGCTGCATCACAAATGCATCGTAAAGTCATAAGCACCTTCTCTAGTAAAAATATCAAGCTTCACATATAGGAAATGTATCAGCTCAGAGATATCATCAACATGCAAGCTACTTTTATTAAAGCAGAGCCACAAAAGAAATTACCCTCTATTAACAGGACAAGGATTAACTTGATGATCGGTAGAAGTCTCATCACTGTGACCCCTACTATTCATGAGACCTTGGGTGTTTTGCATCCCCAGTTTAAATGGAGTTGGTAGTTGAAATTGATCGTCCCCACTCTGTCTCCTTTTCTTTCAGTGGGACTGCTGGAGATAGCCGAAGTACAGCGTTTAGCTATCTCTGGTGGTCACACTGAAATGAAGGGATGTAAATGATAAATGAATATATAAGGTTTGTTCAATCAATAAAAAAGCATAATTGAATACATATGAAATATAGTATCCCTCATTATGATAATTATATATCAAAGAAATAGCCCAGTGTGATGAACCGACCCTCAGTTTTATATCTTTCTTGGAAGTGTGTTTTTACTTGCTCATGTCAGTCCTCCCCCTACTTGTTGGAATGTTGTGCTTAAGTTGGGTTTACACCGCTGGACAATACGCTTCACTGGTTTTTATCCCTGGCCAGATGGGGATGGGGGATAGTAGTCCAGTGACCTTAACTTCACCCATCCCTCCCAGCACCTAGGAAGGTACCCATCTCTCCGAGGATTCTGCAAAGGAGGGAGAAGGAGGGCTGGCTGGGGGAGGTGAAGGGTGGGGCTGAAGAGGGTCTCACACTGAGGTGGGGTGAGGTCTTTTGTCTTTGTGTGGAGCCTGAAAGGAAAACAGCTAAGAGCAAGCTGGGCTCAGGTATTACTCTATACTTTATTCCCATTTTTGTTTTATGTGCTGTGTCATCGCACTTTTGCTCGTATGTTTATGCTTGATCATATTAATATTGTATATTTCTGTATATGCTATTAATTAGTACCAACCCACTTGGGTTATTAAATATATAAAATTTATACAGCTCCTTTCATTCTATCCTACGAATCCGGTCCGCTCACGGGTTGTGAGTGGAAGGTTAAGAAGGGTGATCGCAGGTAGGCCAAGAGGCTTGGCAAGGCGATATTCTTCACACCCAGTTCTTTAGATTACCTTACCAATAAAAGGCATATATTTTTCACAAATTAAATACAATACAAATGTATTGAATCCAGCTGTAGTGACTATATATATACAGTCATATGAAAAAGTTTGGGCACCCCTATTAATCTTAATCATTTTTAGTTCTAAATATTTGGGTGTTTGCAACAGCCATTTCAATTTGATATATCTAATAACTGATGGACACAGTAATATTTCAGGATTGAAATGAGGTTTATTGTACTAACAGAAAATGTGCAATATGCATTAAACCAAAATTTGACCAGTGCAAAAGTATGGGCACCTCAACAGAAAAGTGACATTAATATTTAGTAGATCCTCCTTTTGCAAAAATAACAGCCTCTAGTCGCTTCCTGTAGCTTTTAATCAGTTCCTGGATCCTGGATAAAGGTATTTTTGACCATTCCTCTTTACAAAACAATTCCAGTTCAGTTAAGTTTGATGGTCGCCAAGCATGGACAGCCCGCTTCAAATTATCCCACAGATGTTCAATGATATTCAGGTCTGGGGACTGGGATGGCCATTGCAGAACATTGTAATTGTTCCTCTGCATGAATGCCTGAGTAGATTTGGAGCTGTGTTTTGGATCATTGTCTTGCTGAAATATCCATCCCCGGCGTAATTTCAAATTCGTCACTGATTCTTGTACATTATTCTCAAGAATCTGCTGATACTGAGTTGAATCCATGCGACCCTCAACTTTAACAAGATTCCCGGTGCCGGCATTGGCCACACAGCCCCAAAGCATGATGGAACCTCCACCAAATTTTACAGTGGGTAGCAAGTGTTTTTCTTGGAATGCTGTGTTTTTTTGACGCCATGCATAACGCCTTTTTGTATGACCAAACAACTCAATCTTTGTTTCATCAGTCCACAGGACCTTCTTCCAAAATGAAGCTGGCTTGTCCAAATGTGCTTTTGCATACCTCAGGCGACTCTGTTTGTGGCGTGCTTTCAGAAACGGCTTCTTTCGCATCACTCTCCCATACAGCTTCTCCTTGTGCAAAGTGTGCTGTATTGTTGACCGATGCACAGTGACACCATCTGCAGCAAGATGATGCTGCAGCTCTTTGGAGGTGGTCTGTGGATTGTCCTTGACTGTTCTCACCATTCTTCTTCTCTGCCTTTCTGATATTTTTCTTGGTCTGCCACTTCTGGGCTTAACAAGAACTGTCCCTGTGGTCTTCCATTTCTTTACTATGTTCCTCACAGTGGAAACTGACAGGTTAAATCTCTGAGACAACTTTTTGTATCCTTCCCCTGAACAACTATGTTGAACAATCTTTGTTTTCAGATCATTTGAGAGTTGTTTTGAGGAGCCCATGATGCCACTCTTCAGAGGAGATTCAAACAGGAGAACAACTTGCAATTGGCCACCTTAAATACCTTTCTCATGATTGGATACACCTGGCTATGAAGTTCAAAGCTCAGTGAGGTTACAAAACCAATTTTGTGCTTCAGTAAGTCAGTAAAAAGTAGTTAGGAGTATTCAAATCAATAAAATGATAAGGGTACCCAAATTTTTGCAGCGGTCAAATTTTGGTTTAATGCATATTGCACATTTTCTGTTAGTACAATAAACCTCATTTCAATCCTGAAATATTACTGTGTCCATCAGTTATTAGATATATCAAATTGAAATGGCTGTTGCAAACACCCAAATATTTAGAACTAAAAATGATTAAGATTAATAGGGGTGCCCAAACTTTTTCATATGACTGTATATATATATATATATATATATATATATATACACACACACACACACACACACAGACACACACACAGACACACACACACACACACACTATAGTGCCAGTCATATTTGCTGTTGTTTTCTAACTAAAGGTGTCCATACACTTTCAACAGCTAACAGCTATTCCTTCCTATTCCCACTATACATGTGTAGACTTGGCTCTTACAAGTGTGCATATGTTTTCATTTCTGGGAATGAAATGATCAGACATTAAATTTCAACATGACTGATTCTTTCTTTCCCCCAACATCATCTGTTAGGGAGTTGGAAGGCCCCCATACACTTTAGATAGTTGACTCATTCCATCTCAAGTGTGTGGTCACCTATAGCTAAGTATTAAAGTAGTTGTCTTAAAAACTGAAATTTTGATTTAAGGTTTAAAGAGGTTGTTATCTCACCAACACAAACCTATGCTCATATGCTCTATTTGGGCATGTCATCCACTCATTTGAATGGCTATATATAACAACTATAGCCCTTTGTAAGATTATATAGTCCTTAGGGAGTACATTACATCTGAAGTCTAGCTATGATATTTACTTTGATATTCCAGCAGTTGGTTACTGAACTGAAAGCATGAATCATGTCCCAATGTATCTATCCAGGCTGCAATCCAACATGCAGATCTTTTTCTGCATTGTATAGCTGCAGTACTGCAGGACCATGAGCAACATGATTCTTGTTTCATCACTGGACTCTCAACTAGGGATACACTCAAGTGCTTTCTGAATGATGAGGTTGATCCCTTTATATGAATGTTCATGTTAGTTAATTTATTCATTTTTGAGATTTGTACAGATTCAGTAATGTATTAGTTTTGGAATCTTTACATTCTAAACCACAGAGTTATAAAACCTTGTGTGCTACACTGAGATTTCTTCTTTTACAGTAACAATGTTAATCTTATTCTCACTGAACGTCTTTATGGTAATTCTTTTAATACACCAAATATGTGTGAAAAATTGCATTAATTTGAATATAGATGCTACCCTATTGTGGAAACCACAACGGCATTGCTGTATATGTTCATTGTGTGATTAGTATACTTAGTATCACAAAATAGTGGATGGCTATATGCACTATATGATTATTTGTCAGTGGTCATATTGCATTAAATGTGGAATTGTAGGAGAAAGCACATGGACATGATAGTGCCAATAAATAGATCTCACTAAACAGAGCAGGAGGGAAGAATTTATGAAACTTTGACTTACAAATTGCAAAAGAGTTTAAAAGTGTTTTTAGGTGTTCAGGGTATGTTATTTCTAGCTGGCAGCAGTCATTTTGGATGTCAGAAGGGGCACAGGTTTTTACACTAGCCAGCCATACAATTTGGGTGTTACTTTGATGTACAGATAGACTAAGTACCTGAATACTCATCTAGGAATTCAGAAACCATGAATTACACCTTAAACCCAAAGTTTGCCAATTTGGCACTGCTTTCATGAAGGGAGTTAGGAGTGTGGCCATATATTTAAGTCACATATATAAGTCATTTTTCAAGGAGTCTTTGCTAGTAGTACTAATGGAAGCTCCTGCTGGCACATTAGATGAGAAGAAATTAGACATGGCATAGTAGTCCAGGTGGTGGGCAGGTGGTAACTGACATTAATTCATTGTCTAGGTTTATTATCTCCACTGGAAAAAAAATGGTTGTCATTGGTCAACTGTATATGTCAACAACAGAATCTAAATAATTTTCTTTAGAATCCCAAGAATTTGGTCAAGGATTTTGTTGACTGTCAATAACAGTTTTTCTGTAGTCAAGACTAGGGCAACAACCATTCTGTACAGAATATAAATATACCTCAGGATGAAATAAGATGGAGAATGCAAGTACAGTTTATATAATAACAATTGTAACTAGGTCAACAGAGGAATGCCCAGATAACTATATAAACTGCTCAAAAAGACTAGGAATGTTCTTTTGTGGATTTGCATAAACATCGAGCATGTTTATATACTGATGCTGTACTCAGTGGGGTCATAGATTCAAATTTGACTAGCATGGAGTTTAGGATGTTGAAGACTGACTAACTGAACGGACCTACCACATTGACTATCCAAAAACATGCAAAGTCTGCTCTTATACAGTGTGCCTTCGCTCTGGCATGACCTGAATGTCCCCCCGCAGCTAGCTTGGAGTCATAGCATGGGAGGTGCTCAACAACTCATCCTGGGATACAACACCTAGGCATAACAACATTCTGTATGCACACATTGCACCTGCAAAGAAAAGAAAAGACTATATATTTTGCATTACCAATGGTTACACAGCGCATCCAACACAGTTAAAATTGAACCCAGCACCAAACAAACACAGCTGCTCATGGGATGCTGACCTGTCTTGGGTGAGGATGCTACATTTACCATTTACTCCACGTACCATTTTCCACTGATGGAAGTTAGCCATTATTTCCTTAGGTGTCTTAGAGTAATTATATTGTCCTGTTGGGAGGCAAGGACTATTGTTCGTGTTTACATACAGAAAATATATTTGCACTATTTAAATAATGAGGGGGAAACAATGATCAGTTTTAGCTCTGTAGTCAATCTTCATATAGCAAAGGTGGAATTCAATATACTGCTATGAGCAACAATTTACTTTTTTTTGCAAAGTTTCTATTCTTCCTTATTTTTTTTTTTATAAATGTTCCCCACTGTGAAGGGCCGAGTGCCAGTGCTCTGTAGATTTTTTCCAACTAGTAATGAACCTGGAATAAAGCTCACACTATTTTTGATCATAAGGTGTCTGGGAACAGTTGCAGTAAGAACAGGCAGAGCTCATATTAGATAGTTTGAGTTAAGTGTAAACTGTTGAGTTATTTATTGCATCTTATTTTATTTAGTACCATAAGCTTTGATATAGTTTTACATATTCTTTAAATAATGTGTTATTTATTAATTCACTGCTGAAGGATTTTACATTCTCATTGGTAGCTTAGTTTTGAAAATACACTAACATTTGCAATATATATTGGTTGTTACGTATACAAATATACTAGCAGTTGCTAACTGCTACTGTGTCCACTTTTTTTACCACTCAGAAATAATGGCTTAGTAAGAAGCCCTGGCTTCCTTTTACATTTTCTATAGCACCGGGATTACACATAATTATATCAACACTTCAAAAGCAAATAAATGAGAACCTGTAACCCCCAATCCAAACCTATTCCAGTAAAAGAGAATTCTACATTAGATTATAGCGGGCAGAGGGTAAAGGACTTTACTAAAGGTCACTTGTAAACCATCTTAGAAATGCATCTCAAAAAACAAAGATATCACACATGCTGAAGACAGGGGTAAGCAAATCTAAATTTAGCTTTCCTTAGTAATACAGGTGTTTTAAAATGTAAAGGGGCTTTATTAATTTTAGTAAATAGGGCTTATATAACAGCATTGTAGACATGCTGTAATATCTATCTGTCTATGCCATAGATCAGTCATAATATTGAAACTAGCTGCTTAATATCATGTAAGTCCCCTACATGCTGCCAGAACAGATCTAGGCTATTGAGGCTTGGATTCCACAAGACATCTTAACATGTTCTGTGTTATCCTGAGCAGCGGATCCTTTAGGCTAAGGCTAAGGTTTTTTGAGCCAAAGTCAGGAGTGGATTTAACAGAAGAGAAACATCTAAGTGATTCCTTGTTATTTTCCATTCCTTTTCAAGCCACTCCTGACTTTGGCTCAAAAAAATCGCAGCAAAATCTGCAACAAAAAAACGCTGCATTTCCGCAACGTTGGGGCTTAGTCTTAGAGGTTTTCCTACTACTAACAACTATCCAAAACATAAACAATAAGTTTCTGATCACTAGGGTCTCCAGTGTTAACGAGTACAGGGATATTGTAAATGAAGAAGTGTTGCGCATGCGTGACCACTACTCCATTCACTACCATGGATAACCCAGAATGGCAATCTCTGTCAATCTCATAGAGGTGAATGTAGTGGTGGTCATTCACATGCACCAATGCTCAAGCCCCTTTCACATGGGGCTCTCAGCGGTCAGACCCCATCAAATCAGACATGGATAGAGGATGCCATCCCTCCTCAATTGCTTGATCAGATTGAGACCTAGGGAATTTGAAGACTAGGTCAACACCTTGAAATCTTTCTCATGTTCCTCAAACCAATTTGAGAAGTGTTACAGGGTGTATTATCTTGTTGAAAGAGTTTACTGCCATATACAAGTACATCTCAATAAATTAGAATATCATCAAAAAGTTATTTTCTTTTTAGTAATTCAATTGAAAAAGTGAAACACATATATTGTATTGAGTCATTACAAAAAGAGTGAACTTTTCAAGTGTTTATATATGTTAATGTTGATTATGGATTACAGCCAAGGAAAACCCAAAAGTCATTATCTCAGAAAATTAGAATAATTAACCAACAACAGCTGTAAAGTCTTCCTAAGCGTTTAAAAAGGTCCCTTAGTCTGGTTTGGTAGGCGACACAATCATGGGGAAGACTGCTGATTTGATGTCCAGAAGGCAGTCATTGACACATTCCACAAGGAAGGTAAGCCACAAAAGGTCATTGTTAAAGAAACTGGCTGTTCACAGAGTGCTATATCAAAGCATATTAATGGAAAGTTGAGTGGAAAGAAAAAGTGTGGTAGAAAAAGGTGCAAAAGCAACTGGGATAACCAGTAGCCTTGATAGGATTGTTAAGAAAAGGCCATTCAAAAATTTGGGGGAGATTCACAAGGTGTGGACTGCTGCTGGAGTCAATGCTTCAAGAGCCACCACACACAGACGTATCCAGGACATGGGCTACAAGTGTCGCATTCCATGTGTCAAGCCACTCATGACCAATAGACAACGCCAGAAGCGTCTTACCTGGGCCAAGGAGAGAAAGAACTGGACTGTTGCTCAGTGGTCAAAGGTGTTGTTTTCAGATGAAAGTAAATTTTGCATTTCATTTGGAGATCAAGGTCCCAGAGTCTGGAGGAAGAGCGGAGAGGCACACAATCCAAGCTGCTTGAGGTCTAGTGTAAAGTTTCCACAATCAGTGATGGTTTGGGGAGCCATGTTGTCTGCTGGTGTGGGTCCACTGTGTTTTATCAAGACCAAAGTCAGCGCTGCCGTCTACCAGGAAATTCTAGAGCACTTCATGCTTCCCTCTGCCGATAAGATTTTTGGAGATGGAATTTTCATTTTCCAACAGGACTTTGCACCTGTCCACACTGCCAAAAGTACCAATACCTGGTTCAATATCAGTATCACTGTGCTTGATTGGCCAGCAAACTCGCCTGACCTTAACCCCATAGAGAATCTATGGGGTATTGTCAAGAGGAAGATGAGAGACACCAGACCCAACAATGCAGACAAGCTGAAAGCTGCTATCAAAGCAATCTGGGCTTCCATAACACGTCTGCAGTGCCACAGGCTGATCGCCTCCATGCCACACCGCATTGATGCAGTCATTCATGCAAAAGGAGCCCCAACCAAGTATTGAGTGCATTTACTATACATACTTTTCATTTGGCCAACATTTCTGTGTTAAATTATTTTTTTTACAGTCGGTCTTATATAATATTCTAATTTTCTGAGATAATGACTTTTGGGTTTTCCTTGGCTGTAAGCCATAATCATCAACATTAACATATATAAACACTTGAAAAAGTTCACTCTGTAATGACTCATTATATAATATATGTGTTTCACTTTTTCAATTGAATTACTAAAAAGAAAGTAACTGTTTGATGATATTCTAATTTATTGAGATGCACTTGTATTGCAACCATGAAGGGTTTATATGGTCTACATCAACCTTTAGGTAGATGGTAAATGTGAAAGAAAAATGCACACAAATACTACTAGGGTCCAAGGTTTGCCAACAGGAACTGCCTGTGATGTTCCTTACTGTTGCACCTGGTTACTGTAAGTATGTGAACATTATATTTGCTATATTTTATATGCCATATGCATCCTTATGTCTCCATGGGTGTCACTGAGAGCATAAAAAGAAATGCCTTGGATCCACTAGTCACCAGGTATCACAGATGGCAGACAGGCACAAGTGGTGCTGCAGGAGATTAGCTGGCTAGAGGAGTGAGTGGCACCATTCAAGCTGAACCATCCAAAGGTTCAGATGTGGCCAAGAGAAGCCATAGTAGATCCAACCTATGCTGTAGCTGTGAGTCTGCCCCAACTAGCAGTAAAATCTGCCCATCTTCAGCAAGAAAGAGTACATCTACCGTAAGGTTATATAAGCCAATCCCTAAGTCTGAAGATAAATACTATGCTAGAGATGGCTAGGAGACTGCAACTGAGTTTGAAGGACTAATCCTCAGTGTCCAAGCAAAATTGTGCCTTGAACAGCATACCATTATGGACAAGACACAGTAAGACCAGAATACTATAAGAGAAAGAGCAGTGAGACCACTTACCACCGTGGCACTGTTGACCAGCTAAGAGGTGACCCAGACAAAGGGGTTAAAAATAATCCGGTATAAAAGGGTGGGATATGACAAACAGCAATGTGGCACATTTATAATTGATTGCCATTATTCAAGAGACTTGTTTGTTATGGTTCAAGAAACCTGTTTGACTCAAGTGAAAACTGTAACCCTCAAGTATGGTACCTTATTGTGAATAAAGGTATATCATTCATTTACTGCCTGTATCTTTGTCCTTTTTCCTTCCCAGGATGGAGAACCACTATAGCAGGCTATAATATCCTGAAGTTAAAAGGGTCACTACACACCATTTTCCATTGCTCCAGTTCTGATGCTCGAGTGCCTATTATAGGCATGTTCAAAATGAACAGGAGACATCTAACAAGAACTGCCATTTGGAGATGCTTTAAGCCAGTTGCCTAGCCATATAAACGATTCTCCACAGCATTTCAATGCAATGACCTCTTTTATACAGTCATATGAAAAAGTTTGGGCACCCCTATTAATCTTAATCATTTTTAGTTCTAAATATTTGGGTGTTTGCAACAGCCATTTCAATTTGATATATCTAATAACTGATGGACACAGTAATATTTCAGGATTGAAATGAGGTTTATTGTACTAACAGAAAATGTGCAATATGCATTAAACCAAAATTTGACCGATGCAAAATGTGGGTACCCTTATCATTTTATTGATATGAATACTCCTAACTACTTTTTACTGACTTACTGAAGCACAAAATTGGTTTTGTAACCTCACTGAGCTTTGAACTTCATAGCCAGGTGTATCCAATCATGAGAAAAGGTATTTAAGGTGGCCAATTGCAAGTTGTTCTCCTATTTGAATCTCCTCTGAAGAGTGGCATCATGGGCTCCTCAAAACAACTCTCAAATGATCTGAAAACAAAGATTGTTCAACATAGTTGTTCAAGGGAAGGATACAAAAAGTTGTCTCAGAGATTTAACCTGTCAGTTTCCACTGTGAGGAACATAGTAAGGAAATGGAAGACCACAGGAACAGTTCTTGTTAAGCCCAGAAGTGGCAGGCCAAAAAATATCAGAAAGGCAGAGAAGAAGAATGGTGAGAACAGTCAAGGACAATCCACAGACCACCTCCAAAGAGCTGCAGCATCATCTTGCTGCAGATGGTGTCACTGTGCATCGGTCAACAATACAGCACACTTTACGCAAGGAGAAGCTGTATGGGAGAGTGATGCGAAGAGCCGTTTCTGAAAGCACGCCACAAACAGAGTCGCCTGAGGTATGTAAAAGCACATTTGGACAAGCCAGCTTCATTTTGGAAGAAGGTCCTGTGGACTGATGAAACAAAGATTGAGTTGTTTGGTCATACAAAAGGCAATATGCATGGCGTCAAAAAACACAGCATTCCAAGAAAAACACTTGCTACTCACTGTAATTTGGTGAAGGTTCCATCATGCTTTGGGGCTGTGTGGCCAATGCCGGCACCGGGAATCTTGTTAAAGTTGAGGGTCGCGTGGATTCAACTCAGTATCAGCAGATTCTTGAGAATAATGTACAAGAATCAGTGACGAATTTGAAGTTATGCCGGGAATGG
This sequence comes from Leptodactylus fallax, assembly GCA_947044405.1. Classification (NCBI taxonomy): domain Eukaryota; kingdom Metazoa; phylum Chordata; class Amphibia; order Anura; family Leptodactylidae; genus Leptodactylus; species Leptodactylus fallax. The sequence goes on along the minus strand of CAMRHE010000137.1, from coordinate 2,608,516 downwards.
ATATTTCAACAAGACAATGATCCAAAACACAGCTCCAAATCTACTCAGGCATTCATGCAGAGGAACAATTACAATGTTCTGGAATGGCCATCCCAGTCCCCAGACCTGAATATCATTGAACATCTGTGGGATAATTTGAAGCGGGCTGTCCATGCTCGGCGACCATCAAACTTAACTGAACTGGAATTGTTTTGTAAAGAGGAATGGTCAAAATACCTTCATCCAGAATCCAGGAACTGATTAAAAGCTACAGGAAGCGACTAGAGGCTGTTATTTTTGCAAAGGAGGATCTACTAAATATTAATGTCACTTTTCTGTTGAGGTGCCCATACTTTTGCACCGGTCAAATTTTGGTTTAATGCATATTGCACATTTTCTGTTAGTACAATAAACCTCATTTCAATCCTGAAATATTACTGTGTCCATCAGTTATTAGATATATCAAATTGAAATGGCTGTTGCAAACACCCAAATATTTAGAACTAAAATGATTAAGATTAATAGGGGTGCCCAAACTTTTTCATATGACTGTATAACTTCCAGATTTTGCACCTGGGTCTTTTATGAAGTAGGCATGTTATACATGGGCAAACACCACATTTATAACACATGAGAAACTGATGTTAGAGTACACAATGAGATATTTAAAATAAAAGTCTGCATACAAGTCTGCTGTGGCTGTCACAGTTCTAAGCGCCATGCGACGGATAACAATGGCGTCCGGTGGACTCGGTTGATTCTAAATAGGGTCTGTCGAGTTTCACCAAGTGTTTGTCATTTAGGCCGAATAATCTCTGCAAGCAAAATTTTGTTCATCAAATATGACAGAATCCGCAATGCAGATTTCTAACGGAGCCGCCAAAGTGGATGTAAGCAAAGCCTTACAGTAATATAGTGAAACAACATGTCCTTATTGTGTACAAGTATTAAAATGTCACAACAAAGTAATATGCTCCCAAATTTATTAACTCTTTGCTCAATGTATTAGCAGTCTCTAAAACACAGCATTCAGACATAAAAGGGAATAAAAGCACAATCACTCAACATTGTTGACTATGGCTATTTCCTGTTTCCTTGAAGAATAAATATCAGTTTATATACATGTAAAAAACCTTTGTCATCAATCAACATGTTTAAAACCAAAGAGCTGTCAACGCAAATGAGACAGAAGGTTGTGGACATGCATAGAATAAGAAATAGTAAAGAAAAATAACAGTCACTTGAAATTACCTGTAAACAGAAAAAAAAAAACAACTTGTTAAAGACTCTGGTGTTTATAATATAAAAGCGATAAAAAAATGGAAGCAAAATATTCAATTTATGGCATGCTATCAATGAGGTAATTAATGGCTGTCTGACGAATGCCACACTGAATGCACTTGGGCTCACAAATCATCAAGATTGGCTACTGGAAGCTCCCTTTGTAATTGCTGACCAAGATGTGCTCGACAAGATACACATTCAGAGACGCTGAAGGCCATGATAGCACATGTAGGGTGCTTACTGTAGCATAAGCTACATGGGGCCTGACCTTGTCCTGTTGAGAAATGGCAACAACAAGCTATTAGTTTACCTGAAATGAAGAATAGTGGGGTCCTGCTACAGTAAAGTAGTCTCCAGATATCATTGCATCTGAGACAAAAGTGGGACTCATTGCTGGAGATGATAGACCTCCATTCCAACTTTCATTGCTGTCTTGCTGTGCACCATGATATTTTTGGAGAGCAATAGTATGAGGTGAATGAAACCCCTGTAGCTGGACATCTGGCTTGTAGCCAAATGTCGTGCAAACACCTTCTGATGAATTGTGTTGAAACTGCATCCTGGTTTTGGGACGTGACATCCAATTTCATTTGCAATACAGAGTGGATTACTACGCGCCTTTGTCCCCATGTAAAATAAGAATGGTAAGGCAGAAAAAGATCAACTTAGGCCGGGGCCCCACTTGGCGTAAATACTGCGGTGTGGCCGCGGTGGAAACGCCGCAGAAAAAAAAACGTAGTGTTTTACAGTCCCAGATTTCTAGCGAATCCCATCCACATATTGTGGGAAAATACGTGCAGCGGACACACCGCGATTTCCAAAACCATCGCGGTTTGGAAATTGCAGCATGTCCATTATACCTATGTCAATTATAGGTATAATTGAAGCAGAAAGAGATTTCCTCTGCAGACTTTCTGTGAAAAGTGCTGCGGGAAAAATAGCGTGGCGTTGCCGCTGCGGGTTTTCCCGCTGTGCATTTTTGCTGTGGCCCGCTACTTGGGGCTTTAGCCTTAAAGACAATTTAAGAAACTGCACATTTAGTTCATTCAGATCTGATGTCACATGCCACCTTCATGGCCAGATACTTTTTGGATGAGTTCCACAAAAGAAACCTTTTCTATCAGCAAGACACAAAGCTCAGTGCCTGAACTTTACAAAATGCCATAAGAAATACAAATGGATTTGTGTGATGTGATCATTTGAGACAAAAATTGCACACTATCAACATTTTGATGAAAAAAAGATTGTGTGCAAAGAAAAACTGATACCAAGTGTCAAATACCAGTGGTAGATCAGTAATGCTTTGGGTCCGTTTTGCTATACTGTAATAATAATAGTCCTTTAATAGTCCCACAATGGGGAAATTCAGTGTGTTACAGCAGCAAAGATAAGATAAGATAAGCAGATACAAATACAAATACAACATGTACAGGAATGTTCCAAGGTGAGAGGCATTACTTTGATAGCAGACAGACAGATAGGACGTAGCAGAGGAGGGGGGGGGGGGGATTTAACAGGCAGAGAGATATTTCAGTTCTCTGTGTGTAATGATCTCCGCTTAGGTCGTTGGTTGTACAGCCTAACCGCGGTGGGGAGGAAAGACTTCCGATAGCGCTCCTTCTCACACCTAGGGTGGAGCAGTCTCGTCACTGACAGTACTGCTCAGCGCGATCACAGTCTCATGCATGGGATGGGACTTCTTCTTCTGCATGGAGCTCACCACGGACAGTATCCTTCTGTCACCCACCACCTGCACTGGGTCCAGTGGGCTCCCCAGGACAGAGCTAGCCTTTCTAATCAGCTTGTCAAGTTTATTTCTGTCCCTGGTTGATATACTGCTCCCCCAGCAGGCCACTCCAAAGAAGATGGCTGATGCCACTACCGAGTTGAAGAAAGTCCTAAGAAGTGCCCCCCGGATTCCAAAGGCTCTCAGCTTCCTAAGCAGGTAGAGCCTGCTGTGGCCCTTCCTGTACAGGGCCTCCATATGATCTGCCCAGTCCAGCTTATTATTAAGGAGCAAACCCAGGTACTTATAGGTGTTCACAATCTCGATGCCCGTCCCCAGGATGTCCACTGGTTTAGGAGGGCTTCTGCCTTTGCGGAAGTCCACCACCATCTCCTTGGTCTTCCCGCGTTAATCTTCAGGTGGTAGAATACCATTGAATGATAACAGTAATAATAAATTGATGCGTTCTGATGCTAATCACATATTATAATGTATCTCATCTGTGGAAGTCTGTTGACAACCTTTGTGGGTACTTTGATATCTGACAATAGTTTACTCAAATCATGTAAATAAGCTTCAGATGCTTGTAACATAGCTGTTTTATTGTTTGCCCTACTCCTGACTATATTAAGAGATGATGGGTAGTTGACTACTGAGGAAATGTTCCTTTTATAAAATCATTCTTTGCTTCAGGAAACACATAGTTAAAGTTTGAGAAGGGTGTCTTCTTCACTTTACTATGAGCTCGTGTGTTCTTTACCAATAAAAAAATAGTTTGTCAGTGACATTAGTTTATATTTGGCTCCCCTTACTAAACTAGGATTCAGCTGTCCTTTTCAGTCACCCTAAATCCCTAAATGATCCTGTTGAGTGTTGTTTATAATAGATCCAGACATTTCATTGTAATAATCCATTATCCTGTGCAGATCCCACCAACACTTGTCAGGCTTGTATTGCACATACCTTAGTCGAATGTTAGTAAAACATTTGAGCTACCTATATCTAGAAATATCTCTCATTCTTTTTCCTTGTTTCTATAAATTTATGACCATTGTTCTCAGCTCTCTTAAACACTCTGTTTATTCATCAGAGTTATTGCAACCTGTGATTCATTGCTCTTCTTCCCAGTACTCTCAATCCTTCCCTTGGTTATGAGTCTTTCTATCTCCTCACTGTCCCTTATTGCTCCTCCTAGCCCATTTCTGTCAACTCCTTCTACCTCCTCCCTCTTGTTATTGAGCTCCTAGTTATGTGCCTAATGATATATGGGTCTTGTAAAAATATACATAAATCCAGGCTATTTAGCGCTTAAAGTGCTCTGCCTCACATGCAAAAACCAATGCATGCAAATTTGTGCAGCACAAGTATATAAGCAGAAGGAAAAGATTGTTTTTTTTATGAATAAGCCTCAGTTACACACATTGCCAATTAGTTTATTTGGAATGAAATATTATACAATATTTGCTAATTATATACTACACCATAACAATGAAAGGTCTGTAGTAAAAGACCTCACCTTTTCACTGCCCTCCTGCTCTGTTCCTACTTCAGTTATCTTCTCACTCCACTACACTCTCTTGTTCTCTAATGCATTTGGATTGAGTTAACATCAAAGTGATATCTTGGCACTTACAGCAGTGCATGGAAAAGCCAACGTAAGAATGTGATTGGCCAGCTGTGCTCGGGCTGTAAACAGCATACTTAATCCCCCATACCAAGGGCAATAATAGCAATGCGTATAAATCTATGTATACCATAAAGCTGCTTTTTATATCTACTTTTACATTTTTGTCTTGGAAACAAATGTGTTCAACAATGTAATTACAAATAGATCTGGATGAGATGTGGTAGGAATGTTGGACAAGGGAAATAAATGTTTATATAGAGTAGCGGGATTGTGATTTGTACATATTAAATTTCTTCAATTGCTTTCACATTTTCATTGTAACACATTTTATGTCTACTCATGGTACACAGTAATTAGCCTGATTATCTGCAATTATGATAATCTTTATTTTTGTATCCATTCCATAAAATCACTTTAGTTGAAGGCTGCCTTAAGGGTATATACAGGCAGATTTCATATCCTATTCTGAACACTTAAATGTTTCAGATATGCCAATATACATAATACAGCATTAACTTAAATACAATATTAAAAGCCTTTTGCCATTTGAATTGCAAAGGTTGAATACCATGGGTGAGATCTGCAGCTATAATTGACATGTCTCCACAACTATAGTGGTTCCCATACAGTATTATGGCCCCTTATGCCCCCATAAACTATAATGGGTGTCTTATGCCCCATACAATAACATTTTCCCTTACAGCCCCATATAATGGCCTTTTATGCCCTCATACAGTGCAGTGCTGCATGTAATAGTCTCTTATGCCCCCCTACAGTACACTGTCTCCATATGCACTCATAATGGCCCCTTATGCCCCCATACAGTACAGTTTCCCCTTATGCCCCATGTAATTCCACCTTATGTACCCATACAGTACAATTACCCCATATTATGACCCCTTATGCCTCCCTCCCATCCCTTGCTTTACAATGCTTTGAGGGGAGTGACCTAGAAGTGCAGACTTCATTATCACACATCTTAGCATCTCAAACTCCCTGCCCCTTCCCTGCTTCAATGCCGGAAAATTTAATCCTGCCAGTGCTGTTGCAGGGAGGGGCGAGCTAAGAGTGCTGACAGAGAATGAAATATGCTCTGGCCACTAACTCTTGTTATCAGTGTAATGAGTACTTACCTGTGAATTGGAGAAACTAAGTGGGCCCCCACAGGTGGTGTGGGGTAGATAGTTGGATATCTTGTATCTTGAAGGTTTTTTTTTTTTTTTTTTTTCAAAGCATTTGATACTGTGTCGCATAGAAGGTTGGTACACAAGAGAATGCTTGAACTGGGGGGAAATGAGTGTAAAGGAGTAAGTAACAGATTCATTGATTATCAACAGCACATACTCAGATTGGGTCACCATTACTAGCAGGGTAAAATAGGGGATCAGTTCTGAGCCCTATTCTCTTCAATATATTTATTAAAGGGGTTTTCTGGACATTACATCTTGTCTGTGCATCAGTGCTCATGTGTGCACTGCTTTTACTTCACAGGCCAGTGGTATTTATTTGACACGTGTTTGCAGATCAGTCCCATTCAAGTGAATGCACTGCCCCATGCAAGGTATGGTACTGTGCTTGGTATCCAAGAATTCTGTGGTCTCTTCAAACAGCTGAGCTGTGGTTAATGGCAGAACTATTGCAATAGCAGCCCGTTGGGCCCCTGCTGCTTTTATTTTTTTTTTTTTTTTTTTTTTTTTTTAATAGGCCTTTACCTGCTGGATTACTCCAACAGATAAGAGCCTCTATTTACTTACTGATCCCCACTCCTGCCAGCAGCCACCTCCACTCCCCTATCAGCCCTCCAGGGGGCCCCGTCTCCCAAATCACATTGCTAAACAGCATCAGGAGATTGCTAACCACTTCCTTAAGGAAAAGTGCTTTATTAAGACTTCTCCCATTTAGTAAGAGAGCTGTGCATCAGCATATCTCTCTCCCTCCTTGTCCCACACTGATCTGCCACTTACTTATACACTTGCTATTGTTAATGTTCTGTACTGTTTGGTACATTTCAAAAGCCTTCAAAACATCTTCTGTGCCATCCACAGAGAGGTCCCATCCATAAAATGGCAGATGGAGGGACATGTGACTAAGCACAGCACTAAGTTTCATTTCATTTCTTGCCATTCTGTCGGGAACCAACCACGGGGGCAGAAATTACAGCAGCGGCAGTAATTTAGAGCATCATTCAGATGAACATCACATACACTTTTGATGTATGTGCTGTAGAGAATACATGTATTGTAGAGAATACATGTATCATGATAAATAGTTGTAAACAATTTTCTCTTAGTCCATGTATGGAACACATGGAAATTTTAAAACTTTTTGTGAAGACCACTGTGTATTTGTTAAACATATACTGTATTACAATTATAAAACAAAGGTGAATAAATAGTTAATAACTGGAAGTAAAATTGGAAGCTTAGTTAACTGAAATATCAAATGAAAGGTTATGAAAAGATTTGGACATGGTGTAAATGGTAGTGAATAAAGACATGGATATAAAATAGAGACAGAACAAATCGTACATATTGACAAATAAAATTAGATAGTGCAGAACACAATTTATAAAGGGCAATGTAGAAGTGGACTATAACTCACGTGTTTATTTCTTTAATTTTTTTTATAGAGCTCTTATCTTGAGTTTTCATACATACACATTTTCCAAGCAGCAGTGGTCCTCATATTAAATTGTGCAGTTTTCATAAAATATGAACACACAGACCACCTATGTGTCTATACTCAGCTCAATACTTGAACACAAAAGGAATATGAGAGGCGTCAACAGTATGAGGCAGAGGTAAAAGAAATAATGGCAACACTATGATTGAAGTGAACTCTTGAGCCTCCCCAACTATCTTTTGGATCAGTGATAGAAAGATAGCATATTGGTAATACAATACAGAGGTGAAGAGATACTGGAATGTTTCTAAAATAGAAAAGGGGAACAAATAAGATTTAAAGGTTACTTGTTTAATTGGACAGCGGACATTTACAGAAGATACATGGACCAAATAGAAGTACTGATAGCGATGAATCGTTGATTATAATGTTAATCTGTTTTCCCTTAGTACTAACAGCAGCACAATATGGGGTATTTCTGCGACTGTGTGCTGGCAGGACAGGCGGAACTTTTTTATTTGACTATATATATGTGTACATACAGTGCCTTGCGAAAGTATTCGGCCCCCTTGAACTTTTCAACTTTTTGCCACATTTCAGGCTTCAAACATAAAGATATAAAATTTTAATTTTTTGGTGAAGAATCAACAACAAGTGGGACACAATTGTGAAGTGGAACAAAATTTATTGGTTATTTTAAACTTTTGTAAAAAATAAAAAACTGAAAAGTGGGGCGTGAAATATTATTCGACCCCCTTAAGTTAATACTTTGTAGCGCCACCTTTTGCGGCGATTACAGCTGCAAGTCGCTTGGGGTATATCTCTATCAGTTTTGCACATCGAGAGACTGAAATTCTTGCCTATTCTTCCTTGGAAAACAGCTTGAGCTCAGTGAGGTTGGATGGAGAGCGTTTGTGAACAGCAGTTTTCAGCTCTTTCCACAGATTCTCGATTGGATTCAGGTCTGGACTTTGACTTGGCCATTCTAACACCTGGATACGTTTATTTGTGAACCATTCCATTGTAGATTTTGCTTTATGTTTGGCATCATTGTCTTGTTGGAAGATAAATCTCCGTCCCAGTCTCAGGTCTTTTGCAGACTCCAACAGGTTTTCTTCCAGAATGGTCCTGTATTTGGCTCCATCCATCTTCCCATCAATTTTAACCATCTTCCCTGTCCCTGCTGAAGAAAAACAGGCCCAAACCATGATGCTGCCACCACCATGTTTGACAGTGGGGATGGTGTGTTCAGGGTGATGAGCTGTGTTGCTTTTATGCCAAACATATCGTTTTGCATTGTGGCCAAAAAGTTCGATTTTGGTTTCATCTGACCAGAGCACCTTCTTCCACATGTTTGGTGTGTCTCCCAGGTGGCTTGTGGCAAACTTTAAACAAGACTTTTTATGGATATCTTTGAGAAATGGCTTTCTTCTTGCCACTCTTCCATAAAGGCCAGATTTGTGCAGTGTACGACTGATTGTTGTCCTATGGACAGACTCTCCCACCTCAGCTGTAGATCTCTGCAGTTCATCCAGAGTGATCATGGGCCCCTTGGCTGCATCTCTGATCAGTCTTCTCCTTGTTTGAGATGAAAGTTTAGAGGGACGGCCGGGTCTTGGTAGATTTCCAGTGGTCTGATACTCCTTCCATTTCAATATGATCGCTTGCACAGTGCTCCTTGGGATGTTTAAAGTTTGGGAAATCTTTTTGTATCCAAATCTGGCTTTAAACTTCTCCACAACACTATCACAGACCTGCCTGGTGTGTTCCTTGGTCTTCATGATGCTCTCTGCGCTTTAAACAGAACCCTGAGACTATCACAGAGCAGGTGCATTTATACGGAGACTTGATTACACACAGGTGGATTATATTTATCATCATCAGTCATTTAGGACAACATTGGATCATTCAGAGATCCTCACTGAACTTCTGGAGTGAGTTTGCTGCACTGAAAGTAAAGGGGCTGAATAATATTGCACGCCCCACTTTTTATTTTTTTATTTTTTACAATAGTTTAAAATAACCAATAAATTTCGTTCCACTTCACAGTTGTGTCCCACTTGTTGTTGATTCTTCACCAAAAAATTAAAATTTTATATCTTTATGTTTGAAGCCTGAAATGTGGCAAAAGGTTGAAAAGTTCAAGCGGGCAGAATACTTGCACAAGGCACTGTATGCATGTGTATATGTATATGACTATAGTACCGTATAAGAGGGCGAGAGAGACCTCCCCCCCTCCCCCCGTGTTAGTTCTAAAAAAACAAAGCTATATTGGGGGGAAGCTTGTGCTGCTGTTAGGACTAAGGGAAAACAGATTAACATTATAATCAACGATTCCCTTACATCCTACAGCAGCACAATATGGGGATGTAGCAAGTAGATCCCCTAGGGAGGGCTTCCTCACTCTACAACACTTAGGACTGAATGCCCAAAGGCAGCGGCCTCTGAACTCCGGACATCTAACTGGTAATGTTTTACAAAAGTCAGTTGGGAAGACCACGCAGCAGTTGCACAAATCTGATCCGGAGGCAATGAACGATTTTCAGCCCAGGAGGTCGATACAGCCCTAGTTAAATGGGCTGTGACGAACTCAGGAGGTATTAACCCTTGAGAGGAAAAGGCAGTTTTAATAGCTTCTCCGATCCACCTTGATAAGGAGGGTTGGGAAGCTTTGAGACCTTTGTCTCTGCGATACACATTAACCAGGAGATTCTGGGATCTTCTGAAGGGCTGAGTGTGGAGACATCTTACCCTGTCCAGACTATGAAGCTTTTCCTCCTCCTCAGATCCTGGATTAGGGAAAAAAAACTGGAAGTGAAACCACCTGTTTAATATTGGCCTGGGAGGGCACCTTAGGATTGAAGCTAGGAAGGAATCTGAGTTGAACCTTGTCTGGAAAAAATAAAACATATGGTTCTTCGAAAGAAAAAGCCTGCAACTCCCCCACTCCTGGCCTATAAGACCACAAAAAAGTGGTCTTATAGGCCAGGAACTTAAGGTCCACATGTTCCAATGGTTCAAAGGGTGGACCACAGAGACCCGTGAGAACTGTGGCTAGATCCCACTGTGGAACAGGGAATGAAACCACCAGCCTAAGTCTTATGGCGCCCTTAAGGAATCTAGAGATTAAGGGATTCTGAGACAGTCGTCTGTCTAAGCAGGCGGATAGGGCTGAGACCTGTACCCTCAGTGTAGCAGGGGAAAGGCCCTTATCCAAGCCGTCCGTGAAGAAAGTTTAGAACCACTTCAATAGAAGGGTTTGAACTATCAGCTTCCCGACTGGACCACCACTCCTTGAAGACATTACCTATTCTTAGGTAGTTTTTATTGGTGGATTCTGCTCTGGCGCAGGAGAGGGTCTTCAGGATGGCTTCTGACAGTCCTCTAGATCTCCATAGGGACTGGCCAACCTCCAGGCTGTCAGGTTGAATCTCCTCAGATATTGGCATTTCTGAGATCCCTGAGAAACCAGGTTCGGGAGTAGGGGAAGCCTCCAATAGATCCCTTCTATTGGCCAGAATTGTAGAATGGCTATCACAGAGGCTTGATCCTGTCTGACTTTCATCAATACCCTTGGTATCATGGAAATTGGAGGGAAGATGTATGCCAGCCTGAACCTCCAAGGGATGGACAGGGCATCCACTGCCAAGGGATAGTCCTCCTGATACAGTGAGCAGAACGTCTCTACCTTGGTGTGGAGTCTGGTCTCCATCAGGTCTACTTCTAGAAGGGTGATCTGGTAGAAGATCTTGAGAGAGCCATTATCCGACGGTAAGCCCCCGACCAACTGACTGACTATGTTCAGGGAGCCCTTGATATGAACTGTGGATAAATGGGACAGATTTTTCTCTGCCCAGGTGAAAATCAGACCTGCCTCCCTGGGGAGGGGCAACGATCTGGTGCCTCCCTGCTTGTTTAGGTACATTATGGTCGTCATATTGTCGGACCGAATTTTGACCGCTCTTCCTCCAAGGAGAAGAGAGAAATGGAGGAGTGCCAGGTAAATTGCTGGTATTTAGTCAGTCACCGATTGTGCAAGTTCTCCCACTTAAAAAGATGAGAGAGGCCTGTAATTGCCATCATAGGTAGACCTCAACTATGAGAGACAAAATGAGAAAAATCCAGAAAATCACATTGTCTGATTTTTTAAGAATTTATTTGCAAATTATGGTGGAAAATAAGTATTTGGTCACCTACAAACAAGCAAGATTTCTGGCTCTCACAGACCTGTAACTTCTTCTTTAAGAGGCTCCTCTGTCCTCCACTCATTACCTGTAGTAATGGCTCCTGTTTGAAATTGTTATCAGTATAAAAGACACCTGTCCACAACCTCAAACAGTCACACTCCAAACTCCACTATGGTGAAGACCAAAGAGCTGTGGAAGGACACCAGAAACAAAATTTGTAGACCTGCACCAGGCTGGGAATATTGAATCTGCAATAGGCAAGCAGCTTGGTGTGAAGAAATCAACTGTGGGAGCAGTAATTAGAAAATGGAAGACATACAAGACCACTGATAATCTCCCTCGATCAGGGGCTCCACGCAAGATCTCACCCCGTGGGGTCAAAATGATCACAAGAACGGTGAGCAAAAATCCCAGAACCACACGGGGGGACCTAGTGAATGACCTGCAGAAAGCTGGGACTAACGTAACAAAGGCTACCGTCAGTAACACACTACGCCGCCAGGGACTCAGATCCTGCAGTGCCAGACGTGTCCCCCTGCTTAAGCCAGTACATATCCAGGCCCATCTGAAGTTTGCTAGAGAGCATTTGGATGTTCCAGAAGAGTATTGGGAGAATGTCATATGGTCAGATGAAACCAAAGTAGAACTGTTTGGTAGAAACATAACTCGTCGTGTTTGGAGGAGAGTGAATGCTGAGTTGCATCCAAAGAACATCATAGCTACTGTGAAGCATGGGGGTGGCAACAACATGCTTTGGGGCTGTTTCTCTGCAAATGGACCAGGGCGACTGATCCGTGTACATGAAAGAATGAATGGGGCCATGTATCGTGAGATTTTGAATGCAAACCTTCCATCAGTAAGTGCATTAAAGATGAAACGTGGCTGGGTCTTTCAGCATGACAATGATCCCAAGCACATCACCAGGGCAACGAAGGAGTGGCTTCGTAAGAAGCATTTCAAGGTCCTGGAGTGGCCTAGCCAGTATCCAGATCTCAACCCCATAGAAAACCTTTGGAGGGAGTTGAAAGTCCGTGTTGCCCAGCGACAGCCCCAAAACATCACTGCTCTAGAGGAGATCTGCATGGAGGAATGGGCCAACATACCAGCAACAGTGTGTACCAACCTTGTGAAGACTTACAGAAAACGTTTGACCTCTGTCATTGCCAACAAAGGATATATAACAAAGTATTGAGATGAACTTTTGTTATTGACCAAATACTTATTTTCCACCATAATTTGCAAATAAATTCTTTAAAAATCAGACAATGTGATTTTCTGGATTTGTTTTCTCATTTTGTCTCTCATAGTTGAGGTCTACCTATGATGACAATTACAGGCCGGCCTCATCTTTTTAAGTGGGAGAACTTGCACAATTGGTGGCTGACTGAATACTTTTTTTCCCCACTGTAAGTATGGGGGGGTTGGATGATTTTTTAATGTTGCAATTTAGGTTTGATTTGTGCATCTCAAAACTGAAAATTGCTCTGGCTACTGGAGGTGCAAAATTTCCAGAGACCCCTGCAGTGAAAGGGTTAAAGGGTTTATTCATCTTTTTAATATTGAAGGCCCATCCTTAGGATAGGCCATCAATATCACATCTGCAGTGGTCCAACAGCCAGGACAAGTGCAGATCAGCTTTTCCAGAACAGTGCAGATACAGGTAATGTTAACAATTTCAGGAGCCAAGCCGCTCACTTACCATACAGGGTGTAGCTGTGGTTTTAGGTAGTGCAGTGGTGCAGATTGTATGATGGGTGAGCAGCATGGCATTGTTATTACCTGTAGCTGTGCTGTCTCGGTACAGCTGATCTGCAGGGGTCCTAGAAGCAATTCCACAGGTGGACCCTAGACATCTCAGTCTGACACTGGTCATGTGACAGACAGTCCATGGTCATGTGATGGACGCACAGGTGCACAGCTCGTTACCAGGCAGATAATAAATAATAATAATAATAATAAATTTTATTCATATAGCGCCAACATATTCCGCAGCACTGTACAATTTGTAGGGTTCAAGTACTGACAAAAAGATACATTACAAAGAAATAGTCAATTCACACACTGGGACTGAGGGCCCTGCTCACAAGAGCTTACAATCTATGAGGTAGAGGGGGTGACACAAGAGGTAGCAGGAGCGGCAACAGACGTAGCAATGCTTGTGCAATGGTCAGACAATTTTGTAATAGAGGTTACTGTCATGACACATATATAAGCTGTATGAGCCGTCACCAGTCGTGTCTTTAACGTGCAGATGGTGCCTGGACATATAAAGTTAGTCTTATACGGCATCATATCCTGTGAGGTAATGTGGGAGCGTGAACAGAGGAGGGTATGTTTTAGGGATTCTAACTACGGAAGGGTTTACATTAGGAGTTGTGATACGCCTGTCTGAAAAGATATGCCTTAAGTTTACGCTTGAAGCTGTGGAAATTGGGGGTTTATCTAATAGTCCGGGATAGAGCATTCCAGAGAAGTGGTGCAACTTGGGAGAAGTCTTGTATACGAGTGTCGGAGGTTCTGATAATAGAGGATGTTAGTCTTAGGTCATTGAGGGACCTAGGACCGAGCCCTGAGGAACCCCAACGGCAAAGGGAACAGGGGAAGAAACAGAGCCCGCAAATGATACACAGAAAGTGCGATCAGAGAGATAAGAGGAGAACCAGGAGAGAGCGATGTCCATGAGCAGGGTTGGACTGGCCCACCGGGGAACCGGTGAATCCATCGATGAGCACCGAGCCCCGACTATTAGTCCTCATGTTGCCAATGCAGATGCATTGGTCAGGGGCCCGATCGGGATCCTGACCATCCCGATCGGGCCCCTGACCAGTAGCGTAACAATCGCGGTCGCAGGGGGTGCGAACTCGACCGGACCCGGCAGAGTATGGGGCCCGCGGCCAGCTGGAGATGGCCAGGCCCTGGACCACTATGATAGCGGTCGGGGAAAGCTTGGTTCCCGGACTGCTATACATACTGTTATTGGAAAGGGGCCCCTGCATATTGCAGGCCCCTTTCCAATAGATGGCAGGGCACCCAGGGGAGGTAACTGAAAATAATAAATACATATTCTCACCTCTCCTGGGCACAGCGTTCTCTGCGGCGCTCTTTCGTCATGTGACTGAGGCCTGTGATTATGCCCCAGCCATCAGTGCGCCCCCACGTGACCGCTGAGGGCCAATCACAGGCCTCAGCAGCAACGTCTGAAGAGGGCCTGAAGATGGAAGGATGGAGCGAGGATGCCAAGGAAAGGTAAGGCAAGGTAAGTATGAATGTTTTTTATTTTTAATCACCTTCCCTGGGCCTCCAATTATTATACTCTGGGGTCTGAGGAGACCCCAGAGTATAATAATAGCACCGAAGCAGAGGGGGGCTGTTGAGAGCATATAATACTGTGTGGGGGCCACTGTGGAGCATATAATACTGTGTGGGGGCCACTGTAGAGCATATAATACTGGGTGGGGCCCACTTTGGGGAGCATATAATACTGGCCCCCAAATCTTTCAGTTTCACTGACTACTCTGATAACTACAACCCCCAGCAGCTCCAGATTCTCTGGGTCTGTTGAGAGTTGTCATCCCCCCCCCCCTCCGTATGGGCATACAGTGGCCCCTTCACTGGTACCTTATACTGTATGGGGACCATTGATGGGACCATTATATTGTGTGTGGGGGGGGCAGTGATGGATGCCAATAGCCTGGGGTACATTAAAGGGGTTGTGCAGGATAACATTTTTTTTTTTTTTTTTTAATAATGCCGGGGCACGCGGAAAAAAAACAAAACAGAAAAAAACCCCAAACTTTTTCTCCTGTCCCCAGTGTCTCCCAGCACGTTACCCCTGAGGCCAATCAGCGGCCTAAGGGAAGGGACCTGGGACATCACAGCCAGTGAGGACTTCCAGCAAAAAGAAGACAGCGGAGCTGTGGGACCGGAACGTGCTGGGAGGACACCTGGGACAGGTGAGTATGTTTACTATGTTTTGTTTTTGTTTTTTTTTTTGGGGGGTAGGGGGGGGTTCACCTTCCCCGGGCTAATTATAAAAAGAAAAAAATTATACTGGACAACCTCTTTAAAGTGTAGCGCATTAGTGGGTTGGAGGTATATTAAAGGGGTTGTCCAGGCATAATTAGTTATGGTTTATCCTCAGGATAGGCTATAAATACCTGATCTGTAGGGGGCCAACCTGTACAGAGCCACTTCTGATGCCCGTCCTGTACACAATACAGGGCCAGAAGCAGAAAGCTCTGTCCTCTGTGTATTAGCCGGGCACCTTCACTGATCTCAGCAATTATTGAAGACAGTAGGACCTGAGCTACAGTGAAGGCGTTTGACTGCTATACAACGGATGGAGCTTTCTGCTTCCGGCCCTGTGTTGTGTACAGAACAGGTGCCGGAAGTGGCTCCGTACAGCTGATGGGGCCGTGTGTCAGCCCCCTACTGATCAGGTATTTATGGCCTATCCTGAGCATAGGCCATTAAAAAGATTAACCCTGGACAACCCCTTTAATATGCATCACACAGTTTAATGTCCCTCCCCCCACAGGATGTTAGCCCCCCCATTACTGCTCCCACACAATATAATGGCCCCATCACTGTTCCCCATACAGTATGGGGGACCAGTGAAGAAGCCACTGTATGGGGGGACCAGTGAAGTGACCATAGAAAAATTTGGCCCACACAAACCCTTAAAAGAGGTTGTCCATAAATTGGAGCAACCGCTGTGGCGGCCGCCAGGGAGGTGTAAAAATAAGAAAATTTAAAAAAAAAAAAAGCATACTCACCTGTCCCCAGCACCCCGTTGTCCCCTGCCTGTGTCTGTTCGGTCTCATGGCGGCGCCTCATTTCTGGAAATCCTGTACCTAATTGGTCTTACTGGTCACATGAGGTGCAGGACTCCCAGCAAGGAGTCGCCGGCATAGGACTGAATGGACACTGGCATCGGACAACGGAGCACCAGGGACAGGTGAGTATGCTTTTTAATTTATTTATTTTTTACTCTACACCTTCCGCCAGCCACATGGGTTGCTCCAATTCATGGACAACCTCTTTAAAGGATTTATCCATCTTTCTAATATTGATGGCCTGTCCTTAGGATAGGCCATCAATATTACATCTGCGATGATATAACAGCCAGGACCTCTGCAGATCAGCTTTTCCAGGACAGTGCGGCTACAGGTAAAGGTAACAATTTTAGGAGCCACGCTGTTCACTTGCCATACAGGTTGTAGCAGTAGGTTTAGGTAGTGTAGTGGTGCACATCGTATGGCAGGTGAGCAGCATGGCTCCTCACATGTTATAACCTTTTGTAAAACAACAAAACATATGCACCGAGCAAAACATAGTGCGTTATCACTTTAAATAGAGTGTAAAGTAAGGGTATAGTCTAGCTTCTCACCTTGTAAGGTTGTGTAAGTCACAACCTACTGTCATCAACAGAAATAGCCGTAAACAAGCATCAGAATTGCAGCGGAACCGATCATACACCTCGAAAGGTGTAGGTAGAATGATGGTAGGAGGACCAATGGAGATAGCCGCGCAAATCCACAGTTTTGATGAAAATCTTTATTCCAAAATGAACAGATAGCCAACGACGAGTTTCGGGTCAAACAAGCTTCTTTATCAAGTGTATAAAAGTACTGGACAATAAAAGATAACCGTATGTAAGTACCTGCATTAGAATAGGACAGAAACCCACCCCCAAATAAGAGGTAACAATAGATCTTTTTTGGATATCTATCTGACCTACCTCACTACCTCTTATTTGGGGGTGGGTTTCTGTCATATTCTAATGCAAGTACTTACATACGGTTAACTTTTATTGTCCAGTACTTTTATACACTTGATAAAGGGGATTGTTTGCCCCGAAACACGTTGTATGCTATCTGTTCATTTTGGAATAAAGATTTTCATCAAAACTGTGGATTTGCGCGGCTATCTCCAATGGTCCTCCTACCATCATGTTATAACCTTTAGCCACCCTGTCTCGGTACCGCTGATCTGCAGGGGTCCTGATGGTGGGCCCCTAGAAACAATTCCACTGGTGGGCCCTAGACGTCCCAGTCCAACACTGTCCGTGAGGCCGACAGAATGGAGCATTGTGAGGAGGAGTTGATGGTCAACAGTGTCAAATGCTGCTGAGAGATCTAGAAGAATAAGAAGAGAGAAGTCACCTTTGGATTTAACCATCAGGAGATCATTGGAGACTTTTGTGAGTGCTTCGGTAGAGTGCAGAGTGCGAAAGCCAGATTGTAAGGGGTCAAGAAGAGAGTTAGCAGAAAGATAGTGGATTAAACAAGAATAGACTAAGTGTTCCAAGATTTTGGAGATGACAGATTTTGGCAGATAACTAAAAACTGTGCTATGGCTATAATGAGTCACTATTGTCTTTAGTCTTCAAAAGACGAAAAAGTACCACCCTCCTAAAAGCTACAAAAACTATCACTCTCACTTACACAGCTATACTTATGTATTACCTAGCTATATAAAATCCCGTTTAAATGTTGTCTACATGAAGTATTCACCCCTGTTGTAATTTTTCATGTTTTATTGTGCAACAGAATAGAATCCCAGAGGATTTAATTAATACACTGATCAACAGAAATAATGGTAAAGTAAAACAAATCTCTACAAAGTGATTTACATTCATTACAATTATTAAACAAGAAATAATTGCTGAGCTATCCACCCCCATTTAAGCCTGTAGTTAGTAGAGGCACCTTTGGCAGTAATTACAGCCGTGACTCAATGTAAATAGGTCTAGACTCTTGGACCGTCACTCTTTTTTTTTTCTTTTTTCAGCTTGGGGTGTAACATGTAAGCATGAGCTTTATAACAAAATATTGGAATAGGGATTTTCTTTACCATCATCACCTTTACTGCACTGAGTGTTTCCTATTATCCTTTATATTTAGTGGTCTTGGAGCAATTTCTGTTAACAACTAATAATGTTTTCACATTAATTTCCCAATTTACCTTATGGGGAGGCACTGACTTAAAGTGTGTTCTGGCCCCAAAAGGATTTTTTATACTAATGACCTATCCCCAGGACCAATCCCGCACATATCAGTCGTTCTGGTATCCTCCAGCTGGCCTGCTGGAGAGCTGAAGACTGGGACACAAAGGCGACCATGGGCAGGAGTGTGGATCTGGATATCTTACAGATCATAAATCACTCCCAGATTTGAGGTCAGTATGAGTGGCTTCAATCAGCAAGGAGGTCACTTGGTACTGTGACGTTTCATTTGCTGGCTCGACTGCTCACAGGGAGGGGTAGTGAGCTTGTACATGAAATGTCACTGCTGTGGTCAGTGACCTTCAATGACCTGAAAATAAAGCAGATAAACAGTACTTAACTGAAATAGTATATATATTAGGTAGTGTAGTTTGTATTGATAAATTCTGTTATTTGACCTATATTTTTTTAAAACTGGATAACCTCTTTAATCAGTGCAGTAGTTCAGTGCCACTGGTCTCCTTAACCCCTTCCCACATACATAACTTTTTCTACCCATTTAAAAATTTCCTTCTTTATTTCCTTGTGTTAATTTCATGGGTTGAGGAAAGCCAGTACTTCCCCAAAGTTGTATCAAAGGTGTCTCACTTAAAATCACACTCTGCAGTGATGAAGGGGCAAATACTGAGCAATGGTTTCCATAGTGTAGTTATCAAGAATAACCATTAGATCACCAACTGGACTTTATATGATATCCTACACAAAGACCAAACACTCTATAAGGCTCTGCATACTGCCTGAATACTACCAGGTGATGTTGGCAAGGTCCCCTTAGTATTTTCTGTACATTTTACAGCCAATTTTTCTGAAAGTTTTGTCTGTAAATTTTGTTACCGTTTTATAAGTTAACAAGCAGTGGTAAAGCATAATTATTATTGCTAATAAAATCAACAATATGCTATTTATTACTGCAAATAAAATCAACGCTATAACTATGTTGGTGTGAACCAGCCCTTTTGTTTCGGTGGTTGCTCTAAATAGTCAATAGTAACAACAACAACAATAATAATAATAATAATAATAATAATAATGCAAAGCATGAAACAAATCTACTTAGAGCCAAATTGCAAGAAAAGTCTCTACGTTGCAAAAAAAATAACTATAAAAGTTATTTCAAAGACTGCAGTCAAACACAGTATGCAAGTATGAACTATTAAAAATTATAGGATTTATCAACTTGTCATTTGATCACTTTCTATCTGAATATATTTCTTCCATATCTGAATTTACGCACTCACCTTCCTGTGCTGCAAGCTCGTCTGTGACACTGACACTGACAACAACCGCTGTCACATATAAATATATACAGGTGTTTTAAACTACGCCAATATTAACAACACACTGAACCCCTGGGTATATATGAATAATCCAGAACTCACTTTTCATGGCAGCTAGTATACTAAACCATGTCATTAAATATTAAATCTCAAACCTTTTTACCTTCCATAGACATACAAAGCTGCTGGTCATAGACAGCAATGATTTGCTTGTGGCTTATACTAAGAGAAAAAGAGTAGATGGGAATAAGAGGTGATAGGAAGGGACCCAATAGGTCAGAAGCAATTCACAGGAAAACATGAGTCGGACTGAGAAATTGCTTGCAGACCATGCTTTTGGTGGTCACCCAAGGTAGTATACAGCTGCAGTATTGTATGAACATACAGATTTACTAGAGGATATTTAGATCAGCTGGTGATTTTCGCTGGATAGAGAAAGCTGTCACTTCTGACAACAGCATATTCTCCATATCATTATCACTTTGAAAACAAATGTTGACACAAAACCAGTTTATGCCTTCAAGTAAAACATGTTCAAAGCAAAGCTCCTCCTTTCACCAACTTTGGCCATTTTAAACTTGAGTAAATATAATAGCTGTATATATTGACGGTTTTGATGTATTATATATTTTATCTCTCGAAACTCTGCAATTGGCATAGTTACTAAAACTATATAATTAGAATACTTTCCAAATAGAGACCATCATCAACTTGACTAATAGGGGTTTTGTCATACTTGAGAACATTCAGCCTAGTGCACTTATACCTATTGGGTCTCAGCATTTCAGCAACAAAAAGTCAAAAGCCATCACCTGCCAATATCACTGCTTTGGTAGCTTTACTCTTTGTTCTCTACAGCCAGACTATTGTAAGTGAAAATAGAACCTCTGTTACATCCTGTCAGTGCACAGTGATGGAGTGCCAACAGTGATGAATAAGAAGGCCTCACACCTCGCCATGCCAGATCAAAGTAACTGGGGAACTTCAAGGAAAAATGAGGAAACATGACAGTTATGAAGTGGAGAAGAATGCTTCCTTGGCGTTAATTTGATAGATTTCTGGAAGACATAATAAAGGAAATTCAGATGGTAAATCAATCAATAAAATCAGTTTATTAGTGGTCGGAATCTATATTAATTAATAACACCTAGTTTTGTTTTGCATGTGGCTGCCTTCATTTGTGGAAATGGGAACAGAAGAATCCAATTCCCTCACAGATTGTAAGCTCTTGTAAGCGAGCAGTGTCCTCACTCCTATTTTGTCTGTATATGATTTTTAAAGTGCTTCAGAATATGTGGGAGTTATATAAATAAAAATATATTATTAATAATATAATAATAATAATAATAATAATAATAATAATAATAATGGGAAATTGCAGAGATCCATCTCTACCTATTAAAGAGGTTGTCCAACTTATTTTTATTGATGATCTATTCTCAGAATGGTTCATCAATAAGAGATCAATGGGGGTCCAACATGCACAACCCCTACTTAGGTGTCTGACAGGGCCGAGGCTATGCAGGAGAGTGTAGGAATAAATTAGCTGGAATACGCAAAATGTTCTTCAACAGCCATGAGAGTTGGCCCAGACTACATTGCCAGACATGCATATTTTTTATACTATATTTCACCTTTCTTCTACAGTATCTTCTCTTGGTCAAAGGCTAAGGCCCCACGTAGTGGGCCGCAGCCAAAAAGCACGGCAGAAACACATAGTGGTTTTTCCCACATCGATTTTCACAGTAAATCTGCAGAGTTTTCCTCTGTGGATGTTCTGCTCCCATTATACCTATACGGAAAGCGCAAATGCAAGTGTTTTTCAAATCACAGTATTTTCGCTGCAGTTTATTTTCTGAAATGTGTGGATGGGATTAGCCAGAATCCCATCCACTTTGCAGTTACTGTAAAACACCATGGCAAAATCGCGGCATTTATGCTACGTGAGGCCTTAAATACTTTACATTTTGAAATTGTTTGTAATCCATTTACAAAGAATGACAGGAAGCAGAAATCTAGAAGACTGAGGAATCGCTATAGAAAGCTCTTGGCACTTTTACTTTTTGTCGAGAAAGTTGTGTGAGCCTAAATAGAGATCGTTTTCCCGCTGTATTTATTTTTTGGCCCTTTTTAAAAAAGGGCAAAAAAAGGCGCGAATGCACTGCAGTAAATGGGCAGGATAAAAGATCTTGTCAGGTCAGAAGCATTAAAAAGAGCCAATTGCACAATTTTTTTACAAAAAAAGAAGCAATTGCGCCTTCTTGAACAAAAAAGGGCAAAGTGCACATAGCTTATAAAGGCATATCTAAATTAACTAACCTATGCACAACATTTAACAAGGAGGTGCGCCTACATCATAAATAGGCACCACTAGTCTAAAAAAAGGCACGCTTGTGAAAAATATGGGAAAAAAGGGGCAGATGATAAATAACCTCCAATACGTCTATTCACGTGTCAAAAAAACTGACATGCACTATCTTTGTCTGTGCAAATGGACAAAGATAATGGTATTTGAATAGATCCATTGAAAATCATGAGTTCTATATAATGGCCGTTTGAAGATCGTTTCAAAAACAGCCATCACATAGCCATTATTCAGTGGCATCTGAATAAGGGCCGTCTGTGTACTCGCACAGACACACATGGCCATTTTTCACAGACATTACATCCATGAAAAACGGCACAGCCTTGTACATATGGCCTAAAGGCATATTCAAACGACCATTTGGCGCCTGTTTTTTTGCAAATTTTGTCACACCGGGGCACCTGTTTTCCCGAATCCCTATACAATTCAGTGTATGGAAGGATCCATGAAAACAGCCAAAAGTAGGCCATGGCCTATGTTGTCACCGACCGTCAAAATAATGGTCATGTGAATAGCTCCCATTCACTGATAGTGAAATTAATGCTGCTGTATTAACTGTGCAGCAGTATTCACTGTGGTGTGAATGTAGCCTTACTGATGTGAAACAGATTGACGTCCACTTTACATCTGTTAAAAACGGATCAGTGGGTTGGGTTAAATAAGAAAGACCAATGAAATTCATCTTTGTTTTTCATTGGCATTTAAAAACTGATGCAAAATGGGTGAAATTTGGCCATCAAAAATGGAAAAAACAGAACAGATGCAAAACAGCTGTTTAAAAACAGACATTTACATCTGTTTTTAATAGCCATTAAATCCATCAAAAAACGTCAATGTCATTTGCATAAGGCCTAAGACTTACCTGAGAGACTTTATCTTCTGTTAGAAAAGTAAACAAGACAAAGGAAAACATCAGTGAATGGAGACAAATGCTTATGGGAGAATCCAACAATGTTTATATTTAGCCAATTTAGTAAAAAACTTCTATGTTTGATCAGGATGTGTATGTGTGTGTATAAGTTTTGTTGCATATAGTACTAGGTAAGAAAAATTCCATAAAATGATGTATTATTGAATTTTTTGGGTTGAGATTATTTTTTTTATATTGTTTATATAAAGAATAAAGATGCCACCATGCAATAAATGTTAGACCTCCTGCACGCGACAGTATACTGTCTGCAGGTCAGTGAAAACAGCACGGATGACACACGGATTGGTATCCATGTGTCAACCGTGGTTTTCACTGACCTATACAATCAATTGCTTGCAGGACTTTTCATTCCGCATATTTTAAGCAGAATGGGGGACGGAGTCCCCAAACAGTCACCCAATGCTAGTGTGACTGCAGCTTAAAGAGGACCTTTCAAATCCTCATGTATATGCTGTTTTACATACCGCTAGAAATCCGACAGCGCGCTGAATTCAGCGCACTGCCGGCTTTCCCGGTATGTGCCCCGGGGCTGGAGATATCGGCGTGCAAGTTTCACGGTTTACTGTCAGAAAGGCATTCCTGACAGTCTAGCTGCGCTGTGAGGAACGTCCTCCTTGACTGTTCTCGTTCATAGACTTGTACTGGGGCGGCGTTCCACACAGCTCAGCGTCATCGCTGGGCTGTAAGGAACACCCCCTCTCTCTGTACTCGTTAATAGCCCTGTACTATCAGAGGGAGCGTTCCTTACTGGTCGGCAATGACACTGGGCTATAAGGAACGCCCCCCAGTACAAATCTATGAACGAGAACTGTCGGGGAGGGCGTTCCTCACAGTGCAGCTAGACTGTCAGGAACGCCCTTCTGACAGTAAACCGTGAAACTTACACCGCCGATATCTCCAGCCCCGGGGCACATACCGGGAAAGCCGGCAGTGCTCTGAATTCAGCGCACTGTTGGCTTTCTAGCGGTATGTAAAACCGCATGTGTCTGAAGACATGAAAGGTCCTCTTTAAGATGAATATCAGTAGATTCTGACATAATCAGTGGAATTCACCGGTAACTTAATACAGTATGTATGGGGGCACTCAAAACATAGCTCCCAACCGTCCCGCATCTGGCGGGACATTCCTGATTTCACACTGCTGTCCCGCGGTCCTGCATAGCTTACAGTTTGTCCCGCTATGCCCCTGAAGTGTTTTGCTGTTAACAAACTTTATTAGGGTAGGGTAAAGGCTAAATGGTAGATGCTAAATCCTAGTGGGCTAAAGGACCTTTGATGACATCACGACCATGTGGTCAGACTCTTGTGTGGGCGGAGCTATTCTGGAAACTGCGGAACAGTGCGGCATTACACAGAAAGCTGGGAACAGAGAGCGATCGAAAATAAGGAGAGAAGAGAGAGCATGTGTGAGCAAGAGGGGGGAACTGAAGGCAGATATAGGGGGCAGTTAAACTGAGGGAAGATGAAGGGGAACATTAAGATGGTGGCAGATAAAGGGGGACACTAAACTGGGAGGGGCAGATGGAGGGTGACATTAAACTGGGGGCAACTGGAGGAGGACATTAAACCGTGGGGGGTAGCTGGAGAGGGACATGTCTGCCTCTAGTTGCCCCCAGTTTAATGTCCCCCTCCAACTACCCTCACTGTTTAATGTCACCCTCTAGTTTCCGCCAGTTTAAACTGGGGCACGAGGAGAGGGACTTAATACTGTGTGGCAATTGGAGGGTAACATTATAATGTGGGGGCATATAATGTTAGGGTGACTGTAGGAACATTATACTTTGTGGGGGCACATGAAAAAAATAGATGAGAATGGGCGGAGTCAATGTAGAAGTGGGTGGAGCTAAATTTGCCACACATTTTGTCCCTCTTTCTGTCCTTTGAAAGTTGGGAGGTATGTCAAAATGCTTCGCAATCTTTTCCACAGAGGTAAACAGGGCTTATGAATACTGGATTTCATGTTGTGACTAGTCTCTAGATGTACAGTGTTTTATGGCTAATACATCAATCACACTGTGAAGTGCATTTTATGTTAATGTCACTAATTCAGATAAGCAAAGCAACCAGTGTTTATCTATTAATTGCACAGATTACTATGATATTGCCTAATTGTAGCGCTATGAAGATTTGCAACAGGGGTTCTTCTAAATTCTTAACAGACAAATTTAAAATGCATGCATCTCATCATATCTAACAGCTGGAGAGTAATGTTTCCAATAATTGTTATATCTGACCACAATGAACACTTTTATTTATTTTATCTCAAATGTAAGCTAAAATCTGCAGCTACAGTATGGTGGCCAAATTCAGATTATTGAAATACTCAAACATTTTTAATTCAAAGGTAAATTGTAGCCCTACAAATAAAGGAATTAAACCTTTTTATCTAAACAACATACATTTTCACATAGTTTTTACCCTTTAAAAAAACATCAGCATTGGTTGCGTTTTTTTTTTTTTTGGGGGGGGGCGTTTTGTTGACTTTCTTTGTACACACATAGCAGCAAATTTATTAAGACTGGTGTATCGTATGCCAGTCTTAATACAAGGTCTGACTGATGCAGGGTCCTGCATCCTCTTCTCCTGCAATCCCTGCCCCGCAACTCCCACATTCCCACACTTGAAGCACGTGTTTGAAGCAAAAAAAGGCCTTGCACCAAATATGCACCTCAATATCATGCCTCTATGCCAGTTTTCTGGCGTAGGGGGAGTGATGAATTCTTCTCTTAGACTTCTTTATAGGAAGAAAAACTATTAACAAATGCCTTTAATAAATGCCAATCTTGTGTTTGTTTACCTTTTTAGGGTTATTTACCTTTTTATACCTATTATTTTTATGGGACTTATCACTCTGGATTTGTCATTATACCATTGTATTATATTCTATATATTTTATTTTCAAGATTGTTTTTATTGTTGTACTTTAATTTGCCTCTTTGTTGTACTTTTGATATCATTCAATAAATACCTTTGAAACTAAAAAATGCCAATCTAGTGTATGTTTAACTTTGAAAAGATGCAAAGGAAGCAAAAACATCCACAAAATGCTGCAAAAAAAGCCACAAAAAATGCTGCAAAAAATGCCCCCTAAAAACGAAGAGTGGACTAAAATCTGCCTGCCTAACCCTCTTGGTATATTTCAGCTTCTGACACACTTAGATTTTAGCCTGGTATTTTTTGGTACAAATATATAAGCTAAAAAAATACCTTTTTGGCATTTTTGGGCTTTTTAAAATCTTGGCGTTTTTTTTGCGCACATTATGGCTGATTTATTAAGACTGACACTTTGTACAGTCTCTTAATAATACTGGAACATATCAAGGAGATTCCGTGCGCCTTATTTCTGGCATAGATATTTGATAACGCCAAAGGCCACGGTAAAAACTGCGGCATTTTACAGTACCTGCAAAGTGGATGGGATTCTGGCTAATTGCATATTGCAGAAAAATATCCTCAGTGGAAACGCTTGCGTTTTTGTAAAGAGCAGCATGTCAATTATACCTACGAAAATGCTGGTGTTTTCTGTATAGGTATAATAGGGACAGAAAGTCCGCAGAGAAAACGCTGCAGAATTTCTGTGAAAAGCGCTGTGGGAAAACTGTGGGTCCTTAACCTTAGGCCGGGGCCCCACATAGTGCAAACGCTGCGTTTTAAGTCACAGCAAAGTGCCAATCCCTCCCCACTTTGCGGAAAAATATACACAGTGGATACACTGCGATTTCCAAAACCATTGTGGTTTTGGAAATCGCAGCATGTCAATTGTACATCTGCAAACTTTCTGTGAAAAGTGCTGCAGGAAAAATTGTGATGCATTGCCACTGCGGTTTTTCCTGCATCTTTTTTTGCTGTGGGACAATAAATGGGGCTTTAGCCTTAGTTTGTTTTATTTAAATGGTTCAGTGCGTTGGGTCAAAATAAAGAAAAAACAAAAAAAACTGACAGTTAAAAACAGATGACAAATGGATGTTAAAAATGGACAGATGACTAAAAAATGGATGAAAAATATGCTACAAACTGATAGAAAATGGCTGCTAAAAACAGTCCATTCCATCCATTTTTAATGTCCTTTTTAAAAAAATATCATATGCATGAAAAGTGGCAAGTGAGGCAGAAAATAGAAAGTCACAAATTTTGCGCAAACATCCCATGCAAAAGTCATGACTTTTCATGACGTGTATACCAGATAACTGGCAGCCAAGGCTTAACAAAGCATCCCATAGTTTTCCAGTGTTTTTTCAGGCATTTTTTTCCCCCATAATGAAAACTATAGAAAGGCGTTTGAAAAAATACCTATAGCATGCTGTGTTTTGAAAAAAATGACAAAAAGCAAAAAAAAAAAAAAAAAAAAAAAAAGCCAGTAAATGCTAAAAAAAATAAACAAAAAAACGCAGCAAAAACACCCCCAAAAAACTAAGTGTGCAATCAGACTCATGGTCACACCTCTAGTTCTTTTTATCACCTTTTTGCTTGGTAAAGAAATCACTAGTGTCTCATGCATATAGTCATAAATGGATCATGTATTCTAAGTTAAAGCTCCTACATATTCCACAGACATTGTCAGTGTAACTGTCTCGTATAGGGCTCACAATTTAAATTACCTATTAGTATATCTTTGGACTGTGGTAGAAAACCCACACAAACATGGAGAGAACATACAGATGTTTTTCTTGGTCGGATTCGAGTCTAGGACTCCAGTGCCACAGTACTAACCAGTAGCACTGGGTCATTCATGAATTATTAGTTCAAAACGAGTTAATATTTTGGCAAAGATTAGTTCATCATGAACTAAAGTACAGGTGCATCTCAATAAACTAGAATATCTTTGAAACATTCATTCATTTCAGTAATTCAGTAATACAATTCATAATCAGCGTCTTCCATGATAGGTGTCCTACTGAACCAGACTGAGGGACCATTTAAAGGCTTAGGAAACCTTGGCAGGTGACACACTGAATTTACAATACTGAACTTTTTTACAATATTCAAATTTTCTTAGATTTGGGTTTTCATTACCTGTAATCCATAATCAACATTTACAGAAATAAAACACTTGAAATAGAAGACTCTGTGTGTAAAGAATCTAGAAAATATAGGAGGTCACTTTTTTAATTTAATTACTGAAATAAATAAACATTTCAAAGATATTCTAATTTATTGAGATGCACCTGTAAGTGGAAGGAATGGATGACAGGAGGGAGCAATACAGCACAGCAGCTCCTCCTGCAGACTCACTCACTGGTGCACTAATACTTACTTTTTAGTTCCTAATACTGGAAAAACAAAGTAGAAAAACTCAGTTGTGAGTGAGAGAGAGAGTCTGTGTGTATAGCTTCATGCAACTCACCTGTTTTTGCAATAAAATCACCATCTGGTTAGTCCAGATATCCAGTCTTCTCTGTACTAAATATTCTAGGTGATGCTGCTATGCTTTCAGCTCTTTCATACATACTCACCATTAGTCAGTACCATAGGTGTCAGTGCTGTGCTCAGCCATGCATTTGAGTGAAGTAGACCTGTATAATTTATTTTAGTTCATTCAGATAAGTTAGTTCACAAGTCACATGACATTATGGTGGAAAAATATCAGAAAGTGGCCTGAGAATCAATAATTGTGCCTATCACTTTAAGAATATATTCTTGTATTATTAGTAAAAGCTGATTTTGTGTGAAAATGTTACCTAGCCCAGATGGCTTTTAGGCATTAGAATGTACTATTGTTTAAAAGCTCTTCTCACGCTACATAGACAAGGTTATTAGATAAGAGTGTCCAGTTATACATCTTGCCCCTTGTCTTCCCTATACTCCCTTTGTGTGGGAACAAAATGTATTGTATGGGATAGGTTTCAGTAAAGATGTTTTAATGAAACATTTCAAGGTATACTGACAATGAAGAGCCTATGTAGTCAGATGCTTAATCACGCATCCAAGATGGCGGACACTGGATGTCCATGGGATTCTCAACGCTAGCCACATGCGGGCCATGCAGAACGCCCACTTATCCTTAGCCAATTGTATTGCATGCTTTGTGTGATGTATTCTGTGATGTGTAAGCTGGCATAAAGCCATTATGTTCCTTTATAATCCTGTGCACCGCCTCAATAAAGATGATAATTATCATAGAGAATCACCTGTCTCTGTGTTGATTCGCCGAGCGTGATTTAATTAATTTGGACATTCTCCTGACAATTAGAGCGTGGAACCGGTTGGGTTGGGTTCCGATGACAACATATTCCCTATCAGCCTCCTAAAGACACAGCTGAATGCTACAATGCATTCTGTACTGTAGATCTGCTTACTCCACCAGGTATCTTCTCCCTGTTATTAAAATCTCATGGTTTACTATGCTGTGTCACCAAACTGGTAGACAATAATTCCAAGTTACTGTATAAGGTTGACAATAAAAATGTTATTGACTTTGCAGAGTTCGTCGCAGCACTACTTGTGTGTGGTATAAGTGATTGTCCTTATAAAATCGTAAAGGGGTTGTCCAATTGCAGCAAATAAAGGTTATTGTTTCTGTGATGAAAAGTTATACAATTTTCCAATATGCTTTCTGTATCAATTCCTCACAAGTTTCTAGATCTCAGTTTATTCCCAGTGGATAGAAATCAGACAATAGTCATGTGCTATACACAGGGTCGGACTGGCCCACCAGGGAACCCGACTATTAGTACTCATTTTGCCAATGCAAAGGTCAAGGGTCTGATCGGGACGGTCAGGGGCCCGACCGGCTCCTGACCATCCCGATCGGGCCCCTGACCAATGGACAGTGGCGTAAAGATCGTGGCCAGAGGGGTGCGGGACCTGCGTCCAGCTGGAAATGGCCGAGGCCCCGGACTATCATGATAGTGGTCGGGGAAGGCCTGGTTCCCCGACCGCTATACCTATTGTTAATGGAAAGGGGCCGGCCCCTTTCCATTAGATGCCAGCCCAGGGGAAGTGACAAAAAAAAAAAAATACTCACTGTGGAGCACCTAATAGTGTGTGTGGGTCACTTTGGGCATATAATACAGTGTGGGGGCCACTCAGGGCATCTGCCACTGTGGGCATATAATACTGTGTGGGGGCCACTGAGGGCATATAATACTGTGTGGGGGCCACTGAGGGCATATAATACTGTGTGGGAGCCACTGTGGAACATATAATGCTGTGTGGGGGCCACTCAGGGTATATAATGCTGTGTGGGAGCCACTGTGGGCATATAATTCTGTGTGGGAGCCACTGTGGGCATATAATGCTGTGTTGGGGCCACTGCGGAGCATATAATGCTGTGTTGGGGCCACTGCGGAGCATATTATACTGTCCAAGTATTGTTTACATGCTGGGTGCTGCGCTGCTCATTCACCATGTTCTTGACTACTGCGGTTGTGGGTACTAAAGCTGTATCTCTTTCAAGTATCTGAGATATCGCTGCAGCACCCATAACCATCAGTATCAAGAATATACTCTAGGGAGGGGGAAGGGGATCCTGATGGGCAGCCAATGGAACCAATCCAGTTGCAGCTTGTTGCTGTAAGCGTCACTGACGTACTGACGCTGTGCGCGGCGGCGGGTTTCTGCATAGGAGCCCAGACCAGCAGTGTGAAAGGTAAGTACAACTTAACCACGCAAACAAAAAAACAACTTTTCCCCCCTATTTTGCCCCCAAATCTTTCAACTTCACTGACAACTCTGATAACTACAACCCCTAACAACTCCAGATGCTCTGGGTCTGTTGAGAGTTGTAATTCCCCCTCCCACCCCAGCTAATTTCTCACTGTATTGTTATGCTGGTGCCTGCTCTAGGGCTCCAGCATAACAATACCTAAGTAGCAGAAACTCCAATACTGCTATAGGGGAGACCAGTGAAGGGGCCACTGTATGGGCATATAAACATCAATATTCCTCCCTGTACAGTGGCCCCTTCACTGGTCCCCTATACTGTATGGGGACCATTGATGGGGTCATTGGAGGGGCAGTGATGGAGGCCAAAAGCCTGGGGGACATTAAAGGGGTTGTGCAGGATAACATTTTTTTTTAAATTACACTGGGGCAGGTAAAAAACAACAACAAACTTTCTCTCCTGTCCCCAGTGTCTCCCAGCGCGGTTCGGCCTGCAGTTCTCTTTTCTTCCAGCGTAAGTTCCCCCTGCACGTGACTACCTGTGACGTCACATGACCCCTGAAGCCAATCAGCGGCCTAAAGGAAGGGACCTGGGACGTCACAGCCAGTGAGGACTTCCAGCAAAAGAAGACAGCGGAGCAGCAGGACCGGACTGTGCTGGGACCTGCTGAGACCGGAGCAACGGGGACAGGTGAGTATGTTTAGTATGTTTTTTTTTTTTTTTTTTTTTTTTTTTTGGGGGGGGGGGATTAACTTCTCCCGGACTAATTATAAAAAAGACAAAAATTATACCAGACAACCTCTTTAAAGTGTGGCTCATTAGGGGGTATATTAAAGGGGTTGTCCAGGCATAATTTGTTATGGTTTATCCTCAGGATAGGCCATAGATATCTTATCTGTACGGGGCTGACCCCGGACTGATCAGCTGTACGGAGCCACTTCTGGCACCCGTCCTGTACACAATACGGGGCCAGAAGCAGAAAGCTTTGTCCACTGTGTATTAGCCGGGCACCTTCACTGCATCTCAGCACTTATTGAAGTCAGTAGGAGCTGAGCTGCAGTGAAGGTGCCGGACTGCTATACAGCGGATGGAGCTTTCTGCTTCCGGCCCTGTGTTGTGTACAGAACGGGTGCCAGAAGTGGCTCCGAACAGCTGATAGGGCCGTGTGTCAGCCCCATAATAATCAGGTATTTATGGCCTATCCTGACCATAGGCCATAAAAAAAGGTAACTCTGGACAAACCCTTTAATATGCCCCACACAGTTTAATGTCCCCTCCACCGGATGTTATCCCCCATCACTGCTCCCACACAATATAATGGCTCCATCACTGTTCCCCATACAGTATGGGGGACCAGTGAAGAGGCCACCGTATGGGGGGACCAGTGAAGTGGCCATAAAAAAATTTGGCCCAGACAACCCCTTAAAAGAGGTTGTCCATAAACTAGAGCGACCACTGTGGCGGCCGCCAGAGAGGTGTAAAAATAAAAAAAAAAATTTAAAAAAAAAGCATACTCGCCTGTCCCCAGCACCCAGTTGTCCCCTGCCTCTATCTGTCCGGTCTCATGGTGGCCCCTCATTTCTGGAAATCCTGTACCTAATTGGTCTTAGCGGTCACATGAGGTGCAGGACTCCCAGCAAGGAGTCACCGACACGAGACTGAAAGGACACTGGCAGCGGACAACGGAACGCCAGGGACAGGTGAGTATGATTTTTTTTATTTATTTATTTTTTATTTTACACCTCCCACAAGGGACATGGGTTGCGCCAATTCCTGGACAACCTCTTCAAAGGATTTATCCATATTTCTAATATTGATGGCCTGTCCTTAGGATAGGCCAGCAATATTACATCTGCGATGATACAACAGCCAGGACCTCTGTAGATCAGCTTTTACAGGACAGTGCGGCTACAGGTAACAATTCTAAGAGCCATGCTGTTCACTTGCTATACAGGGTGTAGCAGTGGGTTTAGGTAGTGCAGTGGTGCACATGGTATGGTGGGCTCCCAACATGGCTCCCAACATGTTATTACCTTTTACCTCCCTGTCTCGGTACCGCTGATCTGCAGGGGTCCTGATGGCGGGCCCCTAGAAGCAATTCCACTGGTGGGCCCTAGACATCCCAGTCCGACACTGGATATACAGATCATGGTCATGCCATGAACACACAGGTGCACAGCTTGTTATCAGGTAGATCTGATTACTATACTGTGACTGTAAGAGCTGTGCACCTGTGTGTTTATCACATGACTATGATCTGTATATCACATGACCATGGCTTGATTTTTATCCACTGGAAATAAGCGGAGTGAATGACACCAAGCAGAGAAAACAGAAACTCTTGAGGTATTGATACAGACAGTATATTGGGAAACTGTATAACTATTCATTGCACAAACAATAGCATTTAATAATGATCAGACATATTAAATCTATCTGATCATTAACAGAACTATAACTCATCCAAGGAACTAGTTGTGACTTTGTATAACAGGCTAGATCTATATTTCAGCAGTATCCCAGAGGCAGAGAAATAATGAACTAAATGAACTAAGTAAACTAATCTTTTGAACTAATCTTTTAAATAAACTAGATCATAAGGAACTAATTTCCAAAATGAACCACATTTTCCATTACTACTAACCTCTGAGCCACTGTGCTGCCCCCACTGTGCTGTTTTCACATTGATTCCACATGTCATATTTCAGTTTTTTCCAGAAACACGGCTTCTAGTGGAGAACTCAAAGAAGCACCATACAGCAGCACATGGAGTGGATACTCATATTTAATATGCACCACTAGGAATTCTACGTGCCATCCTGCAGCATGAACCACTGAAAAAAACAAGAAGATAGGAGTTTATTCACAATTAGATGAGACCCTCCTAGGACAATATCTTTATGGCAACTAACTATAAGACAGCATACAGTGCTAAACTTGCCATCAAAACAACAGTAACAACAATATAACACTGATGTACTCCATTATAAGTCAATAGGATCTGTTGGCCCTTATTAGGTTCCACCATACAATGATAACCTTATTTATTTGATCACAAATCAGTAAAGGTGACCACACAGGATTATACGTTGTGTTTTTAAGTTTCCCAGAATGCACTGCAGTCTATGGTCTATGTAGCATATTGCACTGTTCTAGTGATTTGATTTAATTAAAAATAGCAAATTTCTTTTATTTCCACTGTTGTGTTAATGAAAATGGTTCTGTAAGAAATGCCCAAAAGCCTTTTGGATTAAACCTCTGTAGATTTGAAAAGCATTTACAATTGGCTTGTTAACCAAAGAGAATTGAAAGAAGAAAATATAAGAGTATTATTAATCCTAAATGACTCAAAAAGCATCAGTAATTGAGTATTTCTGGTTTGATGACTGCAGTGGAGAATATACTTCACCCTTATCTGTCTAGGAGACATGTCTGACCTGTAAAGGGTCCATAAGCCAGACCCCTACTGATTGCTAGAATAAGATTTCCTCTTCATTGGCCAATACTGACAAGTCTGATAACACTTGGAAATAAATTGGCATAGAATGTTCATGCTCATTACAGTTTAATTGTTTTCAGTAGAACTTCCACC
Organism: Leptodactylus fallax; assembly: GCA_947044405.1. Lineage (NCBI taxonomy): Eukaryota > Metazoa > Chordata > Amphibia > Anura > Leptodactylidae > Leptodactylus > Leptodactylus fallax. Next base: position 2,574,317 of record CAMRHE010000137.1, on the reverse strand, counting down.
AGTCTACTACAGCTACTGATATTAAAATCCGGGCTGGTACTCCTTATGGTATAAGACATCATTCTAGCAATTGACTAGGGGTATCTCAGTGAATGATAGTAGAAGATTCAGTAAATAAAGGTGAGTATTCACTTTAAAGGATTTGGCCCACAAAGAACATACTGTATGTTGTGGATACGTGATAAATGCCTGATAGCTGGACGCCCCACCAATAACAGATGGGATTCCCAATCTCCCATTTTACTCCTTACTGCACAACCACATTGCAAAGTTTGGATATGTGGTGGCCACAAGTGCACACTTCCACTCTGGTCAAGGTCTATAGAGTCAACGGAAACAACTGAGCACTGTACTCATCTGTTTCCATCAGAGTGCAAGAGACAGGTGCATGATCAAAGAAGAATGTGTTACCTATATAGGCTGCGGTTACCTGCGGCTAGAGGACATGAGAAAGAAATATGTAGTCCAGTCTACTGTACGAGTAATGGGCGTAGGAGTTAAAGAAATAGTTTTTCAGCTCCATGTGTAAGATGCACCAGACATCGTACAGCAGCACAGAGTTTAAGAGCTTACGAAATTTATTGAGGGCGTTTTAGGGGACGTGAGTCTTGCCCGTTGAGGAGTCTATAAGGCGGTTGCTGGTTAAGTTAAAGTCCCCACAGAGTATCCACGGGTGAAGGACTGAAGGTTGTGAGGGTGGAAAGAAGAAAGGGTACCTGACCAGGGTGGGGCGAGTAAAAGTTAGCAATGTGGAGTCATGGTAGGTGCAGTATGTGTCAACTTCCGTCCGAACCCATAGATGAGAGAGAATGAGAGATAGAGTGAGTGGGAGAATATGATAAAGGCAATAAGAGGGAAAGCTACAAGTAGGTCAATAAAGTGTTAAACCAGCAGACCAATGCAACCATAAGAAAGCGACAGTCCATAAGGTGGTGGTCAGACATCTCAGGCAGTCTATCTTTGAGTTGGACCTGGAGTGAAAATGGGAAGCCCCAGTGATATGGGATTCCACACTCTTGGAGGAGGGCCAGTAGTGGTTTCAGCATGGCTCTTTGTTGCAGGGTGTGGCAAGATAGATCTGGAAAGAGATGTGCCCCATTACAGTCTATGAGCTTGTGCTCCCTGGCATGATTTCCTCCTTGAGGGTGTAGTAGTGTACCCTACAGATGACATCACAAGGTTTTGCCGGATCGGAACTTCTGGGTCTGAGAGTTCGGTGAGCACGATCAATCTCAATGCAGGGATCAGCCGAACAACCTAGCAGCATGTTAAAGATACCAGTGAGGGTGGAGATGAGGTCAGAGGGTGGCGTGGCTTTGTTTTGGCCACGGATCCTGATATTGTTGTGCCATCAGTCTATGGAAGTGAGCTGTAGAAGAGGAGGACTTTTGCAGAGATTGTATTGAGGCTGATACTGAAATCTAGAACAGTTCCAGGTCGCCTACTCACTACTGCAGGCTAGTTATATCCACCTTAATATCCTTAAGGTCTTGACACCAGGCCTTTTTCAAGTCAGAGGCTAAGTCGTCCATATCCTAGTTACTGGGAAGGAGGGCAAGAAGAGCTTGTAGTTCAAGATAGCCCTGTAGGGGGGAGTGAGGTCTTCGTCAGAGGACGATCAATATATGGGGAAGGCACCGAGTGTTATGTGGAACTTCCCCTACTTGCTGGGGACTGGAAGAAGATTTCTTGGTAGGGGGGCTTGTGCCCCAGTCGGAGTCTCCAGTTTGGCCAGTTCTGGGGGCCTAGGGTACAGTGGGGTGGCCAAGAAAGCAGGTGGATGGAGCATGGCCACAATAGGAGCGCTTCCCGTTGGTAGGTTAGTGGGTGACTTAAGAGATGACACCATAGCCGGCACACACGTAGCGGGCAAAGATGGCTGCTGGTTTTCCGCCATCAACGAGTGAGAAGGGGAAGGCTGTGCATCTGCACAGAGATGACTCACCGGGACATCTGCAGCAGTGGTGCCTTGGGAGGAGAGTTGATTTCAGTTGGAGGCTTGTGGTGGAAATCTGAAGGTGCCTCTGGTGCCCATGCCTGCAGCGCAGGATTACCAGAGGAAGATGGCGATTGCCGGAGGTCTCCCAGAGGGAGGAAAAAGTTGTGGATGGGCATCTCAGGTGCCTGTGAGGAAGGGTTTTTGCCCATGGTAGGAGGGTGTAATCTCCCGGTTTAGCAGGTTCGGGACGGAGCAGAGATTAAGTGTGTCTCCACCGCTGCATGCCCTGACACACCCCATCAATAACACTATTTTTGGATAAGGTGGACTTATATGCACATGGGGATACCTAACATGTTTGTTTATTTTTATTTTTTTTTACATAAAAAAGGTGTTTGTTTGTTTTTTAAATTTATTATTTGTTTATTTATTTATTGTTTTACTTTTTAACTGTCCCATACATTGTATTGCAGCACATCGCACATAGGCACCCCATGTGTTATAGGGAGCGGCAGTCAGGAGGCCGTTCTATGCCTCCATGGCAACTCCTTGGACCACACAATCATTGTAATGCATTGCATTAGTGATCAGACGCCCTGGGGTTCAAGACCCCTGGGGGGGGGTCTAGTAAATACAATGTAAAAAAAGGTTTAACAGTTCGCTTATATAAGACCCTACAACCTGATCTTGCGCCACTCTTACTGAAATCCTTCAACTCTATCTCACCTGATACACCCTTTCCCCCATCTTTTCTGCTTGCCCACATCACGGTTATTCCCAAGGAGGGTAAGGACCACTTGCTCTGTCCTAGCTATCGGCCGATATCCCTACTCAACACCGATACAACGCTCTATGCCAAACTGATAGCCAATAGATTGAGTCAGCACATGTAGGATTTCGTACATCCTGACCAGGTGGCATTCATTCCAGGGGGCCAGGGATAATATGCTAAGGGCCTTCTCTGCGATCCACCACGCTCAGCGCTCTCGCACTCCTATGATGCTATTTTCTTTGGATGCGGAGGAGGCCTTTGATAGAGTTGATTGGAAGTTTCTGGAGGCCACTCTCTCCCAGATAGGACTTGGCCCCACTATGCTCACCTGTATATGCTCCCTCTATAACTCCCCATGCACACAAATATGAATTAATGGCACACTCTCTCCCCCTTTCACTATTCGCAATGGTACTAGGCAAGGCTGTCCCCTTTCCCCGCTACTCTATGCTCTTGTGATGGAACACCTGCTGGTGGCTATTAGGAGCAACCTGGCCATTCAGGGCCTCCGTGCCCGTGATCTGCACTTAAAAATTTCAGCATTCGCGGACGATGTCCTGCTCTTTGTCACGCAGTCAACTACAACTATCCCATCTCTCCTCCGTAAAATAAATACTTACAGTTTCTACAGTAATTATAAGATTAATCTGTCCAAAAGCACCGCCCTCAAAGTTTCCCTGCCTGCGCCTTTACTTCGTAATCTTCGCTCCTCCTTTCCCTTCACGTCGTCACCGAAAGCAATTAAATACTTGGGTGTGCAACTTCCTAATAATCTGACACATTCTCACTGAATTTCCTCCCAATTCTACACACCCTCCAGGTGGACCTCTCTCGCTGGGATACCAAAGGCTTTTCTTGGCTAGGCCACATCAACCTACTGAAAATGAATGTACTCCCCAGACTTCTCTATCTTTTTCAGACCATACCCATAGCACTACCCAAAACTTTTCTTTGCTACGGTCCAGAAAACTTTCACTAAGTTTATTTGGGCGTCAAAGCCCCCAAGAATCGCGAGGAGCACTCTCACCAGGCTTAAGCGGGGGTGGGGGTCTGGCGGTCCCGGATTGCTCCAGTTACTTCCTGGCTGCAGTCACTGCACGTATTCTTGATTGGCACCATGTTGCATGCTCTAAACTCTGGGATGTCCTGGAGGGATCTCTGAGTCCACTCCCTCTCACTGCCCTCCCATGGCTTCATAAACGCCATTGGTCAGACAGTACATCTCATGTGCTCCCATATGTCACACGACAGGTTCTTCGCTCCTGCAGGCTTTATGGTACTGTATGGAGACTGTTCTGTAATGATGGCCCTATGACCCCTATCTCGGGCAATCCAGACTTCCCAGTTGCACCACACTCCTCTTTTCTCTCCCATACTGTGCTCCAGCTTACCCTCAGATTCCATCAGGTGACCTCATCCTCCTCCCTTCTTCCCCACTCTGAGTTACTCGCCCCAGATTCAAACAATGACTCCATCGCCTCCCAATAGAAGTATGCCCAGCTCTCTCATTTTTATACCACTCTTAAACCGTCTCATAATGTTCATAGGGCGTTGTTGCCTTTTGAATGTTTGTACCTCTCACCCAGTGTTCCAGCTCATACTATCTCGCTTGTCTATGGCATGCTAATGGAGGGCTCCGATACTTGCTTGCCAGTGTTTGCAAGTGGCTGGGAAAGGGAATTAGGGGTCTTGTTCTCGCCAGACATGTGGTCATTGGCTTTCCAGGCATGCCACAAATTCTCCATGTCTTGCAAGGCGCAAGAAACGAACTATAAGATCCTCTCTTGGTGGTAGAGAGTCCCCTTTGTCCTCCAAGAGATGTACCCCTCCACATTGGACCGATGCTGGAGATGTAACGTTGAGCGGGGTACGATGACACACGTTTGGTGGGGATGTACGCTCCTACGCCCCTTTTGTTCGGATGTCCGCCGAATTATTCAGACGGTCACTGGAATCGCTCTGAATGATCATCCTGCTCCCCTCCTCCTCTCTATTTTCCCGTGAAAGTTCAGGAAGCACACCTGTAGACTGTTAGCCTTCCTATTAATTGCAGCGCGGTCTGTTATCCCTGTACTGTGGAAATCCCCAACGCCCCCCTCTCTGTTGTCTTGGCTTCAGGAGGTCTTGCGCATTCGTAGCATGGAGGGCTTGATTGCGGAGTTGAAACATGACAATACAGCCCATTAGCAAACATGGCTCCTGTGGAACCACTTCTATTACTCTGCCGAGTTTCAGTCTGCCTTCCCCTCTGTACCTTCATAACGTTCCCTTTGCTTTTTTTTTTCTTCTCCTGTTCTCTTTCTGTTGATGATGTATACCTGCCTTTTTTTGTTATTGGATCTACTGTTTGACTCTACTGCGACAGAGCCTTTGTTATTCCCTAGCGCCCTCAGTCCTAACTGTTTCCCACCGGATGTACCCTGTTCTCCCCGCTCTTCCCGCCCCCCTTCCCTAACCCCCCTTCAATGCACCACCTCCGTTGGTATTGTGTTGTGATATGTTTACTTTTTTCAACAAAAACTTTAATAAAAATCCTTAATGAAAAAAAAAAAAGTGGGGGAAAAATTATTAAAAAATAAAAAGAATTAAAAATTCAAATCACCCCACCCCTTTCCCTAGAATACATATAAAAGTAAAAAAAATACTGTGAAACACACACATATTAGGTATCCCTGTGTCTGAAAATGCCCGGTTGACAAACTTATAAAAATATTTTTCCCGTACGGTGAAGACCGTAGCGTGGAAAAAAATGCCAAACTGCTGTTTTTTTGCTGTTTCGCCTCTGATAAAAATTTTAATAAAAAGTGATCAAAGCAATAGACATTTTCCAAAATGGTATAACTAAAAAGTACACCTGGCCCACAAAAGGTTACGCCCTATGCATCATTGTACATGGAAATATGAAAAAGTTATGGGTGTCAGAATATGGCAGCAGTAAGAAAAAAATTTTTTTGGAAAGTTTTGGATTTTTGGTAAGGCGTTAAAATGTAAATAAAACTAAATAAATTTTGTTTTCCTGGAATCATACTGAAACATAGAAAACAGGTGACATGTCATTTTGGCTGCACAGTGAAATCCTTAAAAATTAAGCCCGTAAGAAAGCCGCGCAAATGCACTTTTTCTCCATTTCCACCCCATTCTGAACTTTTATCCAGCTTCCCATTGTACAGAATAATAAATGGTACCATTATAAGGAACAATTTGTCCCACAAACTTTATGCCCTCATATGGCTGTGTGAACAGAAAAATAAAAAGTTATTGGGTTTGGAACGCGGGGAGTCAAAAACGAAATTCAAAAAATATCTCTAGCGGGAAGTGGTTAAAGGGGTAGTGCAGGACTTTGAAAACATGGCTGCTTTCTAATTTTCAGGATGTGACATCATGTGTGTTGGTCACATGGTCATGCTGCAGCTCAGTGTGGGTTCACACTTGTGCCCGGACTCCATCCACTGTGAATCAGACCTAAATGTCAGAAAAAGGATTGAGAAAGGATAGGGAAAGGTTTGAGACGGTTTGCTTAAAAACCCATTCACTTCAATGGGTTTTTAAAGCAATATATGTGTGTGCGATTGCACCCTCTGCGCCACAAAGCCATTTTTTTTCGTCGGAAACAAAGTTGGACATGCAGGACTTTGTGTCCGATGAAAAAAAAACGGCTTCGCAGCGCAGAGGGTGAAAATCACCAAGAATGTGCAAAGCAGTAATCAAAGCAAAAGGTGGCTACTTTGAAGAACCTAGAATATAAGACATATTTTCAGTTGTTTCACACTTTTTTGTTAAGTATATAATTCCACATGTGTTAATTCATAGTTTTGATGCCTTCAGTGTGAATCTACAATTTTTATAGTCATGAAAATACAGAAAACTCTTGGAATGAGAAGGTGTGTCCAAACTTTTGGTCTGTACTGTATATTGCTTTAAAAACCCATTGAAGTGAATAGATTTTTAAGCAAATCGTCTCAAACATTTTCCTATCCTTTTTACCGACATTTAGGTCGGATTCACGGCGGACGGAGTCTGGGCGCAAGTGTGAACCCACCCTCAGTCTCATTCATTTAAATGGGACAGGGATGTTGCATTGTCATGTGACCAACGAACATGAGGTCACCTCTTCAGAAGAAAGCAGTCATGTTTTCAAAGCCCTGCACAACACCTTTAATAACCAGCTTCTGTTTCCTATCCTTGAGCCAGTTATTAACTCAGTTACAAATATTCTCTTCTAATCCTAGTATTCGCATTTTATGCACCAGCCTTTTATGTGGAGTAGTATCAAAAGCCTTTGAAAATTCCAAATATACTACATCTATGGCATTATCCACGTCGAGTCTAGAACTTATCTCCGCATAATGGCTGACCAGATTTTTCTGACAGGACCAATTCCTCATAAACCCATGCTGATACTGCATTATAAGCTTATTAGCATTGAGATATTCCAAGATAGCATTTCTTAGAAACCCTTTAAACAATTTTGCAACAACAGATGTTAAACTTTCATTCTTAACCTCTTAAGTGAGTCTGGAAACTTATAGTTTCCAGGCTCACTTTTAGACCCCATTGTGTATGTTGGAACCAAATTTGCTACAAGCCAATCCTGTGGAACAGACTTGGCCATTACTTAATCATTAACTATTAGATATAATGGTCCCTCTATCACTGTGCATAATTCCCTCAGAACTCAGGGGTGTATGTCATCTGGACCTGGCGATTTGTCTATTTTAGTATTTTGAAGGCAGCATCGCACTTTCTCCTGGGCTAAACAGATGACATTTAATGGAGAATATACATTACCCCTAACCATGTCTTTGGTCATTGGATTTTTCTGTGTAAATACAGTAGAGAAAACATTTAATAGCTCTGCCTTTTCCTCATCCTCTTTCACCATTACACCCAGATTACTTTTGAGAGGGCCCACATTGTCAGTTTTTTAGTTTCTTATTATTTATGCAGTGGAAGAATAATTTTTAATTATTTTTACTTTCCTTGGCAATTATTCTCCCTATCTCGATCTTTACCGCCTTTGTCTTTTACGCAACTTCTTTTTCTCTTTATAATTTTTTTATGCCGTCTGTGTACCCTCTTGGTTTAGTAATTTAAACACTTTCTTTGTATCATTTATTGCACTCTGTTTAGTGTTTTAGCTAGCCATATTGGTTTTTTATGATTTCTAAAATGCTTACTCCTACAAGGTACATATTTTTACTGGCCCAATTAAGAATGTTTTTGAAAATATCCCATTTTCTTTATGTTCCCTTCTCTTTGAGGATGTTGTCCCTGTTAATGCTGCTATGATCGTCTCTTAGCTGGTTAAAATTTGCCTTCTTAAAGTTTAGTGTTTTTGTACCCCCTCTACTAAACATCTTATTAAAGTGCACATGAAAACTTATGCTGTGGTTACTATTACCTAGATGACCCTCTACTTTTGACACTCTGTCAGGTCCGTTTGTCAAAATTAGTTCTAAAAGTGCCTCACCTATTGTTGGGTCCTGCACTAATTGTGATAGGTAATTGTCTTTCCTTACTGAAAATAAATCTGTTCCCTTTGTTGGACCTGCAGATTTCTGCCTCTCAATTTATTTGTGCATAGTTGAAAACCCCCATAATAATGATATTATGATATGTTCTATTCTTCCATTATATTTAAGTATTTTATTTTTCTTTATACCTCCCTGTATTTAAACCCATAAGGACTACACATGTTCTTTTTTCTCCCAGAGGTCATAACATAGGACTGGCTTAAGGCTGAAACGCAGCTTTTTTTGTTGCAGATTTTGCTGCGGTTTTTTGAGCTAAAGCCACAAAGCTACAAAAGGAATGGGAAATATATAGGAAACTCCTATACTTCTCTCTTTTGGTCAATCCACTCCTGGCTTTGAATCAAAAAACCACATCAAAATCTGCAACAAAAAAAGCTGCATTTCCGTAACATGGGACCTTATAGCCTAAGGCAGGATTTTATGGACAAGCAAACCACTCCTCCTTTGCTATTTGTATACTCTTTTCTAAACAGACTGTACACCTGTATATTTACAGCCTAGTTATAGGTAGAGTCCAGCCATGTTTCACCTATCCCCACTATATTATATTCCTCTTCCAACATTATCACTTCTAATTCCTCAATCTTGTTAGTGATACTTCTGGCAGTAGTATACATGTATTTTATGTTTTCCCCCACCACTACTTACATTACTTAGCCCCCTGTTCCCTGTCTATACTATCTTACCCTCTACATCTGTTACTGCACTCCCTCCTAGTTCCTAGTTTAAACACTCCAACCATATAGCTACCTTCTCCACCAGCACAGCTGTACCCCCCCCCCCCCATTTAGGCCCATGGTAGAGGTAGTATTTTATAAGATACCACCTTTGAGATCCTTGGCTTCAGCTTGGGTCCTAGGTCCCTGAAATTATATTTAAGGACAGGGTGTAACTAGCAAAGACTGGGTCCCACGGCAAACTTATGACTTGGGGCCCCCTCCCCCCACGCAGGGGCATAAATACCGGGGTAGCATTGGTAGCGGGCCCAGAACATTATGGGGCCCAGAGCCCTGTGGCAGCCACTACCGTGAACCCACAAACACTGCTAACATTATACTCATTAGTATAATGATCGGGGACCCAGGGGAGGTGAGGGAACATAAAAAACACTGTAACTTACCTCTCCTTCGCTCCGGCAGGCTTCGGGCCTGTTTGGTGACGTCCCATACGTCAGCCGATGTCATTATGTCTTGCAACGCCGGCCTGGATAACGCGAGATCTGATCCAACATTGAAGATGGCCAAAGTAGCGCACTGGAGCAAGGAAGAGGTAAGTAGCATTGTTTTTTATGTTTGTATCCTCCCCTGGGTCTCCGATCATTATACTCAGGGTTTTAAAAAGGCCACTATGGGGCATAATACTGTGTGCAGGGGGGGGAAGTGGGGGGCCACTATGCCACATAATACTGTGGAAGAGTGAAGAAATCAGGCAATACTACTATCAGCATAATAGTGTGCACAGGGGCCACTATGCCGCATAATAGTGTGCACAGGAATGCGGTTTGTGCGGGGGGGATGGAGGGGGGTGGTCCAGGGGGGATGTTGGGGGCGGCAGTTCGGAGGGGAGCCCCCGTGTCAAATACTCACCTTGGGGCCCAGCCATTCCTAGTTACGCCACTGCCCCCATGGCATAGTGTCCCCTTACCTGGCCCCCACACAGTTTTATGTCCTATTTACACACATCATAATGTCCCCTCCACACACTATTATGTCCCATAGTGGCCCCTGCACACAGTATAATGTTCCATAGTGACCCATGAACACAGTATAATGTTCCATAGTGACCCCTTCACACAGCATTATGTCCCATTGTGGCCCCTCCACACAGTATTATGTCCCATTGTGGCCCCTCCACACAGTATAATGTCCCATAGCGGCCCCTGCACACAGTATAATGTCCCATAGTATGTCCCATTGTGGACCCAACGGTGTTCATTGCAAATATTGCAAAAATTTTGGGTTCAGCAGAACCCGAAATATTTGGGGTGCACCACCCACAAACTATTATTATACTCTGGGGTCTTTTCAGACCCAAGAGTATAATGAACAGAGGCCTAGGGGAGGTGACAAAGATAAAAACCAGTGGTACTCACCTCTCCTGGGCTCTGCCACAGTCCACTTCACTGATGTCACAGATATGGGTTAGAGCGGAGTCATTATGCATCGCAATGCCAGCCTGCCCCATGTGACATCTGTGTCAGAATCCTGAGGTATTCTTCTAATCTACCACCAATGGCCACTGTTTCACTCACTCTGAACTATTGCACTTCTACTCCTCACCACTGGAGGCTGCTGTGTTTGTCCTAGAATCTGCCCTTAACAGAGATGGCCAATGTGTGTGTTGTTATGAAGCCATCTTGTTTCCTGTTTGGGCTTACTTATACCCATGAGGCAATTCAATCATTGCTCGAGTATTGTGACTTGTTTCCAGTGTCCTGCTCCTCAGAACTCCCAGACTATTTCTACCCTCTGCTGATGTATCTTTGCGAACAACAATTCAAGCCAGCCCCGGACTACAACTCTATTATGCCTAACTGCGCCTGTTTTTTTCCATCTGGCCACTGGATTCCAGCAGTGTATACCAGTACCGTAACAGTCTGACACGTCACTACAGAGACCAAAGACTGCCTGGAGTCATGCCGGAGAGGTGAGTAACATTGGTTTTGATGTTCGCTCACCTCCCCTGGACCTCCAGTCTGAGGAAACCCCAATGTATAATGATAGCAGTATTTGTTGGGGTTCTCCCAACAAATACTCTTGCTGCGGGCCCGTGACCTCACTTACCGATCCCCGTTCCTGCCAAATTAGCAATCTTGTTGGAGTGTGCCAGTTCAGGACAAACCTCCCTGGCACTCCTCCCTGTAACCCGCTGCTTTCTAACTGTCACCCAGCTATCTGCCTCCTGTGCCTGCAACTCCAAACTACCATCCCCTTCCACACTTACCCCAGCGAGTTCCTGCTCTGTGAACAACAAACTCCTTTCCAAGTTATCAATGGTTCTCAGCAGAGGCGTAGCTAGGGGTTCAGCACAGGGGGGCGAACATGTCCAAGTGGGCCCCCAACTTGGACATGTTCGTATACCGATACTATGAGTATACGATGAGCGTATAGTGGTATATAGCAGCTCTACACAGGGCTCTGCAGACAATTTAGGTGAATACAGGACAGTAACATTTTGTGACTTACCGGTGACATCTCTGACTAATCCTTCACATTCCCCATCTCTTTCATCCGAACGGCCATGACCATTTCTTCCAGTCTCTGTAAAGTTTGAAACACAGACATCTTTGGCTCCTCACTTTTCCAGGCACCTGACCCACATTATCCTCACCTACACAAAGCCCCCATCCTGCTGCTACCCCCAATTATAAAATATATAATATAACCCCCTATAATGAATAATACCCCCAAGTGCATCTTTAAATTAATAACTTCCCTGTGCACCCCCTTTAAATAGTGCCCCTTATTAATAATGTCCCAGGTATTTCCTAATTGAAAAGGGAAAAAAAAAAAACATGGGAAAAAAAATTATTGGGGTTCCAATACCCGGGACCCCCAGGATCAGCTGTTTGAATGAACTGTGGTACCTGTGTAAGCGCCGTGACCCCTTCTCTATTTACATAGTGTCATTCTGTTCATAGCGGCCATGTAATGTAACTACAGCCTCGTCCTATACAAGTCTATGTGACAAGGCTGGAATTACATCACACGGTCACTATAAACAGACAGCGTGTGATATAAACAGGTGCCATAGCCCCTTCATACAGCTGATCAGTGGGGAATCACTTATCTTTTATTGATGTTTTATTCTGAGGATAGACCATCAATAAAAATGAGCTGGAAAACTCCTTAAGGCTAAGGCCCCATGTGGCGTCCTGCAGCAAAAAACAGCTGTGGGAAAAACCGCGGCGGCGACGCATCGCGGTTTTTCCTGCAGCACTTTGCACAGAAAGTTCACAGAAGTTTCCTCTGCGGACTTTCTGCTTCAATTATATCTATAGGGAAACCGCTGGCGTTTCAGTAGGTATAATTGACATGCTGCGATTTCCAAAACTGCAACTGTTTTGGAAATCGCAGCGTTTCTGCTGCGCATATTTTACTGCAAAGTGGGGATGTGATGGGGCCCCTTGTGGCGAAAATCCACAGAAAAAAACCGTGGCATTCTAGCAAATCCCATCCACACATTGTGGAAAAATATGTGCAGCAGACACACTGCGATTTCCAAAAACATTGCGGTTTTGGAAATCGCAGCATGTCAATTATACCTATGGAAACACCGGCGGTTTCCATATAGGTGTATTGAAAACAGAAAGTCCACAGAGGAAACCTCTGCAGACCTTCTGTGAAAAGCACTGCGGGAAAAACCACAATGTTACCGCCATGGTTTTTCCTGCAGCCCACTACGTGGGGCCTTAGTCTTAATAAAGCCCAAGTGCCACTTTCATTAAATTGACCCTCATATTATGCCCCTGATTCCCCCTGACATAAATAATGCACCGCTAATGACCCCTTATATCAATGACCACCCCCTTATGTTCATAATGCCTCCTAATATAAATGATGCCCCCTAATGGCCCCTTATATCACTAACCTCCCCCTTGTATTAATAATACCCCCCAATAACCCTTATATAAATGACCCCCCCATCGTCATAATGCCCCCTAATGAATCCTCCCTTATAGTTATATTTCCCCCTCCTAACCACCCCTTATACTATTAATATACCCACAAAAAAAAAGTCATACTCACCTACTTGCGATGATGATGAATGGAGCTGCCGGCGATTCCTCCCTGTCCACGCAAAGGATGTCTGTGTCTGAGCGCGGGCGGCGCGATATTGTGACGTCATCGCGCCACCTGTGTGAGAAGCAGACATCCGTCTGTGGTCTCAGCGTCTTGTAAACCACAAGCCTGTATTGGCTTGCGGTTTACAAGACAGTTAAGCACCAGGAAGCCTTTTAACTAGATCGGTGTCTGCAGTCACCGATCTAGTTAGAAATAAAGGATGTATTAATGGCGGCCCCGGGGTTGTCCCCCAAAGATTCAGTGGGCCCGGGGCAGCCGCCCCCTCTGCCCCCCCCCCCCCCCCGCTAGCTACGCCTCTGACTGTAGGGTTCAGTTTTGGGATTCACTGTCACCTGACCTATCTGATACTGATGACCTCTCCTATGGAGAGGTCATCAGTATCAAATATCTTCAAAACTAAACAACTCTTTTAAAAGTGCTGAAAAGGGACACTGTTAAGATCACACAAATACAGCCTATTAAACTTAGTACTGACCACTTTTGAAACTGCAGCTTGGCCTAGAAGGACCCTGATGTGGAGGACACCCTGCAGAACGACCTGTTGCTACTTTCTGCAGTATCTGTTAGCACATAGAGCACAGGCAGGGACCAGGGGGTGGAGTTTCGGCGCGCTGCGCGTCACGTGCCGACGCTCTGCTCTAATCAGTTGCAGGTATCGTTCCCTGCTCAACCTCAGTCAGCCAGTAAGCGGTGAGCAGGATAAGTAAGCGCTGTAAAAGTCAGCAACGTGCGCTGCTCAGCGCTACACATCTTGGGCTGGTTCCTCACTCGGTTAATATGTCTTCCTCAGCCAGGGAGTGAGGAACCAGTCTAGGATGTGTAGCGCTAAGCAGCTGATGTAGATATAAATCTTTTGATACCGTTAGTGGGCCCCCACCTTCTCACTGGGCCCGGGGCCGTCGCCCCCTCTGCCCCCCCCCCCCCCCGCTAGCTACGCCTCTGGTTCTCAGTCTTGTATTTTGCTCATTTAGATCCATGATCTGGGCTTCCAAATGTGCAACGTGCTTATATCTTGCACAGCAGTATGTCCCCTCAGATGGTTGCTCAAGCAGAGCATACATAGCGCAAGATATACACTGGACCACGTTACTATCCGTGTTTCTCTGAAAATAAGACAGGGTGTTATATTATGTTTTCTTCTGAAAAAAGTGCTAGGGCTTATTTTAGGGGTAGGTCTTATTTTCCAGGCATCGGAGCAAATCAGTATCTTTTCTGATTTGCTCAGGACAAATCTGGTAAAATGATTATGGTTAGGACCCTAACTTACATTCACAATTGATGGTGCAGTGTCAGTGGGTCTTAAATAAACTTATTGGCACTCTCTCTCTCTCTCACTATAGACTTTGTGTGGCAGTGGCACCATGCCCTCTCTATCTTCTCTCCTTTATGCTAAGGGGAAAGTGCTGTAGTGGAGTGGCTGTGTCTGTGGGAGCGAGCAGGGGTGGCACCTGATGTCTGGTCACAGAGGTAGACACAGCATAGTAGTGGTTGGAAGGCGGACTTGGAAGGCAGGAGGTGGGACTATGGAGCAGGACTTGGGAGCGGGTGAGTGGATTTTGCCCTGCCGTGGTGGGAGGTAGCGAGGCACTTGTCCTGGATGGATGGGAGCTACGGTATGCCTATTCTTCATCACTGTGATGTCAGTGACGTCATGTGGCATAATGTGACATAACCTAGCACTGGAAGCGCTGACTATAACTAGGGCTTATTTTTGGAGTAGGGCTTATTTGGAGAAACAGGGTAGGCATGGAGCGCTTCTTACCTAATGGGAAATATTGCAGAAAGACAAATAAAAAATACAATTAAAATGCGAAATCAAGATAAGGTATATTTCCTCAAATGTTTTTTTTTTTTTTTAAAGTCCTTGAAGTTACTTTATCTTAAGTCACACAAAATCTGTACCGATTGCTTGGGAATGATGGGGGCTGGAGAAAAAAAATTCCAATAGAATCAGTGGGGCAATGTCTACTAAAGGTTGCAAAGATCAATAGTTGGTAGAGGTGGAGAAAGGTCTTCTTTAGGCTAAGGCCCCACGTAGCTGGCCGCAGCAAAAAAGAGCTGCGGGAAAATCAGCTTCCATTATACCTACAGGGAAACTGCCGGCGTTTCCGTAGGTATAATTGACATGCAGTGATTTCCAAAACCGCAACAGTTGTATGCTGCACGTATTTTTCTGCAATGTGTGGATGGGATTTGCACTTTGCAGGGACTTTAAAACACTGCGGTTTTTGCCACGGCATTTCCGCTGCGGCCAAACCGCGGCATTTACGCCACATTGGGCCCCAGCCTTAAACACCCCAGGATAAAATAAAAGCTCCTCCACCAATAACAAAACACAATTTTTTGCTCAGAATACATGAAAGTATAGTATATCTTAGTATTTTATAGTATCATCTTCATAATACTATAGAAGTAAAGTATTATCTTCATAATAATTGTGGCCTAATGGGCACTTCTGTGCAAATAGAGGAAATGTATCGCAAATAACAGCAAATTTGGCAAATATTTTAGGCTTATCTCAATTATGTTTGATCTTTTTTCAGAGTCCTCCAAATCTTCTTCCAAGGCAGCTGATTTGCATTATAAATTGTAGACTTTTTGAAATTGGTTTGGAAATCATCATGCAGTATGGTAATTCAGCCCTCTGCCTCATCCCGTCTCTCTGAGTGAGAAGATAATTCAGCCATGATGTTTTCTATTTTAGATTGCAGCAGACAAGGACCTTATCTTTATAACAGACACAAGACTTCTTTGATTCTATAGGACTGCAGTACATTGAACGACCATCAAAAGCTCACATTTTTTACCAAAAAAAATACAGCAATCCACTGTCTTTTTACAAGTTCAAGTTTGATAATCAAAACACAAATAAATGTATATTTCCATTTTGGACTTATGATTGCTTGTCCTGCCAGGGAACTATAGGCATGGACTGCTTGGGACTGTTATAAGTGTAGATTATGATGTTAATCTGTTTTCCATTAGTCCCAACAGCAGCATGATATTGGTGTATTTCTGCCCCTGTGTGATAGTAGGACAGAATGGAATTTTTAATGAACAAGTAACAGTTAACTGTAACCCCACCCCCCTCCTCAATATAAGGAAGGAAGTACCAACCCCCCAGCGTGTAATTATAAAGACTAATACATAACACATAGGGAGGGAGCCTTGTGCTGCTGTTGGGACTAAGGGAAAACAGATTAACATCATAATCTACACTTCCCTATCGTCCTACAGCAGCACAATATTGGGGATCTAGCAAGAAAAACCCTAGGGAGGGCCCTCTTGAAGAATTGATTTTAACACGGAATGGCCAAAAAAAGTGGCCTCCGTACCCCGGGTGTTAAATCTGTAATGATTAACAAAGGTATAGAGAGAGCTCCAAGAAGCTGACGAACAAATTTGTTCCCAAGAAACAGAGCTTCTTTCCACCCAAAAGGTAGAAATGGCTCTTGTAGAATGAGCTCGAACAAACGAAGGGGGTTCGAACCCCTGTGAAGTGAAAGCCAATTTTATGGCTTCATTGTGCCAAGGAGGCTTTAGAGGCCTTGAGCCCATTATTTTTCCCAGCAAATGGTAGAAAAAAATTCTCTGACTGTCTAAAAGGCCGAGATCTCCGAATATAAATTCCGAGGCATCTGGCCGCATCCAGGGAGTGAAGTTTAACTTCCTCCGGAGGTGACGGACTTGGATAGAAAACTGGTAATGAGATAACCTGGTTTAGGTTAGAATATGAGGGTACCTTAGGGAGGAACCCTGACATAAATCTTAGTTGTACTCACCAACTCTCTGAGCTGAGGTTATGGCCAAAAGGAACACTGTCTTTAGTGTGAGAAATTTAATCTCAACCTCTTCTAGAGGCTCCAAGGGGGGAATCACAAAACCCCTTTAAAAAAGTAGATAAATCCCATTGAGGGATTGGGTGGGTAACAGGTGGACTAAGCCTGAATGCACCCTTAAAATATCTTTTAACCAGAGGGTCTGCAGATAGCTGCTTATCTAAGCAGGCTGACAGGGCAGCAACTTAAGCTTTCAAGTGAAAGGGCTAAGGCCCTTGTCCAAGCCGTCCTGAAGGAATTCCAGGATTTCTGGAATGGAAGAATCCAAGCTCTCAATTCCTCTACCTGATTCCCAGGAGATGAAGATGATTCGGATCCAGGTGTAATTTTTATTTGTAGACTCTGCTCTAGCGAGAGAGAGTGCTTAAGACGGCTCCTGAGAGTCCCTTAGATTGTAATAGGGACTGGTCAATCTTCAGGCTGTCAGACTGAAGGATTTCAGATCCTGGCAGAGCCTGGGCCCTTGAGACAACAGGTTCTGAATCGGGGGAAGCCTCCAATATATCCCGTGACTCATTTGAATCAGATGGGAAAAATAAGCTCTCTTTGGCCAGAACGGAATTATGACGATTACAGAGACTTGGTCCTGTCTGATTCTCATCACCTGTCTGGTATCATGGAGATTGGAGGGAATATGTATGCCAGCCTGAACCTCCAAGGGATGGACAGGGCATCCACAGCCAAGGGATTGTCCTCCTTGTATAGAGCAGAACTTCTCTACCTTGGCATTGAGTCTGGTTGCCATCAGGGCTATCTCTGAATGACCCCATTTCAGGATGATTGCTTGAAAGACTTCTGGATGGAGAGACCATTCCCCTGGAACAGTGATGCCACAACTCAATTGATCCGCCACTACATTGAGTGACCCTCGGATATGTACGGCAGAAAGATGGGTTAAGTTCTTCTCTGCCCAACTCAAGATCTTCCCCACTTCGCTTAGAAGAGGTTGTGACCGAGTTCCTCCCTGCTTGTTTAAATGAAGAACTGTCATATTATCCGATCTTACATGGACTGCCTTGTCCTTCAACTGGTCGGCAAAGTGAAGCAGTGCCAGTCGTACTGCTCGGAGTTCTCTCCAATTGGATAACATCATCTTCGAGGGAATTCCAATGCCCTTGGGCCGGAATGTCGTTCAGATGGGCTCCCCAACCTGTGAGTGATGCATCTGTAGTCAACAGGGTCCAGCGAGGCTGGACCGTGGACTTTCCATTTTTTTTTAGCTGAATCCACCACTTGAGGGACAAGTGGGCTTCCTGAGACAGGAAAAAAAAACCTTCTGTCTAGACCGCTGGTTTTGCGATTCCAGGCCGACAGGACTTCCCAAGGGACTGCTTCTGCAGCTGATGACATCAATCCCAAAACTTTATGCCTGTCCTGATGGTGATTGGCCGAGGAACCAGCAGGAATTTTGCGGCCTTGATGATTCTCTCCTTTCTGGAGGAGGAAGAGATATCTTCATTAGGCCTGAATCAAGTATGAACCCTAGAAATGTTTTCTGGGTTGTTGGAAAAATTTGGGACATTCCCCAATTTATAATCCACCCCAATTGTTGGAGGAAATTCATCGTGATGGATAGATGCTGTAGTAGGCCTTCTCTTGAGAGACTTTTAACAGCCAGTCTTCCAGATAAGGAACATCCGTGAACCTTTGAATTCTCAGTGACTCAGCTACTGTGGATACCACCTTGGTGAATACGAAGGGTGCTGACGTTATCTCGAATGGAAGTGCGGTGAAATGGAGGTGTCTCAGCCGACCCTCTACAACCACTGAAATTCTTAGGTATTTCCTGTGAGCAGGAAGAATAGGGACGTGGAAGTGCACATCCTTTAGGTTCAGAGTGGCCATGAAATCTCCTTGCTGGAGAATGGATATCACAGATGTTTCCATATGGAAATTTTTTCATGATAGCTCTGCTGAGGTATCGTAGGTCTATTATCAACCAGTCTCCTGAACGTTTTGGAACCAGAAACACTGAAGAATAAATTCTAGACCCTTGATGTTGTGATGAACAGCAGGGAGGCGAGAGGTCTATATAAATCTGTCCTGGGGAGGCACAGAAAAAAACTATGCCGGAACCGGACTGGATTATCTCCAAAACATATGAATCTGTTACCCCCACAGGAACTTCGTGTCTTGGAAGAGGGAGAAAGTAATAGTCAGAAATTTAGCTTTCTGATTTTCCTGTCATCATGGAAAAAAAGACGGTTGGAGTTCCCACTCAGGAACCTAGAACTTCCACACGTGACCTCTTGCAAGTGGCGGTGTTGGAGGAGACGGTCCTCTACGATGCTGTTTGCCCTGTCCACGGAAGGACTGTGGAAGGACTTTCCTTCCTTTCCCACTAGTCCTTGTATCGTGTTCTGCCCGCAAATATTGAATTTTGAGGCGTAATCTACCCTCCAAGGTTTTAACCATAGGGGGCGATGGGCAGCCGAAGTCCTAGGCTTGTCAGATAACTTCACCTGGAGAAGAGGTTTTATTGAGGTAATCCGCCTCAAGGGCTATACCCTTCAAAGAGGACAACAATTCGTCCCTGGAGACTCCCAATCAATTTCTCTTTTTAATGAAGAGAGGCCGGAGCACAACTTCTTAGCTACCTCACTAGTAGCGATACCAATCAAACACTGTGCAGAGAAAGCTGTATACGCTTTCCTTAGGGAGCACTCTGCCCAGTGGTCCATGGAGTCCTGAAGGCTAGACCCGTCCTCAGAGGGTACAAGTGTTCGCCTGGACAATTTGGCGACTGCCATGACAAGCTTAGGTGGTGGACCCAAGTCCCAGCTGGTCCTCAGCTATTGGGAAAAGTGTCTTGAACCTCTTGAATAACATGCAGGTCTTCTCTGGGTGTTTTCACTCAGTTGACATAGCTCTTTTAAGCATGTCATCCACTTTGAAGGCCCTAGGCCCCCTAGAGGTGGAACTAGAGGCTTCCCCATGGTTGAACATCATGGTCCCTTGACCTGATGAACTTCAGTAATTTCTGAATTTTCTCCAGAGGAAAAAGCAGTTTTGCTATATCCGTATCTGAATCCTCAGATGAAGAATTAGCTTCCTCTATGATCCTAAATACCTCATCTGATTGTATGACAGAAGCGCCATCATATTCCACAGTGCTCCACAGACAATAACAGTCACTGTCCCATATAAGGCTCACAATCCATACTCCCCACCAGAACGTCTTTGGAGTGTGGGAGGAAACTGGAGTACACCCACGCAAACACAGGGAGAACACACAAACTCCCTGCAGATGTTGCCCCTGGCAGGATTCAAACCCAGGACTCGAGTGCTGTGAGGCTGCAGTGTCAACCACTGAGCCAGTGGGCTGCCCAAGCAGCACTGGTGGCATCTATTGAAATTGTAACCATCAGGCAAGGGAATTTCACAGGAGCGACAGTTTAGATATTTGTGCCTAGATGCAGACTTACCTGGAGGACTCACCACCACCAGACACAGAGATGACATCTTCCCGCAAGTGTAAGAGTAAATAGCAAAAAAAAACAGAAAAAAAAAATGCAACAACAGTACAAGTCTGTTGAACTAGAATGCCCAGCATGCACACTCTCTGCCAAACAACAGAGGCAGAGAAAAAGAAGCAGCAGACTTATATAGAAGAAATGGAGAGCAAAGACTCTCCCAATACCTGTGACAGGTTACACAGAAAATAAAAGCCCCCTTTTTTTTGGAAGAAAAAGGCTGCCCTTTACAGATTTTATAAAAAAAATGGCAAAAGTTAAGGTAAAAAACATTTCTTAGTAGCTCACCTGAAGGAGGTTCAAAGATGTCATCATGTACGCAAGCCAGCATACTTTGGAGTCTGGCGCACTCCCACACACAGGAGCTGGAGAGAAGTAGCAGGAAACGTTGTGCATTGCAATAAAACAAGCAATGCAAGGCTTACATAGCCACAAAGGGTTCAGCGTGGACACTCAAAGGCAGCAGACCTGTCTGACCGGCCCATTATAAGCAACAGCTGAAAAAAAGGCCTTTCACTGCAGCTAAGCAGACTTAGGGTGGGTTCACACCTGCACTTGCTGTCCGTCCGTTGCCAATCCAGTGAAAATCTCGATGAACTGGATTGGCATCGGAAACAGACCGGTCAGCGGCGCATTGGTTAAAAACCCATTCATTTGAATGGGTTTTTAAAGCAATGCGCAGGTGTGCGCTTACACCCTCTGCGCTGCGAATCCTTTTTTTTCGTCGGAAACAAAGTCGGACACGCAGGACTTTGTGTCCGACGAAAAAAAAAGGATTCGCAGCGCAGAGGGTGTAAGCGCACACCCGCGCATTGCTTTAAAAACCCTTTCAAATGAATGGGTTTTTAACCAATGCACCGCTGACCGGTCTGTTTCCGATGCCAATCCAGTTCGCCAAGATTTTCACTGGATTGGCAACGGACGGACAGCAAGCGCAGGTGTGAACGAAGCATAAGCAGCAGAGGCAGGAAAGACAGACAATGAGTTTTAGCCTTTGAATTTTGTTCCAACAGGAACCAAAGGTAGAAAAAGAGTCCTCACAGGAGGATAGACAAAACAAACACAAACAGGAGAAAGGAGGGGAAATTCATTCAGAAATTTGAATAACTTTACTATAGGGAAGGTATAACCTTCCCCCCAGCTGTCCCACCAACACAGGACAGAAAAAACAAGCTGGGGGGTTGGTACTTCCTTCCTTATATTGAGGAGGGGGAGGGGTTACAGTTAACTATTTGTTGTTCATTAAAAATTCCATTCTGTCCTACCATCACACAGGGGCAGAAATACCCCAATATTGTGCTGCTGTGGGACAACAGGGAAATACCTATTAAATGCATGCTGTTTACCTGCATGTGCTGCAATGTTGTGAAGCTAGTTTTCACTCTATTTGCAGTTTTATTGCTGTTCTCCTTGTCCCTGTTGTGCAGCTGGAGGAGAGACTTTATTTTCCTGTCACGTCCCAACATTCTCCATTTACTTAGTTTCCTTTGCTTTATTCACCCTTTTCCCTTCTACCATCTTCTGTAGTCCTGCCGCTTCATTTTTAGTGGCCCACATCATCTCTTTGATTTCTGCCAAAAGCATCTTGTTTTCTGCCCCCCGCTTCGCATGCCCCATCCCCCGCATCTTTGGTCACACCCCACTGTGTCTGATGTTCCAACCCATGTTACCTGTTCTGTCCTTTTTCTCTTCTGTTCCTCCCCCAGCATTCTGTATTCCCCTTACGTCCAACAGCAGCACAATATGGGGTATTTCTGCCCCTGTGTGCTGATAGGACAGGCGGAACTTTTAATTGACATAATTAATTAGCTATATTCCCCTATAAGAGCTGAAAGAGACCTTCTCCCACTGTGTTTTTTTCTGTCCTGCGTGGTGGGACAGATGGAGGGAGGTCTCTTTACCTCCTAGGTGTTTGAAGCTACTTATGTTTAGGTGGCTTCCTTCTTTTCTTTTTTTCTTTTTCTCATCTTCTCTCTAAGGGAAGATTTCAGACATTAAGTTCTCCTGGGGCTGGAATATTTATATTTATATCGCGCTGTTGCGCGTTCTTACCTTCTCTTTTTTCTTTTCTTCAGCTCCAGCATCTGTTCGCCGGACCGGAAGTGACATCTTCAGTCTGGAACCCTTCTACCACCATCACTGTTTCCAGCCGGCGTCTATTCCCTGGCACTCCCCGCGTCATTTCCAGTTTCGTGATCGCGGGGAGGGCGCGAAAACGCAGATTTTTTAAAATATAAGAAGGTGTTTTCGGTGCTGGGGTTATCTGGGGCTGGCGCTGCTTTGGGGCTGGTACCCTCTTAGTATTATATTCCCCTTCTAAGAACGCTATGTTCCGCCTCCTTGGCCCCACCTCCCTTGTTTCCCCTCCTATTTATTTTGGAGGATAGGTTCATTCTGTGGCTTGTCTTCCTAAGAGAAGTCTCCACACTTGGTATCTCCTACCATTAACGGTTAACGTTAACGGTTATCGGCTGGAGTTTCTTGAACCTTCTAATATCTCTCTGCACAGTATTTTTCCACTTTAAGTGCAAAAAAAAATTGTCGATTTATCTCCATTTTTTGGTTTCTGTTTTTTTCCTCTTTAGATGTCTTCCTCTCCCTCTAACGGTGATGATGTGCCCAGAAGAAAAAGTTTGGCCAAACGCAGACATCTTACTTGCAAGTATTGTGATACCCCCCTTCCAGATGGGTAAGAGTATATCCACTGCTGTCAGTGTCGGGGTCCTCCTGCTGACGAGCCTTCCTTACGGGATGTCATTACCTGGGTGAAGGAATATGTTTAAGACTCTATGAGGGAGATCAAGGATTCGATCTCCCAGGTTTGCAAAACACCACGCATTGAGCGGCAGTCTCACTCCAATGGTCCCTCTGAAGATGAATTTCAGATTTTGGATGAGACGCATACTTCTGACGAAGATTCTGAGGGGTTTGGCAGGCCTCTTTTTCCTTTGGAGAAAATGCAGAAACTGCTTAAGTCCATCTGATCAGGCGATCGTGATGTTGACCCAGGGGAAGCCTCGTGCTCCATCAATAGAGGGCCAAGGGCCTTCCAAATGGATGCTACTCTTGAAAGGCAATGATGGCAGAGTGGAAACGTCCAGAAAAGCCTTTCTTCCTATCCAGGAGATTTAGGACCCTCTTTCCTATTATGGAGGTTCAGCAGGATCGCTGCAGCCCCCCGCCCAAAGTGGATATGGCCATGGGTAAGTTATCTCGATGTACGGTTGTACTGGCTGAAGACGGTTCTAACTTACAAGACCCCATGGATAGGCGCACGGAGTGCACACTCAGGAAGGTTTACACTGCAGCCTCTGCCCAGGCTTCCGTCGGGATTGCTTCCAGTGAGGTAGCAAACAAGTTGAGAGCGGACCTCTCCAAACTAGAGAAAGACATTGACTCTGGTGTCTCCAGGGACAGTCTGAATTCTATTTCTCTGTCGGAAGATTATCTTGTTGAAACTTCCCTTCATCAAGTGAAGATAGCAGCCAAGACTATGGCTCTTTCTATGGCCGCCAGAAGACCACTATGGCTCAAACCCTGGAGAGCAGACAATGCCTCCAAATAAAATATCTGCTCCCTGCCCTTTGAGCAGTGGTGTAACTAGGAATGGCTGGGCCCCAAGGCAAACATTTGACATGGCCCCCCCCCCAACTGCCGCTCCCAACCCCACCCCCCAGACCGCCCCCCCAGCACAAACCACAGTCCTGTGCACACTATTATGCGCCATAGTGGCCCCTACACACAGTATTATGTCCCATAGTGGCTCTAGCACACAGTATTATGCCCCATAGTGGCCCCTGCACACAGTATTATGCCCCATAGTGGACCACCCATGAATGATTATTATACTCTGGGGTCTTTTCAGACCCGGCATTTACATCCCTGCCTTTGAGCCTGACAAGCTTTTCGGCAAGGGTCTCGACAACATTATGGAGGGTCTGGCTGATAAAAAGGGGAAATGCCTTCCTCAGTCCTTCAGAGGCAGATCTAGGCCTTCAGGTTGGGGTAGAGGTTTTCAGCGTTGACCTCAATCCAGGCCTCAGTATCAGAGGCGTTTCGTTTATCAAGCCAGAGGTTCCGGACGCAGAATCCCCAAAGGGGAGAAGATGAAAAAGCCTGATTTTTGACACCACCAGTTTTCCTCAATTGGTGGCTTTATGACCGGTCGGAGGTCACCTCTTTCACTTTCTCCCCGCCTGGCAAGAACACATTCAGGATCGTTGGGTCCTGCAGGTGATACAACGGGGTTACTCTATAGATTTTTGCTCCCCTCCGCAGGACAGATTTGTAAGAACCCGTTTGCTTCCCGCTCCAAAACAGTTGGTGTTAGAAAAGGCCATCGGGGAATATTAAGACAAGGGAGCCCTGGAGTTGGTTTCTCACTCAGAAGAAGGCTTGGGAGTCTACTCTCCAGTCTTCCTGGTGCCCAAACCATCAGGGGACTGGAGAGTAATAATAGATCTAAGGTTCCTAAACTATTTCATCCGGAAGAAACAGTTTCGGATGGAAACCATAAGAAAGGTGGTTGCCTTTCTACAACCCAGCGATGTCCTCGTCACCTTAGACTTGAAGGACGCATATTTACACATCCCGATGTATCCTCCCCACAGAAAATACTTAAGGATCACGGTAACAGTTGCTGGCCAGACTCAACAACTTCAGTTCACAGCATTAACCTTCGCCATCTCCTCAGCTCCTCACACCTTTACCAAGGTAGTAGCCCCTGCAGCCACAGCTTTCAGGTTCCAAGGGTTGTTTATCGTGCCATACTTGGACGACTGGCTGAAAAAAGCCAGGACAGAAGATATCCTACTTCATCATCTTCAGTTGGTTGTGACGTTTCTCCAGCAGTTAGGCTGGATTATAAACTGGGAAAAATCGGATATCAAGCCTTCCACACGGAAGAAGTTCCTAGGCTTTATCCTAGACTACGATCAAATGGAAATATCCTTACCACTCCTCTGAAAGGAGAGGATCACCAGGGCAACACGTTATCTATATCTGACCCAGCAAGTTTCCATCAGAACGGCGATGAAGGTTCTGGGTCTCATGTCAGCATCTGCAGATGCAGTCCCCTGGGCATTATGGCACATGTGCACTCTCCAGAAGGAGGTTCTGGAAGTTTGGAACTGCAGCCCTCTAAGTCTGGACAAAACATTTCAACTCTCCTGCAAAGCCCGTTTTTCCCTCAGATGGTGGCTCCATCTCTAAGATGGGATGTCCACGGTCCAGCCAGCCTGGACCCTGTTAACCACCGATGCATCCCTCTCCGGTTGGGGGGCGCATCTAGAAGAGATTCCTGTAAGGGGAACATACTTCAAAACAAAAATAAAAACAACAACACCGAGCGGCACATAGCGTAATATTGCTTAAAAAATAGGTTGTACAGTCATGGCCAAAAGTTTTGAGAATGACACTAATATTATATTTTCACATGATCTGCTGCCCTCTGGTTTTTATGTGTGTTTGTCAGATGTTTTTATCACATACATAAATATAATTGCATTCATATTATGAGTAACAGAAGCTTATATTGACAGTTAGAATGAGTTAATGCAGCAAGTCAATATTTGCAGTGTTGACCCTTCTTCTTCAGGACCTCTGCAATTATCCCTGGCATGCTCTCAATCAACTTCTGGACCAAATCCTGACTGATAGCAGTCCATTCTTGCAGAATCAATGCTTTAATTTTGTCTGAATTTGTTGGTTTTTGTTTGTCCACCCGTCTCTTGATGATTGACCACAAGTTCTCAATGGGATTAAGATCTGGGGAGTTTCCAGGCCATGGACTCAAAATCTCTATGTTTTGTTCCCTGAGCCATTTAGTTATCACCTTTGCTTTATGGCAAGGTGCTCCATCATGCTGGAAAAGGCATTATTGAGCGCCAAACTGCTCTTGGATGGTTGGAAGAAGTTGCTCTTGGAGGACATTCTGGTACCATTCTTTATTCATGGTTGTGTTTTTAGGCAAGACTGTGAGAGAGCCGATTCCCTTGGCTGAGAAGCAACCCCACACATGGTTTCAGGATGCTTTACAGTTGGCATGAGACAAGACTGGTGGTAGCGCTCACCTCTTCTTCTCTGAATAAGCTGTTTTCCAGATGTTCCAAACAATCGAAAAGGGGATTCATCAGAGAAAATGACTTTACCCCAGTCCTCAGCAGTCCACTCCCTGTACCTTTTGCAGAATATCAGTCTCTCCCTGATGTTTTTTCTGGAGAGAAGTGGCTTCTTTGCTTCCCTCCTTGAGACCAGGCCTTGCTCCAAGAGTCTCCGCCTCACAGTGCGTGCAGATGCACTCACACCTGCCTGCTGCCATTCCTCAGCAAGCTCTGCACTGCTGGTAGCCCGATCCCGCAGCTGAAACACTTTTAAGAGACGGTCCTGCCGCTTGCTGGTCTTTCTTGGGCGCCCTGGAGCCTTTTTGGCACCAATGGAACCTCTCTCCTTGAAGTTCTTGATGATGCGATAGATTGTTGACTGAGGTGCAATCTTTCTAGCTGCAATACTCTTCCCAGTTAGGCCATTTTTGTGCAGTGCAATGATGACTGCACGTGTTTCTTTAGAGATAACCATGGTTAACAGAAGAGAAACAATGATGGCAAGCACCAGCCTCCTTTTAAAGTGTCCAGTGGTGTCATTCTTACTTAATCATGACAGATTGATCTCCAGCCCTGTCCTCATCAACACCCACACCTGTGTTAATGGAGCAATCACTGAAACGATGTTAGGTGGTCCTTTTAAGGCAGGGCTGCAATGATGTTGAAATGTGTTTTGGGGGATAAAGTTAATTTTCTAGGCAAATATTGACTTTGCAAGTAATTGCTGTTAAGCTGATCACTCTTTATAACATTCTGGAGTATATGCAAATTGCCATTAGAAAAACTGAAGCAGTAGACTTTGTAAAAATTAATATTTGTATCATTCTCAAAACTTTTGGCCATGACTGTACATAGATAATTGTGTTGAGAACAGGAGGTAGTCAAATGATTGGAGAAACAACAAGAATCATCCACTGAAAGTATGGTAGAAGGCCACTAAGTAGCACAAAAGCACTGGTCTATATTATAGTGAGTGTTCAACTGGCTGGGTCTGATGGTAAACAGTACCCCTTCAATTGGTGATCTCACAACCAGGATAGTTAGATATTATGGATGTTTATATAGGTGGGTTCTCACCTTTTCAAGTTGTGCTGGCCCACAACTAACACAGTGGATGTATCCAGAGTATGTTTTGGTATATGTGAGCTGCGGAACCTCTAGGCGTCAGAATCTCCTGGATCCAGACGGTATACAGGTAATGGATTGGTAGGAGAATCTCCCAAAAAATGAGGTGTGGGGACCGCGCTTCACCAAAGATGCTTTATTATACTCAAATAACACAACGCGTTTCGGGGAAATCAGATCCCCTTTATCAAGTGTACAAGAGACAGCCTGAGGAGGTAGGCTGTGAGATCTGAAGTGAGTGAGAGGCAAAACTCACTTCAGATCTCACAGCCTCACTTCAGATCTTATAAGATGCCTTTGGATCTATCTCCAGCGTACAGGTCCCCTTAGAAGGTCAGAGAATCCTCTAATAAACTACTTCAATAGAAACAGGGGTTTGAAGGCATCAAAACCATCCTTGGCTATGTGGATAAAGGAGGCAATAAAGGTGTCTTTTTCCTCCCAGGGGTTATCCACTCCTGATTTTGTGAAAGCCCACTCGACTAGAGCCGTCTCTACCTCTTGGGCAGAGAATCTTTCTGTTCCTTTGGATCAGATTTGTGCTTCAGCCTCCTGGGGCTCTCAATTAACAATTAACATTTGTAAAACACTATAGGTTAGATATGCGTTGCTCAGAGGCTACTGCCTTTGGGCATTCTGTATTGAGTACTGTATGCCGAGAGGGCCCTCCCTAGGGGTCTTCTTGCTACATTCCCATATTGTGCTGCTGTTCTTATAGGGGAATATAGCTAATTAATTATGTTAATTAAAAGTTTAGCCTGTCCTATCAGTACACAGGGGCAGAAATACCCCATATTGTGCTGCTGTTCGGACTAAGGGAAAACAGATTATCTACATAATCAACCATTCCTCATGGGTTCTCCAGCTTTTCAACAATGATGGCCTATTTACATGAAAGGACATCAAGTTTTGGTCAACAGGGATCCAACTGCTGTAACTCATGTACATCAGTTATTTTCCCGTGATGGTTTAAGTTGCATTGCTCACTTAAGCATGTTCACACAGATTTTTTTGCAGGTGGATTTTCAGGGAGAATTCAACTGAAAATTCACCTCAATATACTGTACATCTTCCAACTCTCCCATTCATTTCACTGGGAGTCAGTTTTTTATGGAAATAAGAAGCATCATGACATATCTTCAGGTGTATTCTGCCTTCCAAACCCCATTGATATGAATGAAAACTCTAGGATTTTCATACTAGGATTTTTTTCAAGCATTTTTTTGGAGCATTTTTTGCAAATACTGCAGCAGAAAACTGCTAGCATTTTTTTTCTGCCTCCCATTCATTTCAATGGGCGTTGCAAGGCAAAATTTTCCTGAAGATAATTCCTGACTTTGAGGCGGATTCTATGAACGTGCCCTTAGTTAGTGCAAGGGACTGTCTGTAATTGCAAATCAGAACCACCGGATCACAATATACAGCAGCAGGGCTTACAAATAATAACAATATAATATAATAAATATATAATAAATAAATAATAACAAATAAACAATATAGTGTCTCAGCACAGGGATAGATCATTGAATTCATTATGGACAGCGGCTCCTCTGTGATAGCGGGACTACCACTTGTAATAGCGATGGTGGTCCCGCTATCACAGAAGAACCACTGTCCATAATGAATTCAATAGCAGCACCAGCTCTCCCGTGGCTGATCCATTCAAATTTAGTGCCAAAGTGGATTCTTTGCGCTACATTCAAAAGGGCCAATCACAGAAGAGTCCGCGACCGCTATTGATTGCAACAGCAACAGCAGCTCTTCTGTGATTGGTCCATTTGAATTTAATGCCAAAACTCCTGTTTTGGCGCTAAATTCAAATGGCCAAAGTGTCTATTCATAACAGGGTAGCCGCTGGCAATAGCGGTGGCAGCACTGCTATATTTTTTTGCTTTTTAACCCCTTTCCGCTGAAGCATTTCTCAATTTTTAATTTTCGCTTCTGACTCCCCAGCTTCCAAACCCCATAACTTTGTTATTTTTCCATTCACAGAGCTATATGAGGGCTTAATGTTTGTGGGACAATTTTTTTCTTCATAATGGTACCATTTAATATTCTATATGATGTACTGGGGAGGCTTGAAAAAATTCATAATGGGGTACAATTGAAGAAAAGCTGCATTTGTGCAACTTTCTCACGAGCTTTGTTTTTACGGCATTTACTGTGCAGCCAAAATGACGTCACCTTTATTATATGGGTCAGTACAATTCTGGGGATACCAAATTTATATACAGTGCCTTGCGAAAGTATTCGGCCCCCTTGAACTTTTCAACCTTTTGCCACATTTCAGGCTTCAAACATAAGGATATAAAATTTAAATTTTTTTTACTAAAGAATCAACAGCAAGTGGGACACAATTGTGAAGTGGAACAAAATTTATTGGTTATTTTAAACTTTTGTAAAAAATAAAAAACTGAAAAGTGGGGTGTGAAATATTATTCGGCCCCCTTAAGTTAATACTTTGTAGCGCCACCTTTTGCTGCGACTACAGCTGCAAGTCGCTTGGGGTATGTCTCTATCAGTTCTGCACATCGAGAGACTGAAATTCTTGCCCATTCTTCCTTGGAAAACAGCTCGAGCTCAGTGAGGTTGGATGGAGAGCGTTTGTGAACAGCAGTTTTCAGCTCTTTCCACAGATTCTCGATTGGATTCAGGTCTGGACTTTGACTTGGCCATTCTAACACCCGGATATGTTTATTTGTGAACCATTCCATTGTAGATTTTGCTTTATGTTTGGGATCATTGTCTTGTTGGAAGATAAATCTCCATCCCAGTCTCAGGTCTTTTGCAGACTCCAACAGGTTTTCTTCCAGAATGGTCCTGTATTTGGCTCCATCCATCTTCCCATCAATTTTAACCATCTTCCCTGTCCCTGCTGAAGAAAAACAGGCCCAAACCATGATGCTGCCACCACCATGTTTGACAGTGGGGATGGTGTGTTCAGGGTAATGAGCTGTGTTGCTTTTACGCCAAACATATCGTTTTGCATTGTGGCCAAAAAGTTTGATTTTGGTTTCATCTGAACAGAGCACCTTCTTCCACATGTTTGGTGTGTCTCCCAGGTGGCTTGTGGCAAACTTTAAACGAGACTTTTTATGGATATCTTTGAGAAATGGCTTTCTTCTTGCCACTTTTCCATAAAGGCCAGATTTGTGCAGTGTACGACTGATTGTTGTCCTATGGATAGTTCATCCAGAGTGATCATGGGCCTCTTGGCTGCATCTCTGATCAGTCTTCTCCTTGTTTGAGATGAAAGTTTAGAGGGACGGCCGGGTCTTGGTAGATTTGCAGTGGTCTGATACTCCTTCCATTTCAATATGATCGCTTGCACAGTGCTCCTTGGGATGTTTAAAGTTTTGGAAATCTTTTTTTATCCAAATCCGGCTTTAAACTTCTCCACAACAGTATCACGGACCTGCCTGGTGTGTTCCTTGGTCTTCATGATGCTCTCTGCGCTTTAAACAGAACCCTGAGACTATCACAGAGCAGGTGCATTTATACAGAGACTTGATTACACACAGGTGGATTATATTTATCATCATCAGTCATTTAGGACAACATTGGTTTATTCAGAGATCCTCACTGAACTTCTGGAGTGAGTTTGCTGCACTGAAAGTAAAGGGGCCAAATAATATTGCACGCCCTACTTTTCAGTTTTTTATTTTTTACAAAAGTTTAAAATAACCAATAAATTTCATTCCACTTCACAATTCTGTCCCACTTGTTGTTGATTCTTCACCAAAAAATTAAAATTTTATATCTTTATGTTTGAAGCCTGAAATGTGGCAAAAGGTTAAAAAGTTCATGGGGGCCGAATACTTTTGCAAGGCACTGTAGTTTAATTTAACCGCATTACAAAAATCAAAAACGTTGCAAAAAAAAATACAAAATTCTTAGAGTTGCCATATTCTGACACCTGTAACGTTTTTATATTTACAGGGATGCAAGGCGTCCTTTTTTCGCATGGCCAGATGTAATTTTCACTTATACCATTTTGGGTAACGTCTGATGTTTTGATCGCTTTTTATTCAAATTTTTATGAAAGGCAAAATGGTGAAAATACGGCGGTTTAGCTCTTCTGATATTTTTTTTACTATTACGCCACTGTATGGGAAAAATATTTTTATGTTTGTAGAATGTTTTCATGGGTATGTATAATTTGTTTATACTTGTTTTTGTTTATTTATCTTTATTTTAAATCTAGGGAAAGGTGGGTAATTTGAACATTTTTTGTTTTTTTTAAATATCTTATTAGCACCCCTAGGGGCCTTGAACCGGCAATCATTTGATTGCAAGTCCCATAGACTGCAATACAACTGTATTGCAGTTTATGGGACTTTTGCTACATAACTATAGATGCGCTACATAGCTATTGAGGCTGGTCATAGATCAGTCGCAATAGTTATATTCCTATGGCAGGCCTGGGAGCCTTCATAAGGCTCCAGGCTGCCATAGGAACAGGAGGATCTGCTCCTATGATCTCGCCACATAGGAGCGGGCCTGCAACAGCAAAGGTATGGGCTGGTGGGGATCAGCCACAGGGACACTTTTAATACTTTGTTGGGGGGCCACATTAGACTACAATGCCTGAGATCAGAGTGGACTCTATCGCGAGCATTAAGTCTGGTTATCCACTGTACATTACATACATTACGTACAATACATACGGCCAGCATCCACTGTAATAGTACGGTGGAAGTCGGGAAGGGGTTAACCACTGCCTTCAATGTTATTTACTATTGCTGTACTGTGACATCTGCCTTGCAAGCCACCTCCTATGGGAGACATTGTCATAGATCACATGACTGCAAGGAACTGGTTACACTGTAGTTGTCAGCCCCTTGCAGTCATGTGACTGATGACGATCTGACCCCCAACTGCAGGAGGAAATACTCCCCTCACTGATGTTCAGAGCCCAGGAAAGTGGACATTTGCTTTGGCTCAGGAGAGAGTGGGATGAATTGCCATACCAACACACATTAAACCACAGAAGTAAATTTGGGACTTAAAAAGAATCTGTCACCAAGACAAAATGCTAAATCCTACTGATTGCTGCCATGTCCCCAATTTGGGTTGTTAAATTAGCAACTTACCTCTTAGCTCTTACCTGGGTGGCAAACTTTTTCTTTCTCTAAGGAAAATAAAAGGTTCCCTCCCACTTGGAATATAGGAGCTAATTTCCATATAATCTTCCAGGGCCCTATCTTTTGAAAGGATGGCTGGATTTAAAAAAAAATGCCAAATTGTTTAGGGACATGGCAGCAATCAAATGATTTAGGTCATTTAACATGTCATTTTTATAATATTTTTTTCAAACTGTTTAATTTTTTAAAAATTTTTTATTAGCTGTCCCTAGGGGGTTTGCAAATCAGTATGGGCCACAGCTGATGACCCACAATATCTTAATTGACATGAACTTGTCTAGGTGGTGAAGTCTAGATGTGGTGGGAAGTACAGTTGATTAAGTGGGAATTAGGACATTTTGACCATGGTTTAATTATTTTGGAGTTGAGCTATAATTATGTGTGTTTGTTGAAGCTTTAGTTATCAGTTCTATTGTACCGTGGTGCTATGTGGTTTAGGAGGATACTGATGAACATAATCAATAAACAGAAAAAGGTTTTGACTTGTTTCTCCTTTTGTATAGATGCTTCTGATACAGATAAGACGATTTATCGCTCACAAGGTTGGTATCAGTACATCTTTGAAAATAGCCTTGTAGGCAGTTGCAGATGCAAAAAAACATCTTCCTAATATCTCTAGATAGCATTTTAAAATGTAAAAGTATCCAAAAAATAGCCCAAATGGAATCATGTGGGGATTATTTGATCAAGCATTGTGTCAAGAATGCCACAAGTAAAGAAGTAAGAAAAGAAGAAACAGAATGAATGAAAAGGTTTGCATGTAGCTTATTAGGTGTAAGCCAGGAGGGAATTTGGGTTTTATGTATTGGATAAATGTAGTGTAAGCTTTGTGGGTTATCTAGCCTTTAGACTTGAATGTTTATAAATCTCCCCACAACCAACTTTTTACTCAGCATGCAGTCCCAGCTTGCATGTCAGCATAACAAGCATAACAACCCCATTCTCTGTAATTTCTGGATGGCTAGTGTATGGCTGGATGGCTAGAATATGTCATCACTTTCCAGTGGGAATCTGGCTGTCAGATTCCTTATCAGTTCTCAGAAGGAAGGGACTGCATTACTAGTCAAGGGCTATGGCAATGCATTGCTCCAGTCACCCAGTATGCAGAAGACTACAATACAGCTTGAAGCTGTGCTGCAGCTTCTTTCACACCAAGTGCCAGGGAGCAGTTAAAATGATTTCAATCCTTCTGTTCTAGATACTGTTAAATATAATCAAGGTATAATATGTTGCTCGGTTTGGTTTCTCTAGATATGATAATCTCAGTCTATATGAAATGGTAACTATATTAGTTGTCAGGAAATGATTGAGCCACCACTTTTGAACTTATACTTTGCACTATGCAGGTATCATGCATCCAGTTTTTTTGCATTTGCATATTGAAACACATATTATCAATTGTACACAATTATATCCCCAATTCTATTCAGTAATATCATAAAGAAGACACTGCAGAAGGCTTAGTTTGGAATATCTGATTCATCTGATAACTCCTTTCTGTGCAGCCAATTATTAATCTAAGCATTAAATGGCGAAGGGATTCAGAATTAATTTGCTATCATCTGTATAAAAATGTCATCCTCATTGTCTGCTGTATTTGTTCCTTTTATGTCTGTTGAAAGAAAGATTCTTACTTATTTATTGAGAGCAGATATTTACATACTTACCAGTACTCAATTCATTGCCTTTTTATACAAAAACAGCAGTTGTTTACCCCTCTAAATACATTGTGTTCTAGGAACTGAACCCCCTTTCATTAGATTCTGCTACAATTGTAAACCCTTCTAATAGACAAAGGTAATTTGCATAATATACCTCTCTACATGATACATTCATTCAGCGTTATGTAGAACACTAGCTTCTATATATTTTTGGGATCTATTCCATACCCTTCATTGCCCTTGGCTTATGTTGAATTTTTGTAGTTTGTTAAATACACATTTACATTTTAATGTATACATGTATTTTGGCGTTAAGTGTTTGTGTGATATATGGATAGATTATATAATATTAGATTATATTTTTCTCCTGTGTTCAGGGGCGTAAGTATCAGATACTGGGCCCCATAGCAAACTTTTGACTTGGGCCCTCTCACACCCACATGGCATAGCACCCCCCTTTACTGGCCCCCCACACGGTAAAACGCTCCCTTTGCTGAAACCCACATGGTGTAATGACCCATTTACACACATAATAATGTCCCACACTGGCCACATTACCAAGTATAATGTCCCACAGTGGCCCCTCCACACAGTATAATGTCCCACAATGGCCCCTTAAACACAGTATAATGTCCCATAGTGGCCTTCATACAGTATAATGTCCCATAGTGGCCCCTAAACATAGTATAATGTCCTATAAAGGCCTCCACACTGTCCCACAGTGGCCCCTTCACAAAGTATAGTGTCCCATAGTGGCCCCTATTGTATTCAAACCCAAAATGTTTAGGGTGAACCACTCACAAACATTCACCTTTCCTGGGTTCTTGAGTGCATTGTGACGCCGGCATGACCCACGTGACTCTTGCTGTGGTCTTACTTATCGATCCCTGCTCCTGCCCACGGCCACCTTCACTTCCCCTTCAGCCCTCCAGGGGGCCCCGTGTGTCCCATATCAAGTTGCTGTCAGCATGGGCCCCCTGGAGGGTTGAAGGGGAGGTGAAGGTGGCCGTGGGCAGGAGCGGGGATCAGTAAGTAAATAGGGGCCATTATCTGCTGAAGTAACTCCAGCAGGTAACGGCCTATTAAAGGTTGCGGGCCCTGTAGCAGCCACTACCAGTTCCGCCACTGCCTGTTAGGATTCTGTTGTTTCACAATGTGGATATTATGCCTAACTTTTAATATTTAATTTACTATACTAATTAATTACCGTATTTTTTGGACTATAAGACACATTTTTTTCCCCCAAATTTGGGAGGAAAATGGGGGGTGCATTTTATAGTCTGAATGGGGGTGGGCTGGGGAACGTGGTCGCAGCATTGCCCCACTCCTGCCGCCGCTGGCTTCCTGCAGTGGGGCTTCCTCCAGCGGCAGGAGTGGGGCGATGTGCGGACCCTGGGATTGGAGGAGCGGGTGTCCCAGTGAACCCATCCAAGCATCCGCAGTGCTATTATGGTGGATACCGGGTCTCAGAGGCGTAGCTAGCGGGGGGGGGCACAGGGGGTGGCTGCCCCAGGCCCACTGAGTCTTTGGGGGCCCACCCCGGGGCCGCCATTAATACATCCTTTATTTCTAACTAGATCGGTGTCTGCAGACACTGATCTAGTTACAATGCTTCCTGGTGCTTAACTGTCTTGTAAACCACAAGCCAATACAGGCCTACGGTTTACAAGAAGCCGAGACCACAGATGGATGTTCTGCTTCTCAGCACGGGCGGCGCGATGACGTCACAACATCGCGCCGCCCGCGCTCAGACTCAGACCTCCTGTGTATATATATATGGGTTATTGGGGGGTATTATTAATACAAGGGGAGGTTATTTATATAAGGAGCCATTAGGGGGCATCATTTATATTACAAGGCATTATGAACATAAGGGGGTGGTCATTGATATAAGGGGTCATTAGAGGTGCAGTATTTATGTCAGGGGGAATCAGGGGCATAATATGAGGGTCAATTAATTTAATGAAAGTGGCACTTGGGCTTTATTAAGACTAAGGCCCCACGTAGCGGGCTGCAGGAAAAACCATGGCGGTAACATTGTGGTTTTTCCCGCAGCGCTTTTCACAGAAGGTCCGCAGAGATTTCCCCAGTGGACTTTCTGTTTTCAATACAGCTATAAGGAGACCGCCGGTGTTTCCATAGGTATAACTGACATGCTGCAATTTCCAAAACCGCAATGGTTTTGGAAATCGCAGTGCGTCTGCTGTACATATTTTTCCACAATGTGTGGATGGGATTTGCTAGAATGCCACGTTTTTTGACTGTGGGTTTTCGCCACATGGGGCCACATCCCATCCCCACTTTGCAGTAAAATACACACAGCGGAAACGCTGCGATTTCCAAAACAGTGGCAGTTTTGGAAATCACAGCATGTCAATTATACCTACGGAAACGCCGGCAGTTTCCCTATAGATATAATTGAAGCAGAAAGTCCGCAGAGGAAACCTCTGTGAACTTTCTGTGCAAAGTGCTGCCGGAAAAACCGCGATGCGTCTCCGCCGCGGTTTTTCCCACAGCTGTTTTTTGCTGCGGGATGCTACATGGGGCCTTAGCCTTAAGGAGTTTTCCAGCTCATTTTTATTGATTATCTATCCTCAGAATAAATCATCAATAATAGATAAGTGATTCCCCACTGATCAGCTGTATGAAGGGCCTATGGCGCCTGTTTATATCATACGCTGTCTGTATATAGTGACCGTGTGATGTAATTACAGCCTTGTCACAGACATGTATAGGACAAGGCTGTAGTTACATTACATGGCCGCTATGAAAAGAATGACACTATGTAAACAGAGAAACGGTCATGGCGCTTACACAGGTACCACAGTTTATTTCAAACAGCTGATCATGGGGGTTCTGGGTATTGGAACCCCAATAATTTTTTTCCCTTGTTTTTTTTTTTTCCCTTTTCAATTAGGAAATACCTGGGACATTATTAATAAGGGGCACTATTTAAAGGGGGTGCACAGGGAAGTTAATAATTTAAAGATGCACTTGGGGGTATTATTCATTATGGGGGGTTATATTATATATTTTATAATTGGGGGTAGCAGCAGGATGGGGGCTTTGTGTAGGTGAGGACAATATGGGTCAGGTGCCTGGAAAAGTAAGGAGCCAAAGATGTATGTGTTGCAAACTTTACAGAGACTGGAAGAAGTGGTCATGGCCGTCCGGATGAAAGAGATGGGGAATGTGAAGGATTAGTCAGAGACGTCACCGGTAAGTCACTAAATGTTACTGCCCTGTATTCACCTAAATTGTCTGCAGAGCCCTGTGTAGAGCCGCTATATACCACTATATGCTCACTGTATACTGATAGTATCGGTATACGAACATGCCCAAGTTGGGGGCCCTCTTGGTCATGTTCGCCCCCCCTGTGCTGAACACCTAGCTACGCCTCTGCCGGGTCTGTAAAGATGATGGCGGCCACTCTGCTGCAGAGTGGTCGCCATAGCTACCGGGTCTGCGCTCTAATGTACAGCAAAGACCCGGAGATAATGCCCACGATCAGAATCCACTCTGATCGCAAGCATTACTACTTCAAATCACCTCCCTTAAAGTGAAAATGTAGCCCACGGGGCCATTCCCCACCCGCCCTGGAGGGCAGTCCCCATCGCCCCGTACCTTTGTAGTTGCAGGCCGGCTCCCGCTCGGCGAGATAGCGTGAGCCGACCTGTTCCTGTGACAGCCGGGATCCTTATGAAGTCTATGACCAGCCTCAATAGTAATGTACAGAATGTACAGTTGTATTGCAGTCTATGGGACTTGCAATCAAATAATTGCAGGTTCAATCACCCTAAGGGGGGGTGCTAATAAAATAGTGAAAAAAAAAAGATATAAAAAAACAAAAAAACTAAAAGTTCTAAATCACCACCTTTCACTAGAATACATCGCAGTGTCTGAAAATGCGCGGTCTACAAACTTATAAAAAAAAATTTTCCTGTATGGGTGAACGTCATAGCGGAAAAAAAAAATCAAAAGTGCCAAACTGCCATTTTTTTCACTGTTTCACCTTTGATTTGAATAAAAAGTGATCTAAGCAATAGAAATTCCCCAAAATGGTATAACTAAAAAGAAAATCTAGATCTGCAAAAAAAGCTGCCCTATGCATCCCCGTATAGCTGCAGGGTCACCTGTCAATGTGGCCTTGCAGCTGTTGCAAAACTACATCTCCCATATATTAAATATTTTACTGTTTCTTGCTTCAATTTTTTTTCCCCCTATTTTCCTCCTCTAAAACCTAGGTGTGTCTTATGGTCCGGTGCGTCTTATAGTCCAAAAAATACGATAATTTGCTGTAATATTTATTTGCACCTCTATGCTACTGTATATTGCATATCCATTCAGCATTGTTACTTATTGTGATGAATTTTATTGAATTGATAAGGTATCATTTAATTACTTTGAAAGGTCTTAAATGTCTTATTAGTAATGATTTGTCTATACCACTGCTATACTGTATATTTTATATAGCATATTGTACCTCCTTTGGCCATCAGGTGTTGAAATTGTTCTGCTGACCCATGCAGATAGGATAACTTCTTACGGTTTCTGCAAATTAGACCCTTTATCTTTTATCCCGAGATGCTCTATTTGATTAATATCTGACCTCATTTGAAGTTGCATAGATGACTCGACTTTCCCATTCTAAATTGGATTTTCACTGAAAATAATCCATGGGAAATTTTCTCACTTGATCATGAGATTGATTTCCATACATGGAAGCTGAAATTGTGAAAGTTCAGGTGTCCCTAATAAAGTTGCCATTCAGTGTATGTATGATATTGCAAACACTGCTATTGCATTTGGGGCTACAGGAACTGGAGTAATGCCCTAATAGTAGCCTATTTGAGGTGTTAGGAGAAGAGCTTCACCCACATTCACAATAGTTGTGTTGTGGAAACTTTGACACAAAACCAAGAGCTAAACCATCTCTCAGGTGGATAAAGAAGATGGGAATCTAGAAGTGAGGTTACAGCAAAAAGAGTATTATAGATAGAGATAATAAACAAGATAATCAACAGAACAAAGAGTCATAGCTATGGTGACCTCTGATAGAGCAGAGAAGTCTGGCATGTGTACCAAAACAGGGGTTCTTAAACCAAGTTTCTGGCAACTAGCCATCAGAATATCTCCCTACAATCAGTATCACTCTCATAGGATAATTAGCATAATTATACATGTGACTTCTAAAGAACATTATATGGCCTAAACGTTCGAGTTGTCGTTCCTTAAGGCAGCCCTCATCAGCTGTTTAGACTCCTCTACCTAAAACATTTTCTGGACTCACTAGAATCCAAAACTAGACCATAGGTGATCATCACAAGGCTACATGTGAAAATGTCAGCAATAAAGGAATTAACAGTATATAGTATACCATGGGATTACAATATAATAGCAATTACTTATTAGTAAAGACTAAAATTATTATTTTTCTTTATCAGTTTGCACAAATGGACCGCTATAGATAATGGCCATGCTTTCCACATAGAAGAAAAGCAAGTGTCAAGACATGTTTCTAAAACAAAGTCTCCCCATCTACCATGCACACGTTTGTTTTGTCAGTGTGCTTGAAATGTGTTTTAACGGCTAGCACACTGACCCATTATTCTCATATGCCCGTGTATTATCACAGTTTCGTGTAGGGGGCTATGAGCTTGGGGCACAAGTCATCTCCTATTTCTATCCTTTTTACAGGCCAGGCTCAATTATGAAATGTATGGGTCCCTGGAGGTCATGGACGGCACGTGGATGCCATGCAGTTTTCTCAAGGCCCTGCACATGCACACATGTGAATGCATATAGGCTAAGAAAAAGATTGATGTTTAGAACTTAAAGATATCCCTGGTAGTTTACAATTTTTCAGGAAAAAGGCCAATAATTTCCACTTTGGACCACATACCATGAGACAGTTTTTTTCCTTTGGACTACAAGAAATTAATTTAATGGATGAAAAACAATGTTTATTTAGTAACTTTAGTCACAGAAAATATACATTGGACTGGCCAGTAGTTATAGCAAATATAGTATGACTTGCTAGTAGTGACTAAATGGTGAATATATCAGTGACTATAACACATTTATTAACATCTGAAACATGTAGAAAGACATGACTAAGGCTCTGTACACACAAGCATTATTACAGAAGACATAGTGGACATGACTGGTCCAATGTATAACGGATCCTAATGGATCAAGATGGATCCCAATGTCTTTTAGCAGGTCTGTGTGTCATGTGTTCATATATTGGAAAGGTTTCTTTAATGGTTCAGTTTGATTCTTTTACATCAATGCTCTTTTAGGCTGAGGCCCCACGTTGTGGAAACACAGCTTTTTTTGTTGCAGATTTTGCTGCGGTTTTTTAACCTAAATCCAGGAGTGGATTGAGCAGAAGGTAGAAGTATAAGTACTTCTTATATATTTCCCATTCCTTTTGTAGCCATTCTTGGTTTTGTCTCAAAAAACCTCAGCAAAATCTGCAACAAAAAAGCTGCCTTTCCACATACTCTATAAGCTCTTGTACTACCCTCTTCCCAAATCCCAAACCCATTTAAGCATAGTGCAATGATATGAAGCAAAGTCCTTAATGTCCTTATACAGCTCAGTTATCCTGTTTTATGTTCCAGCAACACCTACGAGGAAAAGTGGTTAAGTTATATAAGAAAGAAATACAAGTAAGAAAAACAATGAGCAGAGAGAGACCCATCAATACTTTTTTGGGACATATATTGTAATCTGGCTACAGCTTTCTTACCAGGGAGCCTTCAGCAGGCTCCATGTTTAGCACTTCACATCCCAATGTCGCTGACGCTATTCATCATCAGGGTGTGATGTGCAGTGCATGAGGCCCCTGGGAGCTGAAGGCTGAAGGGGAAGTGGAGGAGGCTGTGAGCAGGAGCAGGCATTGGTAAGTGAGTATCAGCTGCTACCTACTGGAATAATCCAGTAGCCCCAGACCTAATAGGTACACAGGCTGTCAATCACACAGGCAAGGTAAAGATTAACTCTATGCGGTCCAGATAGAAACAATGCTCAGAACACGGGTGTGGCTGGGAATCATTACACAGCAAGGAAACTAGGACCGTGTTCAGAATAAGCATCCAGAATCCTAAGCAAAGAATCAAACTGAGGACGCCTACTACGCTGCAGCTTGCGAGCAGAGGGTGGCGCAGAGACCCGAACAGGCAGAGACATAACAGTCTGATTTTTTAAGAATTTATCTTCAAATTATGGTGGAAAATAAGTATTTGGTCAACTACAAACAAGCAAGATTTCTGGCTCTCACAGACCTGTAACATCTTCTTTAAGAGGCTCCTCTGTCCTCCACTCACTACCTGTAGTAATGGCACCTAATTGACATTGTTATCAGTATAAAAGACACCTGTCCACCTCAAACAGTCACACTCCAAACTCCACTATGGTGAAGACCAAAGAGCTGTGGAAGGACACCAGAAACAAAATTGTAGACCTGCACCAGGCTGGGAAGACTGAATCTGCAATAGGCAAGCAGTTTGGTGTGAAGAAATCAACTGTGGGAGCAATAATTAGAAAATGGAAGACATACTAGACCACTGATAATCTCTCTCGATCAGGAGCTCCACGCAAGATCTCACCCCGTGGGGTCAAAATGATCACAAGAACGGTGAGCAAAAGTCCCAGAACCACATGGGGGGACCTACTGTATGACCTCCAGAAAGCTGGGACTAACGTAGCAAAGGCTACCGTCAGTAACACACTACACCGCCAGGGACTCAGATCCTGCAGTGCCAGACGTGTCCCCCTGCTTAAGTCAGTACATATCCGAGCCCGTCTGAAGTTTGCTAGAG
The DNA here is from genome assembly GCA_947044405.1 of Leptodactylus fallax. Classification (NCBI taxonomy): domain Eukaryota; kingdom Metazoa; phylum Chordata; class Amphibia; order Anura; family Leptodactylidae; genus Leptodactylus; species Leptodactylus fallax. The sequence continues at coordinate 2,532,098 of CAMRHE010000137.1, read as the reverse complement.
AGCATTTGGATGTTCCAGAAGAGTATTGGGAGAATGTCATATGGTCAGATGAAACCAAAGTAGAACTGTTTGGTAGAAACACAACTCGTCGTGTTTGGAGGAGAGTGAATGCTGAGTTGCATCCAATGATCACCATACCTACTGTGAAGCATGGGGGTGGTAACATCATGCTTTGTGGCTGTTTCTCTGCAAAGGGACCAGGACGACTGAACCGTGTACATGAAAGAATGAATGGGGCCATGTATCGTGAGATTTTGAGTGCAAACCTCCTTCCATCAGCAAGGGCATTGAAGATGAAATGTGGCTGGGTCTTTCAGCATGACAATGATCCCAAGCAAACTGCCAGGGCAATGAAGGAGTGGCTTCGTAAGAAGCATTTCAAGGTCCTGGAGTGGCCTAGCCAGTCTCCAGATCTCAACCCCATAGAAAACCTTTGGAGGGAGTTGAAAGTCTGTGTTGCCCAGCGACAGCCCCAAAACATCACTGCTCTAGAGGAGATCTGCATGGAGGAATGGGCCAACATACCAGCAACAGTGTGTGCCAACCTTGTGAAGACTTACAGAAAATGTTTGACCTCTGTCATTGCCAACAAAGGATACATAACAAAGTATTGAGATGAAATTTTGTTATTGACCAAATACTTATTTTCCACCATAATTTGCACATAAATTCTTAAAAAATCAGACAATGTGATTTTCTAGCTATGTTTTCTCATTTTGTCTCTCATAGTTGAGGTCTACCTATGATGTCAATTACAGGCCTCTCTCATCTTTTTAAGTGGGAGAACTTGCACAATTGGTGGCTGACTAAATACTTTTTTTTCCCCACTGTAGGTGGAGCAGAGCAGAGAGCAAGAAAGGATGGGGTGGGGATGCCTTGACCTGGCATACTGTTGTTTTGGCATGAGTTATGCACGAATTCTACACCAGTTCCTGACTGGTGTAGAGTTACATTCTGGTAAATGGGTGTGTACCTGATTAATTAATAATAATAATAATAATAATAGTCCTTTAATAGTCCCACAGTGGGGAAATTCAGTGTGTTACAGCAGCAAAGATAAGATAAGCAGATACAAATACAAATACAACATGTACAGGAATGTTCCAAGGTGAGAGGCATTACATTAATAGCAGACAGACAGATAGGAAGTAGCAGGGGGGGGGGGGGGATTTAACAGGCAGAGAGATATTTCAGTTCTCTGTATGTAATGATCTCCGCTTAGGTCGTTGTTGGTTGTACAGCCTAACCGCGGTGGGGAGGAAAGACTTCCGATAGCGCTCCTTCTCACACCTAGGGTGGAGCAGTTGGTCACTGACAGTACTGCCCAGCGCAATCAGTCTCATGCATAGGATGGGAGTTATTCTCCCGCATGGAGCTCACCACGGACAGTATCCTTCTGTCACCCACCACCTGCACTGGGTCCAGTGGGCTCCCCAGGACAGAGCTGGCCCTTCTAATCAGCTTGTCAAGTTTATTTCTGTCCCTGGTTGATATAATGCTCCCCCAGCAGGCCACTCCAAAGAAGATGGCTGATGCCACTACCGAGTTGAAGAAAGTCCTAAGAAGTGCCCCCCGGATTCCAAAGGCTCTCAGCTTCCTAAGCAGGTAGAGCCTGCTGTGGCCCTTCCTGTACAGGGCCTCCATATGATCTGCCCAGTCCAGCTTATTATTAAGGAGCAGACCCAGGTACTTATAGGTGTTCACAATCTCGATGCCTGTCCCCAGGATGTCCACTGGTTTTGGAGGGCATCTGCCTTTACGGAAGTCTACCACCATCTCCTTGGTCTTCCCCGCGTTAATCTTCAGGTGGTTCCGGTGGCACCAGTCCACAAAAAACCGGTTCAGTTCTCTGTACTCCTTGTCATCATCGTCTGTGATGAGGCCTACTATTGCAGAGTCGTCAGAATACTTCTGTAGGTAGCAGCTGGATGAGTTGCACCTAAAATCAGCAGTGTACAGTGTGAAGAGGAAAGGGGCGAGAACCGTACCCTGAGGTGCCCCCGTATTACAGATCACGGTACCTGACACACAGTCTTGGGCTCTCACGTATTGAGGTCGATTTGTGAGGTAGTCTAGGATCCAGTTGGAGAGGTGGTGGTCCACTCCAGCAAGGCCCAGCTTGTCTCTCAGTAACCTGGGCTGTATGGTGTTAAAAGCACTGGAGAAATCAAAGAACATTATTCTCACCGTGTTCCCTGGTTTTTCCAGGTGAGACAGAGCCCTGTGCAGAAGGTGGATGATGGCATCATCTACCCCAATGCCCGGTCGATAAGCAAACTGGAGAGGGTCCATAGCGGGGCTCACTAGAGGGCGAAGATGTGTGAGAACCAATCTTAGGCCAGACCCTAATCCAGGTGCTCTTTGTGCCAGATGGAGCCTTTATTAAGACTGTCGTATTAAACAGCAGTCAAAATTTGTTTCATTTCAAGAGGACTTGTTACGAAGTACAAAATGCTGAATGACATGCCTCATTTGATTACTGCTGTGTTCATGACCAATTTGGAATTTTTTTAAAGATACGGTCCCTGGAAGGATACATGTAAATTAGGTCTAATTCACCAAGAGGGAAATTGGTTGGCTGTTTTTGTCTGAGAAAGTAAGGGTACGTTCATACGGAAGAATCTGTGGAAGATTCAGCCTAGATTCTGACTCCCATTGTTTTCAATTGGAGACAGAGATCACAGCAGGAAGCTGAAAAAATATGCACCCTGCTCAATTTTGCTGTGAATTCCATGGCAGATTCAGCCGTGGATTCTGTGGCTCAAGATTCCCTGCTGATTAGGCCCATTCAACTGGGCCTAATCAGCAGTGGAAAGCCGCAACAGAATGCGTCTTCAGAATTCCTCTTCATTTTCTGCCGTGTGAACTTACCCTTTAAGTTCACCACCTGCTTGGAGAACATAATTTACACATGACTTGGTGACAGGTCCTCTGCAAATTATTGATGTATCTGCATTTGAATCCAGTCCCACTATCCTTTGAATCCAATATAAAACAGTTCATTAAGGAAAAAAATTGTCTACTCTACTGTATTCATCAAAAACAAATGGAAATCTGTTTGAACAAACTCTAATACCGTTGCGAACATCCATGCTTTTGCAAAAAGCTGTGATGTCCTTAGTGTCGTCATGGGGAAGGGGTGCATCCTCAATTTTCCCTAAAGGTGACAACATATTTATTTGATTTTATTAGGAAAATATTACACATTATTGTTAATAGTTCTCTCCATTTTCTTCCATTACTTCTTTGTAGTTGAAAAGAAAATGTTTAAGGGGGATTTACTAAATGACAGTATTGGATATCACAGTTTTACTAAGATAAATAATGAACATGCATTTTCCTAGGAAATAAATATTTAGCTATGGGATTAAGACGAAAAGGTCATTACGCACAATTTAAACCTGCTTTTAATGTGCAAAATGTAATTGACTCAGGTGGTTTACAATAAATTTATTCTGTAATTTAAGACATTTAAAGACCACTAACACATATACATACTTTACCATAAAAAACACTAATGGAACGATCAGTAACTTATCCGATTTTACAATATATGAGATAAGATAGAGAATAATGCAAATCTTTTTCTTCAGTATGTAAATATCTTTCTGATATGCGTTATATAAAAAGTTAAACATTTGAAGACACTACATATGGGTCTGTAATATGGCATACTTTTTTACATATGGCCTATATGTGGATGCATCCTTAGACATATAGAGAGAGAACATGTTTGTAGTGAACTGAATATAGTACAAATTTCCCAAAAATTTCAGACTCTAACAAATCCAACACTTGCTTTTCCTGGGCTCTGCTACAGCATACTCCTGTGTTCCGATTCTCTTCTGGGGCTCCATCTTAATGAATTCTTTCAGTCCACATGTCAACACTGAGGCCTTGATCCTCAGTGCTCATGGTGGGCAATGCATGTCATCCCTACCCTCTGGTTATTACACTCTGGGGCTTGAAGAGATCCCAGAGTATAATAAGCAACTGTTCCTGGCATATCTGAAATTAATTTTCACATGAACCTTGTGAACATTTGCAAACCAAATTAAATGATCTTTTTGTTTACCCTTTGTAGGGTTGCTGGGGCCCTGTTACAGATTTTGTATTGGGGTGAAGGAGGTTCAAGTTTACACCTCTTCTATTGTGTATTAAAATTGGTTCAACTAGTGTCAGATAGCTGCTGCCAGGGCAAATAAGATCATGGAGAACATCAAAGGGAACATAGATGAACATGATGAGAACATAGTTTTGGGCACCGGTGCACAAGAAAGGTATAGTAGAGTTTAAGCATGTTTAAATGTGGGCAACCATAGTAATAAATGGAATTGGTGGATGGCAGTACCCAAAAATATTAACTTAGGGTTTCTTTTAGAAAAAAAAGATGGCTGCAGGATGACCTAGTAATTGTGTATAAATATATGAAAGGTCACCAAATTAAAATGGGGCATTCTCTACCTTTTAATGGAAAAAAAAATCAACAATCAACATTCAACATTCTTAAGGTCTATTCGGATCACATTTTTTACATCCATTTAAAGGATGCTTAAAACGGATGCAAACTGATGGTCATATATTTTACATTGACATCAGTCTTAAAAAAAAACAAAAAAAAAAACAGATCCGTTTCGGTTTTTTGGATGGACACAAAAGTATGGTATACTACGTTTTGTGTCCTCCCTTTATTTTTAACATTGATCTCTATGTAAACGGATGACCATCAGTTTGCATCATTTTTGCATCAATGGATGTAAAAAAGTGATGTAAGAAACGTGATCTGAATAGACCCTTAACTAGTAGTACAATGTTGTACCGTGTTAGCCAGAGAAAGTAGTGGAAGAGTGAAGAAATCAGGCGATACCTTTTAGAGGCTAACTGAGTATATTTGATAGTAAGCTTTCAAGAGTGCTAGCTCTCTTTTTCAGACATGGTGTAATACTAGAAACTGATTTGTGACCCTCACACTTCATACATAGTGTGACATGAAGCTGGCATGAAGTCCAAATTGCAGAGTTTGAAATTTTTGCTTTAACTTGTATTCCCATTCCTTTCTCTCTCTCTGCGTCTTAAAATGTCCCATTAAAAGCACAATCCGCAAATCTTTAATAGAGTGGTCTTCTCTGGAGAAATGTGCGGCCACTGGGAGATCTTTTCTGCCGTTATTAATGGTGGATCTGTGTGAGTTCATGCGCTGACTAAGTCTCTGGCCTGTTTCCCCCACATAGCACACACATTATGAGATACACCACATTAGAAGACCTGCCCGAAAATGTCCCCCTAATTCTGTGCACCTGTTGTGACTGTGGGATAGGTACACTGTCAGCGGTGTGGATGTGCTTGCAGGTCATGCACCTGTTTTGCAGGCAAGGTGAGATGCCATTTTCAGTTGGGGCCTTCAGGGCACTCTGGACAATAATACGCCTCAGGTTTGGTGGATGTCAAAAGGAAAGGAGAGGGGGGACTGAAAATATCTCCTTGAGTCTGTTGTCTGTTATGTAGCACAGGTTGGAGCTCCTTGGCAATCCTTCATAGGATCTCCAGCTGTGGGTTGTAGGTGACAACTAGAGGCACTCGGGCTTCTTTCTGGGTCATAAATCACCACCTGATTACAAACAGATAACAGATCCCTCTGTCACGCACCACAACATTTTCCAGACTGTTTATTTCCTGACCTGTTGTAAATAACTTCTCTACTTATATTGCATTTTGTTATTCCAAGATCCTTTTGAAGATCCATGTTTTGTGTGTGTATAAATAGTGTGAATTTTCATTTTCTAGTATAACACCATGTCTGAAGAAGAGAGCTAGCACTCTCGAAAGCTTACTATCAAATATACTCAGTTAGCCTCTAAAAGGTATCGCCTGATTTCTTCACACTTCCACTAGACCCTTAACTGTAAGAGCAGTAAGTCTATGGAACTCTGTTCTTGAGGAAGAAGTTAGGATTAACTAATTAACCCCTTCCCAACATCCGCTGTAAGTATTTAAGTATTCTACAGTGCGGTGATATTGCTGGAGCAGTTCTGTTACTATGATAGCTGTAAGCCTTCTAAAGGCTCCTGGGCCCGTCATACTAATATAGCTATATAGACCAGCCTCATTAGCTATATAGTGAAAGTCTCATAGACTGCAATACAGTTGTATTGCAGTCTATGGGACATGCAATCAGAAGATTGCAGGTTCAAGTCTCCTAGCAGGAATAATAAAATAGTTTTAAAAAGTTTTTTAAAATGTAAAAAAAAAAATAAAAAACTACAAATTCAAATCACCCCCCCTTCCTAGATATTAAATAAAAGTAAATAAACAAAAGCAAACATAAACATAGTACACATCTCTATATAAAAATATTTTTCCCGTACAGAAAATGCCATAGTGGTGAAAAAAAAATCAAACAGCCAAACCGTCATTTTTATCAATGTTTCGCCACGCATAAAAATTTTAATAAAAAGTGACTAATACATCAGATATTCCCAAAATGGTACAACTAAAGAGTACATATGGCCCTGCAAAAAAGACGCCTTATGCATCGCTGTACACAGAAGTATAAAAAAAGTTACGGGTCTCAGAATATAGGGACTCCAAAATTTTTCAATTTTTGCACAGATTTGAATTTTTTTAAGGGGTTAAAACATAAAAAAAACATATAAATTTATGGAATGGAATGGTACCGACCCATAGAATACAGGTGACATGTCATTTTGGCTGCAAAGTGAATGCCACAAAAAAGCTGCACAAAAGGTAGTTTTTCTCCAATTCCACCCCATTCTGATTTTTTTCTCCCGCTTCCCAGTGCATCGTACAGAATATTACATGGTATCATTACAAAGTACAATTTGTTCCACAAACATTAAGCCATCAAATGGTTCTCTGAACGAAAAAATAACAAAGTTATGTGTTTTGGAAGTTGTGTAGTCAAAAATGAAAATCTAAAAATGCCTGAGGCAGGAAGGGGTTAAAGAGTTAAAAAGGTGCTGAATGTCTTTATTTAGTGTAATAATATTACAATCTTTCTGAAGGTGGGTCAATGATTCAGGAAAATATTGTGATTGCCGGATTTGGAATCAGTAAGATATTTTTCACCAAAATGAGGAAAACTGAACTATGACTTGGGTCATCGTTGGGTTATGTTTTTTTTCCTTCTTCTCAATTAACCATGCAGGGTACTAGGCTGATGAATCGTTGATTGTAATGTCAATCTGTATTCCCTTAGTCCTGACAGCAGCACAATATGGGGTATCTCTGCCCCTGTGTGTTGTTTAGGACAGGTGGAACCTTTAATTAGCACCAAAAAGCTGCCTCCTCCTAGCCCTATAAGAGGGCACAAGAGACCTCCCTCCACTGTGTAAATTATAAAGTAACAGGAAACAAGCTTCTAGGGAGGGAAGCCTTGTGCTGCTGTCAGGACTAAGGGAATACAGATTGACATTACAATCAACGATTCCCCTTACGTCTGACAGCAGCACAATATGGGAAGATAGCAAGTAATTCCCCTAGGGAGGGTTTCCTCGCCTTACAACGTCAAGGACTGACTGACCAAAGGCAGTCTAATGATAATGTTTAACAAAAGGTCAACTGAGATGACCATGATGCAGCCGCACAAATCTGGTCCAATGGTAAGGACCGATACTCAGCTGAAGAAGTCGACACAGCCCTGGTTGAGTGGCCGTAGAAAGACTGGAGTGAGTAACTCCTGAATAAGAAAGGAAGACTTAGTTGTCTCCTTGATCCATGTGAATAGAGTAGGCTTGGAAGCCTTGAGGCCTCTGTTTTTACCCTGCATATCGATTAGTAGGCTTTCGGCCTTCTTAAGCGGTTGAATGTGGGATAGGTAAATCCGCAGACACCTTACCACGTCTAAGGTGTGGAGCTTTTCTTCCTCCTCAGAGGTTGGAGTGGGGAAAAAACACAGGTAACGAAATTAGCAGATTGCTATTATAGTATGAGGGGACCTTAGGGTTAAACCCAGGCAAAAACCTAAGGTGCACCCTATCTGCAAAAAACAAAATGTACGGTTCTCTAGAAGAGAGAGCCTGGAGTTCCCCTACTCTTTTTGCAGATGTAATAGCCAACAAAAAAGTGGTTTTGTAGACTAAATATTTTAGCTCCGTAGTCTCCAAGGGTTCAAATGGAGGACCGCACAGGCCTGCAAGGACTACCGCAAGGTCCCACTGGGGAACTGGAGATGATACTGAGGGCTTTAGCCTCATTGCCCCTTTAAGGAACCTTGCAACCAGAGGATCCTGAGACAGACGTCTGTTCAAATGAGTGGAGAGGGCCGCAATCTGCACTTTCAAAGTGGCAGGGGCAAGGCCCTTATCCCAACCGTCCTGAAGAAAAATTTAAAATATCAGCCGTAGAAGGTTCTAGATTATTATTACCCTTCTTGGAGCACCACTCCATGAAAATCTTGGCTGTCCTCTGGTAGCTCTTATTGGCAGAGTCTGCTCTTGCAGAAGAAAGGGTCTTCAGGACGGCCTCTAACAGTCCTCTATCCTGCTGTAGGGACTGCTCAACCTCCAGGCTGTCAGGTTGAATCTCCAGAGATCCTGGCACTTCAGAGATCCTTGGGAAACCAGGTTCTGGATGGGGGGAAGCCTCCAATATATCCCTCGACTCATCTCCATGAGTTGGGAAAACCAAGCTCTTTTTGGCCATAATGGAATGATGGCTATCACAGAGACTTGGTCCTGTCTGATTTTCATCAATACCTTCGGTATTGTTGGAACTGAAGGGAAGATGTATGCCAGCCTGGACCTCCAAGGGATGGACAGGGCAGCCACTGCCAAGGGATTGTCCTCCTGGTAAAGGGAACAGAACGTCTCCACCTTGGCGTTGAGTCGGGTTGCCATGAGGTCTATTTCTGGAAGACCCCACTTCAGGGTAATCTGATGAAAGACTTCTGGATTGAGTGTCCATTCTCCTGATACAGCATGACCCCGACTCAACCGATCCGCTACTATGTTCAGGGAGCCCTTGATGTGAACTGCGGATAAATGGGTTAGATTTTTCTCTGCCCATGAAAATATCAGATCTGCCTCCCTGAGGAGGTTTGGTGATCTGGTGCCTCCCTGTCTGTTCACGTACAGCACTGTGGTCATGTTGTCTGACCGGATTTTGACTGCTCTTCCCTTGAGAAGAGGCGAGAAATGGAGTAAGGCACGATATACGGCTCTGAGCTCCTTCCAGTTGGACGAAGTCCTTCTTTCTGGAGCGCTCCAGACTCCCTTTATGGAGTTTTCGTCCAAATGGGCTCCCCATCCCGAGAGGGATGCATAAGTAGTCAACAGGGTCCAAGAAGGTTGGACCGTGGACCTTCCGTCTTTCAGGTGCAACCACCACTTGAGGGAAAGACGGGTCCTGGAGGAGAGTCGAATCTTCTTGTTGAGGGTAAGAAGGGAGCGATCCTAAGCCTCTAGTAACTCCTTCTGGAGGGGACGTAAGTGCCACAAGGCCCATGGGACTGCCTCCACTGAGGAAGATATCAAGCCCAGGATCTTCATCAATGTTCTGATGGAGGCTATCGGCTTTGAAGAGGTGCCGGACTGCCGCGACCAGCTTCTCCTTCCTTGCTGGTTTCAAGGAGATTTGCAGGCGGACTGAATCTAGGAAGTAGCAGAGGAACTTCCTTCGGGTTGAAGGGATCGTTTTTGACTTCTCCCAGATTATAAGCCATCACAGATTCTGAGGGCTGTCTGTAGGTACTGGAGCAGAACAGACTCTGACTGGGCCTTTATCAACCAGTCGTCTAGATAAGGCACCAAGAATATCCCCTGAAGCCTGAGGGCGGCCGTTATGGGGGCCACTACCTTTGTAAAGGTGTGGGAAGCAGATGAGATCCCGAAGGGTAGTGCTGTGAATTGAAAGTGCTTCCTGTGGCCGGAAACTACTTACGGCAATCCTTAGAAAAAACCTTCTGTGTGGAGGTAAATAGAAATATGAAAGGGTTTATAACCCAAACCAAAAAACATCACCTTGGAGGAGAAAGGTGGTGACAGACTTTATGGTTTCCCTACGGAAGTGCTTCTTTTTGATGAAGCGGTTGAGGTACCTTAAGTCTATGATCATTCTCCACTTGTCTGCCGGTTTTGGCATCAGGAAGACTGGAGAATAGACACTGGATCCTTTTTCTAGAGAAGAGACTTCCACCAGGGCTCCCTTGTGAATGTACTCTTGGATGGAGCATTCCAATGTAGTCTGCTGCATTGTAGGGAGGCTGCGAGTTAACACAAACCAATCCTGAAGAGGATGGAGGAACTCGACTGCATAGCCTCTTTGGATTACCTACCAGACCCAAGGGTCTCGAATTTTTTCCTGCTAGCAGTTGAGAAAGTGGGAGACACGACCTCCGACAGAAATCTCGGCCACAGAAACTGCTTCTGATGTCAAAAGCTAGGCTTGACTTTTTTATCACCAGACTTCGGGAATCTCCGGCCGGCGCCTCTAGGAATAACTAGAGCCTCTCTGGGACTGCCGTCCACGACGAGGCGGATAGCCTCTACCACGGCCGGAGCCAGACCTACCTCTGAAGGCCTGGGGTAAAGTTTTACCCATCTTGTCAGCCAAGCCCTCTAGGATCTCGTCTAGGGCACAGCCAAAGACTCTACCTGGCTCAAAGGGTAATGCGCACAAATTATACTTTGAGGGGAAAACAGCTCTCCAAGGTCTTTACCATAGAGGTCTTCCTACTGCAGTGTTCTTGGTAAGTGCCAGGGATTTGGCCGCCAGCCTTAATTAATGGTGAGAGGCTTCCGTTAAATATTCAGCTGCCAGGGAAACCGAGCCTAGAAACCCTAGCAGCTCGTCTCTGAAGACTCCAGAGTCGATGTCCCTTTCGAGGTGGATCAGGTCAGTATATAATTTGGCTGACACTTCACAATACGCAACCACCACAGCGGTCTTGGGCGAGGCAGCTGAATAAGCCTTCTAGAAGATATTGTCAAAGCGCCTGTCCATGGCGTCGTGCAGATTTGCTCCATCATCTGATGGTACCTTAGTGCGGCAGGACAATTTAGCCACCGCCATATCCACCTTGTAGGAGGACCCCATTGATCCCATTGAACAACTGGGAATAAAGCGCTGAACCTCCTAGGAACCACAAGAGGTTTTTCAGGACATCTCCACTCTGAGGACATTAATTTTTGTAATGTCTGGTCCACTTGGAAGACCCTAGGCCCTCTATAGGTGGACGCGGAGGCTTCCCCATCAACATCACGATCCTTAGACCGGATGGACTTCAGCAGCCGGCTTAATTTTTCGAGTGGGAAGCATGGCCTGCTGGGATCTTCAGTGGAATCATCAGATGAGAGTGTCTCATCCACTATCTGATAATCTTCATCAGAGATCCATAAGGAAGATTGTGTCTCAATCTGCGGTCTCTTGGCAAACTGGGCGATGGAAGAACGGATCTCCTTAGAGACTCCTCCATATAGTCCTTTACCCAAGTAACAACCTCTCTTATAGAAGGTACTTCGGGCGGAGGTCCGCGACACTGGTGACAGCGGGTAAAATCATAGCCGTCAGGTAAAGGCTTTTTGATATTGCAATCCAAACACGTTAGGTGTTCAAATTTAGAGGACTTTTTCCTCCTAAGCCCATCGCCGTTACGTGATGCAAAAGATGACATCTGAAACATCAAACAGCCACGTGACAATGAAAAAAGGAAGATTACCAAGCATCGCATAAAAAACCAAGGGGTACCTTACTTTTTTTTTTTTTTTTTTAATCAGTCACTTGAAGAGAGAAAAAAAACGTCAGAAAAAAACCAGCCACCACAAACCACAGCAGAGGAGCTAGAAACCACTCACTCAACAAATAAAGGACTGCGGACCTTTTAAATGTAATCCAGCAGCGAGGGGAGGAAGCCAACATAGAAACATTTATACAGCACCAAAACAAGTCAAACGCCATAATGGAACATAGAGGAGCATAAGCCTAAGCCAGAGGCTCAAAATACAAGCAGCAAAAATCAATTCTATATTTTGCCTTTAAATTTTCAATTTCCAAACTTACCGCACTTTTTCCGAGAAAACCGGAAGTAGGCTGCGGTGGTGCGCAAAGGCATCCTTCCCCCGGGAACACAGGACCGGAGAAAAGTTCCGGCCGAGGAGGTTCCTCACTTTCCTTACTTACTTCCCCGGGATCGCGCTGCCTGCAGAGCGATGAGCCGGATAACGCGCTGCGGCGCGGGGCGGAGGCCCGAAGGACTGGAGGTTTTTTTCTTTAGGACCGAGGTACCCCTTAAAGGTAAGCCAGGAGTAATTGGAAACCACTAGCAATGGGGTTTTTCTGTCCCACACAGGACAGAAAAAAACACAGTGGAGGGAGGTCTCTTGTGCCCTCTTATAGGGCTAGGGGGAGGCACCTGGGGGGCCTTTTGGTGCTAATTAAAGGTTCCACCTGTCCTAAACAACACACAGGGGCAGAGATACCCCATATTGTGCTGCTGTCGGATGTAAGGGGAATGTATGTTTCCTTCAGCCTTAGAAACTAGGTTACTTTTTTGTTACTAAAATGGCTTCTTAAATCAGTTTACTCTAATATATGGAGCCTAAGCTTTATTTTAATATAAGGGGAAAATGTGCTCTGAAGGTAATCACATGAAAGATCGATTTGACAATAGCTTATGAAAGGATCATGATTCTGGGGAAATACAGTCATATGAAAAAGTTTGGGCACCCCTATTAATCTTAATCATTTTTAGTTCTAAATATTTGGGTGTTTGCAACAGCCATTTCAATTTGATATATCTAATAACTGATGGACACAGTAATATTTCAGGATTGAAATGAGGTTTATTGTACTAACAGAAAATGTGCAATATGCATTAAACCAAAATTTGACCGGTGCAAAAGTATGGGCACCTCAACAGAAAAGTGACATTAATATTTAGTAGATCCTACTTTTGCAAAAATAACAGCCTCTAGTCGCTTCCTGTAGCTTTTAATCAGTTCCTGGATCCTGGATGAAGGTATTTTTGACCATTCCTCTTTACAAAACAATTCCAGTTCAGTTAAGTTTGATGGTCACCGAGCATGGACAGCCCGCTTCAAATTATCCCACAGATGTTCAATGATATTCAGGTCTGGGGACTGGGATGGCCATTCCAGAACATTGTAATTGTTCCTCTGCATGAATGCCTGAGTAGATTTGGAGCTGTGTTTTGGATCATTGTCTTGCTGAAATATCCATCCCCGGTGTAACTTCAATTTCGTTACTGATTCTTGTACATTATTCTCAAGAATCTGCTGATACTGAGTTGAATCCATGCGACCCTCAACTTTAACAAGATTCCCGGTGCCGGCATTGGCCACACAGCCCCAAAGCATGATGGAACCTCCACCAAATTTTACAGTGGGTAGCAAGTGTTTTTCTTGGAATGCTGTGTTTTTTGGACGCCATGCATAATGCCTTTTGTATGACCAAACAACTCAATCTTTGTTTCATCAGTCCACAGGACCTTATTCCAAAATGAAGCTGGCTTGTCCAAATGTGCTTTTGCATACCTCAGGAGACTCTGTTTGTGGTGTGCTTTCAGAAACAGCTTCTTTCGCATCACTTTCTCATACAGCTTCTCCTTGTGCAAAGTGTGCTGTATTGTTGACCGATGCACAGTGACACCATCTGCAGCAAGATGATGCTGCAGCTCTTTGGAGGTGGTCTGTGGATTGTCCTTGACTGTTCTCACCATTCTTCTTCTCTGCCTTTCTGATATTTTTCTTGGCCTGCCACTTCTAGGCTTAACAAGAACTGTCCCTGTGGTCTTCCATTTCCTTACTATGTTCCTCACAGTGGAAACTGACAGGTTAAATCTCTGAGACAACTTTTTGTATCCTTCCCCTGAACAACTATGTTGAATAATCTTTGTTTTCAGATCATTTGAGAGTTGTTTTGAGGAGCCCATGATGCCACTCTTCAGAGGAGATTCAAATAGGAGAACAACTTGCAATTGGCCACCTTAAATACCTTTTCTCATGATTGGATACACCTGGCTATGAAGTTCAAAGCCCCGTGGGGTTACAAAACCAATTTTGTGCTTCAGTAAGTCAGTGAAAAGTAGTTAGGCGTATTCAAATCAATAAAATGATAAGGGTACCCAAATTTTTGCACCGGTCAAATTTTGGTTTAATGCATATTGCACATTTTCTGTTAGTACAATAAACCACATTTCAATCCTGAAATATTACTGTGCCCATCAGTTATTAGATATATCAAATTGAAATGGCTGTTGCAAACACCCAAATATTTAGAACTAAAAATGATTAAGATTAATAGGGGTGCCCAAACTTTTTCATATGACTGTATGTGTATGCTGGAATGGATTTAGGGTTGTTTTAAGGAGATTGGGAATAGAAATTTCCTGCATTAAATATTATAGTCTAAAAAGTATGACAGCAGGAAGTATGACATTGTTAAACCAAAGATATAAAGCAGAACTCTTCTACAGACTAATAGAGTGGTTATACAGTTTTATACATCTAATATGACTTGACATTCATAAGATAACAAAATGCTTTGTAATCATTGCTTCTGCAGATCTTTGTTTTTCATTGTCAGGAATGGAACTTGATTGGATCTATATCTGTTTTTTATAGACAGCTCCACTGATCAGGGTCATCTTGCCATGCACTAGGTCAAATGTTGGAAACCTCATTACTTGTGTCAATAATACAGGTCATAATGTTATTGAGGTACAATGGAAGCAAAAGCTAAAGATAAGAAATTCATTTTACAAAAAAAAAAAAAAAGAAAAGTAAACGTGCATCAGGAATAAACCAGTGACAATCCCATTATGTTTGTCATATGGACTATTCTGATTAGAGAAAGCAGCAGAAGCCCTTCTGAGAGCAGACGTCCCGGGGATTGTTGCTACAAACATTTTGATTCTCAAGCACCTCACCTGTCTGCTCATGCTGCTTTCATAGACTGTTTTCAATAAATCAAGATGTAATAATGGACTGCTTCACTACCTTGTGCACACTGCAGTATGATTAACACCTTATGAGTGTATTTTCTTTTTATGTGGGTTAAAAGACAATCAGTTGTAGATGGGACTTGTTGTTTGTAGTATTTTTAAACCAGTAATTTTATTTCTTAGGCAAAAAAAGAGTAAAAGGAAGTAAAAATAAATAGCAAAGCTTCTTATGTTTGATCAAGTAAATCTCATTTAGACTAAGGCCCCACATAGCAAGCCGCAGCCAAAAAACGCTGCGGCAATTACCATGGCGGAAAGGCACCATGTTTTTTTATGCAATGTTTTTCACAGAAAGTCTGCAGAGTTTTCCTCTGCGGACTTTCTGCCCCTATTATACCTATATGGAAAACGCCAGCGTTTTTGTAGGTACAATTGACATGCTGTGATTTTGAAATTGCAGCATTTCTGCTGCAGATTTTTTTCTGCAATGTGTGGATGGGATTAGCAAGAATCCCATCCACTTTGCAGGTAATGTAAAACCCAGCATTTTCACAACATGGGGCCCCGGCCTTACAATTGACTGTTGTACAATGTGCATACAACTTTATACACATTACTCTGTTATCACTCCATGTCTTTCATTTTTTACTATCTGTCATATGAAAGTCATTGAATTCCTGTGGACTGTAACTGTTGAAATTAGAGCTGCTACATGTAGTCCCATATTTAGGCAAATTTCCCTAACAACAAGTTGGAATAGCCTTAAAAAGGCTATTCTATCGGTACCTTTCTTTATCTTTTCTCCGATACCGTTTTTGAAATAAATACTTTATTCTTGCAAAACTCAGGAGGGCCAGGAATGATGTCACAGGTAGAGTGTAGGATGTGGCTGGCTTGTAGAATGACCCTTGATCCCGAATGTGCACAAAGCCTTTTGATGTCCCTGACTACCCGCCCCCACATGGTACCTGACAATGACGACAGACAACCAGGTCTCGGGGGTAGTCGTTGCTCTTTTACTAGCAGGACGAGGTAATGCAAATGTACAGATGAGGAAAGAACTCTCCACATAAAATACTGTAATTCCTGTAGATAGTGTCCAGTTAAGCAGGTGATAGGGCTTTGAGCAAAAGTGTTTTAACTTGTTTAACTGGTAGGTACTTGGAAGGATGGCCCTCAATGAACTGGGTACACGCATGTATAAGAGGAAACGGGAGTGCTGTCAGACTAGCTATGGGCTCTTTTAATATATCTTCGTCCCAAAGACTTACTTGTAGAGAGATGAGTGTGGAGTTCCCAGATGTATGAATAACAGGTCGGTAGACTTTTTAGTACTTGCAGACTTGGGACTTCAGAGGAAAACACTCTCTGAGGAGAAGCTTGAGCATAGAGGAAAAGACATCTCTGGTTGAAGTAGATTTACAGGTGCTGACTGGACTAACATTTCCTCAAACTTGCACTCACATGTGCAGACTTGCTCACACACCGACCAACAGGGTTTCCAACCCTCTCCAGAGAGGGCTGTAGCTCGATCCCTCCTCCAGGCCATTCAAGGGAGCCTGATTGGTTCTGGAGGTCACCTGATTATACTGGACACTTCCTACATTAACACAATATGATGATGCAATCAGAGACATAAATCACAATGAAAAGTATAGACAGTTGCAATTTACAAAACACCCACAAACAAGGTGGCCATGGTGAATTTACTGGAAAAGGCCAATGCCTACATCGCCTTCCATATGTGTTCTGGCTCTTGTGAAATATGTATAAAGCAAGGAATGGGGAGATACCTTTTTACCTTGTATGTGAATATCCATACTATCTCGGTCTGCAAGGACTATTAAAGGGAAAGGGACGAGCCGTACTGGGACATTACATTCTTATATGCTAATTCTGTGCACGGAGCACAGGGAGCATTCCCACTGTGCTCCGAGCACAGCACCGTCATATCCAGTATTCCGCCTCCTCTTACTGCTGCACGCCCCATCATGTGAAGATATCCTCTTCTTATTATTCTTTGCTGCGACAGCAGCAATTCTCACTACAGCGCATGCAAATTCTGCACATACGCTGTAGTGAGAAGTGCTGCTGCTAATGCCTAAATCTAATGATAGGTCCTCTTTAAAGGGAGTCTTTCATGTGCTCATGAATATGTGGTTTTATATACTGCTAGAAAGCTGACAGTGCACTGAATTCAGCGCACTGTCAGTTTTCCCTGTATGTGCCCCGGGACTGGAGAGAAATGAACCAATATCTCCCCACTGTCAGAAAGGCGTTCCTTACCAACCAGTGTCATCACTGGGCTGTAAGCAACGCCCCCCTGACTGTACTCTCACATAGCTTTGTACTGTCAGAGGGGACAGTGGGGAGATATTGGTGCCGTTAATTTCTCTCCAGCCTCAGGGCACATACCGGAAAACCAACAGTGCGCTGAATTCAGCGCAATGTCGGTTTTCTAGCGGTATATAAAACCGCACTTTGATGAGGACATGAAAGGTCCTCTTTAGCAATTAACCCTATCATGTCCCTTACATTAACCCTTGTGTGCTTCATATAAGAGTTACAGATATGGGAGAGACATGGAGGTAATAATTAAGTATCTTCATTATTGAGGTCCTTTATTAGTACCTCCATATGTCTCACATATTAGTAACTTTTATGTAAGGCACACAGGCCCCCCCCCCCCCCCCCCCCCCGGGTTAATTTAAGGGACATGATAGGGGTTAATTGCTATTAATGTGAGGCACATGGAGTTACTAAAACTAAATTAATAATCCCAAATGCCTGACATTAATAAGAATAGTAACCCCAGCATTTACCTGGTGTTTTTTACTTTCACTTTGCTGAATGGAGCCTCCCTCTCCTCTCCCCCTCCTCCTCTTTGCAGGGATGCACATGGCTCCGCCTTCTGGGCTTTCCTCACCCCTCTCATTGGTGGGCAGGGAGGGCAGCAATTTAAAGCATGCAGGTCTCGTGCCAGCAAAATATGTGTAGGGAACTGCCATTTCTACTAGTATATAATGTATCTGGCTTCTTTGCCCCTGCAGTTTGGCTTCAGAGACCCCAGGCATTTAGTGCAAGTTTTGTTTTGTAAATACAGTGAGTCAGACACATGTGAGGCAGAGCTGCTGGGGGGAGAGATGTGAGCAGAGCTGCTGAGCCAGACATGTTGTGTCTGGGGGAGTCTAAGAGCCACTTGTTCCTCTTTACTTCACAGTATATAGTTAGGTATGTGTTACCCCCTATATACTCACAGGACCTAGCTAGTAACCGTAGTTAGGGATCCATATATATATATATATAAGTTCAGGGCAGTGATAGGTTAGGCTTCCGAAGGCCAACTAGCTAGTTAGAGGCCCGGTGGCACTAGTAGTTTAGCTGGCAGGTTAAGGACTCAGTGTTAGGGTAGTCAGGCCTGCATCTACTGCCGTCACCGTCGCCCTGTTTGCGGCCTGTGAAGAATCTCACCATCATCATCATCATCTCCTGATCGGCTGTCTGTCATCTCCTGGAAGAATCCGAGGATCCACAGTCATCCACAGGGGCCCCTGCATCTCTTCTGTTGCCTGGAGGTATTGTGCACTGGACTCTTGCTATATATTTATATATATACCCGGGTATATAACCTAAGACGGTTGAGGACTTGCTGGTTGTTGTAGTATTGCTGTGTTCTGAGTATATTTTATGTATGTATTATTACCCTGTTGATTCTTATAAAGCTACTGTTATAACCTTATGTGGTATCTGTATGTATTCTTCAGACTGTGAGATTAGTACAGTGATCCTTGTTAAGGCTACTAACTGTACTTCATGGGTAAGTCCCAGGAAGAGATCCTCCCTGTAATACAGAGGCTCTATCCTGGGTGGAGGCACTGATATATTTCATATATGTTCCCACTCTTCCCTTCAGCGAAGGCTTCAGGTCCCATTATACACACAGGTCAGCGCCAGAGTCTGTTGCGGGAGGGATAATACTCATACCCCCCCCCAAATAGGGCTACATTTGGAGGCACTGCTGAGATTTAGAAGTGGGAATAGTCATTGATATGGAGAAGCGATATAGCTCAGAGGGGAACCTCCCACTAGCTACTACATGGGATTACCGACCTCCTGTTCCTCCCCTGGTTCAGGTAAAGGAAGAACCCCGCTCAGCCAGTTACCCCCCCAGTATGGCCGTCGCTAGCAGTTCCTCTAGTGACAGTGCTATTAGCACTTTAGCCAGGCTGACTGAAATGTTAGCTCAGGGCCTGCAGGCCACTCACTACAAGAAACTAAAAGTATTCTCTGGTAATGTCCCAGTACCACAAGGGGAGGAAAACTTTGAGATATGGAAAGAACATACTCTCCAATGCCTGAAGGAATGGTCTTGCTCTGAAGAAGGCAAGCGGCAGCGTATCAGTGAAAGTTTGCGGTCTCCTGCTGCAGAATTGATCCGCTTGTACAGAGACTCTCATGAAGGAGTGAGTGCATTGGACTATATACAAGTACTGTCTGATCACTTTGAGCCATACTATGACCTTGCCCAGATGGTTGCTGATTACCGAATGGTTCGTCAAAAAGAAGGGGAAAATGTCTCTACTTTTATTAACCGTTTACAGCTACTTCTTTCACGTCTGGTGTACCACGCAGCTATATCTACTTCAGAGGTAGACGCTATGAGAACCAGTCAGTTGGTGAGAGGGTTACAACCTCATCATCCTCTTGCTCAAGTACTCAAGGTCTTACTATCTGATAGAGTCCTTCCATTTCCTGACTTAATGAAGTTAGTGAAGAAACAAGAAGCTGACATTAGTTTTAGTACCCCTAAGAAAGCGAAAAGCATCTCTAAAGAAGATGTTGTTCCTAATTCAAACAAGGACAAACCAGCGGAGCGGTCAGAACTTAGACAGTCCGCCACTCCACCCACTGCCACTCAATGGAGGAAGGATGCTAGAACCTGTTATAAATGTGGTCAGACGGGCCATAGTGCCAGACAGTGTACGGAGGACAGTGAGGGATTGGGACACAGTGCTGTCTTCTCTATTCAGAATCAAAGACACCGAAGGAAGGCGGGCCGAGTAAATACCAGAGGCGCTATCGCGGGCTCCAGGTCCGTTGTCAAAGTCACTGTCAATGGTCATGCCGCTCCTGCCCTGTTTGATACAGGATCTCAAGTGACCCTGATTTATCGCTCGTTCTACCAAAAGTATCTGAGGGATATACCTCTTCAGTCTACAGGACAAATGAAATTGTGGGGGCTTAATTCAGGATCATATCCTGTAGATGGCAGCCTACAAGTAGTTATAGCTGTCCCTGAATTAGAAGATCAGAGTGTCGCTCCCATGAAGATTACGGCTCTTGTCTGTCCTGATACAGGGGATTCTTGTGCAGCTCCTGTGATACTTGGCACTAATTGTCCCGCAGTGCATTATGCTTTTCAGAAGTTTCTTGGAAGAGATTGGAACCCTGCAGCTCAGCCGGTGAATATATCTTCTGATCTTAGAGAACTCTGTGATGCCCTGTCTACTGGCTATCGACATGGAATGGTATATCATATCGGTGAGAGAACCGTGGAAGTTCCTGCCGGCGGGGAGAGAATTCTGAGAGTAGCCTCCAGCATTGCTCCCGATTTGCTTGAAGGGGGGAGTTATGTCCTTATGGAAACCCCTGAAGAAATGATTAACCAGAATGGCTGGATGGTGATCCCAGAGAGAAAGGACTGGAGAAATAAAGTGGAGTTATCTACCTGTGTGACAGTGAGGAACTGTTCACCGCATCCGATTGTAATTGGACCATACCAGAATGTGGCCCACTGCTACCCTGTGCTTGGAGTAAATCCATACGCTGAAGTGTGCAGGATTCAAATCCGAGATGCAATCCCTAATCTCAATCTTGACTTGAGTGATCCACATTTACCAGAGGCCTGGAATCAGCGACTGACACAGAAGTTGTCTGAATTATCGGAAGTGTTCTCCATGGATGATATGGATGTAGGTTGTGCTAAAAGTGCTCAACACACTTTCCGATTGACCGATTCTACTCCCTTCCGGGAGCGACCACGGAGAGTTGCTCCAAAGGATGTTGATGAGTTAAGACAGACTCTACAGCAAATGAAAGGTCAGGGGATCATTGTGGACAGTAAGAGCCCCTATGCCTCACCTATTGTGGTGGTAAGAAAAAAATCTGGAGCAATTCGCCTATGTGTGGATTACAGAACTCTGAACCGGAGAACCTTACCTGATCAGTATACACTGCCGAGAATTGAAGAAGCTCTGGAAGCTCTGAATGGAAACTGTTGGTTCACAGTGCTGGACCTAAGATCGGGATACTATCAAGTCCCAATGGCACCTGAGGATCAGGAAAAGACAGCCTTCATATGCCCCTTGGGTTTCTTTCAGTTCACTCGTATGCCGCAAGGTACAAAAGGTGCGCCAGCAACGTTCCAAAGGTTGATGGAAAGAGTGTTAGGTGATTTAGTGCCCCGGGAATGCCTTGTATATCTTGATGACATTATTGTGTTTGGAAAGACGCTGGAAGAACATGAAGAACGACTCATGAGAGTACTCCATCGCTTAAAAGAAGAGGGGCTGAAGTTGTCGGCTGACAAATGCAAATTTTGTAGATCTTCGGTCACTTATGTAGGTCATATTGTTTCTGCTGAAGGAGTTGCTACCGATCCTGGTAAGATTGAAGCTGTGGTGAATTGGCCCCGACCGCAAAATATTACGGAGTTGCAATCTTTCTTGGGGTTTTGTGGATTCTATCGACGATTTGTGGAAGGATATTCAAAAATTGCTCGAGCCCTCCTCGACCTGTTGAAGAGTGATGCAGGAGATCCGGGAAAGAAGAAAGGGTCTTCCAAAAGCCTTTTTGGCGATAGGTGGACTGCGGATTGTGAAGAAGCATTTAAGTTGTTGAAGAAGAAATTGACAGAAGCTCCCGTTCTGGCTTATGCTGATGCACATAAGCCATATGTGCTACATGTAGATGCCAGCTTTGAAGGATTAGGTGGCGTGCTGCACCAAGAATACCCGGCCGGGTTACGGCCCATAGCTTTCATAAGTCGAAGTCTTTCTCCCAGCGAGAAAAATTATCCAGTACATAAATTGGAGTTTTTGGCGCTCAAGTGGGCCATTGTTGATAAATTACATGACTATTTATACGGAGCCACGTTTGAAGTAAGAACAGACAACAATCCACTGACATACGTTTTGTCAACCGCTAAACTCGATGCTACAGGACATCGCTGGTTGGCAGCTTTATCCAACTACCAATTCACACTCAAGTATAAATCGGGGCCTAAGAACATTGGGGCAGATGCTCTATCAAGACGGCCTGGATTACCTAGTCCGGAAGTAGTGGATGAATGGGAAGAAGTGCCAAGTCCTGGAGTAGGAGCTTTGTGTGCCATGGCTGCTGTAGTTGAAGACCGAGTAGCCTTTTCTGAAACTCGGCTTATTGACTCTATTGGGGGAGGTCCCGAAGCTGTACCAGACATGTTTGCCTACCCTGCCGCTTTAGGATCCTTTGAGAGTTGTTCTATATCTTCAAAGCGAATGATCTGGAGTCAAAAGACTGATCCTTTAATTGGACCTCTTTATCAAGCAGTGAGTTCTCAAGACAGAGAAATGTTAAAGACATCCCTACCCTCTGAATGCAGTCAACTTCTACGAGATTGGGAGAAGTTTGAAATTGACAATGGCCTACTTTATCGTGTGGTGCTGTATCATGATCACCCTGGAAGGCGCCAACTAGTTATTCCAAGCTGCTTTCAGAAGATGATTTTCCGAAGTCTGCATGATTATCATGGTCATTTGGGACCTGAGAAGACTTATGGCCTAATACAAGACCGATTCTACTGGCCCAAAATGAGAGATACCGTGACTCGTCTGTGTAGGTGCTGTCGCAGATGTTTGCAGAGGAAGACTGTCCCGGTTCGAGCGGCCTTCATGGGACACTTGAAGAGTTCGGGCCCCATGGATCTTGTCTGCATAGACTTCCTTTGTATTGACAACGACTCCAGAGGATTTGGAAATGTATTGGTGGTGACTGATCACTTCACACGATATGCTCAAGCCTTTCCGACTAAGGATCAAAAAGCAGTCACTGTTGCAAGAGTGCTTTGGGAAAAGTATTTTATCCATTATGGCTTACCACACCGGTTGCATTCTGATCAAGGCCGGGATTTTGAGAGTAACCTGATCAAAGAGTTACTTCAGTTGTTGAACATCCGCAAAAGTCGGACGACGCCTTACCATCCAGAGGGAGATGCCCTTCCTGAAAGATTTAACAGGACTTTACTTGATATGCTTGGTACCTTACGAATTGAGGATAAGCGATCCTGGAGTAGAAAAGTGGAGGCTATGGTGCATGCCTATAATAGTACAAGGCACGAGAGCACAGGATATTCACCATACTTTCTGATGTTTGGAAGAGAGCCTAGGCTACCTATTGACATCTTGTTGGGAGTCTCTACCGATGGTATCAGTCATCGAGATCATTACCGATACGTGGCACGTTTGAAAGAAACGCTTAAGAGTGCTTATCAGCTGGCTGAGGAAAATGCGGCCAAAGTGAATGAAGGAAATAAAAGGAGATTTGATCTTCGAGTAAGATACCGAGAATTGAACCCTGGGGACCATGTTCTGCTACGGAATTTGGGAGCATCTGCAAAACATAAGCTGGCTGATCGATGGCGGAGTGAACTCTTTACAGTGGTAGATCGGTTGCCTGGAATACCAGTCTACAAGATAAAAGGACGGGACGGGAGGATCAGGACTTGGCATAGAAATCATTTGTTGCCTGTACCTCAGATTGATGGTATGGATATCTCCAATGATGGCTCGGCCTGCGATTCTCCACAGTCCTTAGCCGATATTCCACCTGACCTTCCTGAAACTCCTGAGAGTGATTGGACTGTGGCTCCTGAAGTTCCTAGATCACCAGTATCTTCTCCTTCAGGGAGACCTATGAACCCTCAAACTCCAGAATTCGTACCTAGATCTGTGTCTACAGATGAGCAGGGATCTAGCTTTCCTACGCCACCAGCACCATCCCCTCCCATGGCAGACAACCCTAGTTTAGGGCCTGGACATGCTAGTTTACCTCAGAGAGAGGTACGGAGAGGAGAGAGAATTAGACACCCTCCACCTATGCTGACATATGATAGTTTGGGGGACCCCAGATTTACTACTCAGCCTCATTTATACCATGCTTGGGTGGGTGCAGTGTCCACTTTGGTCAATATGTTACCAATTTTCGCTCCTGCTGGCATGTATACCTATTAACCTGTTGTGACTCTGTAAATGCAAAAGCAACCATATTGATATTGTCATTGGTAATGTTGACTGTATACTATGACTTTGTATGTCTTTGACGTGATGTAAAGATTTCACCAGAGGGAGAGTGTAGGGAACTGCCATTTCTACTAGTATATAATGTATCTGGCTTCTTTGCCCCTGCAGTTTGGCTTCAGAGACCTCAGGCATTTAGTGCAAGTTTTGTTTTGTAAATACAGTGAGTCAGACACATGTGAGGCAGAGCTGCTGGGGGGAGAGATGTGAGCAGAGCTGCTGAGCCAGACATGTTGTGTCTGGGGGAGTCTAAGAGCCACTTGTTCCTCTTTACTTCACAGTATATAGTTAGGTATGTGTTACCCCCTATATACTCACAGGACCTAGCTAGTAACCGTAGTTAGGGATCCATATATATATATATAGTTCAGGGCAGTGATAGGTTAGGCTTCCGAAGGCCAACTAGCTAGTTAGAGGCCCGGTGGCACTAGTAGTTTAGCTGGCAGGTTAAGGACTCAGTGTTAGGGTAGTCAGGCCTGCATCTACTGCCGTCACCGTCGCCCTGTTTGCTGCCTGTGAAGAATCTCACCATCATCATCATCATCTCCTGATCGGCTGTCTGTCATCTCCTGGAAGAATCCGAGGATCCACAGTCATCCACAGGGGCCCCTGCATCTCTTCTGTTGCCTGGAGGTATTGTGCACTGGACTCTTGCTATATATTTATATATATACCCGGGTATATAACCTAAGACGGTTGAGGACTTGCTGGTTGTTGTAGTATTGCTGTGTTCTGAGTATATTTTATGTATGTATTATTACCCTGTTGATACTTATAAAGCTACTGTTATAACCTTATGTGGTATCTGTATGTATTCTTCAGACTGTGAGATTAGTACAGTGATCCTTGTTAAGGCTACTAACTGTTCTTCATGGGTAAGTCCCAGGAAGAGATCCTCCCTGTAATACAGAGGCTCTATCCTGGGTGGAGGCACTGATATATTTCATATATGTTCCCACTCTTCCCTTCAGCGAAGGCTTCAGGTCCCATTATACACACACAGGTCAGCGCCAGAGTCTGTTGCGGGAGGGATAATACTCATACCCCCCCCCCAAATAGGGCTACACTTGTTTTTCCTGGATTGCACACTGACCCATTCTTTTCTATGGGTACATGCAAACGACCATATTTTTCACTGAGTGTGCGAGCCGTGAGCATCAGGTAGAACATTTCCTATTTTGTTCAGTTTTTGCGGAACGGACTCGCCCATAGAAGCCTATGGGAGACTAAAAACCTAGGACAGCACATGGATGTACCCCGTGTGTCAGCGGTGTGCTGGGCATATCATTAGATGTCTCCTGTGTTTTTTTTATGGTGGATACGCATACTAGGATCACACACTGAAGACACTGTGTACACTCTGAAGACACTCTGCACACACACTGAAGACACTTTGTAAGCACACTGAAGACACTCTGTCCATTTTTGTGGACCTACTTCACTGATGCTGAAGACACTCTGTCCACAAAAACTGAAGACTAATTACTAGTGTGAGGACCTCAAAATAACCCCCGGTCGTCTGCAACTAGCCTTATACTATATATTAGAAGATCTGAGTTATAGCATGGTGTCGTAATCTGTCTATTAGCAGTGAGTAGCAAGACTGTTATAACACCCTTCTCCTGTCTTCATGCAGAGATTACAGCGTGTTCTGCTGACAGCTCCGGGAAGAACAAGCTCAGAAGATTTGATTTCCTTCCGCCAACTCCCCCCTATTACACACTTGTAAAGGGAGTGATGCAGGTAACAACTCTAGATTGGTGAAGTGCTGTAAATGTTATGTGTAATGGAGATGAACCTCCTCCTCTTCACAATGATGACCACCATGCTACATTGGGTCTTGGGGCTGCCCACACTCAACCACCTTTGCACGTACAGAGATGTCTAGCAGCCTCCCCTCCCTTCTCCGTAGCAATTATCAGAATTACCGCGCTACCACAACGCATGTTAATGAGGAATTAGGGGTGATCACTACCAGCCGGCACATTTCAGGTGGTCGATATCCAATGTGCACGGCCACCTCAAGACCCCAACATGACAACCACTCTTCATATGGTTGATAGAAGTCAACTTAAGAGCTGTAAAAACATGAAAAAGTAATTTTTTTTTAAAGCTCTCAGATGTTTGGAGGTAAGTAATGGGTTAACAAGCAAAGCCAATTGAACAATGAGGTAATTGTGATGACATGTTTAATGAGTCACATGATCAGCTCTATGACGGAACAGGATCCATAGAAAGTGAGGCATTCAGTGGGCTAAAGGGTCACTTAAAGCGGACACGCACACTTTCCCTGGCCCCCGCAGCAGCCCCTGCTCCTGGCAGGTCCCTGTCTTTTGCAGCATCAGGCGGGAAGGTGAATTTGTGTTGTGGTCTAGTAGATGCTGAGCTGCAGTAATGGGATTATCCTAATTAGCTCTGATTCCTGAACAGGCTAATCTGCTGCAGAGACACAGAGCCTGGTTGCGAGGCAGGGTAAAGCCTCATTGGATGCCATGGGGCCCTCCTCAGCCAATCGCCACACTCCTATCAGCCACACGTACACCTGGAGGGATGTCCGCAGACCAATAACAGCAGCCCGACACATAGACAAGTGACGTGATTGGATGCAGAATTTCTGTAGTGATAGAGATAAGTTCAGTGGGAGAACTTGCAACAAACATACAAACACTATATACAGTGATATACAGTGCATGGTGTATGTGAACACAACATATAGGCGACCGTCAGTAAGGCGGCGTTAATAAATAGCTATTAATCCAATGATCATGTCCTCCTTAGGACATAGACTGGTACAAGCAGGGCACAGGTTCTTTCTAAGCAGTGTTTCTATCCCCATGGCCGGGAGTGAAGGGGTTACTGGCAGCTCTCTAGGAGCAGCAGTGGCGGCAGCGCCTGAATCTGTCTGCTGAGTCCCAGGATACAGCCAGGTCACTGGGATACATAAGAAATACACAGGCATTTTCTGTTCCATAAAGGAAACCATTAAACGTTGCCTCGCTACCATTAGGGCTGGGATTTTAACTCTTGAAATGTCTGTAGCTATCTAAGGCTCGTTCACATAGGGCTGTTTGTCTGAGGCTGACAATGGCACATCAGGAATTACATTATTGATGCCTTACTACATGGACTATCCTATCCTTTATGTTTGCGTGGTATTTTAGTCACAAATGGAAATGATTGTATCTGTGTGTATCATTTATTAATTGGCAACATTTTTGCTACTCTTTGCCTTTAAAGACTGCTCCATTTCTGTCACTGAGATCTGTGCCATCTTATTAATAATAATCATGGGGTATCTTCAAGTCCCTGTATGAATCTCTCTATACCATGACTATCCAGCGTAATAAGCAAGTATTGTCTGAGGTCCCTTATACATCCCTCCATGGAACCAGATCTTCTCCTTAGGGTCAGAGCCATGTGCACGGAACCTGTAGGGCCATGTATGGTTCTTCAGTACTGAGGCCCTTGGCCTGGGGCACTGCCATATATACTATGTGTGTTTGGAGAAATGTTCCCTTAGAAGTAAGGCTCATGACTAGACTTGCAGATTCCAAAAGAGCATTCACAAATAATACAGAAACCCCTCCTTTTGAAGTTGGAAGCATGCAGGGTTACAGTAGGGACCCCATGCACTTTTATGGGTGACCTATTAGGATAGCTTCCCTTGGGATGTGTCCGTTGCTGATTTGCAATCATGAATTGGTCTTTTGCTGATTTTCCGTCAGGGACAGGTGTGTTGCTGATTTTCCTGTGCATTGCAAAGAGTGAAATCTATGATGAAAACCTTGCAGCGTAAACCATCCTGCCTCTTTACACTGTGGGTTTTCAGCACAGCATGTGGATGAGATCTGGTTAGATGTCATTGTAGGAGTCTGTGGCAGGGAATCAGCTGCAAGTACTGTATGTCCTATAGACTTACAATTCCCTACAAAACTAAACAATGTGCATGAAGCTTTAGGGTACATTCACACATAGGAATTTGCTGAGGATTTAGGGAAAGATTCTGCCCCCAAATCCACAGCAGATTCCGTCCGGTATCTGTCTCCCATTATTTTCAATGGGAGGCAGAGATTGCAGCAGGACACTATAAAAATAAGCGTCTTGCTTGATTTGCTGCGGAATCTGCAGATTTCACTTGAAACAGTTACTATTAGTTACATGTTCACATGTGGCAGAATTGTTGCAAAACGTTCTGTGACCAATTCCTTTAAATGGGGTTCAGATAAATCCAAGAACATACTGGAAAAGAACCCCATTTATGCAATGTCATACATTTGCAAATAATTTCAATATATTGAATTGGAGCCCTGGTCGAAGAAGGAAACTCAAGGGTACAAGAGATTTTCCATTTGTATTTACTGTTTAGGGCAGTGGTGGTTACCAGGTTAGTAGCTAAAGGGGTGCAGAGCTAGCAATTGATACCGCTCCCTGGAGCTTCAGGGTTCCCAAAAACCTCTCTTCTACATAAGAAGACAAAAGTATTATAGACAGCACATGGTAAATGGGTGCCCAGTTACATATTTTGCATTGGGGCCAGGAGAATCAAGTTATGCCTCTGTTGGGGACAATTTCACCCTTGGAGTAAACAAAGTGAATTTCTATTAAGGCTGAGGCCTCACGTTGCGGAAACACAGCTTTTTTTGTTGCAGATTTTGTTGCAGTTTTTTGAACCAAAGCTAAGAATGGCTACAAATGGACTGGGAAATATATAGGAAGTTCTTATATTTCTCCCTTCTTCTCAATCTTCTCCTGGCTTTGGATCAAAAAAATGCAGCAAAATCTGCAACAAAAAAAGCTGCGTTTCCGCAACGTGGGGCTTTAGCCTACAGCGGTTTTCTGAAATGAATGGGACTGAGCTGCAATACCAGGCAAAGCCACTATATAATGTTGTTGTGTTAAGCAAATAGTGAAGAGGCCGCAGCACTTTTCGCTGTTTGGATAGGTCATCTATATGTTATTCTCAAGAAACCCCCTTAAAGTGATGTCAAAGTCTGTAATATCAGAGAACTGAAATATCTTTTTGCCTGTTAAATCCCCCCCCCCTGCTACTTCTTATCTGTCTGTCTACTATCAATGTAATGCCTCTTACCTTGGAACATTCCTGTACATGTTGTATTTGTATTTGTATCTGCTTATCTTTGCTGCTGTAACTCACTGAATTTCCCCATTGTGGGACTATTAAAGGACTATTATTATTAATAATAATAATATTATTATAGCGCTGCGGAATATGATGCCGCTATACAAGTAAGCATAATAAATAAATAAACATCACACAGAGATCTTGAAAACTGTGAGGTTTTGTACAACTTCTCATTTTAGTGCTATTCCTATCTTCTAAAGTTATGACATAACATATGACATACCTAAAAGGGTTGGGGACTATGGTCTCCCCACTCCAAAGCAAGGGAGACCCAATTTGCTCCTGGTTTCCACATGGGCTCTCACCTTAGTAGGTGCAAAGGTGGGCCAGGGAAACCTAATGGCCACCAACTTATCCTCCCAGACCTCGGGAGGGTCCTAAAAGAGCATCCACAATTCAAGTGACAAACAGTGACAAACAATTGGTGAAAAACACACATAAATGAAATAAGTGAGAATCGTGCCGTGTAATATGGCCTGGTCTTCCCGTTGCATCTATAAAAATTGCTAAATGCAAGGCAGAAGACTGAGCAAATAAGGGTGAGTGCTCACAAAAAAAAAAGAAGTGCAATGCTATGAGCCTAACTCAGTGGGATCCCATCCCCAATGAGTTTGGGCACCCCAGGAGTCACCGTCCCCTAGGAAACTTCAGCACCTCTGGCTTTCAAGCTCACGACCTCATGGAGTTGATTCAGTGGCCCCCTCTAAAGTACCATTTCATTCTCTACTCTTCATCAATGGCGTTGCGTTAACCCCTACAGTGGGTTGCCACCCCCACTGGCGGAGGTAATTACTGACCAAGGATAAGAACAGATACTACACTTGATCTTAGCCAAAAGGCCAAGAAGCTGAGAAAGCAAATCACAGATGACGAGTCCCATGCAGATGTCTGCATTCAATGGCTTGGCTGGCATAGCATATTCTCAACATTTATAGTATTCCAGCCCCATCTCTTTATGTATAGAACTTTGCAGAAGCTGCATGCATCTTAACACCTTTTGTATCAGACAATACCAAGACATTCTAAGAGTCGGAAGTGAAGTGAAGAATCATCAAGAAGTAACTTCCAGTGAATGGGATGAACTGCAATACCAAGCACAGCCACTATACAATGTATGGCGCTATGCTAGTAAGTGCTAAAGAGGGCATAGCTTCAAACAGCTGATAGTCCAGGGGTCGGGCCCCTGGAGATCTTTAAGGATTCTAAGGATAGGTCATCAATTATTTAGTCTGGAAAACCCCTTTAATTCTCAGGATAGGTATGTATGCCAGAGGTCAGACCCCCACCAATCATAACATGATAGCATAGCCTAGTTCTATCCCTTTAAGCAATGGGAATGTTTCCCTTAGGTATGAAGTATCTGCTGGGATAGGTTTCCATGTTCCAATCTGTGCGTCCTCCAGACGTGGAAACAACTCTCTACATCTGTCCATATGAGAGTTGCATTTTTTAGGGCCGGTCATGAGTGTGACTGTGCAGGCTGCCTGGAGGAGGATGGAGGAATGCAGCTGCTCGATCCTCACATACCTCTGTAGCATGGAGTATAGCGGATATACCATAGGGTGGACACTGGCAGTGGGCGGGCGAGCAATACCATAGTTTGTGGGATGTAATTGTTCCACCTACTGCTGCCATTCTGAGATCCATTTCCTTTCATTCCTTTACTTACCAACTGGAAATAATTTGTAGGGACTGTCCCAGGATTTAAGGATACGACCCTTTAAAACATGTGACTATGGAAATTTGCCTATTTTGCAGGTAACTAGAAATACAGATATGTTGAGTAATAAATATTGCCCCTAAAGGGGGTTGTCACCAAGATTTCCTAATGTTCTAAACAGCAAATCTGCCTGAGCTGTTCAGTAGTGACTTACTAGGACTGGATAGAGGAATTGGAGGGACCATAGCAGGTGCATGCTTCGGAATACCTGGGATCACATGACTATTGTCATGCGCTGATTTATCAATTGAATCCCATATGATGAGAAGAGCAACAAATATTAACTCTCAAATGTGTCCAAACATTGCTGCCATTTTCTACAGCATTTGTCCCATCCACCATATTCAATAGTTGTATGGCTACGGCTGTTTTCTCCAACTTTCCCATAAACAAACATGCACTAGGAATTTCTAGATAAGAGGCCTCCAGACACATCATGGGCCACTTATCCCAGTTTTGCATTGAATAAGTTTCAGTGGTGAGTGCAGTAATTCACTATCTCGCTGGCTCTTTTTAATCCTCTTTAGTCCCCTATCACCCATCATCAGATCAGTCAGTGATAATCTCTGAGAGTGATTGGCCAGATTATCCGCTCTGATGCCATAGACTGCTGGGCAATACTTTCCATGTGTCACATGTGGCGAGGACCTGATGGCATAAACTACAACATTTCATACGGCTTTATTGGTTACAGCAACCCTGAGCCCTTAATGGTTAAAAAGGAGGTAAAGTCTTCCGTTTTAAAGGGGTTACACCAATAAAAATATTTAATCCTACCTATAGCGCCATACATTGTATAGTGGCTGTGCTTGGTATTGCAGTTCATCCCATTCACTGGAAGTTACTTCTTGATGATTCTTCACTGCACTTCCGGCTCTTAGAATGTCTTGGTATTGTCTGATACAAAAGGTGTTAAGATGCATGCAGCTTCTGCAAAGTTCTATACATAAAGAGATTCTCCATATAAACAGAACATCGCAGCCAACGATTAGCTTGGCCGCTTCCGTATAGGTGGAACATCGGGGACTCGAACAAAAACTCTCTACTGGATCCCCAGCTGAACGGACAGGTGTATTTTAAGATGTACAGTATATAACACCTTTAAACAGTGTCCTATTATTGTGCTGTTTTGTGTATACAGCTCCTATGCAGAACTATGTGTTGTCATGGTTACAGACCACAAACAAATCATGTGTAGTCTGATCTTGCAGTCATCTGTTACTCCCTTCCATCTGTTTTTTCATCTACATTCTGCAAATTTGCAAGAAGAGGGTGCAGAGCATACCGTCACTTCTCAACACCATTTTGCAGTTTCTAAATACAACATTTCTACATAAAAAGGTGTGTCTTTGTAAATGTGAATTTTAAGTAGCTGAGGTCACAATTCTTCAGGCTTCAGAGCTGAAATCTCTCAGCATTCATGTCAGTGAGTGTTAATGATTTGCACTCTTTGCAGCGTGGATCTATAGCTGGCCATACATCTTAGTTAACTGTTGGCCCAACAGCTATTTGTTTGACAGCTATACCTCCCAACCCCACATATACATGCACGCTCAATTCAGCCAAGCATGCATGTATTCTTAAGGGTGACAGCCACTGCCAGACACATGTAGTTGTGACTTATCATCCTCAAGAACTAAAGGTTTGGGCAATTTGAGACTCAATAGGTCTGGCCCTTCTTTACCCCTACATTTGGTCTTGAGTAAGAGTCAGGACACCCCCATTCACATTACACAGTCAGCAAGTCTTATCAAACTAGTTAGCTCCAGGCGACACCCCATCTCAGGATTTATCTCAGAATATGCCATAAATACCTAAGGCCCTACCTTGCACCTATTTTGAGAACGGGATCAAATAGTATGGCTCTCTTCATCCACTTGTACAGTAGTGAATTGAGAGAGTCACGTATGTGCCATTACGAATGGGGGTCACTGGACCCCATCCTGTGGATATGCCATAAATACCCAAGAAGAGAAAACCCCTTTAAGCACCCACTGCATTATAGGAGCTCAGCTAAGCTGTTAGGGGGTGTTTGCCTGTAAGAATTTAACGTCGAATTTGAGATGGAATCCGCCTCAAATCTGCCTCCTATTCATTTCAATAGGAGGCAGTGACTGATTTTTTTTTAATCGTCTTGCTTGTTTTTCAGGCTGATTCCGTCTGAGAACTCCCCCCTGAAATTTATAGGAGGCAGAAAATACACCTTTTCCTTTGATGTGGAATTTGTCAAAATCTGCTTGAAGAATTTGGCCTTGCCCAATAAAGGCAAAATACAGCGTTACTGTTCTCCAAATACCACTTCAAATTCAGTGTCAAAATCTGCTTCAAATTCAGCATCAAAATCTTTGTCGGTTTTTATCTGAAGCAGAAATTTTTTGCTTGACAAATTCATTGTCAAATACCTACGTGTGAACACCCCCTTAGAGGTAAAAAAGTTTGTTGGCTGGGCCTATTTCCAAAGGCAAGAAGCAGAATGTTGAAAACAGCTCTGAAGTATAAAACAGACAATAACTCAGTAGACAATAAATGGCGCAATGTAGATGCAGATGATATACATTGTAATTTTATAAAATGTAAAATGGGTTGGAGGTCTCCTATACAGAGGCGTAGCTAGCTGGGGGGCAGAGGGGGCGGCTGCCCCGGGCCCACTGACTCTTTGGGGACCACCCCGGGGCCGCCATTAATACAGCCTTTATTTCTAACAATATCGGTGTCTGCAGACAACGATCTAGTTAAAACACTTCCTGCAACTTAACAGTATTGTAAACCACAAGCCAAAACAGGCCTGCGGTTTACAAGACGCTGAGACCACAGACGGATGTTCTGCTTCTCAGCACGGGCGGCGCGATGACGTCACAACATTGTGCCGCCTGTGCTCAGACACAGACGTCCTGTGCGTGGACACGGAGGAAGCGGTGGCTCCATTCATCAGCATCGCAGATAGGTGAGTAGGACTTTTTTTTTTTTGTGGCTATATTAATAGCATAGCTCCCAGTGGGGGAGTCCCGCATAGCTTACAGCTTGTCCCGCTATGCTGCTGAAGTGTTTTGCTGTTAACAAACTTTATTAGGGTAGTGTAAATGGTAGATCCTAAATCCTAGTGGGTAAAGGACCTTTGATGACGTCATGACCATGTGATCAGACTCTTGTGTGGGCAGAGCTATTCTGGATACTGCGGGACAGTGTGATGTTACACAGAAAGCTGGGAACAGAGAGTGATCGAAGATACAGAGAGACAGTATGTGTGAGGAAGAGGGGGAACTGGGGGCAGATGTAGAGGCCAGTTAAACTGAAGGCAGATGAAGGGGGCAATTAAACTGGGGGCAGATGAAGGGGGGCATTAAGCTGGTGACAGATGAAGGGGGGGAAATTAAATTGGTGGCAGATAAAGGGGGACATTAAACTGGGGGCTGATGAAGGGGGCATTAAGCTGGTAACAGATGAAGGGAGACATTAAGATGTGGCAGATAAAGGGGGACATTAATCTGGGGGAGCAAATGGAGGGTGACATTAAACTGGGGGCAACTGGAGGAGGACATTAAACTGTAGGGGTAGCTGGAAGGGAACATGTCTGCCTCTAGTTGCCCCAGTTTAATGTCCCCCTCCAACTGTCCCATAGTTTAATGTCCTTAATACTGTGGGGCAATTGGAGGAGAACATTATAATGTGGGGACATATAATGTTAGAGTTACTGTAGGAGCATTATAGGGCACATGGAAAAATAGATGAGAATGGGCGGAGTCAACACAGAAGGGGGTGGAGCTAAATTTTCTGCTGCGCATAGCATGCCGTATATTTTGTCCCTCTTTCTGTCCTTTGAAAGTTGGATGGTATGTAATAGTATAAGGGGTGGTTAGGAGGGGGAAATATAGCTGTAAAGGGAGGATTCATTAGGGGGCATTATGACGATGGAGGGTCATTTATATAAGGGTAATTACAGGGTATTATGAATACAAGGGGGGAGGTTATTTATATAAGGGGCCATCAGAGGGGCATCATTTATATTAGAAGGCATTATAAACATAAGGGGGTGGTCATTGATATAAGGGGTCATTAGAGGTGCGGTATTTATGTCAGGGGGAATCAGGGGCATAATATGAGGGGGCAATTAATTTAATTAAAGTGGCACTTGGGCTTTATTAAGACTAAGGCCCCATGTACTGGGCTCCAGCAAAAAAAAGTGCTACAGGAAAAACCGCGGCAGTAACATTGTGGTTTTTCCCGCAGCGCTTTTCACAGAAGGTCTGCAGAGGTTTCCCCTGTGTACTTTCTGTTTTTAATACACCTATATGGAAACCGCCGGTGTTTCCATAGGTATAATTGACATGCACGTATTTTTCCGCAATGTGTGGATGGGATTTGCTAGAAAGCCACGTTTTTTTTCTGTGGGTTTTTGCCACATGGGGCCCCCATCCCATCCCCACTTTGCAGTAAAATATGCGCAGCGGATACACTGCAATTTCCAAAACAGTCGCAGTTTTGGAAATCGCAGCATGTCAGTTATACCTACGGAAATGCCAGCAGTTTCCCTATAGATATATTTGAAGCAGAAAGTCCACAGAGGAAACCTCTGCAAACATTCTGGGCAAAGTGCTGCAGGAAAAACCGCGATCAGTAAGAGAAGCTAAAGATGTCTGTGTTGCAAACTTTACAGAGACTGGAAGAAGTGGTCATGGCCGTCCAGATGAAAGAGATGTGGAATGTGAACGATTAGTCAGAGACGTCACCGGTAAGTCACTAAATGTTACTGCCCTGTATTCACCTAAATCGTCTTCAGAGCCCTGTGTAGAGCTGTGTATACCACTATACAATCACTGTATACTCATAGTATCGGTATACAAACATGTCCAAGTTGGGGGCCCACTTGGACATGTTTGCCCCCCGTGCTGAACCCCTAACTACGCCTCTGCTCCTATATAAAAAATAATCAAAGGTTCACAATTTCTCCTTGCACCCGCCTGTATACTATAAACTTGCAAGTATAAGGGCCAGCAGTATGACAGCTTAGTTTGGGAGTCAGATAAGTGTCCTTGATCTCTGCTCATTCTCCAAGCTCACTACATCATATATACATATATATATATATATATATATATATATATATATATATATACACCATTAATGGATCTGGTGTCAGCCACTCACAGGTTCTGCCTTATGTCTGCACTCATCTCATCTGGATATATTTTGAGATGCCTGCACTTCATCCAGTGACTAGAAATGGAATGACCCGATCTCCGACTTACATCAGTTCTTCCCACGTCTGACCTGGTTTGGAATCCACCCGGAGGTGTGTAAGCTCAGGGCACACTGCTTTCTCATAACAAGACATTTCCTACTGTCTGTACCCATGAGAATATTGAGTAGGTCTGTGGTCTCTGTGTGACTATCCATAGATGGTCAATATCTCATGACACTGACTACCAGCAAGTCCTCTGCCTGTCAATTCTACCAATGCTACTTGGGTGGCACTGATTAGTCCTGCCCTTTGAACAACCCAAAGAGATTGCTTAATTCACCTAGAGAGACAATGAACACTACCCCAAATAGTGGTGGCTGCCATCAGTCACATGAAAAATTTAAAAAGAGCCTATTATGGGGGGGCATAAATGTACTGTCATAACACCGCACCCAGATAGAAATGTGAGACTGCTGCAAAATTCAACATGCAGTTGTTTTTCAGGCAGATATGTAAATGATTACTGCTGTGGTCTGATTAGACTCTGGGTCTTGCCATAAGAGGGCGTGAAAAGTGTTTCCTATGCTGTCCTATAAAAAGGCTCTCAGAGGCTACTTTTGGGTAGTGTACCTCTTTGTGGGAGATCACTGACTTCTAGATATGCCGTTACAATGCACTCAAAAACATTATGCCCAGTTAAAAGACTTTAAGAGGGGGGCGTCACTAGACTGAGAAGCAGGATGGTCATGTTAACGAATTGCCCTCCATCTAGGTCATTGTGACCTAGCTGTTTTGGGTACTGTGGTTACATGAGGAGACACACAATGGCAAACAATCTCCAGACGAACAAGGCAGATCACCAGTAGAGAGGATGGTTTGATCCACTGTCAAGCACAAGCAGCTCCCACAGTTTCCTTGTCCACCATTTAGACACATGGGACGCCTTCATTATACCCACCTGCCTCTGCAGTGCATCGGAAAAGGAAATTTATTGTCACAACACCCTTTCTGTTATTGACAGCCAGCCACTGTTGCCTTTGTGTGCAGTGATATGGGGAACAAGAAGCATGGACTTTTACAGATTGGAACCGTATTGTCTTTAGCAACTAATCCAGGGTTTGTTTGGGATCCAACACCAGTAGGGTTTGAGCATAGAGTTCTCGCAGTGACCGATTCAATCCTGACTTTGTTGTGGAGTGACATACTGCGCCCTACTGCTGGTGTGATGATGTGGGGGCCATCAAATAGGACAATCGGTCACCCCTAGTAGTGATACGAGGGCAGTAACAGCTCAGTGATATATACAGGACATCCTGAGACCACATGTGTTGTCTCTCATGGCAGGGTTGACAACTGCTGGTGTGATGATGTGGGGGCCATCACATAGGACAGTCGGTCCCCCCCTAGTAGTGATACAAGAACACTAACAGCTCAGTGATGTGTACAGGACATCCTCCAGACACATGTGTTGCCTCCAACTGGCATTTTTCAGCAGGATAATACTCGCCCACACACACAAGGGTTTCCCAGGAATGTCTCCACATGATTACAACATTTCCTTCCCTTGTCCAGTCTCCAGATTTATCACCAATTGAGCATTTATGGGACCAGATGGGACACAAGTTCCACCAATCCACAAGTGTGCAGGATCTATAGGCCCAGCTGTAACATCTGTGGGTAAATATGCCACAGAATACCATACAGAACCTGTATACTAAACCATATGTCATCTTGTTTTGAGGATAGGGGTGACCCCACCGGGTCCTACAGCTGCTTTTGAATTGTACAGTCTACCAAAATAAACTTTTCCTTTTCTGTAAAATGATGAAATTGTTAGCACGCAAAAAAAAAAAAAAAAAAAAAAGATCAGAGCTGTGGAGTCAGTAGGCCAAACCACCAACTCCGACTCCTTCATAAATGACTGACAACCATGGTTAGACAGAAGCAGGTGCACAGTGGCCAGATTTTGGAGGGGAGGCTCCTGGCTGCCATGCGGGAGCTCCCAGGCCAGGGACCCTCTCCCCCGCCGGAGCGCTTTTCTCCAGAGCGGGAGCAGGCCGTGCTCCAGGAGCCCCAGACGGGACCCTCTGACTCCAGGCGCCCAGGACAGCTCCTCTGGGTCTTGTCTGGACGCCGGAGCCGTGGTCGTCCGGAGGGAGGCCATGTTCCTCCGCCCCTTCCATCCTCTTCAGCCAGAAGGACTTGTGCGGCAGCGTCCCGTGCTCCCCGGCTCTCACTCCATGGGTGCCGGAATTGACGCGGCAGGCGCGGCCAGGAAGTCAGGAGTCGGGACTTCAGACCTGGACTGGAAGAGGCCAGCTGAAGTTGGTGCCGGCGGCTCTCCCGCGGGCGATGGTCACACGGCTCGCGGGGGACTGCTGCGACCATCGCAGAGCGTGTTGGGGGGTCCAGCACTGAAGAGGGTGAGTGCACCTAGGAAGACGCGGCGTTGGACTCAATCATAGCTGGAGCAAGGCAGATCACCAGTAGAGAGGATGGTTTGATCCACTGTCAAGCACAAGCAGCTCCCACAGTTTCCTTGTCCACCATTTAGACACATGGGACGCCTTCATTATACCCACCTGCCTCTGCAGTGCATCGGAAAAGGAAATTTATTGTCACAACACCCTTTCTGTTATTGACAGCCAGCCACTGTTGCCTTTGTGTGCAGTGATATGGGGAACAAGAAGCATGGACTTTTACAGATTGGAACCGTATTGTCTTTAGCAACTAATCCAGGGTTTGTTTGGGATCCAACACCAGTAGGGTTTGAGCATAGAGTTCTCGCAAAAAAAAAAAAAAAAAAAAAAAAGATCAGAGCTGTGGAGTCAGTAGGCCAAACCACCAACTCCGACTCCTTCATAAATGACTGACAACCATGGTTAGACAGAAGCGGGTGCACAGTGGCCAGATTTTGGAGGGGA
Source organism: Leptodactylus fallax (assembly GCA_947044405.1). Lineage (NCBI taxonomy): Eukaryota > Metazoa > Chordata > Amphibia > Anura > Leptodactylidae > Leptodactylus > Leptodactylus fallax. Next base: position 2,492,880 of record CAMRHE010000137.1, on the reverse strand, counting down.
GGCTCCTGGCTGCCATGCGGGAGCTCCCAGGCCAGGGACCCTCTCCCCCGCCGGAGCGCTTTTCTCCAGAGCGGGAGCAGGCCGTGCTCCAGGAGCCCCAGACGGGATCCTCTGACTCCAGGCGCCCAGGACAGCTCCTCTGGGTCTTGCCTGGACGCCGGAGCCGTGGTCGTCCGGAGGGAGGCCATGTTCCTCCGCCCCTTCCATCCTCTTCAGCCAGAAGGACTTGTGCGGCAGCGTCCCGTGCTCCCCGGCTCTCACTCCATGGGTGCCGGAATTGACGCGGCAGGCGCGGCCAGGAAGTCAGAGGAGTCGGGACTTCAGACCTGGACTGGAAGAGGCCAGCTGAAGTTGGTGCCGGCGGCTCTCCCGCGGGCGATGGTCACACGGCTCGCGGGGGGCTGCTGCGACCATCGCAGAGCGTGTTGGGGGGTCCAGCACTGAAGAGGGTGAGTGCACCTAGGAAGACGCGGCGTTGGACTCAATCATAGCTGGAGCTGCGGCAGCTGGTCCGGGTTCCCCCCTGATGCAGCCAAGTGAGGAGTCAGGGTCTGTTTCTTTTTCTTCTGGGGTGGGCTCTGCGGGTGGCTTAAGAGGTGCCATGAGGCTGGGTGATGTTTGCGGTCTGACTGGGCCCGGTGTGGGGGGGTCTGTGTGGGGTCAGTTAGTTGGGCTGCTGCAGCAGCTTGTGGGTGACCGCTCTGGGGTACCTGAGCATGCGGCTGCCTGGGTGGGAACGGATGGCGGCGTGTCTTCCGGGTCTGGTGGGGTGGCGGAAGCTGCGGTTGTGGAGTGTGGTTTGCAGGTCAGGAGCACAGCGTGGGCTCTGGAGCCCCTTCTGGATGGTGGTGTTGTCTCGCTGGGTGTTGCGATGGGAGCTGGAGGTAAGGCTAAGTGTTGCAGAGTGTGATTGCTGGATGTGGCAGAGTCAAAACCAGATAGACAGTTGTATATAACAGGAACAGACTTTAGTGAAACATGAGTGCAGTAAGAGAAGATCGCCTCACATGGTGAATAACAGATCTAGTACAGCACACACACTAACAATACAGGAAGTGTATATCAACCAGCATCAAAACAACAAAAGTACAGAGTGTCTACAGATAAACATTTAGTAACAGCTACATCTAGTGTCATAAATGTGAACTGCAGTCAATCCAGGAAATATAGAGACGAAGCTGGCTGTTGCATATTTCCAACACTAAGGAGAAGGAAAAAGCTGAGGATATTGTGCGGTTGGACGACCAGGCGAAGGGAGAGGTATATGTATGCATTGAGGGCCCCCTGTGGGCTCATTTGAAGCAAGAAGTGCAGGAAAAAATTTGGAAGGGGGAGTATATGGAGACTTTTTCCCTGCTCCCCCTTGATAAATTTAACTTAAGGTTAAAGACGGTGATAAAGTGAAGCCTAGCGACAGTAAGAAGGAGGACGAGGAGAAGCGTCGGTATTGTTTGATCCCGAGGACATTCGCCAATTGGCTGCAGCCGTTTGCTATTTTGGCAAGTGTCATTGGGGAAAAGGAGCCTGAACACTGTTCGGCGCTTTTTGGTTATATGGACGCAGTGGGTTTACGGCGGGGTTGCTTGGCTCTGCTATGAAGAACAGTTTAGGCAGAGGAAGGCGGTACGGCCGTGCCTGTGGTGGGACTACAAGGATATTTCCTTGTGGATGCGGCTTATGGCGGCGCCGGCTGCCCCGTCCTTTCGTGGGGGTGCCGGGGGTTCGGGCTAAGCAGCTGGATCCTCGGCATCACAGCGGCAGGAGTATTGATGGCAGTACAACGAAGGGCAGTGTAAGTTTGGAACTACCTGTCACTTCAAGCACGAGTGCTCCAGCTGTGGGAGGAGTCATGGACTCCATAACTGTTTCAAGAGGGGAAAGGAGGGAGAGGTTGTTGAGGAGAGGGAAGACAGCGGTGAAGGTCGCAGAAATGTGACCTTTCCTAAATACCATAGGTACCCTGATAGGGCCGCGGTGCAGTTGTTGGCGGATGGTTTTGGGGAAGGGTTTCATATTCCGTTTGATGCGTTTGCCCCGGCATTCCGGACCGGGAGCACCCGGAGGTTGTGCGTGCTAAGTTGTTGAAGGAGGTGGAACTTGGGAGGATGGCGGGGCCATTTTCTGTCCCTCCATGGCCTCACCTGCGAGTGTCTCCCAGTGTGAGCCGAACAAGTTCCGCCTTATTCACCACCTTTCTTTCCCGGCGGGGGGGGGGGGTCGGTCAATTACGGCATTGATCCCTCTTTGTCATCTGTCTCGTATGCTTCGTTTGATCGGGTGGTGGACTTGGTCCGATGTGCGGGCACGGGGGCCCTTATGGCCAAGACAGATATTGAGGCGGCTTTCCGGTTGTTGCCTGTACATCCGGAGAGCTTTCACTTGTTCGGTTGCATGTGAGAGGAGCAGTTTTTCGTGGATTGTTGTTTGCCTATGGGGTGCTCCATCTCTTGCACTTACTTTGAGGCTTTCAGCTCCTTTTTGGAGTGGGTGGTTCGGGATTTGTCTGGTTTGCCGTCTGTCATCCATTACCTGGATGACTTTCTTTGTGTTGGGCCGGGGGGTTCTGCGGAGTGCTTGGTGTTGCTGCGTAAAGTGGATTGTGTGGCCGGTTTGTTTGGGGTCCCATTGGCCCCAGACAAAATGGAGGGTCCGGCATCTGTGATGAAATTCCTTGGTATCGAACTTGATTCCGTTCTCATGGAGTCGCGTTTGCCTAAGGACAAGTTGGAGGATTTGCGGGTTACAGTGCGTGCGTTTCAGGGGCTGCGTAAGGTGCGGCCGCAGGAGGTTTAGTCCTTGTTGGGTAAGCCGAACTTTGCCTGTCGCATTATGCTGATGGGGAGGGTTTTCTGTCGTTGTCTGGCCATGCTAACGGCCGGTTATGCTGTCGCCTCATCACTTTGCGCGTCTTACCGCAGAGGTGAGGGCGGACTTGGCAGTGTGGGATTCCTTTTTGGTTCGGTTTAACGGGTGTTCCTTATGGCTTACTTCTGTAGTTTCTAGTGCGGCTCTGGACCTGCATACGAATGCGGTTGGTTCTGTGGGTTTTGGGGCATACTTTCAGGGTCGTTGGTGTGCTGGGTCTTGGCCAGACGTTTGGGTAATGGCTAGTTTGGTTAAGAATTTAGCGTTGTTGGAGTTGTTTCTGATTTTGGTGCCAGTTGAATTATGGGGGGAGGAGTTTCGTGACCGGCGGGTGTGTTTTCATTGTGATAACAGCGCTGTTGTGTTTATAATCAATTCCCAGTCGGCTAAGTCCCCTCCAGTGGTCTCGTTGTTGCGACATTTGGTGTTGCAGTGTTTGGAACTGAATGTGTGTGTCTCGGAGCCTCATGTTCCGGGTGCCCAGAATTCAGTGGCTGATTCCCTGTCTCAGTTCCAGTTCGACAGGTTCCGGGAGTTGGCTCTGGAGGCGGCGGTCATGGGCGAGGTATGTCTGGGTTGCTAGTGGTCCCTGGTATCCGTGTCGCAGCAGGGCTCGTCCAGTGCTCGGTGTCCGCGGCGACGTGGCGGCGTTATCAGCAGGTTTGGTGTGATTGGGAGCGTGTTTGGCGATTGGTGGTGTGCGGTCGGATGAGGATCGGGTGTTGTTGGTGTTATCATGGATTGGTGTGGCTTTTTGCTGAAGGACGATTGGCGATGATGGTGTTGCTGCGTCTAGCGGCTTTGGCATTTCTGTTTCTGGGGATCTCTCTTGCGTTTTAAGTTTGTCTCAGTTTTTAGGAAGGTGTTGGGAGCAGTGGGAGAGGCCCCGTCCGAGTTTGGTTCTCACTCATTCAGGATCGGGGCGGCTACAGAGGCTGCGCAGTGGGGTTTGGGGAATGACATAGTGCGCCGAATTGGGAGGTGGAAATCTGACAGATTCCGCCTTTACGTCCGTCCTTCTTTGTTGCCGTGAGGATGGACGGGGTCGGGGGTGACTGGGTTTGGTGGTTCCGCTGATTTTCTTTGTTTGTTTCATTTCAGGTCCCTGTTTGATTTGGATTTTGGGTCACTCCTATGTGTACTGGGGTGCACTGCAGGCAAATGTGCGGCCGGATGGGCGGCAGCTCGGTCTCCATCGGGATGCGGCCTCGGTGCGATGGATCCGGGTGCGTGGTATGACTTGATATTGGGTTCTTCCCAAATATCATTTTTATAGTAGGGTTGATCGCCCTCCGCATGTGGTGGTCCTGCATGTTGGGGGCAATGATCTGGGTGTGCATGCGTCCAAGGAACTCATCAGGGATATTAAGTTTGATATTCTGCGCCTCCTGACTGAGTTCCCTGGTCTGGTTGTGGTGTGGTCGGACATTGTTGTGCGGCTGGTGTGGCAGAATGCACGGTCTGCGGAGCCCCTGGAGAAGACGCACATTAAGGTTAATCGGGCGGTGGCGCGGTTTGTGGTCCGTAATGGTGGTGTGGTGATGCGCCATCGGGATTTGGAAGTGCCGTCTTTGGACCATCTACGGCATGACAGCGTCCATTTGAACGCAATTGGGACTGATATGTGGATGCTGGGCTTGCGTGACGGAGTGGAGCGTGCTTTTTCTGTGAGGCAGGACTCGTGGGCATAAGGGGTCATGCCCTTGAGTCTGTGGCCGGGGGTTGGTGGGGGGTGAGAGGCCTATCTGTCATTGTTGTAGGACCTCATCTGTGGTATGGGGATCCTGGTGGTGAATGTGTAGGCCTGGGGAGTCCCTCAGTTGGGCTAGGGTCCTGCCAGGGTATCAGGTGTTATTTCATTAAAGTGGAAAGGTCTACCCGAGGTGGGGTTTTTGCGCCTGGGTAGTTTGGTGGCGGTGCCTCTCGCCCTTATTATAGTTGGTATTGCACTTTAAAATGGTTGGTTTTGTGACATCACTGTTTAAGTTATGTATTTATATACTGCCTGTTCTATGGTGGTTATTTATTTGATATTTATATGGTAATGTTTTATACTGTGTTTAATAAATCGGCCTGTATAGGCCAATTTAAATTGAAAGATGGAGTCCTGGTCTTTATTGAAGGGGTAAGCTGTGAGTAAGGGGCCCAGATATGGTAAGTAAACAGAGTGGAACTATATTCCTCCTCCCCAAGTCATCATCCTCTAATTCACAAAAATAACCTAGTGATTGATTCCTATGGAAGCAAATATGCAACAAGGTATGCATCTAATTAATGATAATTGTATAATATAATTTAAAATAATTAATTATTTTATATTGAAACTGGAGTCAGAGTTGGTAACTTTTTTCCAGCTTGGACTCTACCCAAAACTAGAACTGCTGGTCATGACGGGAGCTTATGAACTGGGAGTTTGAGCTCCAGTACTGAGGTACACTGGGTCATTTACATATTCAGCATGTGCAATACTGTAAATGTATTTTTTTAAAATTACTTTTTAATTATTTATTATTTATTACCTAACGTCCTTGACCACAAGTATGACACGTATACCTTTCAGCTTTTGGTGAAATGGGACTCCGTAGAGATGGGTGAATCTGTTTGTAATGAATACGTTTGGACCCAAATATTCCAATTGGCCACTGCAAGTAAATTATTATATTCTGGGGTCACTTCAGAGGGGGAGGTGACAAAAATAAAAAACATTTATATTTACCTTCCATTACCTCTTCTGGGCCTCATCGCAGAGTCCGGCGCTCTGTGACTTCCTCCTCGTGGCATCTGATGCTCTCCTCAGACATCATGCACATCATGAAGACTCCAGAGTATAATAATTTCTCTTCCGGATCTATCCAAAGACAGGATAAAACAAATGTTCTGGGGTTCGTCCATCTTTGCTCTTTCTTCTTTGTTTCAGGAATATATAATAGGATTGCAGTTCCAATACTTTAGCAAAGATTCGCCAGAGAGGAATGTTTGCTGCACAGGTTTAGTCCTCGGTTGTTGAATTCATTTTCTTCTTATTCTGCAACTTTTTTTTTAATCCTTTAAGCAGTGTGTGGGATTTATCTTTCTTTTGCTCCTATTTTTATGACCTTTATGTATAATCAATTATAAAATTATTAAATATTTTGATAAAATAACAGGAAGTAACAATAAAATAGTGCAAAATGACGCAGAAAAGAACCGGGACCACAGGCACGTGCAACCATGAGAATAGGGATCTGCAACAGACTAGAGGGCCCGTGTCGGGCACAGACAGGATAGGTCATAGGTGTGCAGGGGAGAGAGTGCAAACCATCTAAGGCGCACATGTCCGGTTAACAATAGAGAAAAAGGAGAGGACAAAGTACAGACATACAAAGATAAGCAAAGACACAGGGGAACAACAGAAGGGAACAGGGAACCTAGCTTCAGTGGGAACGACTAAACAGAGCCAGGGTCAGAGTACGACATGAGGGCTCAGGAGAAGATTGGCTGATTCCTGAAACTTCACCCACGGCCACCAAAGAGCATCGAACTTGGAGGAGTCAGTAGAGTCCCCTGCTACCAGTGTTTCCATCCTCTTAATATGAAGAAATTCCTGAAGCCACTCCAGTAATGTGGGGGCAACAACACTACGCCAATGTCTAGGGATAACCACTCTGGTAGGAGGTCACCTTTCACCTTAGAAATTTTCCAGAGGATGATTGAGAGGACAACCCCCTGGGGGGAAGGCACAAGAGAACATCCACTAACTTTGATGTATAGGTCAAACACAGAAGTCCAGAAAGGACGAATGTCTGCTCAGTCCCACCAGATATGAAGAAGTGACCCCTTCTCGGTGCTGCAGTGCCAGCATCGATCGGACACACCAGGGTAAGTCTTGTGAAGGAGGTCTGGACAGCGATACCAACGGCATAGGTAGTTTGTGAGAAAAGAGGAAAGATCTAGACCAGTCAGCAGGAGAGAGGTGCAGATGCAGGTCACGCTCCCAGGACCCAGTACAAGAGGTGGTGTCCAGAGCGGCTTCAGTTAGGAGGATGCTGTAGAGTAATGATATTACCCGTGAGGGGGTATCAGGCTGCAGTTGGACCTTCTCCAGCATAGTGGGGTCAGAGGAAAAGAGGGGAGGCAAGGAGAACTGGCAGAGGAAGCAAAGAAGTTGATTGTATTCCAGCCAGGATAGAGTGATGCCTGGGTTGGAAGCACGCAATTGCGCAAGAGAGGGAAGGAGCCATGACCCGACTACGTGGCCCAATCTCACATCATCCCTATCAACCCAGCAGAAAAATTGATGCGACCATGGAAACATAGGGTTATGAAACAGCGGACTGAGGGGACCAGGAACTCTAGCAATTGAATTGTTATGACATAATGAGCAGGGCTGGCATCAGCACCTGGCTTACCCAGGCAAGTGCCGGGGCCCCAAGTTCCAGAGAGGGCCCACTGGTCTGCCGGGTGCTGTCTACGTTTTTTTTTTTTTTTGTTCTTTTTAGATAGGCCGTTACTTGCTGGAGTAACCCCAGCAGGCAACGGGCCCTATTTACTTACCGCTCCCTGCTGCAGGAGCAGGGATTAGTAAGTAAGGCCAGGATCGCCAGACCAGGGCCGCTTTAACCATAGGGTCAATGGTGCACTTGCGCTGGGCCCTATGGTAGTGGGGGACACTTATGGACAACGGGACAGTCCTGCATTTGCTGTCCCACTGTCCAGGGCAGTGGGTTCTTGCTGCACCAACTCATCAGCGTCCAGATGACACCAATGAGTTGAAGCCAGTGATGAAGTAGGGAGAAGTCCGATCCCTGCTTCACCACCCGGCCTCTGTCTTTGCTCCAGGTGTACTGGGAGCAGGAGGCGCAATGTAGTGATGTCACTTACATCGCACCTGTTACTCCTTAAAGACTCCGGGACCAGAGAGAGGAGTGAACGGGGATATGGGGAAAGGTGAGTATTAAGGTTTGTTTTTTCTTTGATATATACAGTTGGGGACATTATACTGTGGGGGCAACCGGAAGGGTGGGAGGACATGATACTGTGGGGACAACCTGAGGGGTGGGAGGACATGATACTGTGGGGGCAACCTGAGGGGTGGAGGGACATGATACTGTGGGGACAACCTGAGGGGTGGGAGGACATGATACTGTGGGGGCAACCTGAGGGGGTGGGGGGACATGAATCTGGGGGGTAACCTGGAGGGGGACATGATACTGTGGGGGCAACCTGAGGGGTGTTGGGACATGATACTGTGGGAACAACTGAGGAGTTGGGGGACATGAATCTGGGGGGTAACCTGGAGGGGGACATGAAAATGTAGGGGCAACCAGTGGGAGAAACATGACACTGAGGGAGCAACTTGATGGGGACATGACACTGTGGGGGATACCTGGGGGGGGGGATGACACTGTGGGGGCAACCTGGGGGGGGAATTAAACTATGGGGGCAACCTGGTGGGGTGGGGGGACATGATACTGTGGGAGCAATCGGCGGGGACATGACAGTGTGGGGGGATATGATACTGTGGGGACAACCTGACGGGTGGGGAGGACATGATACTGTGGGAGAAACCTGAGGGGTGGGGGGACTTGATACTGTGGGGGCAACTGGAAGGGTGGGGGGACATAATGCTGTGGGGGCAACCTGAGGGGTGGGGGGACATGATACTGTGGGGGCAACCTGAGGGGTGGGAGGACATGATACTGTGCGGGCAACCTGAGGGGTGGAGGGACATGATACTGTGGGGGCAACCTGAGGGGTGGGGGGACATGATACTGTGGGGACAACTGAGAAGTGGGGGGACATGAATGAATCTGGGGGGGTAACCTGGAGGGGGACATGAAAATGTAGGGGCAACCTGTGGGGGGAACATGACACTGAGGGAGCAACTTGATGGGGACATGACACTGTGGGGGATACCTGGGGGGGCATGACACTGTGGGGGCAATCTGGGGGGTGAATTAAACTATGGGGGCAACCTGGTGGGGTGGGGGGACATGATACTGTGGGGGCAACCTGAGGGGTGGGGAGGACATGATACTGTGGGGGCAACCTGAGGGGTGGGGGGACATGATACTGTGGGGGCAACCTAAGGGGTGGGAGGACATGATACTGTGGGGGCAACCTGAGGGGTGGGAGGACATGATACTGTGCGGGCAACCTGAGGGGTGGAGGGACATGATACTGTGAGGGCAACCTGAGGGGTGGGGGGACATGATACTGTGGCGACAACTGAGAAGTGGGGGGACATGAATGAATCTGGGGGGGTAACCTGGAGGGGGACATGAAAATGTAGGGGCAACCTGTGGGGGGAACATGACACTGAGGGAGTAACTTGATGGGGACATGACACTGTGGGGGCAACCTGGGGGGGAAATTACACTATGGTGGCAACCTGGGGGTAGAGGGACATGATACTGTGGGAGCAATTGGCGGGGACATGAGGGGGACATGACAGTGTGGGGTGACATGATACTGTGGGGGCAACCTGAAGGGGACATGAGAGTGTCGGGGCAACTTGGGGGGGACACATGACACTGTGAGGGCAACCAGGAGGGTGGGTGGACATGAATCTGGGGGTGTAACCTGGAGGGGAACATGAAAATGTGGGGGCAACCTGTAAGGGGACATTATGAGGGGCATTATATTGTATTGGGCCACTAGGGAGGCATTATACTGTGTGAGAGCCACTAAGGGGCACTATACTATGTAGGGGCCATTGAGGAGGCATTATAATTTGTGCAGGTCAAGTATTTGTAAGTGGTGGTGATGGGGGGGCCCACTTATGAAACATTTACACAGGGCCTACCAATGTGTTAAAATGGCCCTGCGCCAGGCTGTTTGGTTCAGACCGAAACTGCTATTATCATACTCTGGGGGTCTCTTCAGACCCAGAAGTTTGATGATCGGAGGCCCAGGGGAGGTAAGCGAACATAATAAACAGTGTTACTTACCTCTCCTGCGCTCCGATGTGACTCCGTACTATCTTAAGCCGGGGGGGGCATAAATTAAAGAGGAATCCTAAAAATCCTATTTATTTTCTTATGCATGAACAGGTTCTATCTACTTGTATGGAATGGACTGTATTACACTCCAGTAGGTCTCCCTCAGAAAAAAAAATACTCACTGTTGGTTGTTTTTTTTGCTGCGGTACGCATGGGTTGCTCCAAAAGGGGCCCACTGAGGCTCTGTCGCCCAATGGCCCACAAAAATCTGGAGCTGGCCGTGATAATGAGTCCCATACCGTGTTATGCTGTTTTCACTTGTATCTGCTTGTTAACCGCTGCATGTATTCTATGTATGTGTTGAGTGTCTAGTATCGACCCATTTAGGGGTTAATAAATATATAAAATTTAGAAGGCTCGTCTCGTATTATCCTCTGTTACCCACCTCACTCACGCAAAGTGGGTGTGAGGCAATCGAAGTGATCTTAGGTAAGGCCAGGTGCGGTCCCTGGTAAATCTGGATCCTTCACAGTGGTGGCAGCGGTGGGATAGAGGATAGACAACATTTGTGTGTGTGGTATCACTCAGATGCTGGGGATTTGCGGAAAAATCCTACAAAGCGAGCTCGGTACTAGGGCAGGCTATAAGATACAGTGAAAATTTAGCACGGTGCTGTTCCCTTCCCTTTCTCTTTGTTTTTCTATCCTTTCTTTTATTTGGCAACGGCTTCCAGCCAGGTGGGGAGAATGGACTTCTATTTGCAACCGGCCTTACAGCAGCTAGGCCCCAAAGACTCTAACGCTCGCCTACAGTTGATCCTCCAATATCAACAAGCAGAGAGGGAGGCTGCTGAGTGACGAGCAGAGAGGGAGGCTGCTGAGCGACAAGCAGAGAGAGAGAGAGACGCTGCCGAGCCCCAGGCTGAGAGGGAGCACCAATTGGCGATGGCCCGGCTGAAGAGGACGAGCAGCTCTTCCCAGAACCAAGTCCAGAATGTCCGCCAGCTTGTGTGTGACCGTGAACCCAAGACAGCAGACCAAATGGAGCAGATCGCTGACTCTTATGCGGCCACCAGGATGTCTGAGACCAAGGGAGGAGCAACGCTGCAGAGGTCCCCAAGTCAGAAGGAGAGGCCAGGCCGGAGTTCACTACAGCCGTTTGTCATCAGGTCGGGTGAGACAAACTATACCCCGGGTGGCCCTTCCCCTGTCCCAAAAACTCTGGGCGCCCCTGCAACCTTCCCCAAGCCCAAAGGGGAGGTACGGCGGTGCCATGCTTGTAACCAGCCAGGACATTTCCAGGCGGAGTGCCCCAACCGCCCTGAGAACTTCCCTGCTTCCCAAGCCACAGCAGGTGGCTCACCTGTGTATTTGGTTGGGAGGGTGGGGGCTAAACCCAAAGCCAGCCGTCAGCTGGTTATTGTAGGGGATAAAGTGGTCATGGGACTTCGGGACACTGGGGCAGCTGTTACTCTGGTGCAACCTGATTTGGTCCCTTTGGACAGTATTATCCCTGGGAAAACTTTAACCCTGAGGGGAATTGGACAGGAACACTTCACTGTACCCATGGCTTGTGTCCATCTGGACTGGGGTACAGGAAAAGGAATGCGGACTGTGGGACTAATGACTGATTTGCCTGCTAATGTACTGTTGGGAACTGATTTAGGACCTATGATGTCCCAAGATGGGGTGGGGAGCCCCCCAATTTACTGTGATAAACTGTCTATGCTTAATGTTGATAATGTGTCTGCCATAACTGCAGAGGGGACCCGTAACCCCCCCCTCTGAGATAATTCCCATGGCAGTAAGTGTAAATGCTAATGAGTTGCCTTCAGCTGAGAGCAGGGAAGATGTAAACGAGCTTCCTGCAACCCAGCTCAGCAAAAATGTTATTGATGCTTTGGTCACCAGTGAGACCTGGCCGGTAGACACACCCACATCTGCGGGGGCGTCTCCCTCCCAGCTTGTTAATCTGTCTACCACAGATCTCATTGGGGCCCGATGTGAATTAACCATTGCTAATGAATGTACTGTCAATGTAATTGCCAATGCTTGTGAAAGTGTACAGGGTAGCTCTTCTGAATCACTGGGAGCGACTTCTATTATTTCGCACAGTGCATCCGATAAGCAACCAGCTGCTGACCATGTGCCAGGTGGTCAGGTAGGCTATGGGGATCTCATGGCCGATCCAGGTGAGGGACGGACTGCTGGTAGTGCCGTGCCAGCCCGCAGCCAGAGTGCTACAAGGGTGGAGGGCGTTCTGACCCTTGAACCGTTGCCTACACCACCTGGAGTCGGTGCTGAGACCACCATGACTAGCCTCACTACCTTGAAGCCGGAGGAGTCCGGCGGGTGTGAGACATACACGTCTCTTCTGTCTAGTTCTATTCCAGGAGTGCCCATGGCCCAAGTGCAGATGGCATGGGGTACTGGAGGTGTGGTCCAAGAAGGGGGTGTGTCAAATGTGTTACCTGTCCATGTATTGTGGGGGGATGGTTTGGGGAAGCATGATCTCAGTCATTTGCCCAAGGTATCACCATCACCCACCCAAGTACAGGAGGAACAGGGTGTAGGCCCAAAGGGGCAAGGGGTCTGGGAGGGAGGACAGGGTCCAAACATACCTGTGCCAGAACCAGAGGTTCCCCTAGGTTTGGAAGCAAAGGGGGAGGTGCAGAATCCCCTAGAACTCTCCCAACTAGCAGCTGGTGTGGGAGAGGCCCTGAGAGACCGCCGGGATGGGGTCTCTAAACTGGTATCTCAAGGACCTGGGGTCGTGAGGGTGGAGCTACGAGATGCCAGCACTCAGAAAGCAGACCCAGAACAGGCAGGAGGTAGCCAAGTGTACGTGGCTCAGAGCCTGAGCCTTAGAAATGTCCCTAGTCAGACTAGAGAGGAGGAGGGTATTGCGGTCAGGCCACTAAGGTGCCTGCGAAAGGTGATCGTCGGATCCGCCTTCCTCCGTGCACGCTCTAAAAGGGGGAGGTGTGATGATATTAGGTGCATGTATGGTATTGGAATATCCATATCAATCTATATTACTGCACAGCGGGGGTTGGTGCCTAGAATCAGGCTCAGCAGAGCACCTGGAAGGTGGTCAAACTACTTTTGTCCTGTCCCTGAGGCAATCAGCCATCTGGTCAAAAGCCTTCATCTGCATAAGACTGCCATCCTCACTAACCCAACGGGGGTTCATTTAGACAGGATATGGTATGCAAATGATCCCCATATACCTGCCAGGCACCCTGGCACCTTTATTAGTTCTAAGGAGTTATGGTTTTATGACAATATCTGGCCTGGGGAACATCTTATAGTCGTCCCGATAAATGCCCCAGATGCGTCCGGTCAAGGCGCACGCTCAGAATATACACATGTTACAGTTCAAAGCCCAAAAAAGGTGCAGGCACTGATCTCCTTACCCAAAGGGAGCTGGAGTGTCAAACTTGGAGTCTATGTATTGGGGATCTCGCCAGGAACCCCATTATACTACCAGCCAGACTCTATAAACATCATGCATAGACTTATACTAAAAAGTTATTCTGAGAGATGTAGAGAGGGGGGCGGGGCTTCTCCCCCTGGTGACCTCATTCAGGGAGGAGACCAGGGGAGACAAAAAAGCTCCGCCCAGGCTGAACCACTCGCTGTTGGCTGGTGAATTTGGAGATGCACGCTTCCTAGAAGCAAGCTGTGGGCCACATGTGGCTGCCATGCGGCCTAAGCAGTTAGGCTTGAGGCCTTGTTGTGGACCTAACTGAGGTGCCACTGCATGTAAGCAACACATGCTTTGCCAAGACTGCTCTGAGCCTACCACATGGGCTCAGAGAAATGGACTAACTGCCTGCTCCAGAGATTCTTCTGCCATTTGACCTGGTTAAGGTGCTCTGCTGCCGGTCGTCCTCAAGATACTTGCCCTGGCTAAATCACACTTAGAAGCCAGAGATACCTGCACAAGCTGGTGTTGGTAATATATATTCTGGGTCCCTGGTAAATCCGGATCCTTCACAGCCCCCTCATAAATAATAGTTACCCTTATAAATAATAGTCCCCATTATCACTAATAGCCCCTTTATAAATAAGCCCACTTAATTATACCCCCCTTATTAATAGTTCCCCTCTTATAAATAATAGCTCCCCCTTATAATGGATGCCTTATATATCATAGTTACCCCCTTATAAAGTGCCTTGCGAAAGTATTCGGCCCCCTTGAACTTTTCAACCTTTTGCCACATTTCAGGCTTCAAACATAAAGATATAAAATGTAAATTTTTGGTGAAGAATCAACAAGTGGGACACAATCGTAAAGTGGAACGAAATTTATTCGTTATTTTAAACTTTTGTAAAAAATAAAAAACTGAAAAGTGGGGCGTGCAATATTATTCGGCCCCTTTACTTTCAGTGCAGCAAACTCACTCCAGAAGTTCAGTGAGGATCTCTGAATGATCCAATGTTGTCCTAAATGACTGATGATGATAAATATAATCCACCTGTGTGTAATCAAGTCTCCGTATAAATGCACCTGCTCTGTGATAGTCTCAGGGTTCTGTTTAAAGCGCAGAGAGCATCATGAAGACCAAGGAACACACCAAGCAGGTCCGTGATACTGTTGTGGAGAAGTTTAAAGCCGGATTTGGATACAAAACGATTTCCCAAACCTTAAACATCTCAAGGAGCACTGTGCAAGCGATCATATTGAAATGGAAGGAGTGTCTGACCACTGCAAATCTACCAAGACCCGGCCGTCCCTCTAAACTTTCATCTCAAACAAGGAGAAGACTGATCAGAGATGCAGCCAAGAGGCCCATGATCACTCTGGATGAACTACAGAGATCTACAGATGAGGTGGGAGAGTCTGTCCATAGGACAACAATCAGTCGTACACTGCACAAATCTGGCCTTTATGGAAGAGTGGCAAGAAGAAAGCCATTTCTCAAATATAGCCATAAAAAGTCTCCTTTAAAGTTTGCTACAAGCCACCTGGGAGACACACCACACAGAAGGTGTGGAAGAAGGTGTTCTGGTCAGATGAAACCAAAATCCAACTTTTTGGCCACAATACAAAACGATATGTTTGGCGTAAAAGCAACACAGCTCATCACCCTGAACACACCATCCCCACTGTCAAACATGGTGGTGGCAGCATCATGGTTTGGGCCTGCTTTTCTTCAGCAGGGACAGGGAAGATGGTTAAAATTGTTGGGAAGATGGATGGAGCCAAATACAGGACCATTCTGGAAGAAAACCTGTTGGAGTCTGCAAAAGACCTGAGACTGGGATGGAGATTTATCTTCCAACAAGACAATGATCCCAAACATACAGTAAAGCAAAATCTACAATGGAATGGTTCACAAATAAACGTATCCAGGTGTTAGAATGGCCAAGTCAAAGTCCAGACCTGAATCCAATCGAGAATCTGTGGAAAGAGCTGAAAACTGCTGTTCACAAACGCTCTCCATCCAACCTCACTGAGCTCGAGCTGTTTTCCAAGGAAGAATGGGCAAGAATTTCAGTCTCTCCATGTGCAAAACTGATAGAGACATACCCCAAGCGACTTGCAGCTGTAATCGCAGCAAAAGGTGGCGCTACAAAGTATTAACCGAACAATATTGCACGCCCCACTTTTCATTTTTTTATTTTTTACAAAAGTTTAAAATATCCAATAAATTTCGTTCCACTTCACGATTGTGTCCCACTTGCTGTTGATTCTTCACCAAAAAATTAAAATTTTATATCCTTATGTTTGAAGCCTGAAATGTGGCAAAAGGTTGAGAAGTTCAAGGGGGCCAAATACTTTCGCAAAGCTCTGTAAATAATAGCCTGTCTTATAAATAATAGTTCCCCCTCATATGTAACATTTTCCCAATTATATATAGTAACCCACCCTTATAGGTCAGGCAATAGAGACAGCGGGTGGTCTTGGAGGAGAACCTGGTCAGATTCACAAGCCTTACACATCATCGCCTCTTTCAGCTTATAGCGGTGAACCCTGCATATAACGTCTCTAGGGTTGTCCGGGTCAGGAGGTGTGCTCCATCCAGTTCAAGGGGAGAGTCCGGGGGGGACCCCGAGGAGGGAGCTGAAAACAGTGCACAGAGTCCATCTGCTGAGGGTCAACCTGACTCGGGGATGTCCCTGGAGAGGATGTTGCTGCGCCTATTTCTGTTCTCCAAATCATAATAATAATAATAATTTTTATTTATATAGCGTCAACATATTCCGCAGCGCTGTACAATTTGTAGGATTCAAGTACTGACATCAAAGATACATTACAAAGAAATATTCAATTCACACAATGGGACTGAGGGCCCTGCTCGCAAGAGCTTACAATCTATGAGGTAGAGGAGGTGACACAAGAGCTTACAATCTATGAGGTAGAGGGGGTGACACAGGAGGTAGCAGGGGCGGCATCGGAGGTAGAATTGCTTGTACAATGGTCAGACAATTGTGTAATAGAGGTTACTGTCATTACACATATATAAAGCTGTAGGAGCCGTCACCAGTCGTGTCCTGTAACGTGCAGATGGTGCCTGGACATATAAAGTTAGTCTGATACGGCCTCATATCCTGTGAGGTAATGCGGGAGCGTGAACAGAGGAGGGAACGTTTTAGGGATTCTAACTACGGAAGGGTTTACATTAGGAGTTGTGATCGGCCTGTCTGATAAGATGTGTCTTTAGTTTACGCTTGAAGCTGTGGAAATTGGGGGTTAATCTGATAGTCCGGGATAGAACATTTCAGAGAAGTGGTGCAACTCGGAGAAGTCTTGTATACGAGCGTGGGAGGTTCTGATAATAGAGAATGTTAGTCTTAGATCATTGAGTGAGTGGAGAGCACGGGTTGGGCGATAGACAGAGATGAGGGAGGAAATGTAGGGAGGTGCAGCATTATGGAGAGCCTTGTGGAGGAGGGGGAGAAGTTTATATTGTATTCTGTATTGAATAGGCAGCCAATGTAGTGACCGGCACAGACCGGAGGCCTCGCTGTAGTGACCGGCACAGAGCGGAGGCCTCGCTGTAGTGACCGGCACAGACCGGAGGCTTCGCTGTAGTGACCGGCACAGACCGGAGGCCTCGCTGTAGTGACCGGCACAGACCGGAGGCGTCGCTGTAGTGACCGGCACAGACCGGAGGCCTCGCTGTAGTGACCGGCACAGACCGGAGGCGTCGCTGTAGTGACCGGCACAGACCGGAGGCCTCGCTGTAGTGACCGGCACAGACCGGAGGCCTCGCTGTAGTGACCGGCACAGACCAGAGGCGTCGCTGTAGTGACCGGCACAGACCGGAGGCCTCGCTGTAGTGACCGGCACAGACTGGAGGCCTCGCTGTAGTGACCGGCACAGACCAGAGGCCTCGCTGTAGTGACCGGCACAGACCGGAGGTCTCGCTGTAGCGTCTAGACTGATAGATGAGCTTGGCCGCCGCATTCAGAATAGATTGTAGAGGGGAGAGTTTAGTAAGGGGAAGACGGATTGGTAAGGAGTTACAGTAGTCAAGGCGAGAGTGAATCAGGGCAACAATAAGTGTCTTTAGTGTATTTGTGGTAAGGAAAGGGCGGATTCTGGAGATGTTTTTGAGGTGGAGATGACATGAGCGTGCGAGTGATTGGATTTGGGGGGAGAAGGAAAGGTCTGATTCAAACATAACCCCGAGGCAGCGGGCATACTGCCTAGGAGTTATGGTAAGGCCGGAGACTGCAATGGAGATATCAGGGACAGATCTATTAGATGGAGGAAACAGCAGTAGTTCAGTCTTTGAGAGATTCAGTTTCAGATAGAGCGAAGACATGATATTAGAGACAGCAGAGAGACAGTCACTGGTGTTCTGTATTAGTGCAGGGGTGATGTCACGGGATGACGTATATAATTGGGTGTCATCAGCATAAAGATGGTCATCCAAGAGGTCAGCCAGGTATTGGAGCTGGTAGGAGTGAGTCAGGGAGGAAGATTGCTGCTGCATCAGTCTATCAGAGAAGGTAGCAGAAGAAGCCTCAGCCGTGTCCACCCTGTCCTCTAGGTGTTGAACATTAGTACGAATCGTTGACTGTTCTGCCTTATAGGATTGTTCCTGGCGCGTAATATAGGTCTCCATATCAGCCTTAGTAGGGATCGCACTGAGGTGGGCACTGAGCCGCCGTAGTTCCCCCAAGGTGTCAGTAAGGGGAGCAGCTGGAGGGCTGTCAGCAACAGTAGCCGAGTGTGCTGCATACCACAGAGCGCCAGGAGGAACAGTCTTCAGGTACGCTGGACTGCCAGGAGGAATTACCGTAGTCCCCGAGGAGGAGGAGATGCCAGAGGGTCTGCTTCATCAGAGGCCACACAGTAGAGGAGGGATGTACAGTCATGGCCAAAAGTTTTGAGAATGATACAAATATTAATTTTTACAAAGTCTACTGCTTCAGTTTTTCTAATGGCAATTTGCATATACTCCAGAATGTTATAAAGAGTGATCAGCTTAACAGCAATTACTTGCAAAGTCAATATTTGCCTAGAAAATGAACTTTATCCCCCAAAACACATTTCAACATCATTGCAGCCCTGCCTTAAAAGGACCACCTAACATCGTTTCAGTGATTGCTCCATTAACACAGGTGTGGGTGTTGATGAGGACAGGGCTGGAGATCAATCTGTCATGATTAAGTAAGAATGACACCACTGGACACTTTAAAAGGAGGCTGGTGCTTGCCATCATTGTTTCTCTTCTGTTAACCATGGTTATCTCTAAAGAAACACGTGCAGTCATCATTGCACTGCACAAAAATGGCCTAACTGGGAAGAGTATTGCAGCTAGAAAGATTGCACCTCAGTCAACAATCTATCGCATCATCAAGAACTTCAAGGAGAGAGGTTCCATTGGTGCCAAAAAGGCTCCAGGGCGCCCAAGAAAGACCAGCAAGCGGCAGGACCGTCTCTTAAAAGTGTTTCAGCTGCGGGATCGGGCTACCAGCAGTGCAGAGCTTGCTGAGGAATGGCAGCAGGCAGGTGTGAGTGCATCTGCACGCACTGTGAGGCGGAGACTCTTGGAGCAAGGCCTGGTCTCAAGGAGGGCAGCAAAGAAGCCACTTCTCTCCAGAAAAAACATCAGGGACAGACTGATATTCTGCAAAAGGTACAGGGAGTGGACTGCTGAGGACTGGGGTAAAGTCATTTTCTCTGATGAATCCCCTTTTCGATTGTTTGGAACATCTGGAAAACAGCTTATTCGGAGAAGAAGAGGTGAGCGCTACCACCAGTCTTGTCTCATGCCAACTGTAAAGCATCCTGAAACCATTCATGTGTGGGGTTGCTTCTCAGCCAAGGGAATCGGCTCTCTCACAGTCTTGCCTAAAAACACAGCCATGAATAAAGAATGGTACCAGAATGTCCTCCAAGAGCAACTTCTCCCAACCGTCCAAGAGCAGTTTGGCGCTCAACAATGCCTTTTCCAGCATGATGGAGCACCTTGCCATAAAGCAAAGGTGATAACTAAATGGCTCAGGGAACAAAACATAGAGATTTTGGGTCCATGGCCTGGAAACTCCCCAGATCTTAATCCCATTGAGAACTTGTGGTCAATCATCAAGAGACGGGTGGACAAACAAAAACCAACAAATTCAGACAAAATTAAAGCATTGATTCTGCAAGAATGGACTGCTATCAGTCAGGATTTGGTCCAGAAGTTGATTGAGAGCATGCCAGGGAGAATTGCAGAGGTCCTGAAGAAGAAGGGTCAACACTGCAAATATTGACTTGCTGCATTAACTCATTCTAACTGTCAATATAAGCTTCTGTTACTCATAATATGAATGCAATTATATTTCTGTGTGTGATAAAAACATCTGACAAACACACATAAAAACCAGAGGGCAGCAGATCATGTGAAAATATAATATTTGTGTCATTCTCAAAACTTTTGGCCATGACTGTAAAGGGCCCTGAGACTGCCATCCTGTAGCTGCTGGGTTCAGGGGCCGGGGTACTGGGGTACTATGTCCAGGCACCACTAGGGAGGCAGAAGAGGATGCTGACGGTGAAAGGGGCAGGGATGGCCAGTCCCGCTTTGATGCCAGGCCCTGAGGCAGGAGATGACAGACGTGCGCAGGGAGCTGAACATCCAGGAGGAGGACGTTGGAGGGAAGCTCCAGAGGTGTTTCCAGCGCATGTTGTATTGCTGCCCTGGGCTCCAGAGAGCTAGAACGGGCCTGGAGTGTGGATGCCATTGGTGAACAGCGCAAGGGAGCCCGGGGGAGTCCGGCGCCATCTCGGACTCTCCCTTGTGGCGTCCTAGCAACCCGGCTCCCGGGAAGAATCTGTGCAGCCCTGGCTGGGAGCTGAGCTCAGGGAGGGGGGTAGAGAAGAAGCGGGAGGCCCTCTTTTTAGTTTTTCCCATCCTGGGGTGTACTGGGTGCCGTCTGCTGTCGTATAACCAGGCTCAGGAGGTATCCAGGGCAGGAGCCAAAGAGAACAGCGTCCGACTCCGCCATAAGCCAGGCCACAAACAAGGCTCATCATTTTGTTCTTTTGACAGGGAAAATGGCGTTCTATATCTCAAGTAACTCTTTACAATACATTTATAAAATCTGACTTTTTTATAAAAAAGGCGCAAAAAAGACCCAATTTACTGTACTACATGTGCAGAGGAAAAAAAAAACGGAAATATCTGACAACAGAAGAAATTTACCTCTGAAGAAAAGTGCTCATATGTTTAATACTTTTTACGCTTTATTTTATGATTTTTTTGTGACAGTCAAAGGGAAAACAACAAAGGTGATTAAGTCTAAGGCCCCACGTAGCGGGCTGCAGCAAAAAAGCGATGCGAGATAAACCGTGGTGGAAACGCTGCAGCGCTTATCACAGTTTTGGAAATCGCCAGCATTTCTGATGCGCATATTTTTGCAGGAACTGTAAAAGACTGCGATTTTTGGTGTTTACGCCACATGGGGCCCCAGCCTAAAGGTGATTTCAACCACTGACCATATGTCAGCATTTCAGTATTATGTGGTGCTTTTCCTATAATATCTCAGAGCTTTGGGTGATATTTTCTTTTTAAGGGTTTGTGCTGTTTTTTCTTTGATTTTACACAATTGAGGATTTGCAGCTGTCATGGCCAAACACAGAAGAACATCTCTTTCTAGCCAAAACTGCAAAACGAAAAAAGTCACATTGCCAGCTCACAATAAGCCGACATAAGCATTTTATATTGCCCATATGTTCAACAATATCAACATAAAAGAAATAGGTCTCATGCCAATGTGATAATTTGCAGCAGTGAAAGAAGAGTTTGTATCTTCTACTACTACATTTTATTTATATAGCGCCAACATATACCGCAGCACCGTGCAATCTTCTGTAAAAAAAATCCACCATAGGACCAAAAGTATTGGGACGTGTACACATGACACCTACAGGAGCTTTTATGGCCTCCCATTCTAAATCCATGTCCACCATTTGCAACTAAAATTCTTCCGCTCTTTTGGGAGGGCTTTCTACAAGATTTGTAGTATGTCTGTGGGAATTTTTGCCCATTAATGATCCAGAAGAGCATTTGTGAGGTCAGACACTGGTTGGAGGAGAGGACTTGGCATGCAATGTCCATTCTAGATCGTCACTTAGATATTTGATGGGGTCAGGGCCGGCGTTGGGGGGGGGGGGGCAAACTGGGCAATATGGCTCGGCCATATAAATAACAGAAAGGGACACAGCGTCATGTGCCGCAGGGCCCCTTTCCGAGGTAAAAAATAACAAACATTTTTACTCACCTGTCATAGGCGTCCGACGTCATCTTCTGGCGTTCCGGACATCAGCGCTGAGGCCTGGCCGTCACGTGGGGTGTGCTAACAGTGTGCCTCACGTCACCGCTGAGGCCTGTGATTGGGCTTCAGTGGTGACGTTCAAAACGCGTGACGTCAGCCGCAAGCAAGAGGAAGCCAGCGCCGGCGGATATAGCGGAGCAGCGCGAGGAGGCCCAGGAGAGGTAAGACAAGGTGAGTATAACTGTTTGTTATTTTCCCTCACCTCCGCCGGGCCTTCGATTATTATACTCTGGGCTCTGAAGAGACCCCAGAGTCTAATATAATAATAGCACTAAGGGGGCGTTCACACTACCGTTGGTGACCATCAGTAGTGTCCGTTGCTATTGTCCGTTACAAGATTTTAGCATCGGACACTAGCTGAACCGTCAAAAATCCGTTAAAATTTCCATTCATTTCAATGGGTTTTTATATTGTGTCCGTTTACACCAAATCCGTCAGAAGTCCGTTATTTTTTCGCGGACAAAAAATCCTACATGCAGGACTTTTTGTCTGTTTGAAAAAAATGGATTCTTGACGTACAGCAAGTGTCCGTTATTTTTTTAACACTGAAGTCTATGGGTAACGGACTTATAACGGACAGTAAATGATAGCCATCAGTTACTGTCCGTTATTTTATGTCCGTTTTTTTTTCCTGCGCATGCTCAGAAAGCAGAAAAAAAAAACAAAAAAAACGGACAGTGTTAAAAAAACGGACAGTGTTAAAAAACGGACACTAACTGATGCTAACTGAGGCTAATCCATTAATTGGATCAGTTTAAAAAAACGGACACATTAACATCAGTTAGTCAGTGTCCGTTAATGTCTGTTATGATAGGTGTCCGTTTTTTGTTTTTTTTTCTTTTTCAACGGACACTATCAGAACGGACATCAATGGTAGTGTGAACCCTGCCTAAGGGATTCTGTAGTGCCACTGGGGAGCATTATACTGGGGGCCCCCCTCTGGATAGCATATTATACTGTGTGGGGCCACTGGGGAGCATTATACTGGGGGGCCACCCTCTGGATAGCATATTATACTCTGTGGGGCCACTGGGGAGCATTATACTGGGGAAGGGGCCCTCTGGATAGCATATTATACTGTGTGGGGCCACTGTGGAGCATTATACTGGGGAAGGGGCCCTCTTGATAGCATATTATACTATGTGGGGCCACTGTGGAGCATTATGCTATCCAGAGGGGCCCCTTCCCCAGTATAATGCTCCACAGTGGCCCAAAACAGTATAATATGCTCTGCAGAGGCCCCCCCCCCCAGTATAATGCTCCACGGTGGCCCCACGGAGTATTATATGCTCTCCAGAGGGCCCCCCAGTATAATGCTCCAAAGTGGCCTCACAGAATATAACATGCTATCCAGAGCCCCCCACATTATAATGCTCCACAGAGGCCCCACAGAATATAACATGCTCATCAGAGGGCCTCCTCCCCCAATATAATGCTCCACAGCGGCCCCACACAGTATAATATGCTATCCAGAGGGGCCCCCCAGTATATTATACTGTGTGGGGCCACTGTGGAGCATTATATTGGGGGAGGAGGCCCTCTGGAGAGCATGTTATATTCTGTGGGGCCTCTGTGGAGCATTATAATGTGGGGGAACCTCTCTGGGCAGTATACTATACTGTGTGGAGGCCATTCTGGAGCATGTTATACTGTGTGGGGTCACTATGGAGCATTATTCTGGGGGGGCATCTGCAGAGCATATTATATTGCGTGGCGCCACTGTGGGGCATTATTCAGGGGGGGGAACTAGGGGAGCATATTATACTATGGGCCACTGTGGAGCTTTATACTAGGGAGAAGGGACAGTGTGGAGTGTATTATATTGTGTGGGGCTTCTCGGGAGCATATTATACTCTGTGGGGCCATTGTAGAGCATTATAATGTGGGGGGGGCCTCTGGAGAGCATGTTATATTCTGTGAGGCCACTTTGGAGCATTATACTGGCGGGTGTTCTGGAGAGCATATTATACTGTTTTGGACCACTGTGGAGCATTATAGTGGGGGAACCTCTCTGGGCAGTATATTATACTGTGTGGAGGCCATTCTGGAGCATGTTATACTGTGTGGGGTCACTGTGGAGCATTATTCTGGGGGGGGGGGCATCTGCAGAGCATATTATATTGCGTGGCACCACTGTGGGGCATTATTCAGGGGGGGAACTAGGGGGAGCATATTATACTATGGGCCACTGTGGAGTTTTATACTGGGGAGAAGGGACAGTGTGGAGTGTATTATATTGTGTGGGGATTCTCGGGAGCATATTATACTCTGTGGGGCCATTGTAGAGCATTATACTGGGGGGAATGTGGGGAGCATATTATACTGTGGGGGAACACTGTGGAGCATTATAGTGGGGGAACCTCTCTGGGCAGTATATTATACTGTGTGGAGGCCATTGTGGAGCATGTTATACTGTGTTAGGCCACTCTGGAGCATTATATCGGGGGGGCACTGTGGGGTGAATTTTATACTGTATGGAGTATATTATATTGTGTGGGGCTGCTGGGGAGCATATTGTACTGTCTGGGGCGACAAAGGGGTAGTATACTGTGTGGGTAACTGTGGAGTATTATACTGTGTGTAGCCTTATACACCATGTCTGGCCACTATGGGGGGCTCAGGGGAGCATTTTATACTGTGTGGGGCCACTGTGGAGCATTATATACCATGTGGGGAAACTGTGGAGGGCTCAGGGGAGCATTTTATACCGTGGAGCATTATATACCATGGAGCATTATATACCATGTGGAGCATTATACTGTGGGGGGGGCCTCAAAATTCCTGCTGGCAGCCCTGTGTGCTATGTCTGCATCACAGCTCCCTCACTATAATCTTGCACATACGTGTAGTGCTCCATGGCCATGTCATTCCCCATACAGTACTGTGCATGAACTGGCCATGGAGTTATTGGGGCCTGCACAGTACTATAGGGGCTGACTATACTGGGAACATACTCAGTAACACCAGATAGTCAGCACATATGTAAGACTTCAGTGAAGGAGCCGTGGTGTAGGCTATTAGCAGGAAGCTGTTGGGTGGGGCCCTTCAGTCAGACACTGTATAATGGAGAACTATTATATATAAGGGTGGGTTACTATATATAATTGGGAAACTTAAATATGAAGGGTCTATTATAAGGGGGAACTATTATTTATAAGACGGGCTATTATTTATAAGGGGGGAACTATTTATAAGGGGGGTATAATTGTTAAATGGGATTATTTATAAAGGGGGCTATTAGTGATAATGGGGACTATTATTTATAAGAGTAACTATTATTTGAGAGAGCTATTATTTATAAGGGAGCAGTATTATTTTTACTGGGGTGACTGTTACTGATAAGAGGGATATTACTGATACAGGGCACTATTTATCATTTATAAGGGAACTACAGTGCCTTGCGAAAGTATTCGGCCCCCTTGAACTTTTCAACCTTTTGCCACATTTCAGGCTTCAAACATAAGGATATAAAATTTTAAGTTTTTGGTGAAGAATCAACAACAAGTGGGACACAATTGTGAAGTGGAACGAAATTTATTGGATATTTTAAACTTTTGTAAAAAATAAAAAACTGAAAAGTGGGGCATGCCAAATTATTCAGTCCCCCTTAAGTTAATACTTTGTAGTGCTACCTTTTGCTGCAATTACAGCCGCAAGTTGCTTGGGGTATGTCTGTATCAGTTTTGCACATGGAGAGACTGAAATTCTTGCCCATTCTTCCTTGGAAAACAGCTCGAGCTCAGTGAGGTTGGATGGAGAGCGTTTGTGAACAGCAGTTTTCAGCTCTTTCCACAGATTCTCGATTGGATTCAGGTCTGGACTTTGACTTGGCCATTCTAACACCTGGATACGTTTATTTGTGAACCATTCCATTGTAGATTTTGCTTTATGTTTGGGATCATTGTCTTGTTGGAAGATAAATCTCCGTCCCAGTCTCAGGTCTTTTGCAGACTCCAACAGGTTTTCTTCCAGAATGGTCCTGTATTTGGCTCCATCCATCTTCCCATCAATTTTAACCATCTTCCCTGTCCCTGCTGAAGAAAAGCAGACCCACCATGTCTAACAGTGGGGATGGTGTGTTCAGGGTGATGAGCGGTGTTGCTTTTACACCAAACATATCGTTTTGCATTGTGGCCAAAAAGTTTGATTTTGGTTTCATCTGAGCAGAATACCTTCTTCCACATGTTTGGTGTGTCTCCCAGTTGGCTTGTGGCAAACTTTAAAGGAGACTTTTTATGGCTATCTTTGAGAAATGGCTTTCTTCTTGCCACTCTTCCATAAAGGCCAGATTTGTGCAGTGTACGACTGATTGTTGTCCTATGGACAGACTCTCCCACCTCAGCTGTAGATCTCTGCAGTTCATCCAGAGTGATCATGGGCCTCTTGGCTGCATCTCTGATCAGTCTTCTCCTTGTTTGAGATGAAAGTTTAGAGGAACGGCCGGGACTTGGTAGATTTGCAGTGGTCTGATACTCCATCCATTTCAATATGATCGCTTGCACAGTGCTCTTTGGAAAGTTTAAAGTTTGGGAAATCTTTTTGTATCCAAATCCAGCTTTAAACTTCTCCACAACAGTATCACGGACCTGCCTGGTGTGTTCCTTGGTCTTCATGATGCTCTCTGCGCTTTAAACAGAACCCTGAGACTATCACAGAGCAGGTGCATTTATACGGAGACTTGATTACACACAGGTGGATTATATTTATCATCATCAGTCATTTAGGACAACATTGGATCATTCAGAGATCCTCACTGAACTTCTGGAGTGAGTTTGCTGCACTGAAAGTAAAGGGACCGAATAATATTGCACGCTCCACTTTTCAGTTTTTTATTTTTTACAAAAGTTTAAAATAACCAATAAAATTCGTTCCACTTTACGATTGTGTCCCACTTGTTGTTGATTCTTCACCAAAAAATTTAAATTTTATATCTTTATGTTTGAAGCCTGAAATGTGGCAAAAGGTTGAAAAGTTCAAGGGGGCCGAATACTTTCGCAAGGCACTGTATTATAGATAAAGGCCTATTATTTCTAAGGAGGCGTTATAATAACTGATGACTGGGTGCAAAAATCTATTAGGCGGTACAAAGGTGCTCATTTGAATTGTGTGTGGTAAAATGGGGCTTGTTTATTACTTTTTTGTTGGCAGAAAGGAGGCGTTATTATAGGGGTTGCCACTGGAAGATGATGGTGTTGTTTGCATATCAGCATTTGGGGCCCCACTTTTAATTTTGCCCAGGGCCCCACTTTGTCTAAAACCGGCCCTGGATGGGGTAATGGTCAGTGCTATGTCAAGTTCTTCCACACCAAGCTCCCCCAGCCATGCCTTTATGGACCTTGCTTTGTGTATGGGGCAGTCACCTGGAACAGAAAAGAAGTCTTGTGTAAACTGTCCCCACAAAACTGGCAGTGACAATTGTCCAAAATGTTTTGGTATGGAGAAGCATTAAGATTTCTCTTCACTAGAACTAAGGGACCTAGGCCAACCCCTAAAAAACAACCCCATAGCATTCCCCCTCCTTCATCAAATTGTTCAGCTGGCACAATGCATTCAGGTAGGTGACGTTCTCCTGGTGTTCGCCAGCCCAGACTCATCCATCTGAACACCAGATAGAGAAGAATGATTGGTCACTCCGCACAATACACTTGCCCCGCTCCAGAGTCCAGTGTGCATTTTGCTTTACAGCACTCCGTCTAACACCTGCCAATGAGTACGGTTATGTAAGGTTGTAGAAACCCATGCCATGAAGCTCCTGGTGCACAGTGTTTGTGCTGATGGTAATGCCAGAGCAGTAGAGCATTTCTGCGACTCTGCATTATACACCTCAGCAATTGATGACCCTGCTCCATAGCTGGCACTGTGACTGAATCTGTTGTGGTGACCCTTCTCTTGGGTCAGCTATGGGGCTCTATGGCTGGAACCGATTTAGGTTCTGTGACTAGCACAAATATGAGCAGAGGCGTAACTTGGGCCCCAGTGCAAAATCTGTAAAGGGGCTACATTCCTACCTTGTGCCATTTAGAATAGTGGTATGTTTTGTGTGGCAGAAAGTCCTTTGGGGCCCCCCTAGGCTCCAGTGCCCAGTAGCAACTCTGCCCCCTATAGCTACACCCCTGAATATGGGGAAACTGTGGCTGTTTTCATTGGCAGTGTGGCCGTTAGGGGGGCATTGCAGGATACTCCATTCTGATGACACTGCTGCCGGCTTTCGTTGAAGTTCTGTGGCTGCCACTGTTATGTGGCACTTTGGCTGTTACAGTTATGTGACACTATAGCTGGGACTTATATGGGGCATTTTATCTGCCACTGCTATAGAGCTACTGAGAACAGTTGGCTGCGGGGTACCAGGCACATGCCCACCCCTTGTTTCCATCACCAAGTATATGTATTTGTAATGCATATAATGTATTTTAGCAAAGTCTCTTTCATTTGTGGTGAGATAGACAGAATCTTTGTGTCATATTCTAGACCAGTTCTGCTGCACGATACAGAAGACCTTGTCCCATGCAGAGACTTTTCTGCTTCGTGTTATTAAGGGGATTTATTTAGCGGTAACGGTATACAGAAAGTCACAAGGAAATAAAAGGTCTATGATGTTATCACATAACTTTCTCACTCAGACCTCAAGTGTGAGTCAGTTTCCTTCCGATAGCATGATGTAATATTCAGAGTGACAGGTGCAGAAATAGACTACAGATAATAGGCCGAACTGACCATTGATCAGAATGTAAAAGTTGGCCATAAACTTATTTTCCAAAACCCTCAAGTTTGGAACAAGTTGACCATGTAATGTATATAGCAGTGTTACAAACTTCTCCCATTGGCAGAATGATTGGACATGTTGGATTCTAACATGCTCAATCGTTTGTTCTCATGGGAGATAAGCTGCTTCTAGATGTGTCTGGCAGCTACTTTTTCCTCTCACCCATTCAGAACACGTGCATACTTATCTGTGCTGAGGATGCATGTGTATCTGTGAGTCATAATGAATAACCATCCGAATTGTATGATCAGTTTAAGTCAGGCAGACCTGGAGCTAATAAACCACACCATCAGTGAGTCTAGTCCTATGCAGCAGATTCTGAATCTGAGGGTAGATGTATGAAGGCTGGCATTTTCATTGGCTGTCTTCATATCCCTGGCACTAGCAGAGGGTGTGCCACATTTAGGAGGAGGCGTATGTCTCCTGGTGAATCAGACCCATCCTCTGCCGGGCTATGCACATCTACACCACACTGTAGCTGACATAGGTTTCATGGATGGCAATAACGTGGCGTAAATTAACATAAATCTGATGGAGCCGATTGCCCAGTCCGCACCGCATTCCCTGTCACGTTTCCTTCCAGGAAAGTGGCAAGGCAGCATAAAAGAGGAAGATATCTAAAATTTTTGTGCAAAAACACAATTTGAGCAAAACTATTTGCAACTTCTTGAAGTCTTGTACGCCACAAAACTAACATACACGACTTAATAAATTTCCTCCTGAATCGCAGAGCTGTTCATTTATAGAGTCCTCCGTCTACCTCCATATTTATCCCCATAAGCATGCCAGATGCAGATTTTCCCAAAACAAGAGAAATACACCAGAATTCTGGCAAATTACACAAAGAGTGTGATATACTGTACATGGTGTGCACCAAATTTAACTCAGTTTTTGCTAAATTTAGCTAATTATTTTGTTTAGCTCAAATATTGTTGTAAAGTACACCAATATGGTGATAATGTGTCTACCATATCTAGGAGGTTACTTAATATTTTATCATTCTGTATGGACCATTCTGATAAACTCATATATGTCACCTGCTCGTTTCCTGTGGGCGCTGAGCCCACTGGTTGGCTTCAGCGGTCACGTGTGGCATAGGACTTCTGGCTGTGACTTCACGGCGTGCGCCAGAACAGACAGCAGCAGCACTGGACACTGGAGTGTCGGGGACAGGTGAATATGATTTTTTTTTTTTTTATGTTTCACCTTCCCCAGCCTCTTCCGTGAGTTCCCCTTTAAAGTGTGCGTATTACTTTTGCTCCCCCACTCGATCTAAGATCAGGCATAGAGAGATGCTGGGGTCACACTGGGTGTCAGTTTGTTAGAGGCTACACTGAGCCTTTCTGTAGCACTACTTGATCAAGTTGCAGCTGCTGTCCACAAGATAACATGCAACTCATGGTTTTGCTTTGTACTGCAACTGAGGAACCAGTGCAAAATCTATTACGGGCCCCTACCTGCCTTGTGCCATTTAGAATAGTGATATATTTTATGTGGCAGAGGGACCTCAGGGTCCAGGGCCTGGTAGCGACTGCTACTGCTGCACCCCCAATAACTACACCCCTGCTAACTCAAGTTAAAATCAATTTATTGGTCTACAAAAAGTCTCTATGTAGAACACACCTTATTCATACATTTTCAAGAATAATAATAAAGAAAGGGCTCGAGAATTGTTTTAGTATTTATCAAAATAAACAAGTCAGTTCATTTTTCTTCTCTTCTCCATCTGGCCCAACCACTATGATATCTTCTCCTGACCATTGCAGAGTTTCCTGCTGAGACTCCTTGCCTCTGCAGCCAATCCCTAGCCTCTACAGCAACACAAAAAAATTCAGACCAGACTCCTTAGTTAACTCACACCCCAGACAAAACCCCTAGAATAATTCAAACCCCACACCAAACCTCTGAATTAATTTATATACTGGGACCAGACCTCTTAAATAATTTAGACCCTGGTCCAGACCCCTTAAAGAGGACCTTTCACGTCCTCATGTATATGCGGTTTTACATACCGCTAGAAAGCTGACAGCACGCTGAATTCAACACATTGTCGGCTTTCCCATTATGTGTCCCAGGGCTGGAGATATCGGGGGTCTTAGTTTCACCGTTCACCGTCAGAAGGGCGTTCCTGACAGTCTAGCTGCGTTGTGAGGAATGCCCTCCCTGACTGTGCTCGTCCATAGACTTGTACTGGGGGGGGTGTTCCTCACAGCTCAGCGTCATCACTGGGCGGTAAGAACACCCTCTCTCTGTATTCGTCTATAGCCCTGTACTGGGGGGCGTTCCTCATAGCTCAGCATCATTGCTGGGCTGTAAGGAACGCCCCCCCCCGACTGTACTCGTCCATAGCCCTGTACTGGGGGGGTGTTCCTCACAGCTCAGCGTCATCACTGGGCGGTAAGAACACCCTCTCTCTGTGTTCATCTATAGCCCTGTACTGGGGGGGCGTTCCTCATAGCTCAGCGTCATCACTGGGCGGTAAGGAACGCCCCCCCCCCCGACTGTACTCGTCCATAGCCCTGTACTGGGGGGGCGTTCCTCATAGCTCAGCGTCATTACTGGGCGGTAAGGAACGCCCTCCTCTGACAGTACAGGGCTATGGACGAGTACAGTCAGGGAGGGCATTCCTTACCGCCCAGTGATGACGCTAGGCTGTGAGGAACACCGCGCAGCTAGACTGTCAGGAACGCCCTTCTGATGGTGAACGGTGAAACTAAGACCGCCGATAGCTTCAGCCCCGGGGCATATAATGGGAAAGCGCACTGTCGGCTTTCTAGCTTTTTATATAAAACCATATGTGCAGGAGGACATGAAAGGTCCTCTTCAAGCATTTCATATGCCAAACCTCTAAATTACTTTATAACCTGAGACCAGACCCATAAATTAATTTAGACCCCAGATTGGGACCCTAAAATTCAGACTCCAGACAAGAAAAAATGTTCGGACTTCAGTCTAGACCCCTAAATAAATGCAGACCCTAAATTTAGACTCCAAACCAAACTCATATATTTACCCTCCTCCCTCTTGGGTTTCTTTTCACCATCTTGGAAAGGCAGTATTGGGACATTAACAGTGTAAGAACACATTGCAGAAACACCTGAACCTCAAAAGAAGCATGCAGCAAGGAGGGGAAGTATTGTTGCTCCTCATTTATTGGATTGGGAACCTCAGATCCCGGGCAGCTTCTTAAACCACCTATATGATATTTTGCCACTGTATGTTAGGGATGCAGAATTCTAGGACCATGCATAACGTCACATGATCCCAAGTGGGGTCTCCTCTACTTCTCCTCCACTGACAAACCAGCAATGCGAAACTGAGTGCAGTACACCTTGGAACAAAGACCTTAAGATGTTAAGAGGTTGATGTTCTGAAGTACAGGTGAAAATTATGGGACTCCCTACTGCATAACCTTAGTTGACTTTAAGGATATGGTGAGAAATCTATATTGCCATTCTAAATGCACTTACAAGTGAGTAATCCAACTAGGAAACTTCAGGGAGCTGATACTTCCTAAGGATGGAGGATGAGAAAACCTTTCATAAGGCCACCACTGAGACCAGTGCATCAAAAAGTAAAAAATATCAAATATACTGAATATTTGAGCTTTTGTACTGGAGATGGTAATAGTATAAAGGTAACACCTCACGGTCATACTATTCGTACTTGGCTGGTTAGAACATAAGACTCATTACACCTCAAAGAGAGGGTCCAGATTTTGGTACCTGTTGATAAGATCCCATGTCCGTGGCCATATTAGGGTTCTGTACAATTTCTAGAAATTTATGGCCATGTTTCATCGGAGATATAATCTGACCAGCACTATGTGCAGGTATACCATGATAATATTCATCCAATATTCATCCATCCATTTATGTGGTCCTATTTCCTGATAATATCCAGATAGCTCTATGTATTCCTATATCCTAATAATATCCAGATAGCTCTATGTGGCCCTATATCCTAATAATATCCAGATAGCTCTATGTAATCCTATATCCTAATAATATCCAGATAGCTCTATGTAATCCTATATCCTAATAATATCCAGATAGCTCTATGTGATCCTATATCCTAATAATATCCAGATAGCTCTATGTGATCCTATATCCTAATAATATCTAGATAGCTCTATGTGATCCTATATCCTAATAATATCCAGATAGCTCTATGTGATCCTATATCCTAATAATATCCAGATAGCTCTATGTGGCCCTATATCCTAATAATATCCAGATAGCTCTATGTAATCCTATATCCTAATAATATCCAGATAGCTCTATGTGGTTCTATATCCTAATAATATCCAGATAGCTCTATGTGGTCCTATATCCTGATAATATCCAGATAGCTCTATGTGGTCCTATATAATAATAATAATAATAATCCTTTAATAGTCCCACAATGGGGAAATTCAGTGTGTTACAGCAGCAAAGATAAGATAAGATAAGCAGATACAAATACAAATACAACATGTACAGGAATGTTCCAAGGTGAGAGGCATTACATTAATAGCAGACAGACGTAGATAGGATGTAGCAGAGGGGGGGGGGGGGGATTTAACAGGCAGAGAGATATTTCAGTTCTCTGTGTGTAATGATCTCCGCTTAGGTCGTTGTTGGTTGTACAGCCTAACCGCGGTGGGGAGGAAAGACTTCCGATAGCGTTCCTTCTCACACCTAGGTTGGAGCAGTCGGTCACTGACAGTACTGCTCAGCGCGATCACAGTCTCATGCATGGGATGGGACTTCTTCTTCTGCATGGAGCTCACCACGGACAGTATCCTTTTGTCACCCACCACCTGCACTGGGTCCAGTGGGCTCCCCAGGACAGAGCTGGCCCTTCTAATCAGCTTGTCAAGTTTATTTCTGTCCCTGGTTGATATACTGCTCCCCCAGCAGGCCACTCCAAAGAAGATGGCTGATGCCACTACCGAGTTGAAGAAAGTCCTAAGAAGTGCCCCCCGGATTCCAAAGGCTCTCAGCTTCCTAAGCAGGTAGAGCCTGCTGTGGCCCTTCCTGTACAGGGCCTCCATGTGATCTGCCCAGTCCAGCTTATTATTAAGGAGCAAACCCAGGTACTTATAGGTGTTCACAATCTCGATGCCCGTCCCCAGGATGTCCACTGGTTTAGGAGGGCATCTGCCTTTACGGAAGTCCACCACCATCTCCTTGGTCTTCCCCGCGTTAATCTTCAGGTGGTTCTGGTGGCACCAGTCCACAAAAAAACGGTTCAGTTCTCTGTACTCCCTGTCATCATCGTCTGTGATGAGGCCTACTATTGCAGAGTCGTCAGAATACTTCTGTAGGTAGCAGCTAGATGAGTTGCACCTAAAATCAGCAGTGTACAGTGTGAAGAGGAAAGGAGCGAGAACCGTACCCTGAGGTGCCCCCGTATTACAGATCACGGTACCTGACACACAGTCTTGGGCTCTCACGTATTGAGGTCGATTTGTGAGGTAGTCTAGGATCCAGTTGGAGAGGCCCAGTTTGTCTCTCAGTAACCTGGGCTGTATGGTGTTAAAAGCACTGGAGAAATCAAAGAACATTATTCTCACCGTGTTCCCTGGTTTCTCCAGGTGAGACAGAGCCCTGTGCAGAAGGTGGATGATGGCATCATCTACCCCAATGCCTGGTCGATAAGCAAACTGGAGAGGGTCCAGATAGCTCTATGTGGTCCTATATCCTGATAATATCCAGATAGCTCTATGTGATCCTATATCCTGATAATATCCAGATAGCTCTATGTGGTCCTATATCCTGATAATATGCAGTCAGTACAGTATGGTTGTATACAATACAAAACTAGACCCATGCTACCAACTATCTATACTACTAACCATACTGGCGTGGCCCTATAGTAAGCTGATGGTTGGCCAGAAACCACACCCTTGTACCCCTATGGTAAGCTGATGGTCGGGCACGAACCACACCCTTGTACCCCTATGGTAAGCTGATGGTTGGCCAGAAACCACACTCTTGTACCCCTATAGCAAACTGATGGTCGGCCACAAACCACACCCTTGTACCCCTATAGTAAATTGGTGGTCGGCTAGGAACCACACCCTTGTATCCCTATGGTAAGCTGATGGTCGGCCACGAACCACACCCTTGTACCCTTATAGTAAGCTGATGGTTGGCCACGAACCACACTAGTGTATATAGGGATATTAAGTTGATTGTTTACCCTTACTTGTATCCTATTATACTATGTACATTACGGAGCCGTTGAACTCTAAATTTCCTCCTGGAGATCAGTATAGTATTATTTTATTTTATTCCATTCTATTCTACCTTGATAATACCTAGCTATTACCTGTATACCTGAAAATACCTATACCCTTGTAACACTAGGTTCACAATAGCATTGCATCTCCATGGGGGGACTCGAACAATGGGGAGGCAGACTGCTAACACAGGGCTTACACACGGAGCCCGGTGGACCCCATTGACTATAATGGAGTCTATCGAGTGTCCGACATTTTTAACCTGAAACCTGGAAAGGAAAAACTCCACCATGCTGGACATTTTCCCCCACCAATTTTTAGCCCAAGTTAGTTACATAAAATGAGCTCTCTCCTGATGAAAACAAGCAGTCACGAGGTCTCTCAGTGCACGCTCTCATCACTGTTCTCTTTTTTTTTTTAGCCATGTTGTGTATAAAGATGTGAATTACAGGTGTGCATTCGGGATTATACACCCGGCCCATTATAAAAATGCACCTTTGCTTAAACTATGACTCATGCAGTACAAGAAAGCAGATTACATCAGGGCCAGTTAACAGTATGGGAAGTGTAGCAGCAGAAGCATGATGTCATCGTCCTTGCTTACACGGTGACTAAGCCATTCTGTGTGTGAGGGAGGGAACCTGAGTAGACACCTCAGCCAGTAGCTGACGAGTTTTCGTTGACAATGACTTGGGAGACCAATCCCCAGCAAGCATCGGGGTCTTTTTCAGCTGAAACCTTGACAACACATGAGTGGGACGGGCTTTGGAGGGAGCTGGCTGCACCTCTTCTGGTTAGGGAAGAGTTAATGGAGGCTCTAGGCTCCCACGCTCCTCTATTCAGTTTATGCTGTGTAGATTATAATATCCATTCAGGACTCAGATTCATCGTTCTGTTATGATTTTACCTTAGCAACACGCGCACTAGATGTTAGCCAGGCAGGTGCACCAAGCACTGATGTACGAGCACATGACTGGGAGCGGCGCACATGGCACATGCATTACACAATGTCACCAACTCTTATGGGTTTTCATTTTATATTTATTTAACCCCCTGCAAAAAAAAAAAAAAAAAAAAGTTTACATAGGAACGTACAGAACATGCATGTGTGCAGAGCTATGCTCCTATCAGTAGTGCAGGGGTGCAATTCATTTGGAATAGCTTGTACCCCCATAACAAAATGATGCAAAACACAAGTGGTGGACTAAGTGGTCTAAGCCCATGGGCATTAAAGAACATAGATCCCATACCAAGGCACACTAGAGTCTTGTGGCAATCTTTGAACCCAACCCAAGTATATTATAAGATATATAACTATATAACAATATATAATCCACAAGTGTACTATAACAGATAATAATAATATATGATAGTATATAATCCACAAGCGAATTAAAAGAGATTATTATTATTTATTTCTTCATAGAGCACCATTCATTCCATGATGCTCTGTACATTATTATATTACTTCCATGGTGCTCTGTACATTATTATATTACTTCCATGGTGCTCTGTACATTGTTATATTAATTCCATGATGCTCTGTACATTATTATATTAATTCCATGGGGCTCTGTACATTATTAAATTAATCACATGGTGCTCTGTACATTATTATATTACTTCCATGGTGCTCTGTACATTATTATATTAATTCCATAGTGCTGTACATTATTATATTAATTCCATGGTGCTCTGTACATTATTATATTACTTCCATGGTGCTCTGTACATTATTATATTAATTCCATAGTGCTGTACATTATTATATTA
The DNA here is from genome assembly GCA_947044405.1 of Leptodactylus fallax. Classification (NCBI taxonomy): domain Eukaryota; kingdom Metazoa; phylum Chordata; class Amphibia; order Anura; family Leptodactylidae; genus Leptodactylus; species Leptodactylus fallax. The sequence goes on along the minus strand of CAMRHE010000137.1, from coordinate 2,456,553 downwards.
TTTCCATGGTGCTCTGTACATTATTATATTAATCCCATGGTGCTGTACATTATTATATTAATGCCATGGTACTGTACATTATTATATTAATTCCATGGTGCTCTGTACATTATTATATTAATCCCATGGAGCCCTGTACATTATTATATTAATCCCATGCAGCTTTGTACATTATTATATTAATCTCATGGTGCTCTGTACATTATTATATTAATCCCATGGTGTACAGTATTATTCCCATGGTGCTCTATACTTTATTATATTACTTCCATGGTGCTGTATATTATTATATTATTCCCTTGGAGTTGTACATTATTATATTATTTCCATGGTGCTCTGTACATTATTATATTAATTCCATGGTGCTGTACATTATTATATTAATCCCATGGTGCTCTGTACATTATTATATTACTTCCATGGTGCTGAACATTATTATATTATTTCCATGGTGCTTTGTACATTATTATATTAATTCCATGGTGCTCTGTACATTATTATATTATTCCCTTGGTGTTATACATTATTATATTAATCTCATGGTGCTCTGTACATTATTATATTAATTCCATGGTGCTGTACATTATTATATTAATCCCATGGTGCTCTGTACATTATTATATTAATTCCATGGTGCTCTGTACATTATTATATTCCATGGAGCTCTGTACATTATTATATTAATTCCATGGTGCTCTGTACATTATTATATTAATTCCATGGTGCTCTGTACATTATTATGTTAATTCCATAGTGCTGTACATTATTATATTAATTCCATGGTACTCTGTATATTATTCCCTTGGAGTTGTACATTATTATATTAATCCCATGGTGCTCTGTACATTATTATATTAATCCCATGGTGCTCTTTCATTATTATATTACTTCCATGGTGCTCTGTACATTATTATATTAATCCCATGGTGCTCTGTACATTATCATATTAATCCCATGGTGCTCTGTACATTATTATATTAATTCCATGGTGCTCTGTACATTATTATATTAATCCCATGGTGCTTTGTACATTATTATATTAATTCCCTGGTGCTCTGTACATTATTATATTATTCCCTTGGTGTTGTACATTATTATATTAATCTCATGGTGCTGTACATTATTATATTACTTCCATGGTGCTGTACATTATTATATTAATCCCATGGTGCTCTGTACATTATTATATTAATCCCATGGTGCTGTACATTATTATATTAATCCCATGGTGCTGTACATTATTATATTAATCCCATGGTGCTCTGTACATTATTATATTAATTCCATGGTGCTGTACAATATTATATTAATCCCATGGTGCTGTACATTATTATATTAATTTCATGGTGCTCTGTACATTATTATCTTAATCCCATGGTACTCTGTATATTATTATATTAATTCCATGGTGCTCTGTACATTATTATATTAATCCTTTTTAAAAAGGTTGCCAGAAAATATCGTAAAATTCCGCCAATAGTAGAAATGTAGTATTTCAGAACACCAGGAAAAAGTATTTTATGTGTACAAAATTTTTTTTATTATGTCATCTCAATCAATAAAAAACCTGTCCACACAGCATAAAGAATAGATAACTGCATACAACATCAAAAAAAAATGCCCAAACGTTTCGGTCCCAGGACCTTCATCTGCGGGTCATCTGCAACAAATCAAAATTAAACTCTATTACTTGTGTGATTGACATTCCTCCCTGCCAATCTAGTCTAGGGTGGATTCCCTTTCAATAGTTTTGCAGCCCGCTTCCTGTCGCTTGCTATTAGCTTATCTGAGCTGACTGGCTATTTTACTACTGTTTGCTGTAATTAGATATTTCTGACTTTGGCTATTCTCTGTCACTACTCTTTTGGATTACGTTTTAGTACTGCTTTGTCTCTCTGGCTTTGACCCTTGGCTTGCTGACTCCTGTTCTGTGTTGTTTGTCTTGTCCAGGTTTTGTGTTGTCACTTATCTAGAGTAGGGACTGACTGGCTCCCAGTTGTCCCTGTCATTAGGACAGTGAGGCAAGTAGATAAGGACAGGGGCTGGGTCGAGTATAGGACTCACTATCTCTGTCATTGCTCAACTAGCAATTCCCTTACAGTATTATAAGAGATATAACAATATACAATAATATATAATCCACAAGTGTACTACAGCAGATAATAATAATACTATGTAATCCATAAGTGAATAATGAAGAGTACTGTCTATAACTGCTGCCAACTCACCCCATGAGACCTCAATCTATCAGAAATATAAAGTACTTCCAAGTGACATGCCATAAGGGACTCTTGTTGGAATTCCCCTTTAAAGGAGTGCTGCAGTGAACAGAATATGGCAATTTGGATTTATGTAAAAGTATTAAACATAACAAGAACGACATACATTTATTGTGATTGTAGCAACCCACAGAATGTAGGTATCGTCATTTTTACTGCACATTGAAAGCTCTCAAAACAAATCCCACAAGAAAATGGCGCCGTTGGTTTATTCTAGTCTTTATTCCACCCCATCTGAACTTTTTTCCTTCCCAGTACATTGAATAGAATATTCTAAAATGAAAACTTTTTTACTCCCTGCTTTTGGAAGGTGGGAAGCAAAAAACAAAAAATGCAAAAACGAAAAATGTGTCTGGAAGGGGATAAACTAGGTCAATACAATATAGTGATATGCTGTCACAAATCTGACAGACTGCAAGTGACAACAAAACCACACATCTCAAAATCATGTTTTTGTGAAAAGCTGATCATCCAAGGCCACACATCCTGGGACATGTTGAGCCAAGAGGAAAGGTAAGGATGGATACATTTGTGTAGACATCAGACATCACTCTGTGTAAAACATACACATCTACAGACACTGTAAGGCTAAGCTCACATCTCGTTGGAAACTGCCAGAAATCGGTGAAGAGAAAAGTCCTGCCACCCGGGATCCGCCAGTGTCTGTGGGTAACCGCTGTTTTAGTGATGCAGCTCTCCATCGATTGGGTCCCCCAGCAGACCTGAATAACAGAGACCCGTGCGCTGATGTATACCAACCCCCTAAATTGTAAAAGACATGGCTTTTTATGCTTTGCTCTATCAAACATGATTATGTCATGGTGGAGTAAACACTTTGCCACTTTCTTGTATGACAGGATAGACAATGGGCATTGTAGAAACAGGGGCCAGGTCATTTACAACTTCTGCAAACCCTATAACTATTTCACAGAAAACACACATAATTCTCATATGTAATGAAAGGATCAATAAATGAAGCAAAATTGAAAAAAAAAATTAAAAACATTTACAGAAAACTGAAAATTTTAAAATTGATAACATTTTGTGGTTGTCGTTGGTAGTGTCAGACCAGATCTCTATTCTGTAGACATGGCTAAAAAAAATAAGATGGAGCTTACTGCAGGTGTTTGCGGATTCATCTTGTATCTGTGCATCTGATATACTTGTAGAAGTCATTGGAATAAATGCTATGTACGTGCTTTAATCTGCTGCCTAAGCGAATGTTTCAAGAACGGTCATACATTGTGAAAGCAGTGAAAAATGGCTTTGTATCTGCATTTGCAACCAGGGTTAATTTATTCTTTTTTATAGGTTTAAAGAAAAACTTTATCTATGGTAAACCCTCACTGATGTATTATAGGATTGCATTCCCAGCCAGGGGTGCACCGCTAATGAGGCGAGGTGAGGCGGCCTCGGACGGCACTGTCCGGGGGCGGCATTTTACTATTTAATGTAAGCCAGCCCAGGACAGGCCGCTTTAAAAAAAAAAAAAAAACAGAGCTGAGCGCAGCCTGTCCTGGGCTGGTTTACAAGACGTCGCATCTCAGCGCAGGCGGCGATACAATGACGTCATCACGCCGCCTACGCTGAGACACAGATGTCGCGGACAAGAGGAGGAGGCGGCGGCTGCATCAAGGCATCGCAGGTGAGTATAGCTTTTTTTTTATCTATATAAATAGGCCGTAACCTGTTGGAGTATCCCCGGCAGGTCAGGGCCTATTTATTTACCTACCCGCGTCTGCTCGTGGCCGCCCCCGCTTCCCCTTCTGCTATGGGCCGCAGAAAGGGAAGCGGATGCCGCTGTGAGCGGCCGCGGGCATCGGTAAGTTAGGCCGCGGGCCGCAAATACTACTATTATTATACTATATATAGTATAATAATCGGAGGCCTAGGGTTGGTGAGGGAACATAAAAACCAATGTTACTCACCTCCTGCGATCCGATGTAACTCCGAGCAGGCTTGAGGCCTGTGGTGACGTCATCAGGTCGCGTCGCCGGCCTGATCACGTGACGTGTGTGCGCAATTAAACAGGGCCGAAAGCTGCAAGGAGTGCACCGGTGTCCAGGATAGGTAAGTAACTCTGATTTTTATGTTTGTATTCTCCCCTGGGTCTCCAATCATTATACTCTGGGGTCTGAAAAGACCCCAGAGTATAATAATAGTTCATGGGTGGTCCACTATGGGGCATAATACCCTGTGCAGGGACCACTGTAGAGCATAATACCCTGTGCAGGGACCACTGTAGAGCATAATACCCTGTGCAGGGGCCACTCTGGAGCATAATACAAGTGCAGGGGCCACTATAGAGCATAATACCGAGTGCAGGGGCCACTATAGAGCATAATACAAGTGCAGGGGCCACTATGGAGCATAATACCAGTGCAAGGGCTACTATGGAGGATAATACCAGTGCAGGGGCCACTATGGAGCATAATACCCTGTGCAGGGGCCACTATGGAGCATAATACCAGTGCAGGGGCCAATATGGGGCATAAAACTGTGTGCAGGAGTTGCTGCGGAACATAATACCGTGTGCAGTGGCCAATGCGGGGCATAATACCGTGAGCAGGGGCCACTATGGAGCATAATACCGTGTGCAGGGGCCGCTGAGAGGCATAATACAGTGTGCAGGGGCCGCTGCGGGCCATAACACTGTGTAATACTGTGTGCAGGGGCTGCTGTGGAACATTATAGTGTGTGTAAATGGGGCGCTATAAACATGGGCTATGGCACCTGTTTATATTATACGCTGTCTGTTTATAGTGACCGTGTGATGTAATTGTAGCCTTGTCACATACTGTAGACATGTACAGGACGAGGCTGCAGTTACATTACATGGCCGCTATGAGATGAAATACACTATGTAAACAGAGAAGCGGTCACGGCGCTTACACAGGTACCATTCAAACAGCTGATCAGTGGGGGTCCTGGGTTTTTGAACCCCACTGATTAGTTTATTAATGACCTGGAAAACCTTTTAATTAGTTAACACCTGGGGTATTATTAATAAGGGGCACTATTTATACAGGGTACACACGGACATTATTAATATAAAGATGCACTTGGGGGTATTATTCATTATGGGGGGTTATATCATATATTTTATAATTGGGGGTAGCAGCAGGATGGGGGCTTTGTGTAGGTGAGGACAATGTGGGTTGGATGCCTGGAAAAGTGAGGAGCCAAAGATGTCTGTGTTGCAACCTTTACAGAGACAAGTCACAGATGGAAGAAGTGGTCATGGCAGTCCAAAGGGAAGAGAAGGGAAATGTGAAGGATTAGTCAGAGACGTCACCGGTAAGTCACAAAATGTTACTGCCCTGTATTCACCCAAATGATAGAGGATAAATACCTGAGTGATGGGGGTCTGTCTGCTGAGACCCCCACTGAGCCTGAGAATTGGGTTTTTCCCCCCACTAGGTGGGAATTCAGCCTGACCGCAGCCATATATATAGGTGTGTCACTTGGTGGATGGACGAACCCGCGTGGTTCTCATTCACTTCAATGGGAGTGCCAAAGATACCCGAAGTCCAGTACTCAGCTATCTGCGGGGCTCCTATTATAGAGAATGGGGGTCACGTGACCTCGTCCATCCACCAAGCAGAAGATATGTGAAGTTACTTTCATTGTTAATGCCGTGTTGTTGATCTGATACTGAAGTAATACAGGAAGAAGAATTCTTAAAAACTGTTTTATAACTTTGTATATTGTGTATATTGTGCGACGATAACAGTGTGTTAAACTAGTAGCATGGAAACTCAGTTTTTTGTTTTTTTTTTTGGGGGGGGGGGGGGGCGTCTTTCTATAGTCCGCCTCAGGCAGCAAAGAGGCTAGGTTCACCACTGTTCCCAGCCATTCCCTAACTTTTATATAGTCGGATTTAGGGATAGCAGGTGTGGGGAAATCAACTGCCCTGCAGCTGCTTGTCCTGATAACTTGTATTCTATACATGGGGATTGAAGAAGGATGTGGTGGCATCTCTCCCTACTTATCACAAGGACTGTGGAATCAGTAGGGAAAAACCATTGATTCTGACTATGACTCCTGCATCGACTCTGACACCCATGGTCAGAATTCCTATGACAGTAAATATGCAACAAACTATGCATCTAATTAATTATACAATGTCAATCATGTATAATATACAGTGGGTATGGAAAGTATTCAGACCCCTTTAAATTTTTCACTCTTTGTTTCATTGCAGCCATTTGCTAAAAGCAAAACAGTTCCTTTTATTTCTCATTAATGTACACTCAGCTCCCCATCTTGACAGAAAAATAAACAGAAATGTAGATATTTTTGCAGATTTATTAAAAAAGAAAAACTGTAATCTCCCATGGCCATAAGTATTCAGAGCCTTTGCTCAGTATTGAGTAGAAGCCGCTTCCTTTTGAGCTAGTACAGCCAGGAGTCTTCTTGGGAATGATGCAACAAGTTTCTCACATCTGGATTTGGGGATCCTCGCCCATTCTTCCTTGCAGATCCTCTCCAGTTCCGTCAGGTTGGATGGTGAACATTGGTGGAGCCATTTTCAGGTCTCTCCAGAGATGCTCAATTGGGTTGAGGTCAGGGCTCTGGCTGGGCCAGTCAGGAATGGTCACAGAGTTGTTCCTTTGTTATTTTAGCTGTGTGCTTAGGGTCATTGTCTTGTTGGAAGGTGAACCTTCGGCCCAGTCTGAGGTCCAGAGCACTCGGGAAGAGGTTTTCTTCCAGGATATTTCTGTACTTGGCCGCATTCATCTTTTCTTCAATTGCAACCAGTCATCCTGTCCCCCATAGCATGATGCTGCCACCACCATGTTTCACTGTTGGGATTGTATTGGGCAAGTGATGAGCAGGGCCTGGTTTTCTCCACCCATACCACTTAGAATTAACGCCAAAAAGTTCAATCTTCGTCTCATCAGACCAGAGAATCTTATTTCTCATAGTCTGGGAGTCCTTCATGTGTTTTTTGCCCTGAGGAGAGGCTTCCTTCGGGCCCCTCTGCCATAAAGCCCCGACTGGTGGAGGGCTGCAGTGATAGGTGACTTTGTGGAACTTTCTCCCATCTCCCTACTGCATCTCTGGAGCTCAGCCATAGTGATCTTTGGGTTCTTCTTTACCTCTCTCACCAAGGCTCTTCTTCCACGATTGCTCAGTTTGGCTAGACGGCCAGGTCTAGGAAGAGTTCTGCTCGTCCCAAACTTCTTCCATTTAAGGATTATGGAGGCCGCTGTGCTCTTAGGAACCTTGAGTGCTGCAAAATTCTTTTGTAACCTTGGCCAGATCTGTGCCTTGCCACAATTCTGTCTCTGAGCTCCTTGTTCAGTTCCTTTGACCTCATGATTCTCATTTGCTCTGACGTGCAGTGTGAGCTGTGAGGTCTTATATAGACAGGTGTGCGCCTTTCCTAATCAAGTTCAATCAGTTTAATTAAACACAGCTGGACTCCAATGAAGGAGTAGAACCATCTCAAGGAGGATCAGAAGGAAATGGACAGCATTGAGTTATATATGAGGGTCACAGCAAAGGCTCGGAATACTTATGGCCATGGGAGATTTCAGTGTTTCTTTTTTAATAAATTTGGAAAAATATCTACATTTCTGTTTTCCTTCTGTCAAGATGGGGAGCTGAGTCTACATTAATGAGAAATAAAAGGAACTTTTTTGCTTTTAGCAAATGGCTGCAATGAAACAAAGAGTGAAAAATTTAAAGAGGTCTGAATACTTTCCGTACCCACTGTACGTAATATAAGCATTTTATTTTGAAACCGGAGTCGGTAACTTTTTTCCAACTTAGACTCCACCTGAAATTGCTCCAAACTCCTAATCCACAACTCTGAGAACAACTACACAGCCCGGCTTATCACACACTCTGATATTTAGAGTAAAACTAGTATTAGTGCTAGTATAAGACCGATTTGTTGGACCTTAAAGGGCACTGGTACCTTGTAGCACTGGTGTCCTGGGTTCAAATCCAGCCAAGGAAAACATCTGCAAGTAATTTGTATGTTCTTCCAGTGTTTCCTCCCACACTCCAAAGACATACTGATAAGGAACTTTCATTTTGCACCCTACTTGAGACAGTGTTGACTATATCTGTAAAGCTCCTCGGAATATGATGGCGCCATATAAGTAAGCAAAATAAATAAATAAAATGATAGATGTTTCAAAGCATGGTCCCGAATTTGGGACCATCTCTATGATTACGAGCAGAGAGCTACTAAGTAAAGCTGTTCATGCGAATTAGACTAATAGTGAACCGAATGACCCCCTAATGTGTTCCTCATGGAGAAGAACTGTCCGGCTGTTCCATAGAGTCTTACATACAGTATACAGGTATATTTTTTCATTACATTTCCCACCAGTTTCTACAACAAAGCTCTTGAGGACTTCTGGTGTTTTGACCACTGAGAGATACTTGTGATATTTGCAGGTGTGGTATAGTCTGAGAATTTGTATATGTTTTGACTTGTAATGTCTGGACATCTGAATGTCATCGGCTCAAGGAAAAGTTTTGTAAACATCTTGCCCGTGACTATAAAGGGAATGACATTTGTGCACATTCTTCCTATGCCCACGATAAATAGAACTGTTATATACCTGGCCAGTAACATATCTGTTCTAAAGCTGGAGGCAGATAACACAGGATCATACCATTCATAAATGATGATGGAGACAGCTTCTCCACCCTCCTCCCTCTCTCTTCACACTGCACACTAGTGTACATGTCACAGAGCATGCTCACAACACTATCTTATATAAATTGATTCCTGACTTTAGGTGCATTCACCTCTGCGTTGAAGGCTCCATCTGGAGCCTCTGGCACCGGAATCTGTCTAAAATCACAGATGCAAGCACAACTTTTTCATAAAGCAAAGTGACGGCAAAAACAACAGATACCTGATGGACCCCATCACAGTTAATGGAGTCAATAGATGATTTGTTGTCCGCCATTAGACTGATCCATTCTAATGTTTAGTCCAGTCTTCTGTTCCAATGACAGAACAGAAGAATGGATGAAAACAACACAAAAATAAATAAACTTAGACTCAATTGAAAACCTAAGTGTATGTTCACACAGCAGAATTTTTAGTCTTAGGAAACAAATAGTAAAATACAGAAATCGGAGGTAAAATTATCATAGTGGCCCAGATTTACTATGGTGTAACCATGGCGCATCTTTAGCACAGTGTGTCTTGGTGCATCTAATTTGGGATAGAATTTTTCGACATGCTAGACATGTGGATGTGGATTGTCAGAAAAAGAGGGAAATATTCCACAATTCGACAAAAACGTGCTAAGATAGTGTTGAAAAATTCTGGCACAAAGAAAGCCAACTAAAAGACTAGGCAGTCTGAAGATACACTAGATTTATCATCTAGCATAAGTCCCTGCGATAAATCCGGTGTATTTTCAGACTGCCGGTCTAAATTTGTGCTGTCTAACTATTAGTTATTCTGGGCCAATGACTTTTTTCAGCATTTTTCTGCAATGTGGGGATGAAATTCAATAAAATCTTATTCACTTGTTATATGATATGTCACATGTCAGTAAGAAGACTGCATTCACACTACAGTTAGCGGGTTCTGTTACTTTCATATGTCATAGACTGACAACAATGGACATTTATGGTAGTAGTGTAACAGACACAGTCTTCTCCTCTCTTCTATCTTCTCGTCTCTTCTATCTTCTCCTCTCTTCTATCTTCTTGTCTCCTCTCTTCTATCTTCTCTCTTCTATCGTCTCCTCTCTTCTATCTTCTCTTCTATCTTCTTCTCTTTTCTCCTCTCATCTATCTTCTCCTCTATTCTATCTTCCCCTCTTCTATCGTCTCCTCTCTTCTATCGTCTCCTCTCTTCTATCTTCTTCTCTCTTCTATCTTCTCCTCTCTTCTATCGTCTCCTCTCTTCTATCGTCTCCTGTCTTCTATCTTCTCCTCTCTTCTATCTTCTCCTCTCTTCTATCTTCTCCTCTCTTCTCGTCTCTTCTATCTTCTTGTCTCCTCTCTTCTATCTTCTCTCTTCTATCGTCTCCTCTCTTCTATCTTCTCCTCTCTTCTATCGTCTCCTCTCTTCTATCTTCTCTTCTATCTTCTTCTCTTTTCTCCTCTCATCTATCTTCTCCTCTATTCTATCTTCCCCTCTTCTATCGTCTCCTCTCTTCTATCGTCTCCTCTCTTCTATCTTCTTCTCTCTTCTATCTTCTCCTCTCTTCTATCGTCTCCTCTCTTCTATCGTCTCCTGTCTTCTATCTTCTCCTCTCTTCTATCTTCTCCTCTCTTCTATTGTCTCCTCTCTTCTATCGTCTTCTATCTTCTCCTCTCTTCCATCTTCTCCTCTCTTCTATCGTCTCCTCTCTTCTATCTTCTCCTCTCTTCTATCATCTCCTCTCTTCTATCTTCTCCTCTCTTCTATCGTCTCCTGTCTTCTATCTTCTCCTCTCTTCTATCGTCTTCTATCATCTCCTCTCTTCTATCTTCTCCTTTCTTCTATCCTCTCCTCTCTTCTATCGTCTGTTCTATCTTCTCCTCTCTTCTATCTTCTCCTCTCTTCTAACTTCTCCTCTCTTCTATCGTCTCCTCTCTTCTATCTTCTCCTCTCTTCTCCTCTTATATCTTCTCCTCTCTTCTATCTTCTCTTCTATCTTCTTCTGTCTTCTATCTTCTCCTATCTTCTCCTCTCTTCTAACTTCTCCTCTCTTCTATCGTCTCCTCTCTTCTATTTTCTCCTCTCTTCTATCATCTCCTCTCTTCTATCTTCTCCTCTTATATCTTCTCCTGTCTTCTATCTTCTTCTCTCTTCTCCTCTCTTCTATCGTCTCCTCTCTTCTATCTTCTCCTCTCTTCTATCGTCTCCTCTCTTCTATCTTCTCCTCTCTTCTATGGTCTCCTCTCTTCTATCTTCTCCTCTCTTCTATCGTCTCCTCTCTTCTATCGTCTCTCTTCTATCTTCTCCTCTCTTCTATCGTCTCCTCTCTTCTATCGTCTCTCTTCTATCTTCTCCTATCTTCTGTCGTCTCCTCTCTTCTATCTTCTCCTCTCTTCTATCATCACCTCTCTTCTATCTTCTCCTCTCTTCTAACTTCTCCTGTCTTCTATCGTCTCCTCTCTTCTATCGTCTCCTCTCTTCTATCTTCTCCTCTCTTCTATATTCTCCTCTCTTCTATCTTCTCCTCTCTTCTATCCTCTCCTCTCTTCTATCGTCTCCTCTCTTCTATCGTCTCCTCTCTTCTATCATCTCCTCTCTTCTATCTTCTCTTCTATCTTCTCCTCTCTCCTATTTTCTCCTCTTTTCTATCGTCTCCTCTCTTCTATCTTCTCCTATCTTCTGTTCTCTTCTATCATCTCCTCTCTTCTATCTTCTCCTTTCTTCTATTTTCTCCTCTCTTCTCTTCTATCGTCTCCTCTCTTCTATCTTCTCCTATCTTCTATCGTCTCCGCTCTTCTATCTTCTCCTCTCTCCTATCGTCTCCTCTCTTCTATCTTCTCCTATCTTCTCCTCGCTTCTATCTTCTCCTCTCTTATAGCTTCTCCTCTCTTCTATCTTCTTCTATCTTCTCCTCTCTTCTATCTTCTCCTTTCTTCTATCTTCTCTTCTATCGTCTCCTCTCTTCTATCTTCTCCTCTCTTCTATCATCACCTCTCTTCTATCTTCTCCTCTCTTCCATCTTCTCCTCTCTTCTAACTTCTCCTCTCTTCTATCGTTTCTTCTCTTCTATCTTCTCCTATCTTCTCCTCTCTTCTATCATCTCCTCTCTTCTATCTTCTCCTCTCTTCTATCGTCTCCTCTCTTCTATCTTCTTCTCTCTTCTATCTTCTCCTCTCTTCTATCTTCTCTTCTATCGTCTCCTCTCTTCTATCTTCTCCTATCTTCTGTCGTCTCCTCTCTTCTATCTTCTCCTCTCTTCCATCTTCTCCTCTCTTCTAACTTCTCCTCTCTTCTATCGTCTCCTCTCTACTATCTTCTCCTCTCTTCTATCGTCTCCTCTCTTCTATCTTCTCCTCTCTTCTATCTTCTCTCTTCTATCCTCTCCTCTCTTCTATCCTCTCCTCTCTTCTATCTTCTCCTCTCTTCTATCGTCTCCTCTCTTCTATCACCTCCTCTCTTCTATCTTCTCTTCTATCTTCTCCTCTCTCCTATTTTCTCCTCTCTCCTATTTTCTCCTCTCTTCTATCGTCTCCTCTCTTGTCGTCTCTTCTATCTTCTCCTCTCTCCTATTTTCTCCTCTTTTCTATCTTCTCTTCTATCATCTCCTCTCTTCTCCTCTGTTCTATCGTCTCCTCTCTTCTATCTTCTCCTCTGTTCTATCGTCTCCTCTCTTCTATCGTCTCCTCTCTTTTCCTCTCTTCTATCTTCTCTCTCCTATCGTCTCCTCGCTTCTATCTTCTCCTCGCTTCTATATTCTCCTCTCTTCTATCTTCTCCTCTCTTCTATCATCACCTCTCTTCTATCTTCTCCTCTCTTCCATCTTCTCCTCTCTTCTATCTTCTCCTATCTTCTCCTCTCTTCTAACTTCTCCTCTCTTCTGTCGTCTCCTCTCTTCTGTCTTCTCCTCTCTTCTATCCTCTCCTCTCCTCTATCGTCTCCTCTCTTCTATCTTCTCCTCTCTCCTATTTTCTCCTCTCTTCTATCGTCTCCTATCATCTCCTCTCTTCTATCTTCTCCTCTCTCCTATTTTCTCCTCTCTTTTATCGTCTCCTCTCTTCTATCTTCTCCTCTCTTTTCCTCTCTTCTGTCTTCTCCTCTCTTCTATCCTCTCCTCTCCTCTATCGTCTCCTCTCTTCTATCTTCTCCTCTCTCCTATTTTCTCCTCTCTTCTATCGTCTCCTATCATCTCCTCTCTTCTATCTTCTCCTCTCTCCTATTTTCTCCTCTCTTTTATCGTCTCCTCTCTTCTATCTTCTCCTCTCTTTTCCTCTCTTCTATCGTCTCCTCTCTTCTATCTTCTCCTCTCTTCTATCGTCTCCTCTCTTCTATCATTTCCTCTCTTCTCTTTTCTGTCTTTTATCTTCTATTTTCTCTCTTCCATCTTCTCTTCTTCTTCTTTTCTATCTTTTCTCTTCTTTCTTCGGTCATGTTTGTTTATTTTTTGTAACAAAACACTTTTTCTTCCATCAAAAAAGTAAAAATCATGATGCATGTCATCGCCATGTGGATCTTCTTCACCTCAAAGTGCAAATCTGTGGAAGAAGTCAAAAACTATTGCAAATCCATACTGGAATTATCCTTCCCTGACGCGTGAACATACCATAACTGTGCTCAAAACCTAATGCTTCAGATATGGTTATAGATCAAGTGCAACTGGATTTCATAACTCTCCCAATAAGTTGTAGAGACAGACGCTTACTCAACCGCTCTTCAGAGAATAATCCATATATTATTAACCTTACTGATTCCCCATCACATCCATTCCACATCCCCTGGCGATTTCTGCCTCCTGGACCCTCTCAATGCACAGACAAAACGCTCACCATTGACTATGGCAGGTCATTGTTGCAGCCAGCGGCTCAGCATCATTTCTTGTGGGAGCAGAGAGCAGCAGGAGACCAGGGCAGTGGTGGAATGGGAGCAGTGGGGGATCTCTGAGTATGACTTTATGGCATTAAAAAGATATGCAGGACAACCCGTAAGTTAAAATTTAGGCCAGATTTAGGTCACAGATACATAAAATTTACTAAGTGCATTTAAGGGGATTCTGTCCCCAGAGCAGTTCTATACTATAGTATACTATATTATATCAGTGCTATACTACTATACTATATACTATACTACTGAACCATAAGCACAGTCCGATTGTTGGGTTAATGTGAATAAAATGCTTTTTTCTGTTTCCCAATGGTGACGCCCTCATTAGCATATCAGGATAAAAGCTAATATGTCAGCAACGGAGGCGGCGATGGGGAAGCAGAAAAAGGGGTTTTATTCACATGAACCCGGCTATATGACTGTGCTTATAATGCAATAGGGACTGCTCTGCTGACAGGCTCTCTTTAAAGGAGATACGCCATAAAAATGATTTATCCTCTATCCATAGTATAGAGTATAAATTGCTGATCGGTGGGGGTCTGACCACTGAGACCCCCCACCAATCCCGAGAAGAGAGTGTTTTACTACATTTACTATCATGGCGGACACAGACTCCCCCGCTCCATTCATTTCAATGACAGCTCCGGAGATAGCCTAATAATAGTCAATAATAATAATAATAATAGTCCTTTAATAGTCCCACAGTGGGGAAATTCAGTGTGTTACAGCAGCAAAGATAAGATAAGCAGATACAAATACAAATACAACATGTACAGGAATGTTCCAAGGTGAGAGGCATTACATTAATAGCAGACAGACAGATAGGACGTAGCAGAGGAGGAGGGGGGGGGGGAATTTAACAGGCAGAGAGATATTTCAGTTCTCTGTATGTAATGATCTCCGCTTAGGTCGGTGTTGGTTGTACAGCCTAACCGCGGTGGGGAGGAAAGACTTCCGATAGCGCTCCTTCTCACACCTAGGGTGGAGCAGTTGGTCACTGACAGTACTACCCAGCGCTATCACAGTCTCATGCATGGGATGGGACTTCTTCTTCTGCATGGAGCTCACCACGGACAGTATCCTTCTGTCACCCACCACCTGCACTGGGTCCAGTGGGCTCCCCAGGACAGAGCTGGCCCTTCTAATCAGCTTGTCAAGTTTATTTCTGTCCCTGGTTGATATACTGCTCCCCCAGCAGGCCACTCCAAAGAAGATGGCTGATGCCACTACTGAGTTGAAGAAAGTCCTAAGAAGTGCCCCCCGGATTCCAAAGGCTCTCAGCTTCCTAAGCAGGTAGAGCCTGCTGTGGCCCTTCCTGTACAGGGCCTCCATATGATCTGCCCAGTCCAGCTTATTATTAAGGAGCAGACCCAGGTACTTATAGGTGTTCACAATCTCGATGCCCGTCCCTAGGATGTCCACTGGTTTTGGAGGGCATCTGCCTTTACGGAAGTCCACCACCATCTCCTTGGTCTTCCCCGCGTTAATCTTCAGGTGGTTCTGGTGGCACCAGTCCACAAAAAAACGGTTCAGTTCTCTGTACTCCTTGTCATCATCGTCTGTGATGAGGCCTACTATTGCAGAGTCATCAGAATACTTCTGTAGGTAGCAGCTGGATGAGTTGCACCTAAAATCAGCAGTGTACAGTGTGAAGAGGAAAGGGGCGAGAACCGTACCCTGAGGTGCCCCCGTATTACAGATCACGGTACCTGACACACAGTCTTGGGCTCTCACGTATTGAGGTCGATTTGTGAGGTAGTCTAGGATCCAGTTGGAGAGGTGGTGGTCCACTCCAGCAAGGCCCAGCTTGTCTCTCAATAACCTGGGCTGTATGGTGTTAAAAGCACTGGAGAAATCAAAGAACATTATTCTCACAAATGCTGTACTTTGGCTATTTTCGGCACTCCCATTGAGATGAATGGAGAGGAGGCACTTCTGTGTCCACCACAGCAACATTCTCGATCAGAGTAAAGCACACCACATTTTTAGGGTCTCAGCTGTCAGACCCTTATTACCGGTCAGCAATACATCCTCTGTCTGTTGGATATAGGATAAATAATATCTGCGTGAATCTGGGTCCCCCCAGTCCACCAGATTTACTATAACACATGACAGAAAACTGCCGTTATAGCACAAATCTATAGCAGCCCCTGGATGGCGTACATCTGTGACCAGGCGCATCTACATATGCTAGAATTATTGAGAGGCCGGAACCTTAGTAACTGTAGTGAGTCGTGCGCCTGGCGGGGAATTAATTAAGACTGGCGTAAGGATCGTCAGTTTTAATAATTTCCCCCCAGTGTGTCATTTTTACCCCAATGTACCAAGCCATCCCCCCACAAGTTGCAGAAGTCATAGGACTTAGGATGTGTTACTTGCTTGGATCCTCACCGTGTCGAAATACCTCTTACATAGCAGGAACAAGGTGGTCACTGGTGACTTTCTTCTCTTTACACATACACACAAATAGTAATAGAAAGTGAGAGTCTTGTCCTGCGTAGAATGTGCAGCTCCCAACCTGTCATGCATTCAGACATCCCTGGGAATTACTGTGAAATATTGGAAAGCAAGATGCGGAGAATAAAGGCAACCAGACCCTGAAAGAACGAGACTGCCTTTATTACCAGGAGGCCTGATTGACAGACACAGGAACGTTATTTACAGACGACTAGATCCAAGAGAGCGTATGAGAAGAGACTGAGAGACAAACACAAGGAAGTGTACAGCCTTTTATATACCCTTCAGGAGAGAAGGGGATTGGTGATATCTTTGGCCCCATGCGCTGTTTTACAGTCACTAGTGAATCCCATCCACACATTGCAGAAAAATATGCGTAGTGGAAAAAATGCTGGTTTTGGAAATCGCAGCATGTCAATTATACCTATGGAAATGCCGGCGGTTTCCCTATAGGTATAATGGAAGTAGAAACCTCTGCGGACTTTCTGTTAAAAGTGATAGGTTGCCGCCGCGGGTTTTCTGGCAGCGTTTTTTTTTTTTGCTGTGGCCCGCTTCGTGGGACCTTAGCTTTAAAGGAATTCTGTCACTAAGAGATGACTTTTCTTCTTCTACATTAGAGGATCTACGAGTCATTGATAAAGCTCTGTTCACACTTTGTAGACACGTGGTATATGCACTGGGGAAACTTTTGGCAAATATGGTGAATGTATCTAACTACCATGCGTCCAGGATATGCCAAAAGAGTGCCCATTTGGTATATTCTGGGTCGATATGCATAGAAATCCCTTTTTTCTACTATATAGACAGTGTTGTCGGCAGTGTATACAGTGACATACCCCAGAGTCGTCCAAATGAGGTATATGTTAGTAAATAGAGACTTAGTTTATGTTCACACGGAGGAATTTGGCGCTAAATTTGAGGCAGACGCTGCCTCAAAATCATCCATCCGCCTGAAACCAGCCTCCATTCATTTCAATGGGAGTCAGATGCTGATTTTTTCCTCTAGCAGATAAGTAAGTGTCCTGCTCGATCTTCAGGCACATTCCGCCTGATCACTCCCATTAAAGTGAATGGGAAGCAGAAAATACCGTCAGGAAGGTGCGGATTTTGATGCGGAATTTGGGCAAGAGGAAAATTCAGCCTTGTTTAATGAAACTGAAGTTTTCAGCTAGGAAAATTTCCTCCGTGTGAACTGCCCCAAAGGCCTTATTTACACGTCTGCATTTTACGTGCTGACATCACACTTTTTTTAAGCCAAGACCAAGAGTGGATTTAGCCGAAGGGAGAATATATAAAAGAGAGACTGGCATTTCTTACAACAGTCTTAATAAAGGCCCTGACGGACGCAGGATATGGCCTCTTCATTAATCTGACACACTCCCATGCACCAGAATGGAGATCTATACCAGCTGCAGGTAGTGGGAACTGATGGATATTTCCATTATAACTCATGCCAGAAAACTTTAGCTCAAAAAAACACAGCCAAATCTGCAACAAAAAACCCCAACGTTTCAGCAAGATGTGTTCTCACCAAAACATAGTAGTCTACACCATGCTCTAATAGACAAGGCTGCAAAATGGTTTGATAGATAAGATATGACAATGTTAGTAAAGTGCTGTAGAATATCTTCTTGCCATACAAGGTTGAGGCCCCAGCTTGCAGCTTTTTTTGTTGTAGATTTTGCTGCATTATTTTCAGCTAAACCTAGTAGTGGCTACAGAAGGAACGGGAGATCTATAGGAGGCTCTTAGATGTTTCCCTTCTGCTCAATCCCCTCTTGGCTTTGGCTCAAATAAACGCAGCAAAATCTGCAACAAAAAAAAGCAGATTTTCTGCAATGTGGGGCCTCAGCCTAAGGCCGGAGCCCTATGTACCATAAACGCCGCAGTGGCTGGCTAATCACATCCACACACTGCAAAAATAATCCACATCGGAAATGCTGCAATTTGAAAAAACGTAAATCGCAGTGTGTCAATTATACCCACAGAAACGCTGGCGGTTTCTCTATCGGTATAATGAAAGCAGAAATTCTGCAGCTTTTCTGTGAAAAGCGCTGCAGGAAAAAACCGTAATACGTTTCCACTGTAGTTTTTTCTGCAGCACTTTTTTGGCTACAGCTCGCTACATGGGGCCTTAGCCTAAGGCTGATTTGAATAGGAAAATTTACAAGGTACTCCAAGATACAAGTTGCTCCAATAGATGAGTCTACAAGATTCTGAAATAGACAAGTCTACAATCCACCTATACAGAAGTCTACTCGATGCATCACTCGAGACATCTAAAAGATGTTCCCATAGGGAATGGTATAGTGAGCGGCGAGAAAGGAGTGTACAAAAGACTATAATAAAAAGTCTAAGGCTGGAGACAAATGATGGGGGAATTGTCTAACCCAGGGGTAGGCAACCTTTTCTGTTCGGCGTGCCGATTTTAATAAAAAAATCAAAGCTGAGGTACTCGGAGTGTCGGTCAATAATTGTAAGTCTGACGACCTATAAACTAAAGTCATATACCACAAACCATAACACAGAAGTGCTGCCACCAGATGCTTTAGGACACATGCGTTTACTGCTATTTCCTGGGACACTCCTGTACTTTCCGATTAGAAGCAATGAAAGTCCATGTGCAGCCGCCAATTAGTGGTAAATGTGTCCAGGAGCCCCGTATGACAGCAGTCTTATGGTGAAAACACACTATGTATCTGGATGCAGCTATATTCTTAGGCCACTGGAACTTTTTCATTCGATGTAAAACTGGTGCATTTTTGCACAAAAAAAAAAAAAAGCTTGAGTTTTCTGTGCAAAAACACATCCTTAATATAGAAAACACACTAGTATTATGTCCCACAGCCATAGCAATCCCTGCACACGGTATTATGTCCCATAGCGGCGCCTGCACACGGTATTATGTCCCATAGCGGCCCCTGCAACATGGTATATGTCCCATAGCGGCCTCTGCACACGGTATTTGTCCCATAGCGGCGCCTGCACACGGTATTATGTCCCATAGCAGCCCCTGCAACATGGTATATGTCCCATAGCGGCCTCTGCACACGGTATTTGTCCCATAGCGGTCCCTGCGCACGGTATTATGTCCCATAGCGGCCTCTGCACACGGTATTTGTCCCATAGCGGCCCCTGTACACAGTATTTGTCCCATAGCGACCCCTGCACACAGCAATATGTCTCATAGTGGCCCCTGCACACGGTATTATGTCCCATAGCGGCCCCTGCACACAGTATATGTCCCATAGCGGCGCCTACACACGGTATATGTCCCATAGCGGCGCCTACACACGGTATTATGTCCCATAGTGGCCCCTGCACACGGTATATGTCCCATAGTGGCCTCAGCACACTGTTATCCTCTATAGTAGCCCCTGCACACAGTATAATATTCTAACTTTTATAATATTCCAATTTGTGCCACTCACTAGCTATTACTATACTGTGGGGTCTCTTCAGACCCCCCGAGTATAATAAGTGGAGGGCAAAGAGAGATGATCAAACATAAAAAACAATGTACTCACCATTCCACGCTCCGCAGCCGCTCTGTATCTTCGGGCTCTTCTGCCTGTAGTCAGCGACCACTCATGGGGTCTCGTAGCGTCATTATGCGTAATGATGTCAGACGCGACCCCCTGAGGCCCTGTCAGCTGACTTCAGGCAGAAGCGCCTGAAGAGTACAGAGCGGCTGCGGAGCGTGGAATAGTGAGTAACATTGTTTTTTATGTTTCATCACCTCCCCGGGAGCTCCGCTTATTATACTGTGGGGTCTGAAGAGACCCCACAGTATAATAATAGCAGTTTCGTTTCGGACGTGTTTGGTCCGATCAAAACTGCTGGGTGAGGACTCCGCTGCCGGGTGCCAGGGAAATAAGCCTCGCGTGCCAAGAGTGGCACACGTGCCATAGGTTGCCGACCCCTGGTCTAACCCATCTACAGTAGGCTAATTTTCTGTCGTAAATGTGGCCCTTTCTTGTACCACAATTTCTTCAGTGACTTTCTCACCACTTTTTACAAAAGTGGACAGAGCAGGGTGGAGATCAGGGTGGCGGGGGCTGCAACGCCTCAAGCCAAAGGTTTACTATAACGCATGCCAGAGTGCTGGTGTGAGCTCAACTAAGGCCCCACATTGCACAAAGGAGTGGAAAATATATAAGAAGTTTCCTTTCTGTTAAATCCACTCCTGACTTTTGGTTCAACAAATAGCCGCAAAATCTGCAACAAAAAAACACTGCGTTTGTGCAACGTGGGGCCTCAGCCTTATACCTGAAATGTGCACCTGTTCTTGACTGGGGTAGATTTCAGTACTAGCTCGAGGGCGTGCACCCCAATTTTTAAGAGGCCTGAATCTTTTGATATTTTTCTTACAGAACGTCTTTTGCTGCAGTTTTTTGAGCCAGTTTCAGAAGTGAATCCCATACAAAGTGTTTTGTAGCCTTTCCTTTGTACCACATTCCTAGAAGTATAGTGTGAAATATATAACACACAACATACAAAGAATTTTTTGGGGTTTGTGGTGTGTTGTGATAACGCAGGCTTTTTTGTGGTTTATTTTCATAGGCAAAGTAAGAACACTTTTAAAAATAGAAGTGTTCTGCTGGGGTCACACCTAGGCCCTTCTTTCCGTTCTTCTGGTCCATCAGAGGATGCATCAATAGGATCTGTTAAATGCCCAGAGGTCCCTATTGACTATAATGGGTCTGTCAGGTGAAGCCGCCAGTCCAAAAAGTTACTCTTGCAGGACATTCTGGTTTCGTAATTTCCAACAAACACTACGACGGAGATGTGAACCCAAACTTAATCATTTACTTTTGTCAATTAACAAAACGAAGTGAATGAACAAAAAAACTAAATATTTGGTGTGACCTTTGGAGGAGAAGTCCTGGAAGTGATGATCCGGCCCCCACAGATATAGCCCAGTCTGTCTGGGATGACATGAAGAGACAGACGGATTGGAGCAAGCCTATGAACAGAAGATCTGGGCTTAATCATTCTACGATGTCTGCAAGTACCAGGAAGCATTGATGAAAGGCAAAGGGTAAAGGTCACACCAAATATTGAGGGGATTTACATTTCTCTTTTCTTCATTGACAACAATACACTATTAATGCTTTTATTTTTGGAAGTATTGTCACTTCGGAAGTATTTTTGTTATGCCTACCTAAAACTTTTGCACAGTGCAGTCAATAAAAAGACGACTATGACTTTGAGTAGGTAAGGTGACTGTGTCTATTATGCCCTGAAGCGAAGGAGGTTAATATCTCCTGCCGAGTGTGACGTGTAATGAGACGGCTTTGTGTCCGGGCATTGGCGGATGTTCTTCTCGCTGTAATCTCCATTATCTCCGCTGCAGCAATCCTCCAGACCCACATGCTGCGATCCTGCCTGTCCGATCTTATAATAAAAGATATCTTCAGCCATAGGGCAGTGATATGTTCGGCCACGCTGTATGTATAGTCGAAGTACAACAGATCCCATAGCGTTGAAAACTGCACATTCAATTTATGACAAGAAGGGAATAGCCCTAAAGAGTCATAAGGGTAGCCAGGGCAATTCTAACACGATAGGGGTAGTAGTAGTTGCAGGGCAGTAGAGCTAACTGATGCCAGCCACGTGGTAGACTTGTAGAAAGCCGTATTCTACCTCAGACACACGGCCATATTTCTCTCCCACCCTATATTTACTAGTCTATTTATTTCCTCCCTATCTCCGTCTCCAGTGTGATGTTAGCGAAGGAGGAATTCAACCAAGCAGAAACCCACACCCCTTCTCCGGCCAAGGCTCTCCACTCCCCTCCCCTCCCCAGACTGCACATGCCTGGGGCCAACATCCGCAGAGTGAGGGGAATTTCCCGCGCAATATCTGCCCTCAGTCTCCATGGCACCCGCACAAACACCCGGGGCGCGCAGATTGGACGGAATCTGTGATAGGGAGGCGGAGAGTGCGTGTGTCTAATGTTCCTGCATGACCTTTCCCCACTATTGATGTGAGCGAGCACACTCGGCAGACATGTAAGGGTATATATATATATATATATATATATATATATATATATATATATATATATATATACATACAGCCTTCTATAGGGTGGAGACCTTATTAGAAAGCTCCTTTAACCCTTTCCTCTCCGGAGCACACAGTCTGTTTACCTTGTACTTGTACCGTCATTTTGCCTTCTAGTCAGTGCTGTGTGCCACGCCTGACCTATAGCTTGTAAATGCCTCCTAACTCATGAGAACTGTCCATGTTGCTGCCAGGCAGGCAGGCAGAAGCTCCTCGTGCTCCAGTTACAGAAGGTGGAGTCGCACGTCAATGGGACTGTCGTAAATATTTCTGCAACAAAATCTGTCGTGCCAGGCAGCAGGGCATTAGCAATGCAACTGAGTCTATTTTCTAGCACGGTGCATTGAATAGAATAGTGTTAGCCACCATGCACAAGACTGAGTGTGCATGTGATGTGGGGCCGAGTGTGCAGCAGAATGTACTCGGATGATACTAGGAATTCTGTATTCATGTCTATGGGGGCTTCCAATGAAATGAAGCAGGATAAGATTGCTCTGTGGAAAGGATCGGAAGCCCCCATAGATGCGTACATTGTGCTGCAGACTTGGCCCCACATTGGATGCACACTCGGTTATGTGCATGGAGTCTTATGGTTGAGCACCAGGTTTCTCAGGCTGGTGCTCCACGTGGCATAAACAGCGCGGTTTTCCCATGGAAGAAACTCTGCGGAAAAAAATGTGGCGTTTTACAGTCACAGCAAAGTGGATGGGATTCTAGCGAAAAATACACGCAGCAGACACGCTGCGATTTCCAAAACCATTGCAGTTTTGGAAATCACAGCATGTCAATTATACCTATAGAAATGCCGGCAGTTTCCCTTTAGGTATACCTCTGCGGACTTTCTGTGAAAAGTGATGCAAGAAAAACCTTGATGCGTTGCGTTTTTGCTGCGGGACGCCACGTCGGGACTTAGCCTCACCCTGTTTTTCTTGTGGCACTGAACTAAGAAGTGTCTAGAAGAGAGCTGGCGCAGGAGCACACACGGGCACAGCTGCTGCAGCCACGACAGTTTACAATCCACTGGAGTGCGAACAACTCTGTCCGGCTACTGGCAAAACTGCAGTCTCAGGGAGTGTCAGGACAGGCTTTTATCTGTCACCATTGATTTGACTGCAACCCATTTGCCTACCATCCAAATTTTAGAGGACAGAAAGAGGGACATAATGTGCGGCACGCTATGCATGCCATGGCAAATTTAACTCCACCCACTTTTAAATTGACTCCGCCCATTGCCATCTATTTATCTTTGTGCTCCACACACAGTATAATGGTCTTACAGTCACCCTAATCTTATATGCCCCCACATTATAATGTCCTCAAATTGACCCCACAGTATAAAGTCTCTCTCCAGCTGCCCCAGTTTAATGTCCTCCAACAGCTACCCCCCAGTTTAATGTCCCCCTCCATCTGCCCCACAGTTTAATGTCCCCCTCTACCTGCAAGTTTAATGTCCTCCTCTATCTACCCCCAAAGTTCAATGTCCCCCTAGTTTATTGTCCCCCCTCTATCTGTCCCCACAGTTTAATGTCCCTCTTCATCTGCCAAAGTTTAACATAACAAACCCTGCTCCTCCCCTCTCCTCGCTCCCCTGCTCCTCCTCGCTCCCCTGCTCCTCCCCTCTCCTCGCTCCCCTGCTCCTCCCCTTTCCTCGCTCCCCTGTTCTTCTCCTCTCCCCACTCCCCCTGCTCCTCCCCGCTCCCCTGTTTTTCCCCTCTCCTCGCTCCCCTGCTCCTCCTCTCTCCTCCCTCCCCTGCTCCTCCCTTCTCCTCACTCCCCTGTTCTTCCCCTCTCCTCCCTCCACTCTCCTTGCTCCCCTGTTCCTCCTCGCTCCCCTGTTCCTCCTCGCTCTCCTGTTCCTCCCCTCTCCTCGCTCCCCTGTTCTACCCCTCTCCTCACTCCCCTGTTCTACCCCTCTCCTCCCTCCCCTGTTCCTCCTCTCTCCTCGCTCCCCTGTTCCTTCCCTCTCCTCCCTCCCCTGTTCCTCCCCTCTCCTCGCTCCCCTGTTCCTTCCCTCTCCTCCCTCCCCCTGTTCCTCCCCTCTCCTCGCTCCCCTGTTCCTTCCCTCTCCTCACTCCCCTGTTCCTTCCCGCTCCCCTGTTCTTCCCCTCTCCTGCTCCTCCCCTCTCCTCCCTCCCCTGCTCCTCCCCTCTCCTCGCTCCCCTGTTCTTCCCCTGCTCCTCGCTCCCCTGCTCCTCCCCTCTCCTCGCTCCCCTGTTCTTCCCCTCTCCTCCCTCCCCTGCTCCTCCCTTCTCCTCGCTCCCCTGCTCCTCCCCTCTCCTCGCTCCCCTGTTTTTCCCCTCTCCTCCCTCCCCTGCTCCTCCCTTCTCCTCGCTCCCCTCCTCCTCCCCTCTCCTCGTTCCCTTGTTCTTCCCCTCTCCTCCCTCCCCTGCCCCTCCCTTCTCCTCACTCCCCTGCTCCTCCCCTCTCCTCGCTCCCCTGTTCTTCCCCTCTCCTCGCTCCCCTGTTCTTCCCCTCTCCTCGCTCCCCTGTTCTTCCCCTCTCCTCCCCCCCTGCTCCTCCCCTCTCCTCCCTCCCTTGCTCCTCCCTTCTCCTCGCTCCCCTGCTCCTCCCCTCTCCTCGCTCCCCTGTTCTTTCCCTCTCCTCGCTCCCCTGTTCTTCCCCTCTCCTCCCTCCAGTCTCCTCGCTCCCCTGCTCCTCCACTCTCCTCGCTCCCCTGTTCTTCCCCTCTCCTCCCTCCCCTGCTCCTCCCCTCTCCTTGCTCCCCTGCTGCGCAGTCTGCAGTCTCTTGTTCCAGAGTGTTAAGGGAGCTGCAGGTGCGATGTAAGTGACGTCATCACATCATATTTACAGCTCCTGGAGCACATAGGGGCACACTGGTGAGGCAGGAGCTCTCCTCTCCGGAGGCAGATGAGTTGAATCTGGGACATACCGACCAGAACCGTGGGACATGACCCACAATCCGGGACTGTCCTGCAGAATCGGGGACGGTTGGGAGGTATGCATTTGTGCACATTTTCACACGACTGTTGTAAAAATGGACTGTCAAAAAAACAGATGTATGAATAGCCCCATTGGCTTTGTAGTGGAATATAATACCGCACATCGATGAGAGCGTGAAAGTCCCTCTTTAACTTTAGACACACAGCATGTCAATTATTACTGCAGGATATCGAATGCAGAGGTAGAAAGCCGCAGGGGGACCGCAGAGAAATGGGCGTGTCTGCCACACCAAAAGATACACAATTTTGGGTGGATTTTTCTTTTTGCAGTGGTAAATTCTGTTGACTGTCCCTGCAGACATTCCGAATCGCTTTGGCTGCGTGTAGCCTTTAATGTGAGGCTCCAAGCCCAGACTGATGACTTGATCAATAATTAATACATCAGCATATCAAAATGATGTCAACAATAGATGGAAATCTGTTCCTTTGGTAAGAAAATGGATTGGACATGGTTACAATTTTTTATTTTTGGTCATTATTGTTACTAGAACTGTAGCAATCCCCATTGACTGCACAGACCATGATCTATAGAATTATATCTCTGTTTTAGCAAATAGTTATCTGTATTCCTCATGAGCATCTGTTTTTAGATCTCTGTGTTGTGATGTTCCTCTGTTATTCCTCCTGGAAAATTACTATTTATCTTGTCAATTGAAGAGTGAAGAAATCAGGCGATACCTTTTAGAGGCTAACTGAGTATATGTGATAGTAAGCTTTCGAGAGTACTAGCTCTTTTCTTCAGACATGGTGTAATACTAGAAACTGAAAATTCACAGACTTATTATACACAAAAGACCTGGACCTTCAAAGGATCTTGGAATAACAAAATGCAATCTAAGTAGAGAAGTTACTTACAACAGGTCAAAAAAGGATTAGTAATCCCTCCATCACGCCCCACAAGTTTCCAGACTGTTTATTTCTGACCTGTTGTAAGTAACTTCTCTACTTAGATTGCATTTTGTTATTCCAAGATCCTTTGAAGGTCCATGTCTTTTGTGTATAAAAGGTCTATGAATTTTCAGTTTCTTGTATAACACCATGTCTGAAGAAGAGAGCTAGCACTCTCGAAAGCTTACTATCACATATACTCAGTTAGCCTCTACAAGGTATCGTCTGATTTCTTCACTCTTCCACTACTTTCTATGGCTAACACGGTACAACATTATACTCTTGTCAACTGAGTGTATCATCCCTACACCCTCTGACACTATTGGGCTGTCTGTTGGACGCTCTCTTAATGTCCGTCACAAGTTCTTTTTTAGAACAATGAAAGATAATGCGTATGTACTCAAGTTCAATTTTTTAACAAACCGTAAATAACTTCCTTTAAAAAATAGGACATATCCTATTCTTGGCCGTTTTTATGGATTGACAGACCCGATACAAGTCAATGGTCTCGTCAAAACGGATTTCCATCCGAGTGATGGCTGTTAAAAACAGATCAATGGGTTAGGTAAAAAAAAAAAAACAAAACAATGAACTTCATCCATTTTTTTGACTGATTTTGACAAATGGATATTAAAAACGGACAGACAGATGGAAAATGTTCTTAACCTTTGTTTTTTTTTAACGTCAGCATGCAAGAGGCTTTAGTGCAATAGAACAATGGGCATAACCCGAGGTGGTGCAGAGGCTGCGGTCGCACACGGGTCTAGGAGCTTTAAGGTAAGGTATATATTCCCAATATAAGGAGACCATTTCTATAAACTTTACATTACTGCCATTACAGTTGGGAGGGCTGATCCGATGAATTCATGTCAGACTGTGTAATGTATTCATACATTTCCAATAGGAATAACAGAGGAACGCCACAATTCATATTTCTGAGTATAGATGCTCCAGAATTTTTATTTTATGGGTATTTTCTAAAATGGGGAGATAACACGTCCTCTATTGTGACAAGTATTCCAATCTGATAAAATATATTGGGACGTGTTGTCAGAGCGGAGGGATAACTTGCGTCTATGGCCGCCCTTACAGTGGCTGATCAGACAGAGAGTAACATAAAAGTAATTAAAAGCATCTTTTGTGCAGCAGCGGATAATTGTAATAAGTATTGATTTCTTCATTATCTCTCGTGGTGGTGTCAGCCCCAAGCCTTGGGGTACATGTAATCCTGTTATCTGATCGGAAGGGTGATATACTGAAATCTCTGGGGAGGACTTGTCTCCTGTAACCATCAGTCATCCTCATTTGGCCTATAATAACAGGACTTAGAAGCTAAACTATAACACTGGGGTTCTGCAGAACTACAACTTCCAGCATGCCCTGATAGCTAGAATCGGACAGAGTGCTATACGAGTGTCGCTCCTCTGGCAAGAACAGGTGATGAACATTCCCAAATCCTCCAGTACAGAGATTCTGCTGAGCCACATGTGATACCAGACAGATTAGATACAGCTCTCATGGCCAAGCATTAGAGGAAACCTGTCCCGTCAGTTTGGGAGACTGAACCACCAGCAATAGTCCTTATAGACTTAATGTCTCAAATAGCCCTGTTGTAACGCTGTCCATGTCCACATTAAAAAAAAAAAAAAAAAAAAAAATTTAGGCTGGAGCCCCACGTGGTGTAAACGGAAAAAAAACGTGGCATTTTACAGTCACTGTGTAGTGGATGGGATTCTAGTGAATCCCCACAGTGCGGTAAAATATGCGGAGCGGACATGCTGCGATTTCCAAAACCATTGCAGCATGTCAATTATACCTATGGTATAATGTAAGCAGAAATCGCTGCAGGAAAAACCGTGATGTGTTGCCACAGTGCTTTTTCGCTGCGGGAGGCCACGTGGGTCTTAGCCTTAGGCTCTGAGACCCTGGTTAATCACATTGCAGATAAAGAACTACGGAAAAGCTGAGTTTTCAAAAACGCTGCATGTCAATTTTAGCTGCAGAATCGCAAATATTTTCCCTATTGATTTAATAGGGGAAGAAAAAATGCAGAAAAAAACAAAAATGCAATGAAAGATGTCTCGTAGCTGAGCTTCACTTCCCCAACGCCTGTGCTCCTGGCACCTTCACACTCCTTCAGTGAGGACGGAGAACTACACCTTGGCTTCACTATACAAGCAGTGGACCTCAAGCACATGCGCAGTGAATCCGAGCCCCAGCTGCGCAGGCGCCAGGACTCATTTCTAGGTAGGTATAATGTTCTTTGGGTTTTTTTTTTTAACCCCTTCCCGACAGTGACATTTTTTGATTTTCAGTCTTCATTTTTGAGTCCCTTCTTCTGAACCTCATAACTTTTTTATTTTTCCGTTCTCAGAGCCATATGAGGGCTTAATGTTTGTGCGACAAATTATTCTTCATGATGGCGCCATTTATTATTCTGTACAATGTACTGGGAAGCTGAAAAATAATTCAGAATGGGGTGCATTTGTGCAACTTTCTTATGGGCTTCGTTTTTACGGCGTTCACTCTGCAGCCAAAATGACATGTCATCTGTATTCTATGATTCAGTACGATTCCAGGGATACCAAATTTACATGGTTTTATTTACATTTTAACCCCTTAACAAAAATCTAAAACTTTGCAAAAAAACATTATGTTTCTTAAAGTCGCCATATTCTGACACCCGTCACTTTTTAGACACTAACCTATCTATCTGCAGGGCTGGGGTGATATGCTGGATCTGGTGACACTAACCTATCTATCTGCAGGGCTGGGGTGATATGCTGGTTCTGGTGACAGTAACCTATCTGCAGGGCTGGGGTGATATGCTGGTTCTGGTGACAGTAACCTATCTATCTGCAGGGCTGGGGTGATATGCTGGTTCTGGTGACAGTAACCTATCTGCAGGGCTGGGGTGATATGCTGGGTCTGGTGACAGTAACCTATCTGCAGGGCTGGGGTGATATGCTGGTACTGATGACAGTAACCTATCTATCTGCAGGGCTGGGGTGATATGCTGGTACTGGTGACAGTAACCTATCTATCTGCAGGGCTGAGGTGATATGCTGGTTCTGGTGACAGTAACTTATCTGCAGGGCTGGGGTGATATGCTGGTTCTGGTGACACTAACCTATCTATCTGCAGGGCTGGGGTGATATGCTGGCTCTTGTGACACTAACCTATCTATCTGCAGGGCTGGGGTGATATGCTGGTTCTGGTGACACTAACCTGTCTATCTGCAGGTCTGGGGTGATATGCTGGGTCTGGTGACACTAACCTATCTATCTGCAGGGCTGGGGTAATATGCTGGTTCTGGTGACACTAACCTATCTATCTGCAGGGCTGGGGTGATCTGCTGGTTCTGGTGACAGTAACCTATCTATCTGCAGGGCTGGGGTGATATGCTGGTACTGGTGACAGTAACCTATCTGCAGGGCTGGGGTGATATGCTGGTTCTGGTGACAGTAACCTATCTGCAGGGCTGGGGTGATATGCTGGGTCTGGTTGATGACATCAGCATGTGATTAACATTTGCAAGATAAGTATTTTTATGTATCAATAATTAAATATCTTTTACGGAATTTTGATCAATTTTGGGATTGCTGTTCTTTTTTCTTTTGAGCATTTATACCCATTTCTGGACATGCTCAGATGACTGCTTGTATGAGACATATCATGGCGTCAAACCATAATTTTTAGGCCATCATTAAAGATTTGATGTGTTACCCGCGAGGTATTTTTCTTTTGTTATGTTTACACTTGTCAGTGATCACAGATTTGTACTCGGTGTTTTCCTCTCCACGTTCTCTGCCCTGTGAAAAGATCCTTTACTCTAAAAACTTCCAATAAAACCTTGAAAAATGATCCAAATTATTTACATATAAATATCTGTACACATCCATCATCCATTGTTGGCTTGAAGAATCTTTCTATTCATACTGTTTGGGGGTCGGCTCGGGCTACATGCAAATTCCATCATTGAACCAAAGATTGCCAGGTCGCACGTTAGTGAATGGAGTTGGATTGCAACCCCAAAATGCCGAGACCACGACTTCCTAGTTGCATTAAAGTTAAACAATGTTCAGCATTCACTAACATGAGAGAAGGATTTGCAGGGTGACTTGGCCATCTTTGGTGCTGCAACAGGAGTCGCGGCCAAAATCGCTGTGTAGCCCTTGCCTTAGGTACATAAGCTGGGTGCAATTGCAGCATCAACCGCTCCCCATATCAGAGTGCACACTCACAGTCCTATTCATCCTTCTCCATCCGTTACATAATATAAAGGTAAACAATAATCCATTAGAATGCCTGATTACTAAGTGAATCTGTGGGTGCCCTCTACGTTGTGATTTCTGGGGGCGGAATAAGGAAGTCCGGAGAGAAGATGCCTTAGACATTGGGATGCACAGCCACTATAGCAGGTGCACAGTGTATGTCAGGACATGTTCTTGTAGGGAATTTCCCAGAGTCACTGCCTTCTGCCACAGCAGTGCATCATTGTGCCATACATTATAATGCTCTCAGCCTCTACGGCCCTAATGTTAACCTTTCATCTGCCGCTGAATACCATAGGGAAATGCTACAGTCTGGGATTTAGTAAGACAGTTTAGGATGAGGTCATATAGGAAGCGGAGAGGTCTCCGGAGTCGCTGTGCATGCTGTGTAATCTCTATAGAGGTTCTGTTTAGGTCTATACTGTATTGTATGTAACGTTTATTCCTCTCAGGGATATGACACATCAGGTTCGCAAGGTGATTTTATTATAGAACAGTCATTTGTCTGCTTTTACAGTGTTTGCTTTTCCTTAACTATTGGGATATGTTAATACCTGTATTTAGTTTCACGGATTATCAGACTTTCTGGATTATTGGAATTTTGATAACGTTAGGTTCACACTAGTGCTGGCTCTCCGTTGTTTGAGTCTGTTGGGGGGACCCGCCAAAACAGCGTTTATACACAGAGCCCGGCAGATCCCATTGACTATAGTGGGATCCATCGCTGATTTTCGGCGGACACTGGGACGGAGTCTCTGAAGGAGTCACAGATGTGAACATAGACTAACAGGTATTTTACCTGGCTAGTATTTGCTAAGCAATTTACACCATTTTTTGGTGTAAATTGTTTTCTCAAAAAGTTCTTTAAACAATGACTTTCCACAAAAATTTGCAACTCTTAATTGTTTGCCATCTTTGAAAAGTAACAAAACCAATGGACAGGATTTCCAAGGGTAGATAGGACCAGATTTACTAGTAGTTAGACAGGCAGTCTGGAGATACCGCAGGTTTATCTCAGTGACTGATGCTGGGTGATAAATCTGCCGCATCTTTACACTGTCTATTCTACATTTATATCACCTTTTAGTTGGTTTACTTTGAGACAGAATTTTGGCACATTTAGGCCTTGCTCCCTTCTCCTTCTGAGAATCCACATCTATATGTTTAGCGATTCAAAATATTTTAGCCCAAACTAGATTCAAGATGTGCCAAAGGTGCACCAAGTTTACACCAGTGTCTAGTAGGAGCCACAAAAGTAAATCTGAGCTATAGTTTTAGCCAACTTTATGTTCAAAAAAGGTTGAAAATGGATCATCCCAGACGTAAATTAAAATTTTTGACTGTTAGTTCCAAATGTGCCAGATTTTCCACCTTTTAACTGCTTACTTTACTTAGACTGGCATAAGATACGTCAGTTTTGGTATTTTATACTACTTTTGAGGAAAGTCATTGTTTCTTGTCTACTCAGGATAATTCACATCTCCGTGGGAGACTCCGCCGCAGAAACCACCAAAAATCAGTAGAGAGAAAAGTCCTGCACAGAGTGAAAATAGCGGACACCTGGCGAATCCCATTCTAGTCATGGGCCGGTGTCCGCATGTAACCACTGTTTTAGCGGTCTCCCGGGGGGACCTGAACGACAGAGAAGCCGCTGCAGATGTGAACCTAGCCTTACAAAACCAAGATTCTGTTGCCAGTTCCTTTCATTTTACAAAACTCTTTCAGTGCCACAAAAAAAAAAAAAAAAAATAGAAAACCTGGTGAAAACCTGCATCAAAATGCAAAGTGTAAATTTAGAGGTCACATGGTTAGCAGCAAGCAGCAAAATGGAGATAAATTGCTGACTTTTTGTAATGGCAACTAGCAGCTATTTATAGGAAGGAAGAAAGTGTCATGAGAAATCCGCATAAGGCTAAAGCCCCACATTGCACAGTGCGGTGTTTTTTTCCGCAGCATTCTTTAGTAGCATCCGCAACGTGGGGCCTTACTCTAAGTTCGTGTTTTTTTAGCAGATCCATTTAACGTTTGCAAAAAACGGACGTAAATTGATGCAAACAGATGGCCATCTGTTTATAGAGATCAATGTTTCTGTCCGTTTTTTGGGACGGACACAAAAATGTAGTTTTTCTTAATATTGATCTCTAAGTAAACGATGGCCATCTGTTTGCATCAATTTTTGCATTTGTTGGTACATGATCTGAATGGAGCCTAAGGATGATACATGTTTACATTGAGGTTCTAAAATTACATCCTGGCACCCACCATCATATAGAAATGAGAGGCTGCAGATTTTTCACATGCCTCTTCATTAGAACCTCCATAGATCCAATTGGGACAGCCACAGTATCTCAACAACATGTATAAACACTGAGACCCCAACAATCACTAGAATGGGGGTCTCGAGTCCCATTTACTTCCTCAATGTACAACCACACACCACTAAAGTGCCACCAATTTGGCCTGTGTTTTACTATTTTCTTGCAGCTGTTACATGCCAAACACCATCGTGACCGCTGCTACTGGCCACAGTCTTATACTGTCCTATACTATATTCAGCATGGGACAGTAGAGTCGTGGGGTGTCAGGGACTCCTGGCATCTTAGATCACTATGATGCAGACAATCTGCCTGTCCCAACTGAGTTCAGGTCAGGGAATGATGTACGGACAGGATTTCCTAGTCCTGGTTTGCCTATAAACAGACTGGATTTTCTGGTCTGGCTTCGTCTGTGTGCATGGGGTCTGTAGTTGATATATTTGATATTGATCTTATATCTTATCCTTCATATTACATGTGTTTTTCTAGGTGTTGGTTCTTGTAGGTATGTATTGTGTGATGCAGCTTACAGAGTGTCCCACTTCATATGGAGATTAAAAACTGACAGGCTGCCATCTTGTACCATTAAAGCATTTGATGTCACCATAGAAGATAAGCTCCAATCGCTTGTAACTGTGTCCTCACATAATAGGCTTTTAGGATGAATGCATATCGGCAAAATGACACAAATTTAACCAAATTTATGAAAGTGGCCCATGTTGATGTCTGACATACATACAGTTTTCTTGGCAATCTCTTCCAGTGTTACTGTCACCAGTATCTCACAAGTGTCTTCTATGGACTAGCCTCAGCAGTTAGTGATATTTGGCCTCCTTCAGCTCCCGCTTAAACCCTTCCTGTCCCTCTTTGCATGACACCTCTCTGTAAGGAGGGATGTAGCAGAGTGGACAATGCACTTGTGGTCCTCTTACAGATGAGCGAGTGTCAGCAAGGTTATTATCCCCCCAACTATTCTACAAGTAGCAGTCTTATATGAGTGAAATCACACACACAGCAGAATCCCTGTAAATTTGGGGACTGAAATAATGAAAATCTGTACCATTTACAGTTCAATACATGTAAATCAAGTTTTAAAGATCATATCCACATGTAGAGGAAAAAACTTTGCAATGCACAGGGTGAGATTGGCCAATATGGATTAATATGTGTATGACTGCATCTGCCAAATGATTGTTCATTCATTCATTGGACGGCTGCTCAACCATCCTATACAGGACCTCAATGTCTGGAGCCTTACTAGACCCAAAGTTTTCTTCCCCTAAGAGACACTAAATGATGGGCTGTGTACCTTGTAGAGGGGAGTACCCCTTTAATAACCCACCACCTTATGCTCCCGTGATTCAAATTTCCAGCCCATCTTGGTCCTGCTTCTTGTACCGATGGCACAATGGGCAATAGGGGCTCACCAGGCTGCGTCCAGCACCGAAGTCCTGAGCAGGTAATTTGCCCTTTGTCTGTTCAGCTCTCACACCCTCAACATTCTTGCAGGTCACCAACCAGAGCTCTGCATGGGAGACCCACACACTGAATACTCTGGCTCTGGGCTGTGGAGTTCTTTGCAAGTTGACAGTTGTAGATACAACAGAACAGCTAACACTTGATGACAGCAATAATAAATGCTTCTCCGGGCCAACAGCAAAAATGTTGCCCTGGTGTGCCTACTAGAACCCCTATCCCAATTATACAGCGTTTAGCTAGCGCCCTGGTTCCAGGAACCAACTACTCGGGGATGATAACAGGCCTCCTTGTCACAAGGTAACCAGGCTGTACGGTCAGCCCTCTGACAGGTGCCTGAGCTCCACCATCCTCACAGCTTTGGAAAGAGCCCTTAAATCGTTTGCCTCATCCCACTATGGGAGTCCTGGGCAACTTCTGATGCCTTTGGGTTGCACCGTGAGAAAGCAACACACAACTTTTTCCCCAATACTATTGCTTGATCCGCCTTTTGCAAACCTCCCAAAGCATGACCATGGGATGACCTGCACCAACCAAAGTGACAACCATCAATACATCTCACAGTGCAATATGTAACAGCCTGAGCAACCAAGGCTAAAGTAAGCCATGTCACATTGTGCTGAGACTTGGCCAAGCCGCACACGCAGAATCCCTCCCCTGCCTGTGGAACAGGCAGCTATCTAAGGTGTACATCTGCACCACCTTAGGCTGTGTTCACACGGAGTTTTTTGGCAGCAGATTTTTAGTCGGAATCCGCCTGAAAAAACGCCTCCCATTCATTTCAATGGGAGTCAGTAGTGTTTTTTTTTCCTCTAGTGGCTTTTTTCCGCTAGCGGAAAAAAAAAGCGACATGATCTATCTTCAGGCGGATTCCGCCTGGAAAAACCAATGGAATTCAAGGGGAGGCGTAAAAAACGCGATGTGGTTTTTGAAGCTGAGTTCCTAGGCCCACACCAAAAGGGGTGTAAACTACACCCTACATCCGCATCGAAAAACCGCGTCAGGTCAAAAAACGCGTCCCAAAACCATTTCCTAGTTCCTGAAGCTGATTTTTTCTGCCTGCAAAAAACTCCGTGTGAACATCCCCTTAGGGTGCGTTCACATATGTCCGGCGCAGCTGTCAGTTTCCCTCCGACTTGTGTGCTCCACCCCAGAGGAGTTTTCTATGGGATCAGTTCTGGCACAAGAGGCATCAGTTCTGGCGCCGGATATGTGCCTCAGCCGGATGGAAAAATGCTACATGCAGCGTTTTTCCATCCGGCTTCCTTAAAATGTAATTAGCGCCGGGTGCTGCCTGAAGATGGATGCGGCATCACCTGGCTTCTGCCGGCTTCACTACTGTACCTGAGTGAATTGCTCAGGATTGGTTAAAGCTATAAAGAAACACTTGGATTCATTTTAAAGATGAGAATCTCATCTTTAAAATGATACCAAGATCACCATGATCATCCTTACACATCCTGAGCGATTCGCTGGTGAAAACAATGTTCGGCACTGAAATCCCAATGCAGATCTCAATTCCCGACATTGTTTTAACAGTTAATCGCTCTGAATCTGTAAGGTCTATCATGGCGATCTTGGTATCTTTTTAAAGATGAGATTTAAAATGAATCCAGTTACATCTTTGTGGCCCTAACAGATCCTTAGAAATGGAGCTCTGCAGGAGGAGCTGCAGAGACAATGATAACTCCTCATTGTCTGTGCATAAGCTGGATGTGACCCCAGGAGGGTACCGAGGACTTCTGTCCATTTTATCCCCTCTCCTATCAATCACAGAGCATACTATACTGTACATAGAAGGATAATGTAACACCCCTCTGAGACTAATCCCAGGGGTGTTCTTCTGTAATACCCCTCTGAACAAAACCAGGAGGTTTATTGGCGCTGTGACCCAGGTGTTTACCATCGTCCAGGTCGCAGCGCCAAAAGTATGCACCAAACACTTACACAACACATGCACAAAGTCACCAATAAAGTTTACATTTTTTCACTGTCCCTGTCCTGTCCATACCTGATTTTTATAGAGTAAAATCCTCCGACCGCCTCTAGTGATATCTGTTACACGCAATAGCAATAGCGATTATCACTAGAGATGAACGTATAAAACACTTCTGACAAGCAGCAGTTCCGTCAGTCAGATAATACATTTTTACCCATTAAATGTCACCATATAAAATCCCAGTTTTTGACAGTTTTCAGATGTTGCTTTTTTTTTGCCCCCACAGTACAGATGTGACCCCGAGACTTCCAGAAGGTCATCAGACTCTCTAACACCAGTAATGATGAACCACAGGAACTTCAGAGGTTGTGTCCATAATACGTGAGCAATAAAGTGGTCGTGTTACACCAATCTGAACACGGCCCTAATGATCACATTAGTTAGGTCTAGGGATTATAATTATTCATTACAGATACAATTTTTATAGGGGGATAGAAAATTCTATTCTTATGTAAGCTCCTATTTAATTTGCATGCACAGGGTTAAACTGGGGACAGATGGATGGGGACATTAACAGTGGGGATAGCTGGAGGGGGACATTATAGTGTAAGGCGCCACTAGGGAGGCATTATACTGTTAGGGCCTCTAATGGGGCATTATAATTTGTGCAAGTCGGGTATTCCTAAGCGATGGGGGGGGGGGCACTTATGAAACCATTGCACTGAACCCACCAATGTGTTAAAACAGCCCTGCTAAGGAGCAAACTGAGGAGGAACAACAATGGAGTGTTATACTGTGTGGGGGCACTAATGTCAGTACCCACAATATAATGTTCCTTAATGCCCTCCTACAGTATAATGCCACAATAGTTGCCCCCCACACCATGTAATGTCATGTTAGTGCCCCCTACACAGTATAATGCCACGTTAGTGCCCCCCTACAAAGTATAATGCCACGTTAGTGCCCCCCTACACAGTATAATGCCACGTTAGGGCCCCCGACACAGTATAATGCCACGTTAGTGCCCCCCACACAGTGTAATGCCATGTTAGTGCCCCCCACACAGTGTAATGCCAAGTTAGTCACTACCCGCACAGTGTAATGCCACATTAGTCGCCCCTGATCTAATCCTTATTTTTCTTGTTTAAACCTGGGGTACGTCTTATAGTCAGACGTGTCTTTTTGTCCGAAAAATATCGTAAATACTGGACGTGTTCAGCTTGGACCTTTACTTGATGGCGGATCCCGGTCAATGGAAATTTAATAAAAGTAGTTGAGTACCCCTACTCTATTGGCCTCGGCAGCCCATCATGCCTTGTGGACCATCTTGGTAAAAACTGATCGTAAAAACTGATGACAACTGATGGTTTTGTTGTAGAAATTTATAAAAAAGCCTGATGACAGATGAAGCATTTTCACATCAGTTTTGGCATCAGTTGTAATGACTAAGGGACAAAAAAACTGATACTGATGCAACTGACATACAGTATAGACCAAAAGTTTGGACACACCTTCTCATTCCAAGAGTTTTCTGTATTTTCATGACTATAAAAATTGTAGAGTCACACTGAAGGCATCAAAACTATGAATTAACACATGTGGAATTATATACTTAACAAAAAAGTGTGAAACAACTGAGAATATGTCTTATATTCTAGGTTCTTCAAAGTAGCCACCTTTTGCTTTGATTACTGCTTTGCACACTCTTGGCATTCTCTTGATGAGCTTCAAGAGGTAGTCACCTGAAATGGTCTTCCAACAGTCTTGAAGGAGTTCCCAGAGATGCTTAGCACTTGTTGGCCCTTTTGCCTTCACTCTGCGGTCCAGCTCACCCCAAACCATCTCGATTGGGTTCAGGTCTGGTGACTGTGAAGGCCAGGTCATCTGGCGTAGCACCCCATCACTCGCCTTCTTGGTCAAATAGCCCTTACACAGTCTGGAGGTGTGTTTGGGGTCATTGTCCTGTTGAAAAATAAATGTAAACCGGATGGAATAGCATGCCGCTGCAAGATGCTGTGGTAACCATGCTGGTTCAGTATTCCTTCAACTTTGAATAAATCCCCAACAGTGTCACCAGCAAAGCACCCCATCACACCTCCTCCTCCATGCTTCACGGTGGGAACCAGGCATGTAGAGTCCATTCGTTCACCTTTTCTGCGTCGCACAAAGACACGGTGGTTGGAACCAAAGATCTCAAATTTGAACTCCTCAGACCAGAGCACAGATTTCCACAGGTCTAATGTCCATTCCTTGTGTTCTTTAGCCCAAACAAGTCTCTTCTGCTTGTTGCCCGTCCTTAGCAGTGGTTTCCTAGCAGCTATTTTACCATGAAGGCCTGCTGCACACAGTCTCCTCTTAACAGTTGTTGTAGAGATGTGCCTGCTGCTAGAACTCTATGTGGCATTGACCTGGTCTCTAATCTGAGCTGCTGTTAACCTGCGATTTCTGAGGCTGGTGACTCGGATGAACTTATCCTCCGCAGCAGAGGTGACTCTTGGTCTTCCTTTCCTGGGGCGATCCTCATGTGAGCCAGATTCTTTGTAGCGCTTGATGGTTTTGGCCTCTGCACTTGGGGACACTTTCAAAGTTTTCCCAATTTTTCGGACTGACTGACCTTCATTTCTTAAAGTAATGATGGCCACTGGTTTTTCTTTACTTAGCTGCTTTTTTCTTGCCATAATACAAATTCTAACACTCCATTCAGTAGAACTATCAGCTGTGTATCCACCTGACTTCTGAACAACACAACTGATGGTCCCAACCCCATTTATAAGGCAAGAAATCCCACTTATTAAACCTGACAGGGCACACCTGTGAAGTGAAAACCATTTCAGGTGACTACCTCTTGAAGCTCATCAAGAGAATGCCAAGAGTGTGCAAAGCAGTAATCAAAGCAAAAGGTGGCTACTTTGAAGAACCTAGAATATAAGACATATTTTCAGTTGTTTCACACTTTTTTGTTAAGTATATAATTCCACATGTGTTAATTCATAGTTTTGATGCCTTCAGTGTGAATCTACAATTTTTATAGTCATGAAAATACAGAAAACTCTTGGAATGAGAAGGTGTGTCCAAACTTTTGGTCTGTACTGTATGTGAACCTGCCCTTACACTCCCGATACAGTGAAGTGTTTGGTGCCAAAAGTACATGGGCAGATAATGTTTTCTCCCAACCCCACTTTTAGTAACTGAGGGGCTTTCCTCCCACTACCCAATTAGTAACTTGGACTGGTCTTCCTCTTCCTGTATTCCCTTTGGTCTTGGTGGTGACGTTTTCTCACACTTTCTCCCTTATGTAAGTAATGTTGTAAATCCAAATCTATTTTGCTTCTCTGCGATCCCTGAATGTCTATTTCGATTCTATATCTGATGGTTTTTATCTCCCAAGACACAGCAATGGTCTGTGAACAAAATGGAGAGTTGTAGGTCTTGAAAGCAGATTTGCTCACCAGAAGGACCACCAGTGGTCAGCATATCATCTTGAGCATCAGTTTTGAAGCAATTCCTCTTTAAGTTCCTTTAAGGAGGAGGTGGCACCTCTCCTGACATATCAGTGTTAGTAAATACTTGCAATCTAGACTAATCTAATCTAAACTAAAAATACAGCCTGGTCTAGCACAATATTTGCAAATGTGTCTAGCCAAGGAGATTGCCCTAACTTCTTAGATTTGTGATGCAGTGATTGTAGGATTAATCTGCAGTAGTTAATTTCCTTATTATCTAAATGAAGCAGATAAGAGCATATAATGTTCGTAATAGAACTAAATGAAGAGAAATGTCAGTGGCTGGGTTGGGTCACAGTGACCCTGCTCCTCTACCAGAAGACACTCATGAAGTGGGTGAGAGAGACTGAAAATTTCTCACCGCATTAGAAGCTTCCTTGGCAATATCAGATCTTAACCTAGAAGATAAGAATATGTCAAAAGTTTCTGCTCAGAAGCTCTTCAGCTTCCCCAAACAACGTGACGTGTCAGTATTTTCACATCAGATCTTCTCCACACTTGGTCTTGACCTACGCTGGTACTAATCACCGAAAAACCCACAGAAACTTGGCACCGAGCAGCAAGAGCTCATTATCTAGTTCTGTGCCCACAAGAGAAAGCCTGGAAACCAGACTATGTCTGCACCTCAGGCTCTGTAGCAGAGGACATTGTTAAAAATCTATTACGGATGCTATAAAATTATCCACGTGTCATTTGTGGTCAGATCTTTATAATTTATTAACAGTGTATATCTAACTAGCCAGGCGTCCAAAGCGAAAATCACAATGCATGGCCGCCTGATGCAGAATTATGGGACCATCTTCCCCCCTCCTGATCTCAAAGTCCAGAACTTTCTACACCCCTCTAATCCCTTGACCCCCTGAGCCCTTGTCTTTCTATTCATTATGACTTATTATACCATAGGTGGAAATTCTGAATATTTCCACCAATAATTTTCTTATCGCTGTTGGTTGTGAAACTGGTAAAGGTTTCGGTAAGGTAAAGGTAGTCATAAGGATTTGCAAAATTCTCCCCATACAAGTTTGAGAAAAGTCAGTTAGACCCACCAATTTTAGCAGAATCGGCTAACTATCTAATGGTTATGGTGGTCTCCCAACTCCTTCTCTAAAGATGATGCCTTGGAAAAGAAAAATCAGACCCAATCCTTTTGCTCTCCCTGGAAATATGCCGCCCCAGCAAGTGTGTGACAGTGGATTACTCTATTCTTCCTATAAAAAACACACGTTCAGCCAAACTCAGTACGTATGTTTGTAGGTGCAGCCCAAACTGCAACCCGAAACCCACTTATTTATCGCAAAGTGCCAACACGGCAATTTAACCTTAATACTGTGCGGATCCACAATTGTGGACAATTACGGACCCGCAAAATACAGTTGTGTGAATAAATGAGGGGCCCCACACAGTACAATCTGCTCCACAGTGATCCCAAACAGTACAATCTGCTCTACAGTGATCCCACACAGTACAATCTGCTCCACAGTGATCCCACACAGTACAATCTGCTCCACAGTGATCCCACACAGTACAATCTGCTCCACAGTGATCCCACACAGTACAATTTGCTCCACAGTGGCCCCCCATACAGTACAATTTGATGCAAAGTGGCCCCCACATAGTATAATCTGTTCCACAGATGGGTGCCCACAGAGAGGAGTGGCAATGTCTCTGAAAGAAAGCACCCATGATTTTTTACTCCCATTCAACCCCTTTAAAGAACTTGCAAATGGAAAGTTTGCAAACGAGAAATATTTAGGAACAACTTTACCTTTTACAACTTTTTTTTATTTCTTTCCTATTTAAAGACCCCCCCCACACACATAAAATAGAGAATCGGTGTAGTTTGATTCATATTGTGAAGTGGCAAAGTCATATTTGTTTTTGTGGTTTCACTTGGGACACCCGCCCCACGTGGTAGCGTAGTAACACTAACCCTAAACCTATGTACAGCCCTACCCTGTAATGCAGATAGAAGACTCACTGAGAATGATGGTGAAAGTGAATACACATTTGTGCTTTATGCAGCTGATCAGTCTCCAGCTATCACTGAATTTTATAGGTTGGGTAGAAACATTGGCCGATTTGGCATTTCTGGGGCCCCAATAATAGCCATGTACAATAGTGCCTGTTGATGCCCTCACACATGGTATATAGCCTCCTAAGTGCCACAGTATAATGACCCCTTGTGGTCCCTACACTTGCCTGTCACATCAACTATAAGGCCATGGTGCTGACATCAGAGTGGCTTCAGGAGCTGCTGCACATTTCATCCAGACGCTGACAGGCCAGGACATGTTGGGCTGAAGTGGAGAAGTCAGGAGTGAGGATAGGTGAGTATACTGCCCCCTAAATTCCCCCACACACAGTATACTGCCCCCTAAATCCCCCCCACACACAGTATACTGCCCCCTAAATCCCCCCACACACAGTATACTGCCCCCTAAATTCCCCCACACACAGTATACTGCCCCCTAATTTCCTCCACATACAATATACTGCCCCCTAAATTCCCCCACACTCAGTATACTGCCCCCTAAGTTCCTCCACATACAGACTACTGCCCCCTAAGTTCCCCCACATACAGTATACAGCTCCCTAAGTGCCCCCACACACAGTATATAGCTCCCTAAGTGCCCCCACACACAGTATACTGCCCCCTAAGTGCCCCCACATACAGTATACTGCCCCTAAGTTCCCCCACACACAGTATACTGCCCCCTAAGTGCCCCCACACTCAGTATACTGCCCCCAAAGTGCCCCACATACAGTATACTGCCCCCTAAGTGCCCCACATACAGTATACTGCCCCCTAAGTTCCCCCACACTCAGTATACTGCCCCCTAAGTTCCTCCACATACAGACTACTGCCCCCTAAGTTCTCCCACATACAGACTACTGCCCCCTAAGTTCCCCCACATACAGTATACAGCTCCCTAAGTGCCCCCACACACAGTATACAGCTACCTAAGTGCCCACACACACAGTATACTGCCCCATAAGTGCCCCCACATACAGTATACTGCCCCTAAGTTCCTACACACACAGTATACTGCCCCCTAAGTGCCCCCACTCAGTATACTGCCCCCTAAGTGCCTCACATACAGTATACTGCCCCCTAAGTGCCCCCACACTCAGTATACTGCCCCCTAAGTTCCCCCACACTCAGTATACTGCCCCCTAAGTTCCTCCACATACAGACTACTGCCCCCTAAGTTCCCCCACATACAGTATACTGCCCCCTAAGTGCCCCCACACACAGTATACTGCCCCCCAAGTTCCCCCACACTCAGTATACTGCCCCCTAAGTTCCTCCACATACAGATTACTGCCCCCTAAGTTCCCCCACATACAGTACACTGCCCCCTAAGTGCCCCCACACTCAGTATACTGCCCCCTAAATGCCCCCACACACAGTATACTGCCCCCTAAGTGCCCCCACACAGTATACTGCCCCCTAAGTGCCCCCACACAGTGTACTGCCCTACACTTGCCCCCTTAGTGCTCCAACACAGTATACTGGCCCCTTAGTGCCTCATAAGACCTTGGTGCAGCTGTTATAAAGTGCCTTCAATAGCTGGAAAACATTTCGCGCAGAGGCTCACAGGCCAGGACATCATGTGTAAGATCAAGTTGGGCTGAAGAGGAGAAACCAGGAGTGTGGAGAGGTGAGTATTAATATCAACCATTACCTAATGAAATAAACCAATAGGTAATGGCCAAGGTTGGAATCAGGAGGCCCCCATGACCCATGTAGTTGCTCCGATTGCATAGTGGGTAGACCCACCCCTTATGCTCCATGTTGGCTGGCACTGCTGGGAGTAATATGGACGCTTCATGTTAATATCTGATCACTGCTGCAACCCAGCACAGGTGCCAGTACAGTGGTAGCATGCACATGTCCCATAAGCAGTGGGGTAGACCTGGGGGAAAATTCACTAACCTGTGGTCCTGACTTCCCACCAATGCATCCCCAAAAAGCTGCCATTTAAGTTGACCCACTGGGAATGACTTTTCTCTTATGTGTACTGTGAAGAATCAGGCGGGTGGATTTTCTTATCCAATGTTTTTGTTCTCTGTGAAGATAAGCCACTGCCAGAGGTGTGTGGGTGCGAATTAATCCCCTCTCCCGAGTCATAAAACACGATTGCTTGACCAATGCATCTATATGGGGATGTCGGGAGGAATAGTTTTTGTTTGATGGCTATTGAATATGTATGGCCTATTTTTGTCCTACGTACTTGGAGAACCACTAACATTTGGCTACTCCAATATTGTTCAAACTATTGGGTCACAAATATTGTGATCCTTGGTGCCAAGTGAATCATACACAGACAGCTGATCACAGACAGCTGCATTACCAGGCAGAGCTAGGATTATTCCTCTCCTCTATCAGTGGGGATTCAAGATCCATTTTATCCCTGCACCGTGGGGCAGGTGGCTAGTGCAAGGTATATCTGTAGATAGAGTTACAGTGCTGCTTCATCTGCTCCTTTATTCTGTGCATCTATAGTGGTCCTAATGCTTCACCCCACTATCCTATCTGCAAGGCTGAGGTGATATGCTGGTTCTGGTGACACTAACCTATCTATCTGCAGGGCTGAGGTGATATGCTGGTTCTGGTGACACTAACCTATCTATCTGCAGGGCTGGGGTGATATGCTGGTTCTGGTGACACTAACCTATCTATCTGCAGGGCTGGGGTGATATGCTGGTTCTGGTGACACTAACCTATCTATCTGCAGGGCAGGGGTGATATGCTGGTTCTGGTGACACTAACCTATCTATCTGCAGGGCTGAGGTGATATGCTGGTTCTGGTGACACTAACCTATCTATCTGCAGGGCTGGGGTGATATGCTGTTCTGGTGACACTAACCTATCTATCTGCAGGGCTGGGGTGATATGCTGGTTCTGGTGACACTAACCTATCTATCTGCAGGGCTGGGGTGACACTAAC
Organism: Leptodactylus fallax; assembly: GCA_947044405.1. Lineage (NCBI taxonomy): Eukaryota > Metazoa > Chordata > Amphibia > Anura > Leptodactylidae > Leptodactylus > Leptodactylus fallax. The sequence continues at coordinate 2,411,935 of CAMRHE010000137.1, read as the reverse complement.
CTATCTGTCTGCAGGGCTGGGGTGATATGCTGGTTCTGGTTACAGTAACCTATCTATCTGCAGGGCTGGGGTGATATGCTGGTTCTGGTGACAGTAACCTATCTATCTGCAGGGCTGGGGTGATATGCTGTAACCACGTATTAAAGGTTTTTTTTTTTACTATACCTAGTTTTTGGGAGTTGATTTCTGGAGACTGCAATAATCAGCAAAACATGACTGGGGCAACACTGTGACTTTGGCCTTGAATAATGTCATATGACCAAAGATCACTGTGTTGCCGTGCGATTTCTTTACTAGTGTAAGTGAATGGATTTACCTTGCAACCCCAACGATGCTGCAACCTAGAGTTGTAACTTCAGCTCCAGTGAAAAATTAGCAACGGGGCCCCGCTTACCATGTGCTAGTTGTATTGGTGTCTTCTTCTTTTGTAGAGAGATTGTTGAGCCCCCTGACATTTCAGGGTCTGGTAGCGATCGCTACATCTGCACCCCCTACAGCTACGCTCCTGCTGCAACTGCAACTTCAGTACCGGATTTGTGTGTGACTACAAGTTGTTGTGTTCTCTTGGCCTACAATTGACATGTAGCTCCAGTCCAAAGAGAGATCTGTGCACTTTTCTTTGTTAACACAGGCACAGTGCCATATATATGAAAGTGGTTTTGCCTGGTACTGCAGCTCAATCACTTTGACATAGAGCTAAGCTGTTGTACTAGGCACAAACGCCCATACGAATGAGCCTGTGTAAACAATAATGAAGTCAGACCAACACCCATCACGTATTGATGACCTGTCCTAAGACACCCATGCACAAGTGGTCTATATTAGGCTAGGGCTATACAGAGACTTTGGCATCAGCTCCTGCTGTGTTGTCAGGGACTTCACGAATGTAAGTGAGCCCAAAAGTGCTGCAACTGCAACTTCTAGTCACAAAAAGAATGAGCACTGCTGGATTTTTTTTTTGCGACCCTCAGGGTGTCTATGCCTGGTGATTGGTGTCGCAGGGCAATACAGCAATCGTTGGCTCTATAACAAGAGCTGTGGCCAAAGCTGCCGTGTAGCCCTAGTCTTATTGTAAAATGTGCCATAAATGGGCTTGTCACACCCTATTACATGCAGGGTGTAAAAGGAAGCATGCACACACGATAATCAATGCGGAGTGAGACCTGGTAACCGTACAGGTGTTATACATGTGCCCCAGGGTTACTTTCATGTCTGACATGCTCCTGGGTGCCAATACACATGGCTAGCTGTCTTGATGAACACCTTGACAGGAATGTGATGGGGTGATGCGGCATCTAAGGACACGGCATCCAGCAGATGGTACAGACTCTGCATTACGCTGGGTTTTCTATATTAGTTTAGCTTTACCTTTGTACATACAATGCAATACTAAACTTTTTAATAGGTACGTGTGTGGCCACCCTTCCCACTTCCCCTCAGCTGGGGACAAGCTATTATAGACTCAGGATATGCTATGAATAGTACAGAGCAGCAGCCGCACATGGACTGACGCTGTGTGTTCTGCAGCAGATTTGGAACATGGTTTCGATGCTGCTGCTGAGCAGAGCCAGGATCTGCCCTCTTCTGCTCTCAGTTCCCTGGCAGTCCCCGCACAGCCCATGCAGCAGCTACAAAATACAACGCACCCATTGGTCGGAGCCATGTGAATGGAGCCGAGGATACAACCAATGACAGGGCTGCAATGGCTCGGAGGACCAGTGAGGAGAAAGCGCTGCAACCATCAGGATACGGCATTCATCAGCATCTCCTGGAGACACTTCCAGTTAACCCATTCCCCATACAGCTCCCAAAGTAATGAACCAAAACAACATCACGGGAACAAGTACTAAACCAGACAACTAGTATTAAACCACAACAGGATCACAATCACCAGTATTTAACCACGATGGGGATTATACTGAAACGTATTAACCCAGGGCAAGATTGGAGGAGTAAGTATTGGCAGGATTAGGATGAGTAGGATTACAGTAACAGATATTATACCAAAGTAGGATTATAGTAACAAGTATTACACCAGCTCTGGAATAAAGTAACAAACCAGAGCGCCGGATTATTATATGGAGATTAGACCAGGGCAGGGTCACGTGTGCAGACTAGACCTGAGCAGGGTCATTTCTACATAGATTCCTATAGATGAGACTTTAAGGGGAATCAGAACGTCCCCCGACCTCAAGTCTACAAGATTATAGGTTAGGGATCAATTTGTAATATACAGAGAATTCTGAGCTTATAGAACACTTTACACCTCATGAACAACAGAGGTCAACTGAGGTTAGTGCTTTTGGATCAGCAGAGGCGCACATGCCGTAGAGGTAGACCAAGCGGCTATTATTGGGTCCTACCTTACTTGCTCCTCCCTTTAACTTTTGGGTGACGAAAACTTGTCTCTCAGAGGAACTATACTGGCAAAAAAGAAGGGGGAAGAGAATTAGGGAAATATCAAACTCTGGTGCGTGGGTGGGAACAATCTGACACTATAATGGAGGCCAGTTTTAATGTCTGCTATGGGGCCACATGTCATCTGTATGAGGTAGGTTACTGTTAAGAAGGTTGCCCCAGTATAATATTTTTACACAGGATAGGTGATAAGTGTTGGATAGCTTGGAAACCACCATTGGGACCACCAACAATCATGAGCATGGCGTCCCTAATCTCTGGGTTCCAATGTAAAATCTATATGTGGGCCCCACTTACAGTGTACTATCTATAATATTGGTGTCTTCTTATATAGTAGAGAGGCCTTTGGGCCCTCTCAGGTGACAGGGTCTGATAGAGATTGATAGCTCTGCACCCTCTATAGCTACTCCCCTGCCCCCAATGAAATAGAGCAGCAGTCATGCATGTGCCCAGACCATCCATTCAACCTCTATCGGACTGACTGAGATAGCCGAGCGCTGCACTTTGCCATCTCCGTCAGTCCTATAGACTTTGAATGGAGCAGCAGCACGCATGCATGACCCTCACGCCATTCTCCCCATTCTCCCAGGGGGCCCAGCGATCAGACACTTATCCTCTAGCCTGGAGACAGGAGATAAGCTATTGTACAGGGACAACATCAAGTATCATGTGAAGTAATTGTTATGGTAGGGGGTCCACTGTACTATAACTTGGACATTAGGTATCTTCTAAGAAAGTTTTATGCTTAGAAGACAGTGACCCGCAGAAAGGCCGATGGTGTAACACGACATTCAGCCCTGATTTCATAAGTAAATTAGACGTGATTTTCAGCAGCGGCAGTCGGTCATGTAGTCACCTACACAAGGAGAGCTTACATCATAGACACAATGATCGCTGGGTAGGCCGGTGTACATATAGTAGCACCACAAAGGATTTCACTCCCTTCAAAGTCCTGGGCAGAAGACTTTATAACTGCTACAAGGTCCTAGACCAAGGAGGGACGAGCACCATATATTCTAAGGCTAAGTACTCTTTGTCTATATGGTTAGACTATAAGCTGAGTACATGGTGTGTATGGACTTATATGACCATATATATGGAAGGATTTGTAACTAATTGTGATGTGATGTTGATGTCCTATATATATATATATCCTGTATATGTTATTCCTGGTGATACAAGGCTAGATATTGTAGCTGCATGATGGACCCACCAGCCAGGTTAGAAGGGAATTCTGCCCACCATTATGACGTATTACTAGTATTACATGACACTGGCCATTGAGCTGGTAATATTCATTATTAATATGATTTATTAATATACTGTAGGTTATTAACAATCATTTGTTGGGAATTATACTGAGAATTTATATTAATTATTCATATTTTTCCATTTTTCGGATGTATATAATTGCAGGAATCAAGAACAGGCCGTGAAGAAGTCTGAGGAACCCAACACAAGATATTTTATGGGGTCCAAAGAGGTCGCCTCCGACTTGGCGCACATAACTTTTAGACTCTCACATTGATATCATTATAAAGTACAGGCCCAAAAATGACTGTCCCTCTCTACAGGCGAGGTCTTCAACTGGAGGCTCGCCAACTGCTGGAAAACTACAAGTCTCAGCATTCACCACAGGTTGGGGCCACAGCTTTGCAGTGATGCTTGGCTAGGTCTATGTCAGTCTATAAGCCATCTGATGTGGGCCTGACTTATATTTTGGCAGAGTTTAGATACTAATGGACATATTGTTGTCTTGCAGGGCTCCAATCTGACTATTGCCTGGCTGGAGTTTGTATGTTCTCTCCGGGTACGCTGGTTTTCTCCTACACTCCAAAACGTACTAAGGGTTTGTTCACACGGCTTTTCTTGGAAAGCCATTTTTTTACCATTCAATGCATTTTTAGACACTTTTTTGAAGTGTTTTTGAGTCATCCTGTTGATTTTGAGCGTTGGATGCTTCTTCTCAGCAAGTTAAGAGCTCATGTACACACGTGCATGGTCAGTATATACCGTGCATTTCATGCCTAGCACACGGAGCCATTCATTTCTATGGCCCATACGTGTGAGCCAGGGACTCAGGTCCTATTCCTGTCTGTTTTGTGGCCTGAGCCCATTGACCGTAGTGAAAGGGGCCGTGTAAGCCCGGCAGCGGGGCCGCGGATGTCATCCATGTACTGTCTGTGTTGTTTAGTCACGGCCGTAACTCCCATACCAAACAATTGTTCCGAATGGGGACAGCGACCGATGACAATTTCTGGACAGCGCCACAGACTATGGCGGTGCTATATAAATGAATACAAGAAAATGAGAATTTTTCAAGATTTAAATTGTTGGAGAATTTCAAGTAACTCATGAACTGCATGTAAAATGTCGCCAAAGTCATCACCTAACGCCGACCTGAGGCGTAATGGACAAAGTTTCCGACAACATGACGCAAATTGTGAATAAAAGTAACCGATGCCAAAAATCCCAGCGAGATTCTTCAGCATAGACATCAGGATTAGCGGATTACAGGGGGTGGAATAATCCCCAACTCCTATAATGTCATTAGTGAGGGGTAAAGTGCGGGATTACAGTAGGAAATGAAGCCAATATTAGGCAGATTAAAAGGAGGACGGTGTATGAAGGGTTAACCCCCCCCTTCAGCATTAACCCCTGCCGGGCCGGCTCTCAGCTGACAATCTCTGCATGTCCTAACATGTTGTTGTTGTGGTGGGCGTGGCCTGAGGCCTGAGTGGCGGGGCCGGCGTATGGGCGGGGCGTGCAGGTCTCGGGCGTGGCTTGCCAAACTTGTCTGCAGGCTCGTGCATTACACTGCTAGTTTAACTCTGCGAGTGTCGTGTGCGCCGATCTGCGCTGCGCTCCGTGCAAGCTGCGGGAGAGAGTGCGCCCAGCTCTGCGCCTGCCCTGTCTATGGGATCGGTGCCCGCTGCTTGCTTCTGTACCAAGCCCATGTCTCAGCTCTGAGCCGGGTAAGTGTTTCTGGTTTGCACCCCTAGAATTTCTCTGTAGCCTTGCGGGACCCCAAGGATGGCTGCGCTGCCTGGGGCTTCTGCCTTGCCTTGAAGCACCCCTATGATTTTAGTACACTGCCAAAATTCCTGCTGCACCCAAAAATGCCTGTGTTACTATGCAGCACCCCATGTGATCGTGCTGCACCCCCTTATCTTGCTGCACCCCATATTACATCTTTGCATCTAAATCCCTTGTTGCACCCTATAAATGTCAGAGATTATAGGGGTGAAGTAAGACAACACTGCCCTGCCTTCCTGCGCCTCAGATTTTGTACTCCCCCTGGTTGCTGCACCCAAGTCCCCGTCTCCCCTCTGTATTACCTTGTACCCCCCCTATCTTTTCTATATCCCCTTCTTGTTCTCCTCCCTGGATTTATTGGGCTTGTGAATTCCTAGACTTTAGTGCTGTCCCAGCTGTTCCCTTTATAGCCCCCTAGGACTGAGTTTGGGGTCTCCTTGTTTGAGCGCTTGTAGGTTACTTATGGGGTGATTCTATTCCAGGCTGTCTATAGGGTCTGCTCTTGGGGTATTTGTGGTGTCTGTTACTGCTGATGCATTTATTATTTATACCTATCTCTGTTAGTATATAAGAAAATATATATATATATATATCTCACTACACTGGTCGGCGTCTCTGCCCTGACATGTTCTTAAGGGGTTTTCCTGTGCACTTGACTTTGAAGTTGTCTTGTTCCTCCTGACAGTCTTGTAGTGATCCTTCACCTGTCCTAAAATTGCTCCCCTGATCCGTATTATCTATATGGCAGATCCAGCAGTGTCTTATCGATGTCTTTTCTTATTCTTATGGTGGTATCTGATAGCCGAGGTCCTGCCATATATGTCGTGGTGTTTTGTACCATCCTATAGGGGTGAACACGTGGAGGGTGCAATAGACATCGGCAAGGAAGGGCTATGCGGTGCGATCTTCCTCTATTCTAATGAGTGATTCAATAAAGAGTTATTGGCGTGAAGAATCCGGGTGACCGCTGCTTGTCACACATGAGAGATCACAATGTCCAGTGGTCGAGATCTGACCATCCAGGCATGTAAAGCGTGTTTGATAGCGTGCGTTATAACATGGGCATCTTATGTATATGGTCACCCAGCCAGGCATCTAGACCTTGGTCTGGCTGGAAATCCATTTTGTCTTGCAGACCCTCGTTGGTAAAGCCAGTGCATTGTCCTGACTCCAGGGACGGCGGTCACCTGTTTGTTGTTGTCAGGGGACTGGGAGGAAGGAGAAGCCCCGGGAATGTTATTAAAGCCCTTGTCTAGTTTCCTTAAGAGCGTCGGACACACGCTGGGTCATATAAGGATTTTTACACACCAGTCTGTAAGATTTGTTTACAAACAGTGCCAGTAAGGAGGCAGCGGTGCCCTCTAGTGGACACGATGGAGCCTACAGATTGACGAGAGCGCTGCACCTCGCATGTGTCCTTCTGATCGGCAGCCGCTGGGAGATTACTTATTCCAGGTTTATTGTATTTTCAGGTCTACAAATCTGAAATGATTCAGATCACACTTTATAATGTTCCTTTTTATTTTAATTCCAACAGATTCCAATTATAAAAATGGCGAGACCACTTCACGATGGGAGTACCTCCGAACCCGTGGGAAATATCCAAGCAGAAGCCAGCCATACTTTCCCTAATGACGTCAGTGCCTGTGAAGCTGCTTCTTCTACAATCTGTGAACAGAACTTGCCATTGAGCCATCCAACTGCCCCCACTTTATCGCCCGTGTGTCAGAGACGCCCCTCTATCCGTCAAACCCACATCCAGAACAGACTTGAAATGGTTAACAGTTGCAACGCCGAACCCTCCTCAACCACTTTTAATCAGAGACATTGCTCTTACCCAGAGTCCTTCAGCACAGGAGAAACCACTGCCTACGGTAGGTCCACTTCTGATTGTGATGGTGCTGAGGCTCTTGGGATACAGATGTAGCAGAGCTGAGATACAGCAGTGCCCTGTGACTTGCTGAGTGAGGGGCAGCAGGATGGGGTAGAGGGTACATGTCCCGTGAGTGCCACAGGGTGCCAACAAGGTAATTAAGTTTAGGGTTAGGGCATTGAACGTGATACTTGCCAGGGTTGAAGGAAAGTGTCCTAATGGCTGCAGTCCTGTGTAAGGGCACCGATAACTCCCCTCCGCTCCACCTGTACCAGCGCTATAGATTTGACTACAGGTTCTAATGTGTAGACATGTCCTGACTTGCATTCACTTATTTCCCCTAACAGTGTGACATTTAATAGGACAGCCGTGTTGATACCTGTTTAGTGACTAGGAACAGATTGCAAGCTCTTGAGTCCCAGCAATATCTCAGGATGAAATTTAGAAGGCCACCTACTGCTTCTTCCATAGGTCCATCCACGTGCAGAACAGCCTAGCAGGACATGCCTAATTTACCATTGACCTGTTACCGGCTTTGCCTCTCGCTTTCATACTCGCTCTAACCGTGCGTGCTATACCGTCTTCTTGGGCGGCGCTGCAGTGAATTGACGTACCATAGGTGTCTCATATTGAAGGTACCTGGGGCATCTCTCACCACTGTCCTCAGCATACAAGTCCCTCTGTTGACTCCTATTTACCAGCTAGGTTTTCTTGCACATGTTCCTTATTCTTCCTGTTTACGAAGCTGCACGTCTGGCCATGTGCCAGTTCTCCGGAGACCAGTCATGACACCCTGGCACGAGTCCAGTGTGTCTGGAAGTGTTGGCTTCATGGATACACTGGTACGGTCATGTGCTGGAATGAAACCTATAATAATGGTGGGTGATGTTATGTAGGTTGCATCAGTGGTGGCGAGCATATGGCAGTGTCTGGATTTTCCCTATATGAAATGATGTATGAGGACATGTGGTGTAAGTGCTGTAGGTGAGGTCATGGAGTTGTATAGACGACGGTTTATAGGAAATAGCAATGCTACAGTGTTAGAATTCCATATTCTTATCTCTTATAATGCTATGTATCCTTCTGTTGTGACTGTATATAGGATCCTACTATATGTGCATCACTTACTGTCCTAACCTTGCCATTTGCATCGGAGTAGTCTCATATCCTGCACACCCACAATGCAATCTTGATGACATCTATTTCTGAGACGTGTATAATCTGTATCCATAAGTGACTCTGGTCTCTGATTCTATATGCCAGGTCTCAGGCACACAGGCCATGAGCACTCCAGGGTGGGGATGGACACAGATGTTTCTAATCAGAATGACGCCCAAGAAAGTCGCCCCTTGGTGGGAGAAGTACCCATAGAACGGGAGATTGCCCTACGTCTTCGCAGGATTGGAGACCAAATGAATGAGCGGTATCTGCAAAGGGTAAGTGTCTTTGATTTTACCACCGTTGTGTACTTGTCAGGTTATTGCTAGTTTAGCCTTGACTTCATGCAATGTGTGGTCATTTATTGAGGGGTTTGCCGTGGGCATTGCAGGGTTAATGTTTCCCCGCTGGTTGCCTCAGATGTCCGAGTAGGGCTGCAGTGCCTGGTTGTTTCCCTTTTCCATGACTCCGGCATTGTGATCATACAGTCCATGTCTTCCCTTTGTGCTGAGTGCTCAGTGTGTGCGCGGCTCTGCCCGCTCTTCCTTCTTTTTATACGTGTTACTATATTTAACCTATGACTCAGACGCCTGCCGGGATCCTGGCTCCTCCCACTGCTGCCACCATCTGCCTGCTTTATCCCCTCCCACAATGACTAAACCTGCTAATCCACATGGTCAGGACATGGTTAAGTTGCAGGCATAGCTTTAGGGCATACTTCGCCCGGCGATGGGGGTTAAACTAGCAAATTACAATAGGGTCGCTGTTTAGTAAAACCTTGCCGGGCTTTATCTCTGCCCTGCGATAGATGACGTCATAGGCCGTGAACGTTTCCAGTTGGATTAAATCGCAATGTTGGATTTGCAGCTGTTCCCAGCATATCTTGGGTTAACTAAAATGAAACTGCTTTAGCAGTTGCTGGACATTGATTTTCATTGTCTGGGTTAAGAGGTCAAGGATGTTTCTTAAAGGGGAGCTCCAGAGATATTCTCAAAATGTAGAACATACTCTTGACTGCAAAGGGGAACAATGGATACATTGCATAGCTAAAGCATGCTTAGCGCTCCGGAGAACCCCTTTAATGTGGCTGGATGGCAGCAACAGAAAATGAAAAATGAGAAATTTTACCCTCTAGTGGTCAGATTAGGTCACTGCAGTGCCACAGTAATAATAATAGAACAGTGTCCCGTAATAAGGAAGGGTCCCGTAATAAGGAAGGGTCCCGGTGAAGTGTGATGGCTGCCATTAATCCGCCTGTCTTTTGTCTTACAGAGAGAGCTTGGACAGCGGCAGTGGTGGGGTCCTCTGCGATGGCATCTCACTCAAATCATCTCCGAGATTGTGGCTGCCTTGTACAATCCCCTTGTGGACATTTTACCGCAGAACTAAGGCATCTGGTGCCATGTGGACTACTGATACAAAGAATTGGGTATTGCTCCAATGCCTACATTTTCTGGCGTGCTGACTTGACTTCTGCGGGACGGAAGTCAAGAGACTTGCAGGGTCTCCAAGGACAGTACCATGCTGAAGTCCATTGGGCGTCAAGACAATGATTTAGAAGCACGGCTCTTCCAGCGATATCCTCACACATCAGATGTCGGTTTTGCCGTGCGAGAGGCGTTGCTGGTGTCATTAAGGACATGGCGGATATGGTAAATGCCTTATCTTCCTATTGAGTTCACTGGCAGACTTTTTGTGTGGAATCATATGGGTGTTCTTCGGTTAAGACATTATAAGATGGCTGTCACAAGTGGGGAATATTGGGAATGTGGATTAAGTGGTGTCATTGAAGTGAAGGCGTTCTGAGGAGTTTCGGTCGAAACAAAACTATGGCACATTCTTTACAAAGTTTCTACTGAGTACATGGAAGAATTTGTAGCCGGGGTGGGGGTGTTCCGATTGCAGTCTGGTCGTACCCCCTCCTAATGCCCTCATGTCTGTGGCTGGAAAGGGTGATTTTCTGAGCCATACTAAACTGCCCTTGTAGCCAAATTGTGGAAATCTAGACAAGCCATACATAAATCTTGCTGGCCCCCTTTTTGCATGCTTTGATTGGCCCAAGAAACCTAATTTCTTCTACATAGAGCTCAGCATGTCGCCCCCCTGTACTCACCTGCGTCCTGATAGCACTTACAAAGATCTTCTTTCTCTATCACGTTCTATGCCCGACCTTTAGTCCCTGCAGAGCTTTGATACGGAAACTTTTTTTTTTTTTTTTTTTGCTAATCATAGAAGAGAAAAATGTATCTTCTAGGGGAAAAAACTGTAAAAAATAATAATAATAAAGAACAAAGTTCCTTTATTTATTTTATGCTTTATTGTAATTTATGGGGGTTTTTTTTTCCTTATTTTGTAAGAAATTTTTTAAAAATCTCACAGGATGAGAATTTTGAGGGTTTCGCCTCTGGCCTTACTTAAAGGAAACCTTTAAAGTACATGTATAACACGTGCTAAAATGTGAGGTCCAAGGACAGTGAATCGTCCGCTGCCAACGTCGCTCGCACGGTCCTTTTACTCTCTAGGACTTGGGTATTCCCGGCATCTTGATATCTCTCTGAGTCTCGCATATAAACTGGCCATGTTGTCCGTGGCAACCAATCAGAGTTGGGCTTTCATTTGCCAAACTGCAGCGGATTAAAGCCGGGCTCTGATTTGTTGTTATGGGCAATAAAATCCTTGTTTATAGGCCAACAGTTTTTTTGTTTTTTTTTTTTCTTTTGAGATGTAGGAATGGACTTGAAGTGTTCTTTAAGGTCCGATAACCCTAATAACAGAAATTACTGCCATTATTCAGCCACAGATTTCGTTCACTCATTAAAGATGGTTGGTTTAAAATTAATTTCAGATGAAAAATAAAGTTGTTACCCATAGCAACCGATTTTCCCAGTACAGACTTGATGAAATAAAATCTGCGATCTGATTGGTTGCTAGGGGCATCTATTCTAATATTTCATCTGTTGCCTATGGTAACTAATCATATCACCAGGGTCTAAATGAAAGCTGCGATCTGATTGGTCCATAGGTAACGGTGGGTCCTAATTACTTGTCGGCCATTAATGTGAATGTTATTAGTAGCTTTGACTTGATGGTCCAACCAGTGCAGAGGGAAGACATTGCCTGTCGTAACCAATGAGGTTGCTGCATTATCGCCTGGGATAATAAGCTGCAATCTGATTGGCTGATGGGAACCCTTCTTTTTAGTTGCACCGGGCTTATTGATCTCCCTATTGACCTTTCATATGACCATGTAGTCTAACAATCCCTACAGACCTCTCCGTAATGGAGATAGATAGAAAGATGCCGATGTTCTTGTCAAAAATTTGCTCTTCCAAGTCCTAATTAAGTCTTGAAATAATTTGATGTTTAGTCATTCTTCGGACCTGTCTTGCCTATATACAGCCAAATTTCGGGATTGAAATGAAGGGCTAGTCCGAAGCAGATGTATCCGGCCAGGACGGAGGTGAAGTTCTCTTTCTGCAGCTATAAGGTTTAGTTTCTCACAGCAATATCTTCAGCTTCCAGCCCCCTCTCCCCCCCCCCCCCCCAGATTCATTGCAGTCTCACTGTGCATGATATGGCACCCCCTGTAGGCTAATGCCAGCTTCAGGTCCCATATTTCATCCCATGTACCAATGGCAGGTTTTAATAAAATTATTCTAAAGAAAATCACTTTAAGGTTAAAATATTGAAATTTTATTTTTATTTGTACAGTTTATGAAATGTTCTCTATATTTTTGTTTACAGCAGATTTGCTGAGAGCCGGAGACGAGTATATTTATTTCTTGGTAGACCACATCCATATTCCGTACAATAATCTCATAGTTCACATCAATTCCTTCCACTAACCCACAAACGAGAGCTGTACGCGTCCCCGTCAGGGCACAATCCAGGGGACTTCTCACTCAAGGGGCTGTTACATATGTAAATACTGGACATCTGTGTCATGGAAACTTCTTTTCCTTTCTTTTTTTTTTTTTTTTTTTTTTTTTTTGTTCTGTACATTTTGTGATTTGCGTTCTTTTTGTACATGGATTTTGTATTTCTTTTCAATAAAATTTGAATCTGAATTATATTTGTCTCACAAGTCGTATTTGACGTCAGTGGGGGGGGGGGCAGCATATGGGACTACAAGGGGCTCCTTTGTCATACAGGAAAAACTGTGCAACCTTTATTACCCCCTGCACTGCGCCGATGCGAGGATTGCACCTCCGAGTGTCCGTGCTCATGCCCCATAACTCCAGCACTTCCACAGTGAAGCCGGGATGTACGTCCTGAGCTTCGCTGAAGAGCTGCGAAGGCTTCGCGGGCACCACATCTCTATGGGGGGTGTAAAGGTTTGTTTTTTAATCTGTGGGCGCGGATGGATTTATAACAGGGCGATTTGGGACACTAAACTCCCAGTCAATAAGGGCCTGTGGGTGGTTTAGTGTCCCAAATCGACCTGACAGGTTCCTTTTAAAAGTGAGACCTTATTCAGCCATTGCCACACATCAGTATCAGCCACAAGTCCCAGCCTGAGCATAGGCCTATTTGACATTATACCCACATTCAGGCCCTGACTTGTGGGCCTAATAGACATGTGAATGAGGCCTCAAAAAAAAGTTGCATGAGATGAATGCAGTAGCACTACAAGTAGGTAGTGTAGTGTCCTGATGAAGGACAATGGAAGGGGTTCTTTGCCATATAGTATTCAGGATTCCCCCACAGTCTAGAATGAAATTATCAATTGTGTCCCTCAATAGCAGCCTTGAATATTTTTATTTCCCCTCGCTCCCCATTTATATGGATATCTGTCCTGAGATACCAAGTCCTAGCTCCCTCTACCAGTGCTGGGAATTGCATTGGACAGTCTTTGCTCCATACACCATACAGTACCAATATGAAGGATTAAAGGGAGGGCAATTGGTCTGTTTTCTCCATACATTCCCATGGTCTGCGCATCCAGTAATCTAAAAGTTTTGAATATGTGCCAGAAAATGTGATTTCTTGCTTATTTCGTTGGGGTGTCCCAATGTCGGGGTCTAAAGAAGGCAGATCAGGTATGTATTAACCACCTTGACAACGGCCAAGCCCCCCCACACCCCCACTGCCTCTAACCGGTATTGAAGCACTCCTGGGCCCCTTCCTACATGGATCCTGACCTTCTGGTCACTGACCACCTATGTTTAGATTCATTCTGAGATCCCTGTCCCTTAGAGCACAGGTGTCAAACACAAGGCCCGCGGGCCGAATCCGGCCGCTTAAAAAAAAAAAACAAAACAAAGCTGCGCGATACCTGTCCTGGGCTGGTTTACAAGGCCTCTGCATGTCAGCGCAGGCGGCGATACAATGACGTCATCACGCCGCCTACGCTGACACGCAGACAAGAGGAGGCGGCGGCTGCATCAAGGCATCGCAGGTAAGTGAAGATAAGTTTTTTTTTATATATATATATATATATATATATATATATATATATATATATATATATATATATATAAATAGGCCGTTGCCTGCTGGAGTATCCCCGGCACGTAACGGCCTATTTACTTACCGATCCCCGCTGCTGGTCGTGGCCGCCCCCGCTTCCCCTTCTGCTATGGGACGCAGAAGCGGTTGTGTGCAGGAGCGGGGATGATAAGTGAGGCCGCGGCCGGCGAACACCATCAAATACTACTATTATTATATTCCGGGGTCTTTTCAGACCCCGGAGTAAAATAATTGGAGACCCCAGGGAGGTGATAAACATAAAAACCAGAGTTACTCACCTCTCCGGCGATCCAATGTTACTCCCAGCCGGCTTCGGCCTTCTTTGGTAACGTCCCAGGCGTCACGTGAGCTAGGCCGACGTCATTATGTCGCGACGCCGGTCTGTGCGACATTGAAGAAGGCCGAACGCAGGGAGCGCACCGGGGCCCAGGTAAGTAACACTGATTTTTATGTTTGTCACCACCTGGGTCTCCGATCATTATACTCTGGGGTCTGAAAAGACCCCAGAGTATAATAATAGTTCATGGGTGGGGGGGGTCACTATGGGGCATAATACCATGTGCAGGGGCCACTGTGGACTATAATACCGTTTGCAGGGGCCACTATGGGGCATAATACCAATGCAGGGGCCACTAAGGAGCATAATACCGATTGCAGGGGCCACTATGGAGCATAATACCATGTGCAGGGGCAACTATTGAGCATAATACTGTGTGCAGGGGCAACTATGGAGCATAATACCGTGTGCAGGGGCAACTATGGAGCATAATACCGTGTGCAGGGGCAACTATGGAGCCTAATACCGTGTGCAGGGGCCGCTGTGGGGCGTAATACCGTGTGCAGGGGCCGCTGTGGGGCGTAATACCGTGTGCAGAGGCAACTATAGAGCATAATACCGTTTGCAGGGGTAAACAGTATTTGTATAGTGCTTAATTTTTTATATATTCAGAAAAGGATGAGGATAGTATGTAACATGCCAATGTCTTAGGTTTTAACAATACATTATGTTCTTCCTGGTTGACCTCAAAGGGCTGATTGTAACAGTAGTAATGTACAAATGTAACTACTGCTTAATAGCTCGCTTATCTGTTAAGGAGAAGTTACTTTTATACATGTGTAAAATAATCTTGGCCCTTCAAGGTACCCCGTGAGGCTGAAGTGGCCCCTGGAGAAAATGAGTTTGACACCCCTGCCTTAGAGGATGACTCCCATTTCTCCTATTGTCGCAGCTCTCATCAGCGGTGGTTTGGTGACAAAACAGGATCCCCAATTTGTTCCCCGATGTCTTTTTTTGGGGCCTCTGGGCAGCGTTCCGGAGCCCCGGTCTACTACCACACCGATGGTGCTGCGGTGGACCTACTGGAATGGCTGGTGTCCTGTATTGCCCCTCTCTGAGCGCTGCCCCCGCTCCTGTTCTGGTCATGGAGTTCTGACTTCATCTCTAATTGAGCGATCGTGGCCTTTACGTGGGGCATACATGACTGAGCTATTTTATGTATTTATTTATTTAGGCAGAGCCTTGAGAAACTCTCCTTGTAGCTTCAGGGGGGAAAGCGCTCTCTTCTCACTCAGCGGAGTTCTGAGCCAGCTGCTTTCTGCTTTTTGCTCCTTTCTTGCGCCACCTCTCCTCTGGAGAGAAGTCCTCCCGAGACTTCCACTCCAGGATGCCCTCCTTCAGGGCCAGGCCTGCTTGGCAGTCTGTCTCTGGTACTTTTAGCCTTCCTGTTCTAGTTCTGGACTCCCATGCTACTCTACATGAAGATTTTACCTCACTCGGGGCCCCTCCACTTCCGGGTGATCTGGCTTGCCATTGTCCACAATTCCTAGAGGTGGTGTCAACCGGCTACTTTACTTCCCCAACTTGACCATCTTCCTGCAGGCAGTCTCTGCTCTACAGCTACGGAGCGTCTCTATTCCCTGTCCCACTTTTGAGCGGCCTCAGGGCTATTATTACACCCTTTCTCTGTCCCCTAGATGGACAGCCCCTTTCGCCCTATCCTGGACCTACTGGAGCTCTACTGGTTTGTCTGTGTTCGTAGACTTCACATGGAATTCCTACGATCGGTGGTAGATCTCTGGAGTCCTGCAGATCCCTGTCATTCCTGACACTCAATGCCTACCTCCATATCTTCTGTGTCCTCAGCGTTTTTTCTTCGCTTTGTGGTGGGTTCGAGTTTGTCGCACTCCCCTTTGAGTTGGCCTCTGCCTCCTGGGTTTTTCCCAAGGAGATGGTTCTTTCACGGCAATTCTCCATTCCAGAGGAGTTGCGGTGTTTTCATACTTGGTCCTTCTCCCGGTCTAGGCCTCTTCCTAGATCACAGGTGTCAAACACAAGGCCCGCGGGCCGAATCCGGCCCGCTGCCTTGTGTTATCCGGCCCGGCACTTATCTGGCCCGCAGGGCCGCGGCATTTTTTATTGTCTATGTACATTATGTAATGTAAACCAGCCCAGGAAAGGCCGCTTAAAAAAAAAAAAAACAAAGCTGCGCGATACCTGTCCTGGGCTGGTTTACAAGGCCTCTGCATGTCAGCGCAGGCGGCGATACAATGACGTCATCACGCCGCCTACGCTGACACGCAGACAAGAAGAGGAGGCGGCGGCTGCATCAAGGCATCGCAGGTAAGTGAAGATAAGTTTTTTTTATATATATAAATAGGCCGTTGCCTGCTGGAGTATCCCCGGCACGTAACGGCCTATTTACTTACCGATCCCCGCTGCTGGTCGTGGCCGCCCCCGCTTCCCCTTCTGCTATGGGACGCAGAAGCGACTGTGTGCAGGAGCGGGGATGGTAAGTGAGGCCGCGGCCGGCGAACACCATCAAATACTACTATTATTATATTCCGGGGTCTTTTCAGACCCCGGAGTATAATAATTGGAGACCCCGGGGAGGTGATAAACATAAAAACCAGAGTTACTCACCTCTCCGGCAATCCGATGTTACTCCCAGCCGGCTTCGGCCTTCTTTGGTGACGTCCCAGGCGTCACGTGAGCTAGGCCGACGTCATTATGTGGCGACGCCGGTCTGTGCGACATTGAAGAAGGCCGAACGCAGGGAGCGCACCGGGGCCCAGGTAAGTAACACTGATTTTTATGTTTGTCACCACCTGGGTCTCTGATCATTATACTCTGCGGTCTGAAAAGACCCCAGAGTACAGTCATGGCCAAAAGTTTTGAGAATGATACAAATATTAATTTTTACAAAGTCTACTGCTTCAGTTTTTCTAATGGCAATTTGCATATACTCCAGAATGTTATAAAGAGTGATCAGCTTAACAGAAATTACTTGCAAAGTCAATATTTGCCTAGAAAATGAACTTTATCCCCCCAAAACACATTTCAACATCATTGCAGCCCTGCCTTAAAAGGACCACCTAACATCGTTTCAGTGATTGCTCCATTAACACAGGTGTGGGTGTTGATGAGGACAGGGCTGGAGATCAATCTGTCATGATTAAGTAAGAATGACACCACTGGACACTTTAAAAGGAGGCTGGTGCTTGCCATCATTGTTTCTCTTCTGTTAACCATGGTTATCTCTAAAAAAACACGTCCAGTCATCATTGCACTGCACAAAAATGGCCTAACTGGGAAGAGTATTGCAGCTAGAAAGATTGCACCTCAGTCAACAATCTATCGCATCATCAAGAACTTCAAGGAGAGAGGTTCCATTGGTGCCAAAAAGGCTCCAGGGCGCCCAAGAAAGACCAGCAAGCGGCAGGACCGTCTCTTAAAAGTGTTTCAGCTGCGGGATCGGGCTACCAGCAGTGCAGAGCTTGCTGAGGAATGGCAGCAGGCAGGTGAGGCGGAGACTCTTGGCGCAAGGCCTGGTCTCAAGGAGGGCAGCAAAGAAGCCACTTCTCTCCAGAAAAAACATCAGGGACAGACTGATATTCTGCAAAAGGTACAGGGAGTGGACTGCTGAGGACTGGGGGAAAGTCATTTTCTCTGATGAATCCCCTTTTCGATTGTTTGGAACATCTGGAAAACAGCTTATTCGGAGAAGAAGAGGTGAGCGCTACCACCAGTCTTGTCTCATGCCAACTGTAAAGCATCCTGAAACCATTCATGTGTGGGGTTGCTTCTCAGCCAAGGGAATCGGCTCTCTCACAGTCTTGCCTAAAAACACAGCCATGAATAAAGAATGGTACCAGAATGTCCTCCAAGAGCAACTTCTCCCAACCGTCCAAGAGCAGTTTGGCGCTCAACAATGCCTTTTCCAGCATGATGGAGCACCTTGCCATAAAGCAAAGGTGATAACTAAATGGCTCAGGGAACAAAACATAGAGATTTTGGGTCCATGGCCTGGAAACTCCCCAGATCTTAATCCCATTGAGAACTTGTGGTCAATCATCAAGAGACGGGTGGACAAACAAAAACCAACAAATTCAGACAAAATTAAAGCATTGATTCTTCAAGAATGGACTGCTATCAGTCAGGATTTGGTCCAGAAGTTGATTGAGAGCATGCCAGGGAGAATTGCAGAGGTCCTGAAGAAGAAGGGTCAACACTGCAAATATTGACTTGCTGCATTAAGTCATTCTGTCAATATAAGCTTCTGTTACTCATAATATGAATGCAATTATATTTCTGTATGTGATAAAAACATCTGACAAACACACATAAAAACCAGAGGGCAGCAGATCATGTGAAAATATAATATTTGTGTCATTCTCAAAACTTTTGGCCATGACTGTATAATAATAGTTCATGGGTGGGGGGGTCACTATGGGGCATAATACCATGTGCAGGGGCCACTGTGGACTATAATACCGTTTGCAGGGGTCACTATGGGGCATAATACCAAATGCAGGGGCCACTAAGGAGCATAATACCGATTGCAGGGGCCAGTATGGAGCATAATAACGTGTGCAGTGGCCACTATGGAGCATAATACCGTGTGCAGGGGCAACTATTGAGCATAATACTGTGTGCAGGGGCAACTATGGAGCATAATACCGTGTGCAGGGGCAACTATGGAGCATAATACCGTGTGCAGGGGCAACTATGGAGCATAATACCGTGTGCAGGGGCAACTATGGAGCATAATACCGTGTGCAGGGGCCGCTGTGGGGCATAATACCGTGTGCAGGGGCCGCTGTGGGGCATAATACCGTGTGCAGAGGCAACTATAGAGCATAATACCGTTTGCAGGGGTAAACAGTATTTGTATAGTGCTTAATTTTTTATATATTCAGAAAAGGATGAGGATAGTATGTAACATGCCAATGTCTTAGGTTTTAACAATACATTATGTTCTTCCTGGTTGACCTCAAAGGGCTGATTGTAACAGTAGTAATGTACAAATGTAACTACTGCTTAATAGCTCGCTTATCTGTTAAGGAGAAGTTACTTTTATACATGTGTAAAATAATCTTGGCCCTTCAAGGTACCCCGTGAGGCTGAAGTGGCCCCCGGAGAAAATGAGTTTGACACCCCTGTCCTAGATGGTCAATCTAACCAGATTATGGGTCACCTTGGATCTCCTTTGCCAGTTCAACTGGTTTATCAACAAGGATCAGTCTAGTCTTGTACCTTCCAGTGCGTGGACTTCCTGTACATGCTCCTCTCTGCTCTCCAGGAGGTTTTCTCTTCCCGGAGCCCTAGATCCATGCTCTCCAGTCTGGTGTGCCCCTCCTCCTCTGGAGGAACTCTCTGTGCTCTTTTTTTCTGCATGTGGGTCCTGGTCTCATTGCCCAATCCCACTCGTGTCCTCCCCCTTCAGGACTTTCAGTGCCCTGGGACCAGTCTCTTTCCAGCCTTGAGCGCCTCTTCCTTCTCCTCTTGGGCTTGCCAGGAACTTCTCGGTGGCCTTTCTCCCCAGGGGAAGTCCCTTCTTCCCCTCCATTGGTGGTGATATCCACCATCCCCAGTCTTCCAGCGAAGCAGTCTTTAGAGCCTTCCTCCCAGGGCCTGTGGTCCTCTCCGAGGCCTCCCTCGAGATCATCTTGCTGGAACTGAGGCCCTCAGGAGCCAAGAAGCCAAGCAGGATGCTTCCCTCTCCCTGCTTTGGATGGAGCCTCCCTTTCCGGCTCTGTCTGCAGTCCACATTCTAGAAGTGGAGTATTGGGACTATCTTTTCCGAGTCAAACTTGTCCCTGAACAAGTGGTCGCTTTTCCATACTTGCTCTTCCTCTTCTTCCCCGGGTTCTCTGACCCTCAAGACCAAGGGGGTTCCAGCTATCCTGGCGGCTCCAGTTTGGCCTTTCTGGGCCTGGTACACAGGTCTCAGGTTTCTCCTGGCAGTCCCTCCTTGGTCTCTTCCTCATCTAGTCATCCTGCACATGTTCCGCCTATACTTACCTCAGCTACGCTTACCAGCAGGCTGTTGGGGCCAGGTTTTGGGGCTGCGTGATTTTTCGGGGTCTGTTTTCCAGACCATGCTCAAGGTCGAAAACTCCAGTCTGTGGCCTTTATCATAGCATGTGGAGGCCTCAGTTTAGGCCGTAATCCACTTTCTTTTTTCTTCTCTTTAAGGGCGACTTTCCTGCCTTTTCGATCCTCTTTCAAGGATGCTGGTTTTCGTCTTCAGGTGAGAAATTACTTCAGGGAATGGCACACTGCGTTCCTCTCTACCATCCTTCGGTTTCTCCATAGGACCTCATTCTTGTCCTCAGGGAACTCCGTGTACACTTTTCGAGTTCTCGCTTCGCCTTCTGTCCTGGCAGGTTGCTTTCTGTGTGGCTGTCTCTTCCTTCCTCAGGATTTTCATTGAGGACGTTATACTTTCCTTTGCCCGGACCCCAAGGATATGTGGGTATGCTCTCTTCTCTGTCTCGTTCTCGTCCTGGCAATCCGGGTCTATTATTTTTTTTCAGATCCCTTCTGTCGTTTTTACGCCTTGTTTGTTCTCCCTGAGGGCCCTCTCTGGGCCTGTCTGTTTCTCAGGCTTCAATCCCTTGGTGGTTTTCGGTCTGCTATCAGAGAGGCCTACAGGCTCAAGGGTAGGCTGCTGCCTCCCTGTGTAATGGCTCATTCTTTTACAGCTGCCGGAGCCTCCTGGGCTGTTCCGACACTCAGATCTGCAGTCTGCCACCTGTGATTCTGTTCTCTCCTTTACTACGTTCTTCCAGATCCATTCTGTGGCCCCGGCCATGTCTAGTTTGGGTTGTACGGTTCTGCTTGCGACTGTGCACTAAGTTTTCGCATGGCTGTATATTTCTCATCCTCTGGGACTGCTTTAGGACATCCCTTGGTGCTGTGTCCCCCAATGGATTAAGCGAGAAAAATTGATTTTTACATAGCTCACAACCATCCAGAATCCGGCAGGACAGTCCCGATTTTACACTGGTGTCCCACTGTCCCGGATAGCTTACAGTTTGTCCCGCTTTGCCCCTGAAGTGTTTTGTTGCAAACAAACTTTATTAGAGTAGGGTAAAGGCTAAATGGTAGATGCTAAATCCTAGTGGGCTAAAGGACCTTTATTGACGTCATGACCATGTGATTAGACTCTTGGGTGGGCGGAGCTATTCTGGACACTACAGGACAGTGTTTTTTAACACAGAAAGAGTAAGTTGCTGGGAATGAACGGTTACTGAAGGTGAGGAAAGAAGAGACAGTATGTGTGAGCAAGAGAGCAAGAAGGGGGAACTGGGGGCAGATGAAAGGGACAATTAAACTGGGGGGCAGATAAAGGGGGTCATTAAGCTGGTGGCAGATGAAGGGGGACATTAAGCTGGTGGCAGATGAAGGGGGACATTAAGCTGGTGGCAGATAAAAGGGGACATTAAACTGGTGGTAGATGTAGGGGGGCAATTAAACTGGGGGCAGAAGAAGGGGGGAAATTAAACTGGGGGCAGATGAAGGGGGGCATTAAGCTGGTGACAGATGAAAGGGGGACATTAAATTGGTGGCAGATGAAGGGGGACATTAAACTGGGTGCAGATGGAGGGGGGACATCAAACTGGGGGCAGATCGAGGAGTGGACATTAAACTGGGGGGCCAGATGGAGGATGACAAACTGGGGGCAACTGGAGGAGGACATTAAACTGGGGGGGTAGCTATATAATGTCCCCCTCTAGTTTCCCCCAGTTTAAACTGGAACACGAGGAAGGGGACTTAATACTGTGGGGCAATTGGAGGGGAACATTATAATGTGGGGGCATATAATGTTAGGGTGACTGTAGAAGCATTATACTGTGTGGGGGCACAAAGAAAAATGGATGAAAATGGGCGGAGTCAACATAGAAATGGGTGGAGCTAAATTTGCCACGGCGCGCATAGCACCCTCTTTCTGTCCTTTGAAAGTTGGGAGGTATGATTTTTATACTCACCGTAAAATCCTTTTCTTCTTGTATTCATTGGGGGACACAGATCCAACCCTTTTTCTTGTTGTTGCTGCCCTGGGATGTTTTGGTTCGTTTCTGGGTTCAGGACATGTTGGTGGCGTTGGTTTTCTGCGGTACTTTTCTTCTTTGTGTCTCTCTCCTACTGCTGCGGTACAAACTGCCTATTACAGTGTCTGTGGCGGGGGTATAGCCCAGATGCGAAACCGACTTCTTTTGTTATTCCTAGTGTCAGCCTCCTAGTGGCCGGGTCTATACCCCTTGGTGCTGTGTTCCCCAATAAATACAACGAGAAACGGATTTTACGGTGAGTACAAAAATCAATTTTTTGCTGTTTTTAATATTATTATGGGTCGTAGCTCTGTTCTTGCACAAAGCTCTGATACCACATCTTCATGCACTGCTAAGCAGAGGATATTTGGTGTCAATTCCTGGTTAAATAAAGGATTGGGCCTACCAAAATCCTAGATATATATGAAACAGTGTAAAGGGCAGCAAGATGAGGACCACCAAGCTACCAAAACTGTTTTGATTTAGGACCACATCTAAGGGTGTTGTCTAAGCAGACTCCCTGGTTTTTACCTTTTAATCCCAATATAGGGATCTGGACTTCACTGCAGGGAGTTTGTCAGGTTGCTACCTCCTGAGGTGGTCCCAGTTTGGTAGCAGTTGACCAGGCAGGTCAAGACTATGGTACAGAGCATCACAGAAACAGACAAAATAAACAGACTGAAGACTGAGAAGAACTCAGGGCAGGACAAGAGCAGGTAGCAGAGGTATTGAAGAAGCCTGAAGGCCACAGGTAGTAGAGGTACTGCAAAAGTCCAAAGGCCACACATACAGAAAGGAAGGACTTGCATCCAAATGGGGCAGACAGAAACTAGGACATAGTTCAGACATGACATTGTATTCATGCATACATACAAACAGATCAAGAACAGAAACTCATCTTAAGGTGTGGCTATAGAATCAGACTTGAATACCTACAAACAGACAGGGAATGGCAGAAGGAAGTTAAGCCGGTGGGAGCACACAGAAGTAGTCAGTCAGCTAGGTCTGCTGAGAAAAGCACCAGAATGCAGAGCGTCGCCATTACAAACTGTAAACCATAAACAGGGAGAAGGAGGGAGATGCAGCTGCAGAAGTACCTTTCCCTCCTTAGAATCTGAGACTGCATGCTATGAGAGGGGAGAAGGAACAGCAAATGGAGAAATCTGATTGGTTCAGATTATATAGCATTGACATCATACTATGACAAATATGCAGTTTATGTAGAATATTCTTAGTACTTTTTAATATACATCAACAGTCACCTATGGATGAAATTGGATTTTTCCCCAGTGTTAGCAGTGTATTTCACCAATACAGTAGACTTGCACTGGTAACTTGGCTAGGATTGTGCAGTATAGTGTATACATACAATGGGCTGGGCTCTTATTGTTTAGCTCCAGATGCTAGTCACTGAAATTACAAAGCCGTGTGGGTGGCGTTTAATGTAAACCTGTAAAATTCCGTAATAAACATCACAGGAAATGTCACAGAAATAACCTCCAGGTGGGATCTGCACCCACATGCCGGATAACTGTACGCACTTTAATTATTGTCCCCTCACAGCTGTCCTGGGATTCCCATAGGACGCTTGTACTGAAATGGCCTCTTGGTTTGCAAGTCCTATTGTTCCAGTGAGAGTGGCAGACGTAACATAACATAACAACATGTTGTCCCCAATGACCCAGGAAGTCACATTGCTTGCTAGAGCTCAGATGACAGTGTTGTCAGTGACGTCAGCACATGACTTTCTGTGATAGAAAGCAATGACAAATACAATATGTAAAATGCTATCATCCACTTACAGAGATACCTGCATAGATAGAACTGTAGCCTGACAACTAGTCTCTCATATAATGTATGTACTGTATGGCATCTCTAGTGTTACATTTGTAGAAGTGCTTTCCTATAGCCAGTGTTACAGTATGGTTTCTACATGATAGCAGCTTGTGGGAGGTATATCCATACCTCCCAACTTTCAAAGGACACAAAGAGGGACAAATTTAGCTCCACCCACTTCTACATTGACTTCACCCATTACCATCCATTTCTTTGTGCCCCCACACAGTATAATATTCCCCTCCAATTGCCTGCACAGTATAAAGTCCCTCTCCTGGTACCCCAGTTTAATGTCCCCCTCCAGCTACCCCCACAGTTTAATGTTCCCCTTCAGTTGCCCCCCATTTAATGTCCCTCTTCATTTGCCCCCCTCCCCAGTTTATTGTCTACCAGCCATCTACCCCCCCCCAAAAAAAAAAAGTTTTACATTAAAAAACACTGATACTCACCTCTCCTCGCTCCCCCTGCTGCTCTGCAGAAGTTTCTACTCCCAGACCACAATAAGGACATCATAGCTGGTTATCAGGAGGGGATACTACATGTATGAGAAGATATCCCGGCCACAATAAGGACATTATGGCTGGTTATCAGGAGAGGACACTACATGTATGAGAAGATAACCTGACCACAATAAGGACATCATGGCTGGTTATCAGGAGGACACTACATGTATGAGAAGATAACCTGACCACAATAAGGACATCATGGCTGGTTATCAGGAGGACACTACATGTATGAGAACATAACCTGACCACAATAAGGACATCATGCCTGGTTATCAGGAGGACACTACATGTATGAGAAGATAACCTGACCACAATAAGGACATCATGGCTGGTTATCAGGAGGACACTACATGTATGAGAAGATAACCCGACCACAATAAGGACATCATGGCTGGTTATCAGGAGGGGACACTACATGTATGAGACAATAACCCGACCACAATAAGGACATCATGGCTGGTTATCAAGAGGACACTACATGTATGAGACAATAACCCGAACACAATAAGGACATCATGGCTGGTTATCAGGAGGGGACACTACATGTATGAGAAGATAACCCGACCACAATAAGGACATCATGGCTGGTTATCAGGAGGGGACACTACATGTATGAGAAGATAACCCGACCACAATAAGGACATCATGGCTGGTTATCGGGAGGACACTACATGTATGAGAAGATAACCTGACCACAATAAGGACATCATGGCTGGTTATCAGGAGGGGACACTACATGTATGAGAAGATAACCCGACCACAATAAGGACATCATGGCTGGTTATCAGGAGGACACTACACGTATGAGAAGATAACCCGACCACAATAAGGACATCATGGCTGGTTATCAGGAGGGACACTACATTTATGAGAAGATAACCCGACCACAATAAGGACATCATGGCTGGTTATCAGGAGGGGACACTAGATGTATGAGAAGATAACCCGACCACAATAAGGACATCATGGCTGGTTATCAGGAGGGGACACTAGATGTATGAGAAGATAACCCGACCACAATAAGGACATCATGGCTGGTTATCGGGAGGACACTACATGTATGAAAAGATAACCCGACCACAATAAGGACATCATGGCTGGTTATCAGGAGGGGACACTACATGTATGAGAAGATAACCCGACCACAATAAGGACATCATGGCTGGTTATCAGGAGGACACTACATGTATGAGAAGATAACCCGACCACAATAAGGACATCATGGCTGGTTATCAGGAGGGACACTACATTTATGAGAAGATAACCCGACCACAATAAGGACATCATGGCTGGTTATCAGGAGGGGACACTAGATGTATGAGAAGATAACCCGACCACAATAAGGACATCATGGCTGGTTATTGGGAGGACACTACATGTATGAGAAAATAACCCGACCACAATAAGGACATCATTGCTGGTTATCGGGAGGACACTACATGTATGAAAAGATAACCCGACCACAATAAGGACATCATGGCTGGTTATCAGGAGGGGACACTACATGTAGGAGAAGATAACCCGACCACAATAAGGACATCATGGCTGGTTATCAGGAGGGACACTACATTTATGAGAAGATAACCTGACCACAATAAGGACATCATGGCTGGTTATCAGGAGGGGACACTACATGTATGAGAAGATAACCCGACCACAATAAGGACATCATGACTTGGTTCAGCATAGAAAGTTCCTACATTCAATGTCATATTCACTGGCAACTAATCAGAATCACAGATGTCACCACTAAGATGGTTAGAGAAAATGTATAAATCTCTGCAAACATTTTAATTATTTATATTTGTAAAATTGTTTAACTTTAAATTGTCTATAAATGTAAATATAATGATAGGACAGAAACATTAAAGCCATCCATATTAATAAGTGAACCCACCTGTTTAGCTGCTTATGTGTAACGGACATTTTGTGGTATCTATTATTACTGTAGCATGTTTTAGTTGGGTGGTAACGTAGTATTACAGCAGTAGTGTCGTCACTTTTTGCAGGCACCTCAGTCTAAAGTGAAAGCCGCAGGCATATGGCTGGAAGTGGAATTTATAATTGATTATATTGGGGTAAGAAATATCAAGATTAGTAAAGTTTTTCAGTTAATGACAGGTAAGTTCCTATAAGTCCCCATTGCCCTGGGGTTGGAGGACACACGAGACAGGGAAGGGCTCGCCGCAGCTCAGCTCTGACTACTGAATTCCTGTTTTACAGTTGCTGGTTTGACGACGGTTTGAGCGGAGAGGGCTATGACATGTCCTTCCTGTTTACGACTATCCTCATGATGAAACCTCACACTTATCAGTTTCCCTACACAACATGTACAGTAAATCACATGGATGCCATATTCAGACATTTACTAACCAGTGACCGCAGAATGTTTCCTGGTCAGTAATATTAACCCCTCGAAATGAGACAAATTGTCTGCATGTTCTTTTATACAAATCTTGCAGAGAACACAGGGGTTCTTTTTCTCTCCTCCATTTTCAGATGGTAAACAGCTGAAGGGCGGGGCTTAGGCAGTGGGTGGGGTTTAATACCTCTGCCTCCTGCTGCAGGCAGAGAAGGGGGAGGGGCTTCGTCTGCAGCCAGTTGTCTTACATCTAGACATTTTTTTCCTTTGGATTATTCAAATAATTTTTGTGTATTTTTTCGGTGATAAATAGGGATTTGTTTTTATGTTGTTTTTTTAAATTTTTCCATGTTTTTTCTTTATTTTAATATCCGAGTAAATGTAATCAAAAAAGGAGGGGAAATGTCTTGTAAAAAATAATAAATAAATTGTTTTACCTCTCCGTTACTGTCATATTTACTTTGGTGACACTTATTGTTTTGTCGCTGGGGACGGGGCTATGTTACATTTAAAAAAAAAAAAAAAAAAAAGAGAAAGAAGAAGAGATACTCACTGAACCTTGTTCCTACGGACCTGCAGGCTCCGGCTATAAAGTTTGCAGCTTGGCGCTCATTGCGCTTCCCTGCCACAGACATCATCAGCCGAAGGCTGCCGCCCAGAACAGTGGAACAGCACCCCAAATGTGGAACTGTCCCGCTCGATCCCGGTCGTCTTAGGGGGCCCCCGCACCCATTTGGCCTGGTGCGGCTGAACCATTGACCTTATGGTTAAAGCGGCCCTGCCCTAGCGGTCATGTGACTGCCGGGTCAGAGGGGAGCCCCATGAGTGACAGCTGTGTACACAGCGATCAGGAAGGTAGCGATGGTAACAACGGTAGTAACAGTAACAGCCGGCATCCTGTTCTTAAAGTTGCATGGTTATGTGCAGCAGGCTAACCTTGCAAGGATATATATACAGTATGTCCTTGCAGAGTTAGAAGTGGACTGCCTGGACGTATATAGTTTATAGGTGGTTTGGAACTGGTTAAGGAATGTTGATGGAATGGTTTAAAAATCTTTTTAAAAGGGAGTCAATCACCAAAACCCAAAATATCAACCTAGCGCTGCAGTACTTTTCCCTTGTGAGTCAGTGCCTCCATTGCCGACACATCGCTGTTTTTGTTGGTATGCAAATGATCTCTTTGGAGCAATGGCCGTTGTCTCTTACCTCTTTGGGAGCAATGGCAACACACTCATTGATCCAAAGAGCTTATTTGCATATTGATATCTCAGGAATAGAGTCACCAATTGACAGGGGAAAACACTGTTTGATTCAGGTCACCCTAACCTATCTATCTGCAGAGCTGGGGTGATATGCTGGGGTCTGGTGACACTAACCTATCTATCTGCAGGGCTGGGGTGATATGCTGGTTCTGGTGACACTAACCTATCTATCTGCAGGGCTGGGGTGATATGCTGGTTTTGGTGACCCTAACCTATTTATCTGCAGGGCTGGGGTGATATGCTGGCACTGGTGACACTAACCTATCTATCTGCAGGGCTGGGGTGATATGCTGGTACTGGTGACACTAACCTATCTATCTGCAGGGCTGGGGTGATATGCTGGTTCTGGTGACACTAACCTATCTGTGGGGCTGGGGTGATATGCTGGTTCTGGTGACACTAACCTATCTATCTGCGGGGCTGGGGTGATATGCTGGTTCTGGTGACACTAACCTATCTATCTGCGGGGCTGGGGTGATATGCTGGTTCTGGTGACACTATCTATCTGCAGGGCTGGGGTGATATACTGGTTCTGGTGACCCTAACCTATCTATCTGCAGGGCTGGGGTGATATGCTGGTTCTGGTGACACTATCTATCTGCGGGGCTGGGGTGATATGCTGGTTCTGGTGACACTAACCTATCTATCTGCGGGGCTGGGGTGATATGCTAGGTCTGGTGACACTAACCTATCTATCTGCAGGGCAGGGGTGATATGCTGGTTCTGGTGACAGTAACCTATCTATCTGCAGGACTGGGGTGATATGCCGGGTCTGGTGACACTTACCTATCTATCTGCAGGGCTGGGGTGATATGCCGGTTCTGGTGACACTAACCTATCTATCTGCAGGGCTCGGGTGATATGCTGGTTCTGGTGACACTATCTATCTGCAGGACTGGGGTGATATGGTGGGTCTGGTGACACTAACCTATCTATCTGCAGGGCTGGGGTGATATGCTAGGTCTGGTGACACTAACCTATCTATCTGCAGGGCTGGGGTGATATGCCGGTTCTGGTGACACTAACCTATCTATCTGCAGGGCTGGGGTGATATGCCGGTTCTGGTGACACTAACCTATCTATCTGCAGGGCTGGGGTGATATGCCGGGTCTGGTGACAGTAACCTATCTGCAGGGCTGGGGTGATATGCTGGGTCTGGTGACAGTAACCTATCCATCTGCAGGACTGGGGTCATATGCTGGTTCTGGTGACACTAACCTATCTATCTGCAGGGCTGGGGTGATATGCTGGTTCTGGTGACACTAACCTATCTATCTGCAGGGCTGGGGTGATATGCTGGGGTCTGGAACTTTCTCTACAGGTCCTAGCACAATGATAAGAGCTTTATGCACAGACATTTTTTTGTTTGGCATGTTATTGTACAATAAGATTTGCAGACATTAGCAGCACTGGCCTAAATGTACATACTGGTGGGTTGAAACCAGGGCTGCGGAGTTGGTAGGCCAAAGCACAAACTCAGGCTGCTTTTTCCACAGCCCAACCTGGATCCTGTTCCAACTCCTTCATAAATG
Source organism: Leptodactylus fallax (assembly GCA_947044405.1). Taxonomy (NCBI): domain Eukaryota; kingdom Metazoa; phylum Chordata; class Amphibia; order Anura; family Leptodactylidae; genus Leptodactylus; species Leptodactylus fallax. The sequence goes on along the minus strand of CAMRHE010000137.1, from coordinate 2,382,149 downwards.
GCTGACAGCCATGGTGAGTAAGAGGCAGCAAATATCCTCTAATTCATTAATAATCCAGTGATTGATTCCTATGACAGTAAATATGTAACAGACTATACATCTAATTATATTACTAATTCTATAATCTCATTAATAATCCAATGATTGATCCCTATGATAGTAAATATGTAACAAACTATAATTATTATATTTTTTAATACAACTTCAACTCAACCCAAAACTGGCGTTGATTCCACCGTTCTGGCTGATATACTCTAGTTTACACTCTGACACACGATGCTCCATACTTTTTGTCAGCGCCTACTTTGGTAACAGGCCGCAACAATTTGCAATGAATTTTGATGTATTTAGATCAGTGTTTCCAGAACTGATTCCTCTTATTCCATGAATTGATTGTGTATAGAAAATAAGTTTAGCTTTATTTTTCTAGAAACAGTGCCACGCTTGTTCACAGGCTGTATCTGGTATTACAGATGTGTCCTAGTCACTTGAGTAATAAGGTGCAAAAAAACACAAACCATGGACAAGCATGGTTCTATTTTTGGGAAACCCTTTCTCAGATGAAACTGGCCAGGGAGTAAAAATCACTGTTAGAGTGGACCAATATTTTTTTTAGTAGTTCTTCTCATACGACCCTGAACAGGGGACTGTTAAATAATATCTATATGTTCTTATAGGGTATTTGGGAAGGGGTTGCCCATGTAAGGAAAGCCAGGGAGGCACAGAATGTCCTTTACTAATCCATTAGAAAGTTACAGGTTTTCACACTTCAGCTTACTTCCAAAAACAGCGCCACACTTGTCTGCAGGTTGCCTGTGGTAATGAACCTCAATCCCATTTTCTTTAATCCAGCCAAACTGTAATACCAGACACAACCCATAGATGATGCTAATTTTGCAAGAACATAGTTCTGTTTCTTTAACCTACTTAGTTAAAGAGTTGCAGGCCACATATCTTATCAGCCACATATTAGAATATATAGTGCCTTGTCCAAACTGATAGAATTGCACCCATTTTCTGGAATACTAAACTGATTTATCTAGTAAATTAATTGAGATTGTCTACCGTGACAACATGGCTGCTATAACAAGCGGGAGGAAAAGCTGTCACAGCCGCCAGCCTGAAAAGTCGCCATCAACGGTGGGCTTAGCAGACAACTAGTACTGCTAGACAATATGAAAATTACCAGGCGAGGCATAATGTTCCCGCTGCAGACAGCCCGCCTACGTCTTTGCAACTAAACGAGGAAGCAGAATTAACCTGTCTTTGGAGAGAACAGTGAGTCACACATATAAGACATAAGGATGGTTTAACCTTACATAGCCCAACTCCATTATATACGGTTGGGGGATTCTGAACATTTCCTGTAAACAATGCGGCAGCCATGTTGAAGCGTGACGAGAAAGGTGCATGGAGTCAAAATGGTGATGGATAAAAATAATGAACGTCAGCCGTAAACTTAGTAACATACGTTATACGTGGATAATAGAACAGATCGGTTTTGATCAGGTTGCCGAGCAACCACTTGGTGAGAGAGGTGACAATAAAGTTGCATGGAGTCAAAATGGTGATAGATGTGTTGAAAATAATGAACGTCAGCCATAATCTAATACATGGATAATAGAAGAGACCGGTTTTCGTCAGGTTGCCTAGCAACCACTCAGCATCATGTCTTGATGTCGACCAATTGAGTGCACGTATAGATGTGCAGACAGGACGTTCAGTCTGCCATACAATCCAGACTCTTAGGATGAAGCAATAGCCATACTCGGGATTATTCCCCAAGTCTGGAGTCTTCCACATTATTGGCATATTTCGCTGCTGTGATCATTTACCTGTGTATTGTGGATGGGGATGGCGGTTTTCAGGACATGCTGCAGGCAATTTAGTTTCAGAATGGCCCAAATTTTGACAATTTTCTTCCAATATGATTTTCCATAGTAGCAGATCCTTGAACAAATTTGTTACTGTGTCTTTAAACAGGTGTATCCTGAATTCAAGGCCCTGCGTATTACAGAGCACAGCGAAGTGAGCGACATTTCCTTCATCTCATACACACATTGCGTATATAAACGGCTGTGGACATCGCAGCATTTCCCTATGTATTGAATAAAGGGGGAAAAACAGAGAAAAACAAAATGAAAATTACCAGAAAATAAATGCAGCATATGCTTGAAGTTTTTTGTTTTTTTTGCTGTGATTCGCTACGTGGGGCCTAAAGGGGTTTTCTGCCCCTAGGATGGGTCATCAATATCATCGCTGGGGATCCGACATCCAGCACCCAGTCAGATCAGCGGTGTGAAGAGACCGTGAGAGCTGCGGCCTCTTCACTACTCACCAAGCACAGCGCTGTCCATTGATAGGGGCTTCACTTGGTACTGCAGCTCAGCCCCTGCAAACAGGCCATGTGACCAATGAGCATGAGGTTACATGGCCGCGAAGCAGAAGAAATCTTTTGTAAGAATCCAGTAGAGGTCGGTGGATTTTGCACTGCTTTGATAGACCAGTAGGTGTCACTATATACTGTAAATTGTTTTATTCAGCGTTTTTAGAGCGTACTGCTCCGAACATTGGAGCCACCTATGTGGAGCACCCACTATCTCAATTATAGATTTGGCCAGCAGCTTGGGATGTGCTACCCTACGATGGTGCCGTGAGTTCCTTTACATTCCTCGCAGAGTATTTTCTAAGCAGTCAAGCATTGGCTCCACCAAACCCCACTTCAGAGAAGATCCAGCTGAGAGGACGGAGCATCCAGAGGACGACACCGACACTCATGTTATGGAGGGAAGGGGACGACACCGACACTCGTGTTATGGAGGGAAGGGGACGACACCGACACTCGTGTTATGGAGGGAAGGGGACGACACCGACACTCGTGTTATGGAGGGAAGGGGACGACACCGACACTCGCCCCAGTACACAACAGGCAGCGGCTGGAGCTGCTCACACAAATCCTTTCCTGCCACTCGGCCTATTGTTCTCCAGCCAGACAGGGCAGATCTTATCGGATATGTGTCTGCGCCTTTCCAGTAGATTCTTAGAAATTCTACATTCACAACTCCCATCAGTCAGTACAATGTATGTGATACTAGATTTGCAGTTTCCAGGTGATGCAATTCTAGGAACATTTCAGTGTTATTGAGATGCAGTAGTACTAACTGCAAGCTTAGTTAGCTCTAAGAACGTAGGACACATGCACGCTCAGCCAAGCTAATAATATTGTGAAGGATCTTGCCCTGAGACCGCTTCAATTACCTCACACCCACCTCCAGTGAGTGTTCCGGGCTGATAGGATAATACAAAGACGAGCTTTTTAAATTTTATATATTTATTAACCCAACTGGTTCAGTACTAGCCACTAACATATACAGAAACATATATCAATGACTAAACAAGCAGATTACAGATAAAGTAAAATACAGCACACAAAATAAAAAAAAAGGAAATAAAAGATAGAAAAAATACCGGCACGGGCTTGTAGTCGGTTTCTCTAGGCCACAGCAGGTTCTTGGGCCTAGGGCACTTCCTTCAGTGAGTTACAGAAACATGTCCTCTACTTGCTTCAGGCCTCAATGCTAGGCCCATGCTGCATTCCACAGTAGGACATGCTCTCATCTTCTCCCAGATCAGAACTCCTTGCTGCCTCTTTGCTGAGTGACCAAGAATCCAGGTCTCCCCCCTAGCATATGGCTAGTGCCCCATCCATACCTCCTCCCCAGGCAGCCCCCCTTCTCACTCCTTTGCAGAGCCCTTGGAGAGATGGGTACCTTCCAAGGTGCTGGGAGAGATGTGTGTCTGTGGGTGAACTTAAGGTCACTGGCCTTCTCTATCCCATGGCCATCTATCCAGGGATAATAAAACTGGCCAGCTAGAGCAGGCCATCTCCCATGATACACACATAAAACCACTGAAGTGTATCATCCAGCAGTGTAAACCCAACTTAAGCACCACATTCCAAAAAGTAGGGGCAGGACTGATCTGAGAAAGTAAAAATACATTTCTAAGAAAGATATACAACTCCGGGTCGGTTCATCACAAATATGAAGGGGACTGAGTCAGCGGAAATGGTTCAGCCTACTCCCCCCCCCACCACCATTATACAGCTCGGCTGGGCATGCACACATTCTCAGTCGGATGAGAGGAATAAGTCACTGCAGACATCTATGAAAGTCCCCCAGAAAATAAAAGGATTGCACATGTTGAAATCCGACAGCCCCATCTTTCTTTCCATCCCAACAGCTGCTTTTGGGGAGAGTCAAGACAACCCCGATACATATTGCAGCCACTCCCACAGAAATCGGCAAGCTCGGCTGACATTACTCTAATGTGTATGGTCACCTTTATTGTCCTGCAGTTGAATGGAAAGCGTCACCAGAAAAATCAAGTTTTTATGCGAAAAATATTTTTTAAAGAATTTTTGATATTTGTAGAAGTATTCCATGTCACTATCCAGAGGCGTAACTTGATGTTCCTTGGCACAAATGTCAAATCTATAATGGGGCCCCTACCAACATTGTGCCATTTAGTATAATGGTAAATTTTCTGTGGCAGAAGGTCCAGGGCCCATTGGAGACCCCTACTGCTGCACCCCTATAGCTGCACTCCTGTCACAATCTATAACTTAAAGTACCAAATCGTGCAATTTACATTCTAGCTTTTAAGCCTAATAATAGACTGACAATTGCCAATTCTGTAGGGTTTTTCATTGCAGCAGTCCCCTCATTTACATCATGGTTAAGACGGATAGGATTTCACTCCTAGTGACCCATCATTACATCCATTACTGACAATAGATGAGGTCACAGCTTATCCCCCCCCCCCCACCCTGCGCCGAGTAGGTCTCCTATAGACCTCAATGCTGACGTCAGTTCTAGATTATTGCTGCCTATGGCCATAACTATACTGTACAGCAGAGATACTCAACAGGCAGACTACAGTCATGGCCAAAAGTTTTGAGAATGATACAAATATTAATTTTTACAAAGTCTACTGCTTCAGTTTTTCTAATGGCAATTTGCATATACTCCAGAATGTTATAAAGAGTGATCAGCTTAACAGCAATTACTTGCAAAGTCAATATTTGCCTAGAAAATGAACTTTATCCCCCAAAACACATTTCAACATCATTGCAGCCCTGCCTTAAAAGGACCACCTAACATCGTTTCAGTGATTGCTCCATTAACACAGGTGTGGGTGTTGATGAGGACAGAGCTGGAGATCAATCTGTCATGATTAAGTAAGAATGACACCACTGGACACTTTAAAAGGAGGCTGGTGCTTGCCATCATTGTTTCTCTTCTGTTAACCATGGTTATCTCTAAAGAAACACGTGCAGTCATCATTGCACTGCACAAAAATGGCCTAACTGGGAAGAGTATTGCAGCTAGAAAGATTGCACCTCAGTCAACAATCTATCGCATCATCAAGAACTTCAAGGAGAGAGGTTCCATTGGTGCCAAAAAGGCTCCAGGGCGCCCAAGAAAGACCAGCAAGCGGCAGGACCGTCTCTTAAAAGTGTTTCAGCTGCGGGATCGGGCTACCAGCAGTGCAGAGCTTGCTGAGGAATGGCAGCAGGCAGGTGTGAATGCATCTGCACGCACTGTGAGGCGGAGACTCTTGGAGCAAGGCCTGGTCTCAAGGAGGGCAGCAAAGAAGCCACTTCTCTTCAGAAAAAACATCAGGGACAGACTGATATTCTGCAAAAGGTACAGGGAGTGGACTGCTGAGGACTGGGGTAAAGTCATTTTCTCTGATGAATCCCCTTTTCCATTGTTTGGAACATCTGGAAAACAGCTTATTCAGAGAAGAAGAGGTGAGCGCTACCACCAGTCTTGTCTCATGCCAACTGTAAAGCATCCTGAAACCATTCATGTGTGGGGTTGCTTCTCAACCAAGGGAATCGGCTCTCTCACAGTCTTGCCTAAAAACACAGCCATGAATAAAGAATGGTACCAGAATGTCCTCCAAGAGCAACTTCTCCCAACCGTCCAAGAGCAGTTTGGCGCTCAACAATGCCTTTTCCAGCATGATGGAGCACCTTGCCATAAAGCAAAGGTGATAACTAAATGGCTCAGGGAACAAAACATAGAGATTTTGGGTCCATGGCCTGGAAACTCCCCAGATCTTAATCCCATTGAGAACTTGTGGTCAATCATCAAGAGACGGGTGGACAAACAAAAACCAACAAATTCAGACAAAATTAAAGCATTGATTCTGCAAGAATGGACTGCTATCAGTCAGGATTTGGTCCAGAAGTTGATTGAGAGCATGCCAGGGAGAATTGCAGAGGTCCTGAAGAAGAAGGGTCAACACTGCAAATATTGACTTGCTGCATTAACTCATTCTAACTGTCAATATAAGCTTCTGTTACTCATAATATGAATGCAATTATATTTCTGTATGTGATAAAAACATCTGACAAACACACATAAAAACCAGAGGGCAGCAGATCATGTGAAAATATAATATTTGTGTCATTCTCAAAACTTTTGGCCATGACTGTACAGTCCGAACCTAGACAGTAAAATACAGTATATACTCGAACTTCACCTGAAGGTCACTAAATACTGGTAACAGAGCAGAGAAGCTCAGGAAAGATGGCCGCCCCCATACTCATGTACAGAAAATAAAAAACATCAGAAATATGTGGATAGAACTATCTTTTAGCTTCCTGAGTCTTGTCTGTCAGGTCCAAAATGCCTCCCAAACCAATAACAGTGCCATGCAGACTAACGCAAACTGACCCTTGGGGCTACCACCCAATGAAGCAAACTAGCTGGTAAGTGCACTTGGGGTGAAGCCTGAATTACCAGATTTGCCTACAGACAACTTCAAACAGAAGCTGAAAATCTCACCGCTAAAAGGGACTGAGCACCGATTCCAGGCGAGAAATGGAGCATTTGCAACTGTCGAAACAAACCAAGCCCCACCCCAGAAGAACTTGCAGGTCAATTTGCATATCCATAAAAAACAGATTCTCTGCATCACTTCATTGGTTTGTGGTCAGAAAGGCTGGTTTTGGTTTCTGCTTCTATTAAAGGCCTCTACAAGGCACCCTTGTTGGTTTGGGAGACATTTTGGACTTTTGTAGATTTGGAGAAAAACAACTTTGAAGTCTTTTTCAAATGAGGCAATTGGTGCACTGGGGGCGGGGCTTCAGCTCCTGGAGCACTGCTCAAGTAAGATAGGTGATATGACATCACCTTACTGCATGGGGTCTGATTGGCAAAAGATATGCCCAGGGAACTGAAGGCCCGCCCCCAGTGCACCAACTGCCTCATTTACATAAATCTTTAAAGTTGTCTTTCTCCAAATCTCTTAACCAGCGGTATGATGAGTATCCGTGCAGATCTATATTCCTGGTACCTTACTGATGGGGACTCTGCTATGTTGTTTTTAGAATTTTTATTGAAAATTAACAAAAACGTTCAAAACAGCAAAAATACATTTAATAATCTTGCTATATATAAAAAAAAAAAAAAAAAAAAAAGTAGGGAATGCAGATAACGTGACAATTACATTCTGGGTTCCTACTAGCGTCAAACAATTGGCTTTCAGTGCTCAGAGAGCTGGTGGTCACCAAAATCCTCATTCTGCATCTTCAAGGTTCGGTAAATCCACTGGACTAGAGATAACTTGTGGGCTTAGCATCATGTGCGCGTGTTACATGGACGCGCTTTATTCTTCTAGGCGCTCACCCAGGGACTGACCAAACAGGAACCGTGAGTGAATGGATCTAAAAAGTGCAGTTATATTGGTCCGAATGTCACAAATCTGCTGACCCTCCCGAACATAACCAGGATGAGCAACGCACGTCCATCACTTGGAGCCCAAACAGTCAACAATTCCGCTGCTCTTTAGCCCATCAAAGAAGAAGAAGTTGTTATGTGGAGCGTCTCGCTGGGAAAGAGCCTGGACACAGGCAAAAAGAAGACGGTGAATATTCAGCTGTGATACTATACAGTACAATAGTGAAGGCACTGTGTGTGTGGCCAATGCCTACCTTGACTACCTCCTGGCCCAGAACGCCTCCGACAACTGCACAGACAGGAGCCATTTCTGAAAAGCAATAACTGTGGAAAAGAAAATTGGGGAGAAGTAAGCAAACGTCAAGGTATGAACCCTACCCTAGACCAGCAGAAGAGCCTTCACAAATACTTCCAATACCCTAGACCACCAGGAGAGCCTTCACGAATACTTCCAATACCCTAGACCACCAGGAGAGCCTTCACGAATACTTCCAATACCCTAGACCACCGGGAGAGCCTTCACAAATACTTCCAATACCCTAGACCACCAGGAGAGCGTTCACAAATACTTCCAATACCCTAGACCACCAGGAGAACCTTCACGAATACTTCCAATACCCTAGACCACCAGGAGAGCCTTCACGAATACTTCCAATACCCTAGACCACCGGGAGAGCCTTCACAAATACTTCCAATACCCTAGACCACCAGGAGAGCCTTCACGAATACTTCCAATACCCTAGACCACCGGGAGAGCCTTCACGAATACTTCCAATACCCTAGACCACCAGGAAAAGCCTTCACAAATACTTCCAATACCCTAGACCACCGGGAGAGCGTTCACGAATACTTTCAATACCCTAGACTACCGGGAGACTTCACGAATACTTTCAATATCCTAGACTATCGGGAGACTTCACGAATACTTCCAATACCCTAGACCACCAGGAGAGCCTTTACGTGCCCCATATCCCTGCAGCAAGTGCCCCATATCCCTGCAGCAAGTGCCCCATATCCCTGCAGCAAGTGCCCCATATCCCTGCAGCAAGTGCCCCTTATCCCTGCAGCAAGTGCCCCATATCCCTGCAGCAAGTGCCCCATATCCCTGCAGTGCAACAACAGGGTACAGCAAGCATTACTAGGCTCTACTTGTGATCAATGAGCTGTAATGCACAGACCTGCTGCTCCTCCAAAGTCAGATACCGAGAAAGGAGAGATATAGAGGGGCGCCGGAACAGGGCAACTTAATAGAAGTAAATTATTGACTCCATCATTATATTCAGAAGTTTTATTACCTCGCAAAGTCTTCAGGCAGCAGATCAGGGTTAACGCCCAAAGAGTCCAGCAGGTCGTTGCGGATCTGAAGCAACACTTCACAGTCCTCTTGGAAAGTTCCAGGCTGAGGGTCTCTCCCCTTGTCAGTGCGGAACTTCATTATAACTGTAGAGATACAAGGAGGGGGGGGGGGGGGTCATGATTTACTTTATGTGACAGATTAGAGTCGTCCTTGCTTTTTGGACTCTCCCCTGCGTACTACTTTAGTCCCTCAAGCGGAGCATAGATATGTATAGACGGCTCTTTATTCATTCCACTATTAAAGGGGTTGCATCGTGTTTTGAACTCATCATCGATCCACAGTGTAAGTGTCTGATCGGTAAAGCACATGCATAGCTTCAAGGGACTGCCAAAGATGGCTGTACGCCTCCTCTCTTGGGCAGTCCCATATGGTGTGGCAGCACACGTGCTTGACTGCAGATCCTCTCATATAGATTGGGGTGGGTGCACTGCCACAAGGACCCCCACCACACACTTATTACTTATTCAATTGTGTGACTTCATGCATCTGCCCCTTCTCATTGCGCTAAAGCCGCAACGTAACAGAGTTGCAGGACAGTCACATCTCATTTACTCCAAATGGAGAAAGCATGGGGGAGGGGGTGATCAAGGCGCAGGAAAGTTGCATTGTAGTTGTATATAGGATTGACACACAGTCATACAGGATTCTTGGTAGATCTGGTCCAACATTGATGAGATCTGCAGTAATGTGGTCAAAGCCATTAACGGAAAGGATTGGCCTTGCAAGGTCCGGTACCCCCGCCCCAAATCCTGTAGGTAGTGACCCTACATAGCCATGCATCCTGCCCAGACTTGAGCTTTATGTCTAGCCCTGGATACATCTATCCCAGACTAGCTATGATCACAGCTGTCTCCCCTGCAGACTAATACAACAAGTAAAGGCAGAATTGACATATTCGGGTGGAAAATCGGAGCCATTCTTAGCAGATGATAAAGAGACCCGAGCAAGGTTTTCCGTCATTATAGTTGCAGGCGCTGCAATTCAGACAGACACAGGAGACACAAGGCAGCGGGTGGAGGATTAGAGGCTCCTCGGCACTGCCCCCTGCTGGTCACAAGATGGACACTGAACATAAATAAACATTACTGGAAATTGACCAGAGATTTATAATTTTTTTTTTCTTTTTGTCAGTCTCAGATTCCAGCTCACTGATGTATTAACTTAAGGCAAAAAGCAGTACATGTACGTCATGGAAATGACAGAGAAGCCGGATAGCAGCGGTATCGGCTGGAGAACCATCTGCAGCAATAGCAGCATCTGCGGCCCCTCAGACAGCCCATAGGATGATATTATTTATTGATACAGCACCAACATATTCCGCAGCACCTTACAAGTCAGAAGCTAAATGAGCAGACAGTACGAGACATGACAATGTGATAAGGAATAACAATAGGAGCGAGGAACGGGCACAAGAGCTTACAATCTATGAGGAGATAGGAGGAGGACACAAGAGGAGTGAGGACCCCGCTCACAAGAGCTTACAATCTAAGAGGAGATAGAGAGGAGGACACAAGAGCTTACAATCTATGAGGAGATAGGAGGACACAAGAGGAGTGAGGACCCCGCTCACAAGAGGTTACAATCTAAGAGGAGATAGAGAGGACACAAGAGGAGTGAGGGCCCCGCTCACAAGAGCTTACAATCTATGAGGAAATATGAGGACACAAGAGGAGTGAGGGCCCCGCTCACAAGAGCTTACAATCTATGAGGAGATAGGAGGAGGACACAAGAGGAGTGAGGACCCCGCTCACAAGAGCTTACAATCTATGAGGAGATAGGAGGGGGACACAAGAGCTTACAATCTATGAGGAGATAGGAGGGGGACACAAGAGGAGTGAGGACCCCTCTCACAAGAGCTTACAATCTATGAGGAGATAGGAGGAGGACACAAGAGGAGTGAGGACCCTGCTCACAAGAACTTACAATCTATGAGAGGAGCCTAATCTATGTCATGCTGGGAGCGCAGTCAGGAAATAATACATTAAATATGTCGTACTGTAACATAATCCACAGACACAATTTACCCCTTCAATAAAATGGTAAAAAAAAAAACCAAAAAACTTGGTACCCCCATAATTGTAACAGCCCATAGCACAAAAAACACTGCAGCAATTACTGTTTTTTAGAATCCCCCACCAAAAAAAACAAAAAAACCCACAACAACTTGATCCTCAAAGGGGTTTCCAGCCCTAGGTTGTTTTTTTGATACTGCTGATCTATCTACAGGATGGGCCATGAGTATCTGATCGGTGGGGGTCTAACGCTCAGACTCCGCGCTGAAGTAATGGGCGCAGTGCTCCAGTAGCCCCCTGGCACCGCTGCAGATCTGTGCCATTTACTTGCACAGGACCAGAGCTGCCTTCATCCTGAGCTTTTGGCGCCAGGAGAAAACCAGATCAGCTGATCCATATGTGGTCCAGATGTCAGACCCTCACCGATCAGATACCGATTACCTCCTGTGGAAAGGTCATCTGTATAAAAAGAAATGCCAGCCCTGAAGTGGTTAAAGGGAATGAATATATACAATAGGCTGACTTTTGTCAGCTGTCCTGTATAGACTGGGTCACATTCTGCAGAGTCAGACGATTATTATTCCAGGCAGATCTCTTCTCTTGGCTGCTGCAGGTACTAACATTATACAGAAGTTTTTGTCTGCAGCTCTCCTGTCACTCCCAGGTCTCTGAAGTAGGGGGCTCAATCGCTCGTAAGAATCTATGCAGATGGCAGCGAGCAGTGAGGTCCTGGCACGTAACATGTCTACTCCAGACGTCACTGTCTCACTCCTTCTGTTCATCTTTACAGTGACCTGGATAATATTCATTGTTCATGTAGAAAAAATTCAGGACAAGCCCAAAGCAAATAAAGTAAGAGAGTCTGCTGGGAGGGAGCGCCGGCTTCTGTGTTATCACTTCTCCTAAGGCTAAGGCGACAGCAGTGCGAGGGCGGCCAAAAATAACAGCAGCTTCTTTGGCTCATCTTCCCAAAAGGGCAGGTCCTGACCCACCGAAAACGTGCCGTCCCCAACCTCACACAATGCACATCAATCTTACATAAACAAGTGCAGTCAGCGGGTACGGGCAGATGAAGGACCTCATCTACACCAGCCGAGAGTATGACTGGATCAGGAAAAGTTCTGAAGCTTTCTAATAGAGATCTTGAAATCCCACAGAATAGGTTTGCTGTCAGTGCAGATCAGCCCATGTGAAAGGACCCCAAGATCCGCCGGCCTGGGGATTATCCGCCGGCCTGGGGAGATCCGCCGGCCTGGGGATTATCCGCCGGCCTGGGGAGATCCGCCGCTTAATCTATCAGCATTTTAAACAACTTGTAAAAGTTCAGGTTTTCATGGCGACTTCTTCCATGCCAAGTACATGGATATCCACAGCTATGGCATTGAGCAGCGCACGCTAGTGACAATGTACAAGTGGCGCATGCAGCGAGCAGCCCAGGAAACGCCACAGCAACGTGAGCTGGCATGCTAAGGCAGCGTAGAATCAGCTAGCACATGGCGACAAGGGGAATGAATGAGAGCGCGGTGCTGACCAGCATTTACTACTAATGTGCACACGCCCTGATATTGAGCAGTCACATAGAAGGCTGCCTCTAAGAGCTTGGGTCGGTGACCGCACAGCAGGCAGGTATAACATCCTCATTAGATCGCACCGTCTGGGCCACAGTCCAATAAGATGCATCACACAATGTACTTTATCACTTGGCTATACCTGGCTGATCTTCTTAAGTGAACCCCAGCCAGGTACCTGCACTCATCTCTTAGGGCATGTTCACACTGCATATTTTTTTTTTTGCGTTTTTCACTTCCACATCTGCTCTGAAAACGCCCCTCCCTCTGCCATTGCAATTGATACAGTTCCAGTAATGGTTTCCCCCCCATAAATGGCCACTTCCTGACACTGTATGTACTTGCATTGCTGCAAATTTCATTCTCCCCCTTGGCTAAAAAAAAAAAAAAAAAAAAAAAAAAATTTGCTCAAAAATAGAGAGTAGTTTGGAAATAAAATGCAGTCTAACCTAGGGATGGGCGAGTAATTGAAAAATAACGTAAACCGATCAACCAGGAGGATTTTCTTCACATTGGTTATTACAATATTTGCGTGGTTCTACCTGCAGTTTCTTCAGACCCCGGAATATAATGATCGGAGGCCCAGGGGAAGTGATCAGATATAAAGACAGTGTTACTCACCTCTCCTGGGCTCCGGCACGACTCCCTGCTGACTTCAGGCTCACACAGCATTGTGGCTCTGGCGTCTTTGCCTCACAACTCCACGTGACCCGCTGAGACCCAATTACAGGTCAGTCAGAAGACAGCAGGGAGTCGCACCGGAGCCCAGAAGTGGTGAGTAACACTGTCTTTATATCTGATCACTTCCCCTGGGCCTCCAATCATGGCGTCATAGTCATAGTCTGATCCCTTACATATTAGGGGAGGTTCGGCCGACAAACATCTAGCATACAACCATCATCCTTAGAATAGCTAACCTATAGCAGATGTGTATGGGGGAGACTGACACGCAGGACCCACACAGATCAGCTGCTTGAAATGGCGTTACTGTGTTATTCCCCCTGACAGCTGAGCATTTCCATTTAGCTAATCAATGGGCTGTGTCCCTGTAGACTCCATGCGAACATCGTCAAGAGTGTGTAAGGACAAAATCCTATTCACAAGGAAAATATGAGCGCTAACTTATTTACCAGGAACAATTAAAGAGGAACATAATGCACAGGAAAGCAGGTAGTAAGGTCTGCTCCGTGCCCGCAGGATAAGTGATAAAGGTCTGATCATTGGGGGCACCCCTGATTTTGTGGGCATCCTGTCACTTCATTTAAGATTTATGGGCCCATAGATTTTGATTGGATCACAAGATTGTAGCACACAGACCATGTGGGTGACAGCTACATCGCTCGGTCAGATTTCGGTGCTTTCCTGCTGCTCTAATGCAGAGTCTTGTCTGAGCTTGCCAGGCGACAAAACAACCCCCTGGGGGACCCCATCCATCTAGACACCACCAGACCACATGGATTGAGTGTCAAATTTTGCTCAAAATTGAAATGGGAATTACCCTTTAAAGAGGAAACGGCCCCACATTAAGGGCATAAACCGCCTGAGCTTGCTGGTAAATGTCTACAGAGCAGAGTTCAGGATCGAGAGGAATGTCCATCCAGCCCGCACCCCTCCTGCAGGTCACAGGAAACCCAGAATAGCTGAGCAGGTGCACACCACACCCTGAAGTGCACAACACAAGGACACCCTTCAGCTCCGTTTTGGTGTCCAGTTGCCACGTGGGGGTGGAGTGGGCCTGGCAGACGGACGGCAGCAGGAAGGAAGTTTTAGAAATAAGGACAAACATTATCATGTGAGGCCCCAGAAGAACCACAAAGATCAGCTCTGCCACATGCCCTCCATTACTGACAGATCCCAGAGCAATAGCATTTATTTAGCACAATTTCAGCGGCCACTTAGGGGGCATTAGGGCACACTGGAGGTGACAGAGAGAGGGTCATCCATTCAGGACCCTCCTCAGTAAGTAACAATAAAATAAATCTACACTGCACAGACATGCTGAGAGTACGGCCACTCCAAGTGTGAGTGCACCAAAGCCAAACTAGTCACGTCTCGACGTCCGACAATTGACAAAAGTTAGGGAAGGGGATAACGGGGCGTCTAATCTCCCCCATCCTAATGGAGCTCCATTCCGACTCACAGGAGATCGCTCCAAAAACGAATGGTGTTTGCTCTACAACTCCTCAGCCCAGTAACATTTTATTTTATTTTTAATTGGGTGGACAGGTTTGAAGCGGGGGCAACTCCAGTACAGCCCCACTCCCTACTTATTAGGGTGACTGGTCGGGACTTCTCATGTTCCACTATTCAAGGCTCTGCTCATCCAGGGCATTCAGTTCACACAGAGTGTTTGCAGGTAGAATCCGCCTCAGTAACAGCTCCATACTATGCCATTCAGTGGGAGTCAGAAGAGAGTCATAACCCATCCTCAGTCAGATCCACCTCAACTCTTTGCCTCCCATTTATTTCAATAGGCTTTGTGAAATGGAATCTGCCTGAAGAGATTTTTTTCCCCTCTAGCTGAAAAAAAATCTGCCAGTGACTTCCATTACCCATACTCTGCTCATCAGATCTGTATCAAACTTCATATGCTTAGATACAGAAGCTTGGTAGGGAGTAACATACAAGATAGGTAATGCCGGCCATACATCTTAGGCGCTAGTCCAGGAGGTCCTCGGAGTGCCGGTCACTAATTGTAAGTCTGACGACCCCAAAACTAAAGTCATATACCACAAACCATATTACAGAATGCCACCAGATGCTTCAGGACGCATGCGCTTACTGCTATTTCCTGGGACGCTCCTGTACTTTCCGATTAGAAGCAATGAAAGTCCATGTGCAGCCCCCAATTAGTGGTAAATGTGTCCAGGAGCCCCGTATGGTGAATACACACTATGTATCTGGATGCAGATATACTGTAGTCTTAGGCCACTGGAACTTTTACTTCAATGTAAATCTGCGTTCACATGTTGCAAAAAAAAAAAAAGTCTGTTTTCTGTGCAAAAACACATCCCTAATACAGAAAACACACCATTATACAGAATAACGTCCCATAGTGGCCTCTGCACACGGTATTATATCCCAAAGCGGCCTCTGTACATGGTATTATGTCCCATAGCACCTCCTGCACACGGTATTATGTCCCATAGCGGCTCCTGCACACAGTATTATATCCCATAGTGGCTCCTGTACACGGTATTATATCCGATAGTGGCCCCTGCACATGGTATTATGTCCCATAGTGGCCCCTGCACACAATATAATATTCTAACTTTTATAATATTCCAATTGTCACCACTCACTAGCTATTTTTATACTGCGGAGTGTCTTCAGACCCCAGAGTATAATAAGTGGAGGGCCAAGAAAGGTGACAAACACAAAAAAAACAATGTTACTCACCTTCCCTGCACTCCGCAGCTGCTCTGTTCTCTTCGGGCGCTTCTGCCTGTAGTCAGCGACCGCTGATTGGGTCTCAGGGGTCACGTCGCTGTTATTATGCGTAAAGACGCTGGCCGTGACCCCTGAAGCCCTGTCTGTGGTCTCTTACATCAAGCAGAAGCGCCTGCAGAGCACAGAGCCGCCGTGGAGCGCAGGGAAGGTGAGTAACATTGTTTTTTATGATTGATCACCTCCCCGGGGGCTCCGCTTATTATACTCTGGGGCCTGAAGAGACCCCACTGTATAATAATAGCACTTTCGTTTCGGCCGTGTTTGGTCTGATCGAGACTGCTGGGTGAGGACTCCGCTGCCAGAGAAATAAGGCTAGAGCGCCATTTTTTTAAGGACACAAAAATGTAGCAGTAGTATATACCATAGTTTTGTGCCAGTCCATTTTTCTTTTAACATTGAGGTCTATGGGAATGGATGGTCATCTGTTTGCGCCCGTTAAACGGATGTACAAAGCGTCATCTGAAAAGCGCCTCAGACAGGTTGTCTTTTTTTTTTTTTTTTAAACAAAGGCTCAATCAAGTCACAAATTTTCGACCTTCACAGTTGGCAGGGAAAGCCCGTGTATGTCCTGATCCACCGCTATTGGCCAATCATCAGCCAATGAATTTGGTTTTTCCTCCCTCTGTTCAGACATTGTAATGGTTAATGCTGATGGCTGGATCACTTGTATGAATAATATCCCGCCATTGTGGCCATCTTTATACATGATAAGTGTTAGATACAGTGGCTCTGTAGTTCCATCCATGACAGGCCTAGATATGCCCTGTATATCTGATCAGTAGAGGTCCAACACCTGCCACCCCCACAATCAGCTACAATGTATGGAGCTGGAAGCAGAAGGCTCTGTCCACTGTGTAGTACAGCAGATCTACTCCCATTCACAGAGGTCAAAACCCCCACCAATCCAGAGAATGACTACATCAGCCCTGTGAATGAGCGCCATGCCCATCTTCCATCATTTTTCCTTGGATACAGTTTGCATCTATGGACTGCCACTTGTTGGTTAGTGGTTTATAAGGATCGTCGGCTCCCCCAAGATATCCATTTGCTGTAAAGTTTGTTTTTCAGATGCTACCAATCTAAATCTTTACCTTGAAAAAGGAAGTAGTCGGCAGGTGTTTTCTTGAGCGCAGCTTTGGCTTTCTCGCTGTTCCAGTCGATTTCCAGGGCGTCCTTCAACTGGCAGAACTCGATTTTCTGACAAGGACAAAAAGCAGAGAAGTTTTAAGTCGCGCTGGGAATGTTTTCTCGGGAAAAGTTGAGCTGTCATTTTTAGGCAGCTGCCCCCCCTCCCCTTCACGGCCCCCCTCCCCACTCTTTAAAACATTTAGACAGCGAGAGGAACATTGATTGGGGCCGCTGCAATGTCACTTGTGGATAATGAGACGGAGCGTTCCCGCTGCTGAGGACATCGTGCTCTACTTTCTCTTATACTTTGTTTTTATCAAACTTTATTCAGTTACAATTATTTTTTGACAACTGTGATGAATTCCTGGACAGAGCAACAAGGCCGTAAGCCGGCACTCGGCACAATGATCATACCACACAAGAGGATAGTCAATGAATGAGGCTGGTCCCCTCCCCAGATTAGCTGATTGAAGGCCCGTTCCCCTCTGGATCAGCAAAAATCTTTGGGGAAACCTGGCAGCAAGTGTTCGCCTTCTCTGTAGCGCCATCACCAGGTATATGAAGCATAATGCATAGATGTGCGGGGTCCTCCAGATAGGACACTTTGCAGTTACTGTCTGCTTCCTAGGCTCCTGAATGTGGGACAACGTCCTCTAGTAAAGGGGCATTCCCATCTTTATCTGTCTCCAGAATGGCCCAGCCACGGTTCTCTCCAGTCTCTGAGTGTCCGATAACTAGGCATGCGTCTGAATGGAATGGCTCTTCATTCAATTTACACCTGGATGTGGTGGCCAGTGGTTGGGGGATCCTTATTCTGGAAAGGGGTGCATGTCCCATAGCTGGGACCATCAACCCCTCTGATCAGCTGTCTTCAGCAGATGAAAGAACTACACAGTGGAAGGAGCCAAAGGCATTCTGCACACTGGTGGGGGCCCCAGTAATCGTAAAGTGACGCTATATATCGCTCCATAGGGAGCTAGTCTAAATAGGTAACCGGGCAACAAGAGTTCAAGGATGTGCCCATTTTCCTGGTTTGGCAAAAAACTGGCTATACATGTATAATCACTCTTAAAGAGGTTGTCGGGCAAAAATTTTATATTTTAAATAGGCCGGGGGAGGTGGAAAAAAAAAATAAAAAATCATACTCCCCTTTCCCTGTGCCTCCCAGTACGGTGCAGATCAGCGAGGGACACAAGATGTTACTACCTGTGACGTCCCGGGGTCACTTCCTGATGCCGCTGATTGGTCTCAGCGAGCGGTCACGTGACCACTGAGGCCAATCAGCGGCTTCACTGGAAGGGATCTGTGACGTCACAGGTAGCGAGGAGATTCACTTCTAGAAGACACTGAAGCAGAAGGACCGCACCAGGCTGGGAGGACACTGGAGTACCAGGGACAGGTGAGGAGGATTTTTTTTTTCTACCTCCCCCAGCGTATTTTTAAGTACAGGGTATTGCCCTCTGATCACTAGGATATGCCACTAAGGTTACAATCAGTCGATGTCTGAGATAAGCCTCGCTGA
Source organism: Leptodactylus fallax (assembly GCA_947044405.1). Classification (NCBI taxonomy): domain Eukaryota; kingdom Metazoa; phylum Chordata; class Amphibia; order Anura; family Leptodactylidae; genus Leptodactylus; species Leptodactylus fallax. The sequence goes on along the minus strand of CAMRHE010000137.1, from coordinate 2,363,361 downwards.
TCCCAGTGACTGAGGACGTCTCTTTAGGGATTTTCTCCATGCGCAGTATGGTGAGGGCTCTGTCAGTAAGTAACTGCATATCCTATTAATATTATGACATTCATTCTTCTCTTACTGACTTTAATGGCAGCTGACCATGCCGTGTGCCTAATCTACAGCTAGGACAGGACACCACTTTCTTCTTTAGATCTGTAAGGATTCCAGACATCGGCCCCACTACTGTCACCTGTATGGTATATCTAGAAAAAAACCTTTCCTGGGAAAACCCCATAAACCACACACATCTTTATCGGCACATCTTTCATGGGTTGCCTTTCCTTTCATATGTGATGGGCCTTCTCTGGACCTGGGCTGACATAATCCCGCAGATACAACAAAGCCGCCTCTGTTCCTGCCGCTGTCGGCCCCCAGGTATTCTGACCTTTTGACTTGAAATCTGTTGATTTAAGAGTTGGGGTCGGGGCAGTCTAGGAACGTCTTACAAGCAGATGCCTCAGCAAACAACAGGTCTGCTAGAAGTAAAGTGAGGCCCTATTGTGGAGGAGTCGCCTGGAGCAGAACTCGTCCAGACGTCACCGGGCTGAGCGACACACAATCCGCCTGACTGCGAAAGGTGAATCTATGGCCGGGGTAATGATGAAGGTCAAGATTAGGAATAAATGAAGCTTTTCACTAGACGGAGACAGGCGGGGGCACTAATAACGATACAAGACGATTTAAGACATTTATGACTGATAACAAAATTAGGGGAGGAAGAAGTAGTTTTGGCATCTGTGCATAAGTATCTCTACATCGCTGCTTTAGGGAATTCCCATCCCACTTACACCACAGATAAAAGGTGTCAAGCGGCCGAGTCTTCTCCCACCAAAGTCAGTCCGTTCCTTTTAAAGGAGCATTAAAGGGGTTGTCCAGCAATAGAATGGCTACTTTTTGTTCCAAAAGCCACAACGCACCTGTAATGCTACTAAAGGGAAAGAAGCAGCGCTGTAATACCAGACACAACCAGCGCACAGGTGTGGCACCATTTTTGGCAGAAAGTCCATTTAGTGTAGACGTCTCATATCCGGTCATGGTGAATGTTAAAGACATATCCTTGGGAAAGGTCATGAATTGCAGATCAGACACCTAGAACCTCTGCGGATTCGCTGTTTGAAGCAGTAGAGGCGCTCCCGAGCACAGCGTCTGCTTCACGGCCATTTGACATTATGTACATCAATTACATGGCTTGTATGACTATAAAGGGGTCCGTCGATTGCTGATGGAAAGCTTGGTGCGTGCAGGACTTTTTCATCTGGTGATTTTGGTGGACACTGAAGAAGGTTCCTATGGAGAGGGGAACACGCGGCGCCTGTACTTTTTTTGCAGGTACCATTTTGATGGCAGTGTACATGTAGCATTTTTTTCTGCCAAGTTTCTGTAATGTGGGGCCTTAGCCTAAAGATGCATCGCCCCCCCCCCCCAAAACAAACCCATATATGAAATACCAAGAACCCAAGACTATTTATATAGCGATATAGGAGAAGCTTGGGAGCTTGTACGGGGGTGCAACGATCACCTGGGACCCCTCTAATCTTTAATAGCTATCCAATAAATACTCCTTTAGTCTCAGGCGCCACGTATCGGGCTACAGCAAAAAAAGCACTGCAGGAAAAACCGCGGTGGCAATGGATTGCGTTTTTTCCACAGAAGATCTGCAGAGGTTCCCTCTGTGGACTTTCTGCTTCCATTATACCTATAGGGAAACCGCTGGCGTTTCTGTAGGTATAATTGACATGCTGCGATTTCTAAAACTGCAACGGTTTCACAAATCACAGCGTATCCATAACCCATATTCTTCCACAGTGTGTGGATGGGATTCGCTCTGCAGGGACTGTAAAACACCACGTGGGGCTCCGGCCTTACTGAAGACATCTCCATGGATGGGTGAAACCAAGTTCTCCTCTTTCTGGGACAGCTGAAGGTTCCAACAATTAGACTCTAATCACCAAATGAACAATCTGTTGGCCAGATTTACCCAACAGAATTTGCAGTGGTCATGCTCACTAAGGGTGCGGCCACACAATGTCTGCTGCAGGACTATGGCCGCCAATGCTTTCTCATTCTGATCATCCGGGCTATTGGCCGCACAGTTTTGCTTGTTACAAGAAACAGCCCATACTCAATCACTGGGTCACTGAAATACCGTGGCCTGGAGTGCGGCTGCAGCACCACAGCAGACATTGTGTGGCAGGACCCTCACAAGGACTCGCATTAGTAATTGCAATTAATAGGTTCATTAGATGATCAGATCAAAAGGACTGTCCAGACAAGAAAAAAAATACTTTAGAACAACTCAGAATGGTATAAAAATGGTTTTCCCCCTCTCACAGAAATTGTTCTGATGCTGCCAAGTCCCCCATTGATTCCTCCATGTCCTGCTGCAGCAAAGATGTCACTGGCTACAGCACAGGGCCGTGCTATGTATTGCAGCTCAGTCTCAGTCACATGAAAAGGACTGAACTGCAAAAAGGCCATGTGACCAATGAAAACCATGTCGCACGGCCTGCCCCAACTGATCAAATATTGACAGCCTATCCTAAGAGTAGGTCACCGATGTTTTAGTCCCAGAAGACCCCTTTAATTAGTTGAGCTTTAGAACAAGAGTTCCCCACTGGCAGGCTGTGGCCCAAATCCATTTCAAGCACAGTAGCTGCACTACAGATGCATTAGAGGAGGCTCGGCATAGTCCTCCAATGCATCTAGGGCAGTACGGTGGCTCAGTGGTTAGTACTGCAGCGCTGGAGTCCTGGCTTCAAATCCTGCCAAGGACAACATCTGCAAGGAGTTTGTATGTTCTCCCTGTGTTTGCGTGGGTTTCCTCCCACACTCCAAATACATCCTGATAGGGAATATAGATTGTGAGCCCTATATGGGACAGTGACTGACAATATCTGTAAAGCGCTGCAGAATAGGATGGCGCTATATAAGTAAGCAGAATAAATAATACATCAGCTGTCTACAGACTCCCAGAAAAGATAAGAGTGCACCATGGCAGTCCATGCGGCCCTCCTCAGAGACAGAGATAAGGAGCAGGACAGGGTCATCGAATGGATTCTGTATCAGAACATCCACCTTTTACTGTTAAAAGTGCCAAGACTCGGGTATTTAGAGGTAAAGCCTATGTCCAGCCTAAATGCTGTCCCTGCCTCTTTCACTTAGCATGATGCAGCAGAAGCCGGACTGTATTCAACTGGGCATGCACGACTAACAGCCCCACTAGAATGATGTGCACACACCTGCACAATTCGACCTCCGGGAGGCGCTATTACAAGCAGATTGTTTTTGGATTAATATTACAATATTTGCTGACTATATTACTATTGCAGCTTGTAATGTATTACTATTGTGTAATAAAGAATTACGCCATCTCATGACATGCGCTGAGCCTCTACATTTAATAATGATGTCACCCCTGAAAATCCCCAAGCTGGACTCCGGCAATAACACAGGTGAATGTGCTGCGCTCCGCGAGACTGTCAGTCTTTTCAAGCGCGCTAGTATCGAGGGAGTTAAGGCCCCGCTGAGACAAGAAGAAAAATTGCAAAATGTTCAGCCGGTGTTGTATTCTTCCAGGCTGCGCATTGGCTTACCAGGAGGGAATAAAACCTCACATCCCCCAAGCATTTTTCTAATTTAAATATGTCACTTTGCGAAGTCTGTCAAGTAAAAATGAACTCCCATTTGCAACACTTAGGCATTTGCGAGCACCTAAGGCATCCTAATTGATGTCAGAGAGGAATAAATTAATGTAAGGGGCAGCTCTGTCCTCGGCAGCGGAGAAGATTACACATAGCAGCATATAAACTTTTAAGGAGTCTATAGAAAGAGCTGAGGGGTCTTCTGGTGACCCCGGACTCTCACCCATAGCCTTTATCAGCCATCTGGGAGCAGCAGGTCAGCCACTGAGGAATTCTGCCTTTGGGCCTAGCCCGTGCTTAGTGACCATCATAAAGCCCCCTCATTAGCAGAAAATGTATCCTATAATCTTAACCCCTTATTAACCATGGTAGTTTTGGCATATACAACATAGGACAGCACTGATTTTTTTTTTTTTTTTTAGACCTTGATGTGTTATGTTGAGACATGGCCGTCCGTTTGCATCCATTAAAGAGGGTCTTTCATATTATATACTGCTAGAAATCTGACAGTCGCTGTCCCGATGTGCGCCCAGGTGCAGGAGATATCGGTGCCGTTCGTTTTGGCACAGATATCTCTCCGCTGTCAGAAGATTGGGCCTTATTGCTCATTGTCATCGGTTATCAGGAACCTGTTACGTTTACAGGTATTGCACATCCGCAACGCAGTAATGTATAAAGTAACAGCTAAAAAATGTCTTGGAGATGAGAGAAAACTGAAGGAGAGTCCATTTATTTTAATTTTTTTTTTTTTTAATTATTATCACATACTTATAGGGAATCTGAAACCAGGATTTTCAGTAATTAACAAAATCCTGGTGACAGGTTCCGTTTAAAGGGAATCTGTCAGGTCAATTTGGGACACTAAACCACCCACAGGTTCTTATAGACTGGGGGTTTAGTGTCCCAAATCGCCCTGTTATAAATCCATTCGTACCCACAGATAAAAAAAAAAAAAACCTTTACACCCCCCCCCTAGAGATAGAGATATAGACATCGGACTCCTCTCTGGTGCTCCCGGCGCCTGCGCAGTTCTTCAGTGAAGCTCAGGACGTACACCCCAGCTTCAGTGCTGGAGGTACGGGGCATGAGCTCTGAAGTTGAGGTGAAGAACTTCAGCTCTGTGAGCAGTACAGCGATGGGGGGGGGGGGGGGGGTATAAAGTTTTTTTTTATTTTTATAGCGGCAGTGAATTGCTTTATAACAAGGCGATTTGGCACGCTAAACCCCCAATCCATAAGGACCAGTGGGTGGTTTAGTGTCCCAGATCCCCTGACAGATTACATTATATGATTCTTCACCTTGGACAATTCCTACTTATCAGAAGAGTCTCTAGACAAAAAGCAGGTCACATAAACTGAAACTAACCCCTAAAATCAATGGTCGCCTGCATAATGCAGGACAGGGCAGAGACACATTCTCTGAAACCTTACCCTACTATGGCCAAAGTGGATTAAAATCCTGAAGAGAGGACGCCCAGCTGGATTGGGAATATGACAATAGATTTTCTGGAGAAGCCCTGCAATGGTCATCATTAATAGCTGTGACCTCATCTACATAGACAATAGCACTTACAGGATCTGCTCATTTGCCACTTGGACAACCTGAGCAGCAACGTGAACAAGACCAGCTCCAGCACACAGATGGCTCCTTACCTTTTTGATCATGGTGCTTTCTGGAGAGTCAATCTTAGGCTTTTTAGCTTCTGGGCCATCTTCAGATTCCTGACTAGGTTTTGAGATTTTTGTCTTCTCCCTAAAACGTTAATTATAAAAGGTAAGAAATTTATTTTCATTTCTGCAGTCAGTGCATGCGTCAAAATGAAGGTAGCACTGAAAGTGTTAAAAGACAAAATGTCTCCCAAAATAATGAGCATATTATAGAGGAACTTGCCATTGCTTGTGTCCCGTACAGTTAAACACATACCTACGATCCAAACAACTAGGTAATCCTTTCCTATTTATAGGAAATACAAGTATCACCCCCTCACTCCTCCACGTAGGGCCCACTCACACATCTGTATCTGCCGCTGGTTTTAAAGCAGATTCCACCCCAAAAATCAGTGGAAGATTCTGCCGCCTGTTGTTTCCAATGGAACGCCCTGCTTGATCTGCCCCAATAGCGGCAGCAGCCCTGTCTCAGAGACCCAGCAGGTTTGGATGTTGTGCTAAGTACATTCACTTTCATGAGCTGAGATGAAGGCCCAGGCTAAGATGGCCACTAACACGCACCTTTCAGCTTGGTAACGGGTATATAGGGTTTCAGTTGAAGATGGTAAATGGCAAGAGGGTGCTAATGTAACCTATCCAATCTATCCTATGAATGGCTTCTGCAAATTGTAAGTGTCAGCATGGATACAAAAAGCAAGTGCCCGAACAGATTGCTCATAATAAGCTCCTAGCCTACGTTTGCCTTTGACCACACGACACTAGGACGGCGTCCTCTGTAAGAAAGAAGCTCCTGGTTCACACAAATCTCACAACCATTTGTCAGGAATAAATTAGCAGGCGTCAGTAACCACGGGGAAGGTGCGAGCGGCTGATCACGGGACACGCTCATGTACTAAGATATTTTAGGGGTTCTACAAGATTAACCTCTTTAGGATGAATCCAGTTTTGGTGCTTACAGACCTAACATTTTACATTCCAACTGTCCTACCTTTTTCTATTTTTTTTTCTCTAACCAATGTGCGACATTTTGATTTTTGCGTTTATAATACATAAAAATTTCACTTCACGTGTATAAAAAAAAAAAAAAAAAAAAGTCATTCAAAAGGTAGTCAGCAAAATCTGCTATAAATCACTTAGATGCAGCGGTTGAGGCCTTTAGTGGGGTAAAGTGTAATCTCGCTGCCCAGAGAATTTACTTCCAATTCAGAGTTAAGTAAAATGAGCTGCACGGTGCACCCCGGCCACGTCCGCATCACTCAGAGCCAGCAGCGACCCTACCGTGAACATTGACAATCTGTACAATGTGCAATGACCTTAGACAAAAACGGGTGCTGCGGCAGACAAAGCAACATACTAGGTGCACCAAACACAAAACAGAGCACCACTACGGTCCATGGGATTTATCTGGGGCCTCAATACCAGTCACGTAGGTTACTCTCTGCTAAAAACCAGGGAGGACTCTTTGTGCCGGCTTCAGTTTAAAAACGACGGACCCCATTATAGTCAGTGATGTTTGAGCAGTCAGCCCCTCCGTTGTCAGGCTCCCCCGATAGTCCCGAACAATGGAGACACATCGCTACTGTGAACCCATGTAATGTCCATCATTAGACAGATGGCCAAAAGTCACAGCTTCAGAGCGAAATCAAGGGGATTATGGGAAACTTCCCCTAGTCAGCGAAACTCATTCTAAAAGGCCATCTGAGAAGTCAAACTTAACAAATGGACAATCCCTTTAAGCTGATAATTAAAGGGATTCTATCATTGGGAAACCCTATTTTCACTAACAGCACGTCGGAATAGCCTTTAGAAAGAATCTGCTGCTTCTACCGTTTTGGAGAATTTTCTTCATTCTGCAAATTAGTCTCCAGAAAGCACAGGGGGCGTCCTCTGTGCTCACGTCACACGCTCCTCGGAAGATCCAGCTCCGCCCCTCCGCAGCGTCAGCACCCACTCATCGTGTCTGTTCAGGATCCATATCCTGCGAATGCGCAGTCGGCTCTGCCACTTTGACGTCAAAATGGCCAAACTGGACATGCACAGTCGGCTCTGTCCAATGCATGCATGCGCAGGATTTGGACCCGGAACAGACACGATGAGCGGGTGCTGACGCTGCGGAGAGGCGGCGCTGGATCTTCCGAGGAGCGTGTGACGTGAGCACAGAGGACGCCCCTGTGATTTCTGGAGACTAATTTGCAGAATGAAGAAAATTCTCCAAAACGGCGGCGCGGAGCAGAAAATAAAGGTAGAAGCAGCAGAGTCTTTCTAAAGGCTATTCCGATGTGCTGTTAGTGAAAATAGGGTTTCCCAATGATAGAATCCCTTTAACCATTTCCCGACATCCAGGTGTTTAAAGATGGCGGCCGCTCAGGAGTCATGTGGCCGCCATGTCTCTGCTGTTTTAAACAGCAGACACCCGGCGCTAATGCCCGCGATCGGTGACCGCACTAATCGCAGGCATTAAACCCTCTGAAGCTGACTGAGGCGCCATTTTACCAGCGGCGCACAGGCGCCGCCATTCTGCCGGGGATCGCCAGCACCCAGAGCAAGCTCCAGGGCCGCCATCCCATTGCTATGACAGCCAGGAGCCTTGTGAAGGTTCCCAGGCCTGTCTTTCATTAGTTTCTATTGCAGGCTATGTTGCCTGCAATAGAAATGCCGTTTTTTTTTGCAATTCATTAGCATTGTAATGCATTGCATTAGTGATCAGACCCCCTGGGGTTCAAGACCCCTGGGGGGGGGGGCTAATAAATGCAAAAAATAATAAAAAAAATAAAAATATTAAAAAGTTCAAATCCCCTCTTTCCCTAGAACACATATGAAAGTAGTTAAATACTGTGAAACACACACACATTAGGTATCCCTGTGTCCGAAAACGCCCTGTCTACAAATCTATAAAAATATATTTCCCGTACGGTAAACACCGTAGCGGGGAAAAAAAAAAAAAAAAAAAAAAAAATCAAAAGTGCCGAACCTATCACCTCTGATAAAAATTAGAATAAAAAGTGATCAAAGCAACAGAAATTCCCCAAAATGGTAGAACTAAAAAGTACATCTGGCACCGCAGAAAAAGACACCCTATGCATCCCAGTACACGGAAGTATAAAAAAAGGTTACGGGTGTCAGAATATGGCGACTTTTATAAAAAAAAAAATTTTTCCACAGTTTTGGATTTTGGTTAAGGGGTTAAAATGTAAATAAAACTATATAAATTAAATATCCCCAGAATCGTACTGAAACATAGAATACTGGTGATGTCATTTTGGCTGCAGAGTGAACGCCATAATAACAAAGCCCGTAAGAAAGTCGCACAAATGCACTTTTTCTTCAAATCCCCCCATTCTGAATTATTTTCCAGCTTCCCAGTACATTGTACAGAATAACTAATGGTAGCATCATGAAGAAAAATTTGTCCTGCAAACATTAAGACCTCATATGGCTCAGAGTGGAAAAAGTGGGATTTTTGTGTACTCACCGTAAAATCCTTTTCTCGTTGTATTCACTGGGGGACACAGCACCATGGGTATAGACCTGGTCACTAGGAAAAAGCAAAAGCTGTTGGCTCCGCCTCCAGGCTATACCCTGCCACAGCCACTGTGCATAAATCAGTTTGTACCGTAGCAGTAGGAGAGAGACACAAAGGAACATGGAACCAACAACCACCAACAATGCCCGAACCCAAAAAGGAACCAACACAGTTCGGGCAGGAACACTGAAAAAAACAAGGGAGGGATCTGTGTCCCCCAGTGAATACAACGAGAAAAGGATTTTACGGTGAGTACACAAAAATCCCACTTTCTCGTCTACTTCACTGGGGGACACAGCACCATGGGATGTCCTAAAGCAGTCCCAGAGGGTGGGAATAACACGGCCATGCAAACCTGTAATACTCAACCGCTTCCAGAAACTTACAACCCAAATTGGCATCAGCAGAGGCCACAGAATGGATCTGGAGAAACTTAGAGAAAGAGGATGGAGGCCCAGTGGGATACTTACAGACCTGGGAAGCATAAGCTTGATGCCGGAGGCCCCGGGAACTCCAACAGCTCTAGAGGAGAGAGCCGTCACACGGGAAGGCAGAGCCTTACTCTTAAACCGATAGGTCTCCCTAATCTCAGACCAAAGCCATCGGAAGATGGGAGCTCTGGAAGCAGGAAGGCCCTAGCAAGGGCACTCAGGGAGAACGAGCAAAGCGTCCAAACAACAGAAAGGATCCGTGAGGCACAGTATACACGCAAATTGCCCGGGCAACAACCGGGCAGGGAAGAGCAAGCACTCACATGGACGCCTGGGGACCGAGCAGAAAGAGGGCAAGACCAAGTCCTCGAAGTGGAAGCAGGAAAAACACCCTAAGAAAAAAAGACTGTGGCAGACAGAGGAAAACCTTATCCTTGTGGAGGACCAGAAAGGGAGGCTGCCGAAAAAAAGGGGCAGCCAATTAGGGACCCCTGCGGATGGAGGTAATGGCCACCAGAAACTCATTCTACCAAGACAGAAGGCAAAAAAAGGGATCTCATAGGCTCGAAGGGGAGAACCTGAATCACCTCAAAGATGAGGTTAAGATCCCACGGATCCAAGGGTTCCAAAGGAGCACAGAGTGGCACTCCTGTAGGAAAGTCTTTTAAAAAGAAAGAAGACTAAAACCTTGATCCAGACCAGACTGGAGAAGATCCGATGAGAATCGTTACTCTTCCAACGGTGGACGTAAGCCTTCCACGTTTGATGGCAGATCTAAACTATCTGGAACTTCAGGGCCTTGAGTATGTTAGAATAACAAACTCCGAAAAAAACCACGACGCCTCAAACCTCGGATTCAACAGCCACGCCGTGAACGCAGCTGAGTCAAGGTGGGGTGGAACAGCAGTCCTTGAGACAGAAGGTCCACCAGCAGAGGAAGAGGCCAGGAGCATCCGCCAACAGGAAAATTAGATCCACATACCAGACCCGGCAGGGCCAATCTGGAGCCACCAGGATAGCTTGAACCCCCTTGGTCTTGAGATTCTGGAGGACCCAAGGGAGAAGAGGAAGTGAAAAACCGAACTTACAAGAGCGCCAGCGGTGATGGCTCGAGGATCCAGAGACCTGGCAATTTAGCCGGGGACCTTGTGGTTCTGGCGGAGGCTAAAAAGGTCGACCTTTGTCACACCACAGCGGGAACACAGTGGATGGAAGATCTGCAGATAAAGCGACCCTCGACCCGGAGCAATATTTTCTCGATTCAAGTAGTCTGCCACCCAGTGGTCCACGCACAAAAAAGGTTGACCACCGAAAGAGCTGGAACAAGGCGCTCCACCCAAGGAAGAAATTGTGAGGCTTCTAGTAAGGCAGCACGGCTCCTGGTGCCCCGCTGAGGGTTCAAGTAGGCAACCATGGAGGAGAGGTCAGTCTGGACTGTGACAGATGTCCTTGGAGAAGAGAGGTCCAAGGAGTAAGGGCAAATAAGATAGCCCTGGGATCCAGCAGGTTGAACCAGAGGGAGGAATCGGCCCTGGACCACAGGCCCTGAACAATCAAAGCATCGAGGACCACTCCCCAGCCGGGGAAATTGGCGGCAGTGGGAATCACCTACCAACAGAGGGGAAGAAGGACTTCCCTTGAGAAATTCCTGGGGAGGAATATACACTAAAGAATCTCTCAGTGAACCAAGGTGGAAAGAGAACCAAGCAGATGAGGCTGTCCGGAGATTTGTCCCAGCAGGCCGTAATCTTCAAGAGGAGAGAACGACAGAGTGAATGAAAGGTACAGCCTAGAAGGTTGAGGCGATCGTGCACAGGACCCACATGCCGATTCAAGGACAGCAAGGAGAGTACCTCCGAAGGTGGGACACTCAGGATCTTGGCCTCCGGAGGGAGAATCACATCCTGGAGCGAGCAGAGGATCATGTCCCGGATTCCATGTGTTTAGAGGACACGAGACATCCTCATTGATGAGCCAGCAGAACCGGCGAAGAACAACCAAGGTGAACCACAAGCTGGTCAGATTGTCTGACCTGGAGGGGCTTCACCAGGAGGTCGTCAAAGTCTGGAAACACGGCAGCACCTCTGACGCAGAGGATGGCCATGAGAGACGCCATCACTGAGGGAAAAAAACCCCCGGTGACAGAGGCCAGCCTGAAGGGGAGAGAGACAACTGGAAAGGTCAAGGATCCACAGCAAAACGAAGAAACCGCTGACGGCACAGCGCGATGATGTAGATGGACGAAGAATTCGCCCATCTCCAGGGATGCCACCACAGACTGCATAGACTACAACGGAGCCTGCAGGCATGGAAGTACCTGTGGAGCCCTTTCAGGTCCATGATGGGACAGAGGAAGCCGTCCTTCTAGGCGAATGGAGAACAGGTAGGAATAGTAACCCCGGATACACTCTGAAACGGGAACAGGGACGCTGACTCCCTGCCGCTGGAGATTGGAGACAGCCTGGATTGTCCGACATAGCGAAGGCAAAGAGACTCCAGCGAAAACTGGAGTAGCCGGACGACACTGCCTCTCAGGCCCAGGCTCCAGACGTCCCGCCATTTGAGATGCCCAGAGAGGGGAAAAAACTTCATGCCGAGGAGGCTAGGAAGAGGAAGACCTGGACGACCTGGTGCAGAACCGCCAGGGAGGCCTGGACTTGAAAGAAGCTTTCTGGAGCAGGAGAACGGCTGACACATAGGACGCCTCTGAGGGAGGAAGAATCTATTCCCCCGTGGCCTCAGGGATAAGCTTCTCGACGCCCTTAACAAAAAATTTGGCCCAGGACGACCTGGAAAGGGAGAAGGGCTGCATTCGCCTTCTTGGAGGCGGACCCAGTATTCCACAACGGATCTCAACGGTATGGCAGATAATCACTGCATTGGCGGCCGCCTTAGCAGATTTGGGAGGCATCTCTAGTTATTGGGAAGCGTTCAGGATCTCAGAGACGAGCGGCTGGAGGGAAATTGCATCAGGGAGGTTTGACTGAAGCTGTTTGGCCCAGGAAAAGAAGGCCTTGATGACCCAAGAGGCAGCGAAGGAGAGCCACAGGGAGAAACCAGCCACTACGAAGGCCACCCTGGTGAGGGAAGCCACCTTCTTGCAGCAATACAATAGCCAGCATTTAGGGCAATGCAATGTATCAGTTCTGCATTGCAAACAATACAACAGATGCGATCCGATCTCACTCCGAGGGATCACTGAGGTAGGCAAAGTCCGCTGAAGGCAGACTAGAAGCCTTGGAGAGCCTAGCTATCATGGGATCCACCGTGGGAGGCTCTTAGTGATAGGAAGGGACACATGGGGCGGCTCGCTGACAAAATGTCAAGACAGGCCAGCTTGCGCTCACTAGTTACTGATATATAAGTACCGTGCGCTAACCGATTGCACCACTGGAGCAACCTGCTTCCCTTACCTCGGATGTTCATCATTGCCAGCCAGGGAGAGCTAGAGACGTGTGTCACAGCATAGCCTGGCAGAACTGCCCGAGCTCACCTTCCACTTAGAGACACACAGGTCAAGGGAAGGGATGTCCGATTTCCTAGTCGAAGACAGAGGATGGTCCAGGGAGAAGTCACTGTGCCCTCAAGATGATATCAAACATCCAGTGGCAGAAAGAGATGTCCAATTGAGAGGATGAGTCCGGGTCCTCAGAGATCTGTAGGGTCTTTATCGCATAGATGACTCCCGCGTAGCAGCAGATATAGATGAGCCTAGCTGAAGCTCCGAGTCGGAGTCAGAGGCGTCCCCAGTTAAGTAGACCGAGCAGAGGGAGGGAGGTATCCGCCTGTCGGAGTGGAGCCGTGAGCTGAGTTCCTATCTGGGGAGTACCCAGAGGAAGGGGTGGCGGACCGTGAACCGTAGGAAGACTTCCTGGTCCTTTTGAGGCTCCTGGAGCTGCGAAGGGAACTATGAGGGTGTCCAGGGAGATCCCTAGAAGCAGCCGACTGAGCGGCGATCTGGGAAAGCAGCCATTCCAATTTTCCAGCACTGACTAGTTAAGTCTGGTAAGGACACCATGGCCAAGATTAGGGAGGCCGCCCAATCCGGGGGATGGAAGAACCGGAGAGGGGCCAGGAGGTTACTGACTGGCTGAGGCGGAAGGCAGAGAGAGCACATGGGCTCGGGCTGTCCGCATGGCAACTGTTTTTGATACAGCGGGTGCACGTATAAAAACGTGACGCAACCAGAGGAGCTGGAGGGTGAGAGAGGGAGCCCAAGAAAATTAGGGGTAACCCAGGGGGATAGCCTACCAGACTGCAAAAGATGGCCGCTCACAAACTGCTGCAGCAAGGGTTCCGCAGGTGCAACGTCTCCCAGGGAACTGGGAGGAGAGTAAGAATCCCTGCTGTCCCAGCAAGCCAATAAATAAATAAATTGAGAATATGAGGAGAGCAAAGCTCTTCCCCTGGTAAATACAGGCTCAGTAGCTACTGGGCAGGCTGGATGGCTTGCCAGGACAGCCCCCTGGCCAATGGAAGGCCCTAGGCGGAGTCTGGGTACCAGAAAACCCGGGAAAGGGACGGGCCCGTTGCGGCCTAGTTCCCGGCCAGGCCTCGGACCCGCGTAGAACGCGGCCGACCGCGAGGCACCGTCGGCGGCGCAGTGCGACCGCGAACTCCGGAGGTTCCGCGGAGGCCTGGGAAAAGGTACCGGGGGCAAGGAAAGGGGGTCCCCACACGAGCGGGGGGGGGGGAACCGGGTGCCCCCCCCGACGGGGGCCGCTCGGTAAGAGCGACCAGAAAACCCCAAAACGCCCCAGAAAAAAGGGGCTTATTAACTAAGATTTAAGGCCCAGTTCAGGGGAATCCTGTGATGCCCCCCCTAAACAGGACCCATGCTATTGCCCCCCTGGGAAATGGCACTAAGGGGCTGAGGGGAGGTGGAGAGGGCCTGAAGGGGAGATGGAGAGGGGCTGAGGTAACTTTCATACTCACCAGCCTTCTATTCTTCTCATACTCACCAGTCTGGCGTCTTCAGGCGCCGCAGGGTCACCCCCTCGGTAGGACCTCGCACGTGGGAGTGGGGTCACCGGTACTCCGGCCGCTTTCGGGGTGCGGCAAATGGTGAGTGGGGACTGGGTGACCGGCGAGGCTGCTCTTTTGCAGAGCGCTGCGCCCGCAGGAGGGTATGACTAGTGTGGCGTACACGCTGACTACCCCCTGCACCTGAAAGAAAGGTAAAAATAAAAACGATGCAAGACAGAAGACCTGAGTCAGGTCGTGTCTGCCTCCTATGACACTAGGTTTCAAACTGATTCATGCACAGTGGCTGTGGCAGGGTATAGCCTGGAGGCGGAGCCAACAGCTTTTGCCTTTTCCTAGTGTCTTGTCTCCTAGTGACCAGGTCTATACCCATGGTGCTGTGTCCCCCAGTGAAGTAGACGAGAAATAAAAAAGTTATGGGGTTTGGAAGGCGGGCAATCAAAAAATTACTCTGGCGGGAAGAGGTTAAACATATTTCAGGTTATTAAATATTGGGATAGGACAGGGGTCGGCAACCCCCAGCACGCATGCCAAGAGTGGCACGCCAGGCTTATTTCCCTGGTACGGCAGCGGAGTCCTCACCCAGCAGTTTCGATCGGACCAAACGCTGACAAAACGAAACTGCTATTATTATACTGTGGGGTCTTTTCAGACCCCCAAGTATAATAAGCTGAGCCCCCGGGGAGGAGATAAAAACATAAAAAACAATGTTACTCACCTTCCCTGCGCTCCGCGGCGGCTCTGTGCTCTGCAGGCGCTTCTGCTGACCGCTGACAGGCCTCAGGGGTCACATCCGACGTCATTACGCATAATAACGCCGACGTGACACCTGAGATCCAATCAGTGGTCGCTGACTACAGGCAGGAGCACCCGAAGCGAACATATCAGCTGCGGAGCACAGGGAAGGTGAGTAACATTGTTTTTTATGTTTGTCACCTCTCTTGGCCCTCCGCTTATTATACTCTGGGGTCTGAAGAGAATAGCTAGTGAGTGGCAAAAATTGGAATATTATATTTATATAAAATATTATAAAAGTTAGAATATTAAACCGTGTGCAGGGGCCGCTATGGGATATAATACCTTGTGCAGGGACCACTATGGGACATAATACCGTATGCAGAGGCTGCTATGGAGCATAATACCGTGTGCAGAGGCCGCTATGGGGCATAATACCGTGTGCAGAGGCCGCTATGGGGCATAATACTGTGTGCAGAGGCCGCTATGGGGCATAATACCGTGTGCAGAGGAAGCTATAGGGCATAATACCGTGTGCAGAGGCAGCTATGGGGCATAATACCGTGTGCAGAGGCAGCTATGGGGCATAATACCGTGTGCAGAGGCCGCTATGGGGCATAATACTGTGTGCAGAGGCCGCTATGGGGCATAATACCGTGTGCAGAGGCCGCTATGGGATATAATACCGTGTGCAGAGGCCGCTATGCGATATAATACCGTGTGCAGAGGCCACTATGGGACATTATTCTGTATAACGGTGTGTTTTCTGTATTAGGGATGTGTTTTTGCACCATGTGAACGCAGTTTTACATCGAAGTAAAAGTTCCAGTGGCCTAAGAATATAGCGGCATCCAGATACATAGTGTGTTACCATCATACGGGGCTCCTGGACACATTTACCATTAATTGGGGGCTGTACATGGACTTTCATTGCATCTAATCGGAAAGTACAGGGGAGTCCCAGGAAATAGCAGTAAGCGCATGCGTCCTGAAGCATCTGGTGGCAGCACTTCTGCGTTATGGTTTGTGGTATATGACTTTAGTTTAGGGGTCGTCAGACTTACAATTATTGACCGGCACTCCGAGGACCTCATCTTTGATTTTTTAATTAAAAATCGGCACGCCGAACAAAAAAGGGCCGCCTACCCCTGGGATAGGAGATGACATCCCCCTTACTTCGGGCTGTCACGTGTCAGATCACCGGTACTAATATGACACAACCACACATCAAAGATCTCATGTGATGCTGCCAATAATCCAGGGAATGTTAATCTTCTGCTTCCAATCTAATTTCCTAAAAGTAAATCTGATTCCAGGCTGCGGCCCACCCAAAGTTTTTATACAAGAAAATATCAGTCTTGGTATTAAAAGGTGTTATTAAACAAGTACAAGACTACTAAGTAAGAGCCTATTCAGACAACAAACTTCTTTGCTGTGCTCCTCACAAATCAGGTCAGTGATTCGCCCATTTATGTGAACATGTCCGTGAAAAAAAAATAAAAATAAAGCACACGCTGCACGGATCCTTGCGTTAAAACGTATGGCTAAGTCTCAGCTCAGTCGTATAACTAGAATGAAACACAAATGATTGAACCCCAATAGCCGATAGGGCAAGTTCACATGGCGGATTATGTGGCGTGACCCGCTCAGTCTACCAGTAGCAGAAAGATTTCCTACTCATTACCTTAATGGAAGGTTCGGGCTGAACCTGCCCAAAGATCAAGCAAAGTGATTCTCTTTTCCACTAGCTGATAAAGCATCTGCCACAAAATGTCTGCAGTGTAACCCTGACCAGGACCGTTTGGGACTTTCTTTTGGGGGTCTGAGCATGCAGAGATAATGGATGACACTGGGGGAGAGAACAGAAATACATATGCAGGACCCGGGAATGCCTGAGAATGGGAAGATACAAGCAGCTGGCTGTAAATATAGTGGAGGGGGGAGCAGTGATAGGCAAGTTTTTTGGCCAAGATTCTGAATCTGATATGGAGTCCATCCGATCTCTGAAAAGTCCTTTTGCGAACATCAACCAAAACCGAACATCAACCAGGATAACCAATGTGATTTTGTACGGTTATTACAATATTTGGCAGGTTCTACCTGCAATTCCGTTCAGACCAAACACTGCTGAGGCCTGTGATTGGGATTCAGCATATCGCGAGGCGTTGCGATGCTGTATGTCTCTTGTGACCACTGAGGCCCAATCACATGCCTCAGCCTCCCCTGACCTGAAGACAACAGTGAGTCATGCTGGAGCCCAGGAGAGGCTTATATACTGCATATAAGCACAAGCCCATCACACGTTTACCTGGAAGTCAGTGCATGCTAATTTTCGGTATGGTAATGACAGAAAGAGTATAAAATATGCACAACTAAACTACCAGTAAAAAAAAAAAAAAAAATAATTGTAAGATAATTGCCACAAATATACTAAGGTGAATGAGATTAGGAAGGAGAGCCTAGAAGACACTTACTCAACAAACTCGTGCTCTCCAAGGTCAGCAAACATGTATCCGTGATAGCCAAAGACGTCCCCCATGAAGAACTTGATGGCTTTTTTGTGGCAGATCTGGTTCACCTTCACTAGAAGGTCCCGGGAGCAGCAGGTAAGACATACCTGGAAACAAAGACCAAACAAAAGACTGATCAGTCAATGATGAAGATGAATGACATATGGAGAATGACTGACAGACGATGGTGAGGAGGAGGAGGTCCACAGCAGGGAGCGGCTCTACAGTCTTCTAAATTAATCCATCACTTTATCAACCACTTCATAGTTTCCAAGGCCCGTCCAAGGTTACAGGACAGGTATTCCTAAACGGGTTACCAGCATGTCATAATATGATGGCCTAATGCTACTATATACACCATACTTTATCATCAATCCTGATCCTGAGAACCACTGAGAATCAATGCTGAGGCCGAGAGCAGCCAGCCACTCACTGAGTAGGCAACATCTATCTCAGAACTGGCAGGGGCTCAAAGAATGGGCTCCAACCAAAGTGATGGCATATCCTAGAACAGGGGTAGGTGACCTTTTTTGTTCGGCGTGCCGATTTCGATTAAAAAATCAAAGTTGAGGTACTCAGAGTGCCGGTCAATAATTGCAAGTCTGACGACCCCTACACACAGTATTATGTCCCATAGCGGCCCCTGCACACGGTATTAGGTACCATAGCGGCCCCTGCACACGGTATTAGGTCCCATAGCGGCCTCTGCACACGGTATTATGTCCCATAGAGGCCTCTGCACACGGTATTTTGTCCCATAGCGGCCCCTGCACACGGTATTTTGTCCCATAGCGGCCCCTGCAAACGGTATTCTGTCCCATAGCGGCCCCTGCACACGGTATTATATCCCATAGCGGCCCCTGCACACAGTATTATATCCCATAGCGGCCCCTGCACACGGTATTATATCCCATAGTGGCCCCTGCACATGGTATTATATCTCATAGTGGCTCCTGCACACGGTATAATATCCCATAGTGGCCCCTGCACACGGTATAATATTCCATAGTGGCCCCTGCACACGGTATAATATTCTAACTTTTATAATGTTCCAATTGTCACCACTCACTAGCTATTATTATACTTGGGGGTCTCTTCAGACCCCAGAGTATAAGTGGAGGGCCAAGAGAGGTGACAAACATAAATAACAATGTTACTCACCTTCCCTGTGCTCCGCAGCCGCTCTGTTCGCTTCGGGCGCTTCTGCCTGTAGTCTGCGACTGCTGATTGGGTCTCAGGGGTCACGTCTCCTCATTATGCGTAATGACGCCAGACGTGACCCCTGAGGCCCTGTCAGTGGTCTCTTACGTCAGGCAGGAGCGCCTGCAGAGCACAGAGCCGCCGCGGATCCAGGGAACATGAGTTAACATTATTTTTTATGTTTGATCACCTCCCCGGGGGCTCCGCTTATTATACTCTGGGGTCTGAAGAGACCCCACAGTATAATAGCAGCAGTTTTGTTTCGGCCGTGTTTGGTCCGATCGAAACTGCTGGGTGAGGACTCGGGTCGCTGTGCCAGGGAAATAAGGCTCGGGTGCCATTCTTGGCATGCGTGCCGGAGGTTGCCGACTTCTGTCCTAGAAAATACCATTAATTTGGGGTCTCCAGAATACCACAGTGCTGCATTATATCTCATTATATACTGTACAATTCTGTTGCATTATGGACATTTGGGCGCATATACGCACTACAAGGACGGACCATGGAGCTTGTCTGGTCCTGCAGGTTTCCCTAATAATTTCTGCCAGGGCTTATTGTCTGCACTGAGCTCCTGGGCATTGTAAGGCACAATCAAGACTCAAGGAAATCTT
The DNA here is from genome assembly GCA_947044405.1 of Leptodactylus fallax. Classification (NCBI taxonomy): domain Eukaryota; kingdom Metazoa; phylum Chordata; class Amphibia; order Anura; family Leptodactylidae; genus Leptodactylus; species Leptodactylus fallax. The sequence goes on along the minus strand of CAMRHE010000137.1, from coordinate 2,344,024 downwards.
CTTGTACCGTTTGGGCAAATACAAAGTATGACCCCCCTTTCCCCAAGCAGCTTCCTGTTTCTCTCTACTTCCACCTAGACACAAAAATCTGGCACAGGGCTAACAAGGGAGTGGACTTTCATGATCAAGAAAGGCAACTTGCACAGCGTGGACTCAGAAAATAGGGCTTCCTCTCCTAACGATGAGCAGCTACTATTGTTCTCTCTATAGAGGCCGCACGTGCTTGGAACAATTATTTTCCTCATGTCTCATATTCAGCTTTTCATGGCGTCTATTATATATGATTCAGTTAGTAGGTTACACTCACTGCATCAAAATTGTTAAAGAAATCTTCATTCTTCTCCTCAATGTTGTCTTTATTCACTGTCACTTCTACCATGGGATTGAGATTCTGAGCCCGCTCCAGAGAGGATAATGCTCTGTTGCGACCAAGAGATCCAGTTGGGATCAGGAACTGAGCACGAGAGTCCTCCGAGGTCACCTGAAAATACAACCTGTGTTTAATACACACAACACACGCCATAACCACGGAGATTACAGGGGTGACCGAAGACCCTTCAATAATACAAGAATCTTCAATCTGCAGCGGAAACATAGAATAACTCTCTAAGGCTAAGGCTAGGTTCACACTAGTGTGCGTCTCTCCACATGGGTACCCAAAAGACGGAGAGCCGGTACACTAAAAAAGTGGTTACCCTCAGACCCCATAGACTATAATGGGGTCCGCTGGTTTTATTCTGAAACAGGCAGATAGAAAAGTCTGTGGAGATGTGAACCTAGCCTGAAGCCCCATTATTACACTTACTTATATATCGCCATCCTATTCCGCAGCGCTTTACACACATTGACAGTCACTGTCCCATATAGGACTCACAATCTATAGGCCTCATGTTGTGGAAACGCAGATTATTATTTTTTTTTTTTTGTTGTAGATTTTGCTGCGTTTTTTTTTTTCCCTCGGCCTGTCGGTTTTTTGCATATTTTAATGTAAATGGCACAAAATTGAGGCAAAAAAAAAAAAGGCCACAAAACCTCAATGTAAATACGCCACGAGAGTCCGGATTAGGTTTCAGAAGCAGTAAATGTACCTTTAACCCCTTCCCACCCTGTACCAGTCCGTTGTTATACTGCTATACTGCATCACGTGGCAGATCCTACTGCTTAACCCATTATATGCTGCCCTCAATAACGAGGATCCCAACATCCCAAGGAGCACTGTGCAAGCGATCATATTGAAATGGAAGGAGTATCAGACCACTGCAAATCTACCAAGACCCGGCCGTCCCTCTAAACTTTCATCTCAAACAAGGAGAAGACTGATCAGAGATGCAGCCAAGAGGCCCATGATCACTCTGGATGAACTGCAGAGATCTACAGCTGAGGTGGGAGAGTCTGTCCATAGGACAACAATCAGTCATACACTGCACAAATCTGGCCTTTATGGAAGCAGGGCTGTGGAGTCGGAGTCGTGGAGTCGGAGCCTATTTTGGTGGAGTCGGAGTCGGTATAAAATGGACCGACTCCGACTCCCAAAATATATAATAAATTGGTACAGTTAGTAGTACAATGCAGTATGTGCTGAATATATTTTCATAAGAATTTGGGAAAATGATGAAATGTTGAAAATGATGAAATGTCCTGTAAAGGTCTGTTCTATTCCTCATATAATGATGGGACTGAGTTCTGAGTGAACCTATAAGGTTTAGCAGTCCAGGGCTGTGGAGTCGGAGTCGTGGAGTCGGAGTCGGAGCCGGTGCCTATTTTGGTGGAGTCGGAGTTGGAGTCAGGGGAAATTGAGGAGTCGGAGTCGGGGCTTTGGCGTACCGACTCCACAGCCCTGTATGGAAGAGTGGCAAGAAGAAAGCCATTTCTTAAAGATATCCATAAAAAGTCACCTGGGAGACACACCAAACATGTGGAAGAAGGTGCTCTGGTCAGATGAAACCAAAATCCAACTTTTTGGCCACAATGCAAAACAATATGTTTGGAGTTAAAGCAACACAGCTCATAACCCTGAACACACCATCCCCACTGTCACACATGGTGGTGGCGGCATCATGGTTTGGGCCTGCTTTTCTTCAGCAGGGACAGGGAAGATGGTTAAAATTGATGGGAAGATGGATGGAGCCAAATACAGGACCATTCTGGAAGAAAACCTGTTGGAGTCTGCAAAAGACCTGAGACTGGGAAGGAGATTTATCTTCCAACAAGACAATGATCCCAAACATAAAGCAAAATCTACAATGGAATGGTTCACAAATAAACGTATCCAGGTGTTAGAATGGCCAAGTCAAAGTCCAGACCTGAATCCAATAGAGAATCTGTGGAAAGAGCTGAAAACTGCTGTTCACAAACGCTCTCCATCCAACCTCACTGAGCTCCAGCTGTTTTCCAAGGAAGAATGGGCAAGAATTTCAGTCTCTCCATGTGCAAAACTGATAGAGACATACCCCAAGCGACTTGCAGCTGTAATCGCAGCAAAAGGTGGCGCTACAAAGTATTAACTTAAGGGGGCCGAATCATTTGGCACGCCCCACTTTTCAGTTTTTTATTTTTTACAAAAGTTTAAAATAACCAATAAATTTCGTTCCACTTCACGATTGTGTCCCACTTGTTGTTGATTCTTCACCAAAAAATTAAAATTTTATATCCTTATGTTTGAAGCCTGAAATGTGGCAAAAGGTTGAAAAGGTCAAGGGGGCCGAATACTTTCGCAAGGCACTGTATCAGTACCAGGTTACTATTAGTATATAGAGGTCAAATCATCTCAAAAATAAGTTTTTATGAAAGGAAAGCAGAGTGGTTTTTCTTGGCCTACAAGACTCGGTTTACAATATCCTGAAGCTCAGGAAGCAGCAAGGAATTTGATGTTTCCGTTCCTGCCCATTTTGTGGATCTGCTATTGGGAGGGTTTCCATTAACAACAATATCTTCGGGAATCGCTGATTCTGCAATATTTTACGGACCACTAAACTGAAGCGACTCTTACTGTACAGTCAATACTGAAAAGCTAAGAGTGGCCTCTAGTGGTGGATATAAACAGCACAACCTATTGGGAGCACAGACGGGCAGAGCAGTCTCTGATACTCACATGTATTACCGGGCACTTCATGTAAGATACTATTTCTGGATATATAAAGTCACTTGCAGCTTCCGCCAGCAATATTTGGTGAATATCGGGGGGTTTCAGCCTCTGGCAGCACAATAGCTAGCTGACTGCAGCAGCGCGGCATTAAGAAGAGACTTTCCACACAAATGGGTTAGAGTCCCTCCGTTATATCTGTCTTTCCTTACAAGTGTCTGTTTTTAGGAAAGTAAATAAAAGGGGTTCTTTATTTATATCTGTTACCTGTATAGTGCCAACATATTCCGCACTGCTAAACAGACACTGTCCATTGCCATCCCATATAAGGCCAAGTCACTATCAGATTGGTGGGGTCTGATACCTGCCATCCCCCCCTCCCCTTTGCTTAGCTGTTCTCAATATGTGATACACAGAGAATGGATCAGGAAGCAGACAGCGCTGTTCTCTGTGTAGTGGCTGAACTGAGTCACTGCAGCTTAGGTCCCATTTAGAGCTGATCTGCAGTAACTCGTCTGGAGCCATGTCTGCTTCCTGATGCACTGTGCATCAGCCGGATGATGGGGGTACTGGGTGTCAGACCCCCTCCAATCTGATATTGATGACCTATCTGTAAGATAAGTCATGAATATTTTTAGCCTGGAAACCTTCATTAAGGCAACCCATATGAAAAGCTATAAGGATTGTCACCGCATATGTGGGAAGCAGGTATATATAGGGGAACATCTCCTTGCACAGATTTTTTTTTTTTTTTTTTTTTATGACCCCAAGGACAGTTTATTTCCCTCTGTTCAGTCCTACATTATTTGACCACTTCTATGAAGAGTAATGAAAATTACTATACCCAGAGCGCACACAAAAAATAAATAAATAAAAATCACACTTTAAACATGGTTAAAAATATCCAACAACAGTAAAAAAACAAATAGGGGGGCCCAAGATGGTAGAGGGGGGGGGGGGGGGGGGGGGCCAGACGGTACAGAGGGGGGGGGGGGCCCAGACGGTACAGAGGGGGGGGGGGGGCCCAGACGGTACAGAGGGGGGGGGGGCCCAGACGGTACAGAGGGGGGGGGGGGGGCCCAGACGGTACAGAGGGGGGGGGGGGGGGGGCCCAGACGGTACAGAGGGGGGGGGGGGGCCCAGACGGTACAGAGGGGGGGGGGGGGGCCCAGACGGTACAGAGGGGGGGGCCCCAGACGGTACAGAGGGGGGGGGGGCCCCAGACGGTACAGAGGGGGGGGGGGGCCCCAGACGGTACAGAGGGGGGGGGGGGGCCCAGACGGTACAGAGGGGGGGGGGGGGCCCAGACGGTACAGAGGGGGGGGGGGGCCCAGACGGTACAGAGGGGGGGGGGGCCCAGACGGTACAGAGGGGGGGCCCCAGACGGTACAGAGGGGGGGGGGCCCAGACGGTACAGAGGGGGGGGGGGGCCCAGATGGTACAGAGGGGGGGGGGGGGCCCAGACGGTACAGAGGGGGGGGGGGCCCAGACGGTACAGATGGGGGGGCCCAGACGGTACGGGGGGGGGGGGGGGCAGACGGTACAGTTCTAATCATCCTAAACGTCCCCTAATGGTATAAAGTTATATATAGGGGAGGAAATGCTGTCAATAAATATCAGGGTAAGTTATAAATATATATAGCAAGAAATGTAAACCCAGCTATAGCAATGGAGGACACAAGGAGAAAGCTGTATACAGAGCAGCCACGCAGCGCCCTGCATTGTACTATTTGCTTTTACTATTGTTGGATATTTTATCCATATCTGGTTTATATAAAGTATGATTTTTTGATTATTACTGCGCGTGCTCTGTGTGTATTGTCATTTTGGTAATGCTTTGGCTTTTCGGCCCACAAAATGTGGTTACTGTGCTTATATGCCCTTGTTTATGAGGCTAGGTTCACACGGAGGAATCTGCCACTGATTTAGGAGCAGATTCCACCCCCAAATCCGTGGCAGATTCTGTCGCGGCAATCATGCGGCAGAAAATGAAAAGGAATTTCTCTTTCTCTCTTCATTTTCCTTTGTGTGAACCTAGCCTTAGGATATTGATGTGTGTAACATTCCCATTCCTTGGCTATCACCTGTTATCTAGATGTCTCTAAACCTCAGGTCTCTGCATTGCACAGTGTGAGCTACAATAAAGCCCATGCTATTGCTGCACTGGCCCACCTCCTCATGATCCATCATGGTCAGCCCCTTCACGCCTGCCAGGATGAGATTCTTCGCCACTTCAGCACCCAGGCCTCGCAGCCCAACCAGGAGGACCTTAGATTTCCTAAGCCTAGGGAGAAGAATAAGAAAAGCGTCAAACTACAGACATCAATCCTGTGGGGTGTTTAAAAGGGGTTTTTAGAAATAAAAACTGATGACCTCTCCATAGCCTGACGAGTGGGAGTCAGTGAATGAAGAGTGCTCAGGACGGCCATGCACATTGCTGCTCCATTCATCTCTATGGGACTGGGGCAGATACCAAGGTACTGAATAATCCCTGGCAGTGCCATAAAGAGAAATGGAGTAGCAGCACACCCCCCGCCCCACCTCACACGCTCGTGCCTCACACCCCCGCCCGCGCCTCGCTCCACACATGCAGGAAGCACAGACCCCCACTTTCTTGAACCCCCCAGTTATTAGCAAGTTATCAGCTTTCCTGTGAACAGTTAATAACTTGCAAACCTGATCCAAGTGTGAACAGAGCCATGCCTAAAAAGTGGTCCTCACAGGAGGCTCTACATACTGTGTGATCACTTTTGGCAGCGGGGTGTGTTGTAAGGCGGACACTGGAACTGAAGGGGTACAGAAATAATCAGGCATTTTAGGGTTTTTCTCCAGCAGTGCATGTTTAGTCAGAGACTGATGCAAATGTTTAATGGCATTGTTAAAAACTGATCTCCTGCTCCTGAGTTGTGCATAGCCATGATGAAGGGTCCAGGGCCAGTAGGTGACAACAACCGGTGGCCCTTGGGCCTCATTCACATTATGACCTTTAGTTTAATTTCTGGAAGAAATCTGCATGAAAATATTCTATATACACGCCATGATGTCACTATGGGATAGCACTGGCTACACATATAGACAACCCCTTGTAGTATGAAGTGATGGTATGGGCGTACTAGTACACATTGCCACAATCCAGTCTGCCACAAACTGCACAGATGAATCGCAGGGTGACCACTTACAGTAACCAGGGCATTGCAGGGGTCAGTGAAAACGGCTGACACACAAATTGGTTTCCGTGGCTTTCACTGACCGATACGTCCACAGAGCCTCAAGTACAGACAAGTATAGGACGGCTCCATATTGCGGCTCTTCAATTCGTCCCAGACACACAATTGCAAAAACTACAGCTGTGTGTGTATGGGCCCGCAACTACCGATAAAAATATGTTTGCCTGCATGAGGCCTTAGACTTAAAGGGGTTCTCCATCTTCCAAAAATGATCTGCAAATCCATCCTCAGCTGTGCTAAATCCTCCCCGCTCCCTTTGCTTGGCTTTATTTTACTTGCTGCTCCTTGTATCCCTGTAATTTACATGCAGAGAGTCTGTGGACAGACTACATTTCCCATGATGCATCTGCCTGCTCTCACTCTCTGTGTTTGCCGCTCACATGGGGAGGGAGAATGGAAAGGAAACATCACAGCAGCATCAGGTGACCTCAGATGTGAGAGGGATTTATTACCTTTGATGTCATTGCAGGGGAGGGGCACAGAGAGAGAGAGAGGGAGAGCAGGCAGATGCATCATGGGAAATGTAGTCTGTCCACAGACTCACTGCATGTAAATAACAAGGAGCAGCGAGTAAAATAAAGACAAGCAACGGGAACACAAGGGAGCAGGGAGTCGTCAGCACTGCTGGGGATGGATTTGGAGATCATTTTTGGAAGCTGGAGAACCCCTTTAATGCACACGACCGTACTTTTATCCTCAATATGCAAAAACCTACAGCCCCGATCACTTCAATGGGGCCCTACACACAGCTGTAGCTGAAGAGCCGCATTTCAATGTCGGGGTCAGTGTAAACCATGGCTGAGACACAGATACCAATCCATGGGTTATTCATGGCGTCCCTACTGACCTGTAGACTGTATCCGGCCATGTATATGTAGCCTGAGTGCTAGGACCACCCATCACAACACACATTATATATATTTATATATATATATATATATATATATATATATATATAACACACACACATATATGGATATGACAGATGTGCATAGAACATAAAAGACGCATTCAGTAGTAATGTGAACAGCCTGCAACAGAATGGCCCTCACTACTATAGATGAACACAATCACCTCCTCTGCGCCTCCAGCCCCCACAGGCGGATCTGGCGGTCATACTGCGCGGCCTCCTCCTCACTGATCGCCGCCTCCTCCTTCTCCACCATCTTTACCCGCTCCACACACACCGAATGAATGGACGACAACAGGAGGCGGGGCCAGCCAACGTCACTACCCGCTCGCCGGACCAGGTGACCGTCCCCTTCCCGCCCTTTCCTCTTGGTGTCACGTGACCCATCGGCGCACGCTGATTGGGCTGCAGAGCACATTCTCTGGGAAACAACACAATGTGGCGACAAGGGCATGCGCAATATGTGCGGTGGGGCTAAATCCGTACCTAGTGGTTCCCTCTGCTGGAAGAGCTGAGCATTGCAACCTATGTAGTTGCTCAATAGTCTTTCTATGAGTTAGGGCCACGGGGCCCCGAGGAAGGTCATCAGTGCACACACATAACTGATCGGCTCCTAAAATAAGAGCTGGCAAATGGGCCGGGAAGCTTTATCAGATGGAACGTGGGCACAAAAAGGGATGTGCCCCATCCCCCAAAAAAGGGCAAGGTCACATGGGAATGGGATGAATATTGTATGACTTCTACTATAGCTTACAATAAAGAGTATTGTGGTCTATGGCCATAATCCTGTAGGATGAAAGGGATAAAATCTAACTGGGGTAAAGAAATGACCCCAGCCTCTGGTCTTCAGTTGGGGTAGCATGTCCCCCTTTCCCTACGGTCCTCGGACCACCCAGGCCGGGGCTCAGATAACTTGTACAGCCCTCGGGTACACCGGGCACAGAGCCAGCGGCCTCCCGTATAGTATGGCCACCCACAGCAGGGGCACCCACCGACCACATGGTTATGGCCTTCTATGACAATAATGGTATTGTGAACCTAATGGCGGGCTGGGAATAGACATGGCACCCTCAGTGATGCCATTCCAGTCAATAAAGTGGCTCTCATGGACGGCCGCTCTTCAGATGCTGGAATTGCAATTGGCTGAGCCATCGGAAGAGTTAAATGCCCGCCATGATCCGACCATGTAAAACAGCGATGGTGCCCACTCATCTGTAGAGGCATCATGTTAAAATCCCAACATCCAGCACACATGTAGAGTGACGGGTGGGAATGGGTTAAATCTCATCCACAGGGCTGCCGTTGTAAATCAGTGCGTGTGGCATATTTGTGGCAGTGATTTCCTCCAGTGTGTGCTTGGCCTTAGGCTCCTGCACACTACCATAGTAACTTTTACTGTCCGCAAATACTGATCCACAGTTCCCAAAAAAAAAAAAAAAACATGTCTGCATGTCATCTGCAATCTCAGGCAAAAATAGGACGTGTCTCATAATCTGCGGTCCTTGGATATGGCACAGACATACGGCCACAAACAATGCACGTGTCCGCACTTTGATCCGCAATTGCAGATCATCTCAGTACTGTCGTGTGAACGAGGCCTTGGCGTCATTTCACACACTGCAGTTCTTGATGCCGTTATTTGAGCTAAAAGTTCCTGTTTCAGGCTACGGCCCCACGTTGCGGAAACGCAGCTTTTTTTGTTGCAGATTTCGCTGCGGTTTTTTGAGCCAAAGCCAAGAATGGCTACAAAAGGAATGGGAAATATATAGGGAGCTCTTATAGTTCTACCTGCTGCTAAATCCACTCCTGGCTTTGGCTCAAAAAACCGCAGCAAATTCTGCAACAAAAAAAGCTGTGTTTCCGTAACGTTGGGCCTCAGCCTCAGGAAGTTTTTCATTAAACAGCAACAACATGCACAATTTTCCAATATACTTTCTGCATCAGTTCATCATAAACTCCATTCACACAGTTACAGTATATCCATGTGTAAGTCAGATTTACAGGCCTGAACACTATGGCAGGATAGGGACTCTTATTAAAATCCTTATTCCAAGACAGCAAGCAGAGATCTAACAATTGTGAGGAATCAGTACGTAAAGTGTATTTGAGTCATGTATAAGGATCTGAGTGGGTGCCATAGCTGCGGGCTCTCGGCAGTGCCTGCAAACACTTAACCCATTAGGTGCAGTGGTCCGATGCGTCCATGCGGGGTTCTGTTTACTTTCAATTTCGATTACCCCCTCCAATATCAGAGCCGTTAGGCTGCTATGGCAGCTGGGAAACTTCTGAAGGCTCCAAGCAGGTCTGCCTTAGTAATATAACTATTGAAGTCTGTGGCAGGGCTCAGTAGTGATCCAGGGATTTTACCCCAGACCGCTATACTGTGACACAAAGGTCCCAGACAATAAAAATCTGAACTTATTTATCCTAAAAAGATGGAGGCATTTCACCTCCCAAAAATGTAAAGAAAAAATTATCTAAACAATACTAATTTCCCAAAATGTTATGTTTAACCCTTTAATGATGCAGGGTAATTTGTACATTGTCCAGGATAAATTGAAATCCCTACACTAATCTAAACACCCTCCCCCGCCTACTTTCTAAATAACATAATTAATCAAAAATGTATATTTACCCATATCCCTGGGGCGGCCATGTGATTATTTTCTGATTATCTGGTGATGATACGTTTCCCCATTTCCGGAAACAGATTGTCACTACTACTCCCCCCCCCCCCATCCACTCTATCATACTTACCTTCCAGCCTTCTTCTTGTGCGACGGCTCCTCCTTCTTTTCTGACTGCTGCCGCTTCCCCCAGCGCTGCTCTGTGCACTGCTGCCAATAATCCACCTCTACTGTGCAGCTCTCACGCATGCGCAGTAGAGGTGGATAGTCACTGCAGAGAACAGAGCAGCGCTGGGAGAAGATCGTGCGCCTGCAGTATCTGTAAAGAAGGAGGGAGCCATGGAAGGAAGAGAGGTAAGTATATAATGGGGTCGGGGGTTGGGCTGAGTAGGTAGGGAAGGGCTAGTAGTGGGAGGGATAGCTACAGAGACAGGGAGGGGGTGTGTGGGAGAGAGAGAGGAGGGCGGGGGGAGTGAGGTGAGAGGGGTTAGTGTGGAAGTTACATAACAGGAAGCTGAACCATGTAAACAAATGCAGAGGATACCAGGAGCTCCCAGAGACACCCAGAAATCACTCAAAACACTGCTAAAGGTATATGGGAGTACTTACAGTGCCTTGCGAAAGTATTCGGCCCCCTTGAACTTTTCAACCTTTTGCCACATTTCAGGCGTCAAACATAAAGATATAAAATTTTAATTTTTTGGTGAAGAATCAGCAACAAGTGGGACACAATCGTGAAGTGGAACGAAATTTATTGGTTATTTTAAACTTTTGTAAAAAATAAAAAACTGAAAAGTGGGGCGTGCAATATTATTCGGCCCCCTTAAGTTAATACTTTGTAGCGCCACCTTTTGCTGCGATTACAGCTGCAAGTCGCTTGGGGTATGTCTCTATCAGTTTTGCACATGGAGAGACTGAAATTCTTGCCCATTCTTCCTTGGAAAACAGCTGGAGCTCAGTGAGGTTGGATGGAGAGCGTTTGTGAACAGCAGTTTTCAGCTCTTTCCACAGATTCTCGATTGGATTCAGGTCTGGACTTTGACTTGGCCATTCTAACACCTGGATACGTTTATTTGTGAACCATTCCATTGTAGATTTTGCTTTATGTTTGGGATCATTGTCTTGTTGGAAGATAAATCTCCGTCCCAGTCTCAGGTCTTTTGCAGACTCCAACAGGTTTTCTTCCAGAATGGTCCTGTATTTGGCTCCATCCATCTTCCCATCAATTTTAACCATCTTCCCTGTCCCTGCTGAAGAAAAGCAGGCCCAAACCATGATGCCGCCACCACCATGTGTGACAGTGGGGATGGTGTGTTCAGGGTTATGAGCTGTGTTGCTTTTACGCCAAACATATCGTTTTGCATTGTGGCCAAAAAGTTCGGTTTTGGTTTCATCTGACCAGAGCACCTTCTTCCACATGTTTGGTGTGTCTCCCAGATGACTTTTTATGGCTATCTTTGAGAAATAGCTTTCTTCTTGCCACTCTTCCATAAAGGCCAGATTTGTGCAGTGTACGACTGACTGTTGTCCTATGGACAGACTCTCCCACCTCAGCTGTAGATCTCTGCAGTTCATCCAGAGTGATCATGGGCCTCTTGGCTGCATCTCTGATCAGTCTTCTCCTTGTTTGAGATGAAAGTTTAGAGGGACGGCCGGGTCTTGGTAGATTTGCAGTGGTCTGATACTCCTTCCATTTCAATATGATTGCTTGCACAGTGCTCCTTGGGATGTTGGGATCCTCGTTATTGAGGGCAGCATATAAAGGGTTAAGCAGTAGGTTCTGCCACGTGATGCAGTATAGCAGTATAACAACGGACTGTTACAGGGTGGGAAGGGGTTAAAGGTACATTTACTGCTTCTAAAACCTAATCCGGACTCTCATGGCGTATTTACATTGAGGTTTTGTGGCCTTTTTTTTTTTTTTTTGCCTCAATTTTGTGCCGTTTACATTAAAATATGCAAAAAACCGACAGGCCGAGGAAAGGCTTTAAATTTGTAAGTCAAAACCAGGAGTGGATTTAAAAGGAATATAAGATATAAAGAAAGCTTCTTATATTCCTCCCTTCTGCTGAATCCATTCTTGATTTTGGCTAATAAAAAAAGCGCAGCAAAATCTACAACAAAAAAAAAATAATAATAATCTGCGTTTCCACAACATGAGGCCTATAGATTGTGAGTCCTATATGGGACAGTGACTGTCAATGTGTGTAAAGCGCTGCGGAATAGGATGGCGATATATAAGTAAGCGTAATAATGGGGCTTCAGGCTAGGTTCACATCTGCACAGAGGACTTTTCTATCTGCCTGTTTCAGAATAAAACCAGCAGTGTGTCTCCCAGGTGACTTTTTATGGCTATCTTTGAGAAATGGCTTTCTTCTTGCCACTCTTCCATAAAGGCCAGATTTGTGCAGTGTACGACTGATTGTTGTCCTATGGACAGACTCTCCCACCTCAGCTGTAGATCTCTGCAGTTCATCCAGAGTGATCATGGGCCTCTTGGCTGCATCTCTGATCAGTCTTCTCCTTGTTTGAGATGAAAGTTTAGAGGGACGGCCGGGTCTTGGTAGATTTGCAGTGGTCTGACACTCCTTCCATTTCAATATGATCGCTTGCACAGTGCTCCTTGGGATGTTTAAAGTTTGGGAAATCTTTTTGTATCCAAATCCGGCTTTAAACTTCTCCACAACAGTATCACGGACCTGCCTGGTGTGTTCCTTGGTCTTCATGATGCTCTGTGCGCTTTAAACAGAACCCTGAGGCTATCACAGAGCAGGTGCATTTATACGGAGACTTGATTACACACAGGTGGATTATATTTATCATCATCAGTCATTTAGGACAACATTGGATCATTCAGAGATCCTCACTGAACTTCTGGAGTGAGTTTTCTGCACTGAAAGTAAAGGGGCCGAATAATATTGCACGCCCCACTTTTTCAGTTTTTTATTTTTTACAAAAGTTTAAAATATCCAATAAATTTCGTTCCACTTCACGATTGTGTCCCACTTGTTGTTGATTCTTCATCAAAAAATTAAAATTTTATATCCTTATGTTTGAAGATTGAAATGTGGCAAAAGGTTGAAAAGTTCAAGGGGGCCTAATACTTTTCTTAAGACTCTGTATTAACCCATTACTAGCACTAACAGACATTTAAAAAAAAAAAAACATTTTTTGCCCGGAAAACCCCTTTTATGCTCCGTGACTTTTTTCATATTCCCCCCCCCCTTCCAAAATTCATAACTTTTTTATTTTTCTGTAGACATTGCTATGTGGGGGCTTATTCTTTGCAGGACAGGTTGTACTTTAATTTGGCATCATTTTGGGGTACATATAATATTTTAGTTTTTATTTACGTTTTTTTGGGGTCCGTGTGAAATAACACGGACGTTACGATTACGGCGATACCAGATTTATATTGGATCTCTTATGTTTTATTGCGTTTACTAATAACACGTCAGTTTTCTCAGATGAGGGCGTTTCCTGGGGTCTCCGGATTCTGACACCGAGAACTTTTTTGTTTTGTTGAAAGAGATTTGTCAGGGCTCTTTTTTGCAGGACAATTTGTAGTTTTTCTTGATACCAACGTTTGATATTTGTGATTTTTTGATCACTTTTTATTGTTATTTTTTGGGGGAAGCAAAGTGACCAAAATATGTTAATCTGCGTATTGCAGTTTTTTTTTTTTTTACAGCATTCACCCTATAGGATAAATAACAGTATTTTTGGATAGTGGAAATGATACACAAATGTGGATAGCTGAAATATTTCTTTATTTGTTTATTTATTTTTTTTACATTATGTTTTTTTTTTTTTAATTAAAAGGTGGTTTTTCAAAACTTTTTGTATATTTTATATTTAACTTTTTGATATTTTTCTTTTTACTTTTTTTCCTGTCTTGCAAGGGGACTTGAACCTGGGATCTCTGATCCTCAGTGCAATGTACTGCAATACACTGTATTACAGCACATCAGACATAGGCTCCCTATGTGTGTAATAGGGAGCAGCAGTCAGCATGGCAACCCCTCTGACCCTGCAATCTCATCACAGGGGATCCGAGGGTAGGCCCCCAAAACCACTCAGGTGCCATGATTGCTATTGATCATGTCATACGAGGGGTTACAGCCGAGACCTGGAAGTAATACCGCAGGTGATGCAATAATACAGTGCTGGGCAGGAAGGGGTTAAAAACTACATCTTGCCCTACAAAAAGATGTCTTACCCAGTTGTGTACTGGGAAATATAAAAGGTTCTGGGTGTCACAATATGGCTGTTTGTGTCTGTCAATGTATTAAAACATAAAACAGATATCAATTTAATATTGCCGCGATCACACTGCAGGATATAGAATAGAGAGAATGTGTCATTTTTACCATTTTTGCTTTCAAAAAACATCAGCTTCCCAAAAAACAAGCCCTCAAACACAAAAACTAAAAAGTGATGACTTTTGTAAGGGGAGGGGGAGTAAAAAACAGAAGATGCTGTGGCGGGAAGTGGTTAAATCTGCAGCATATCAATTATTGCTTGGGGTGTAATCTGCGGCTTACAATGGGCACCAGTAACGATTTCACCCTATTTTAGGTGGTCTTTGTCTCGGTGGCTTGTAGAGAAGTTCGTTTCAGCATGTTCGGTGGGGCCTCATTCACATGGCCATATTGCAGCCACACTTTTGTGTGGCCATAATATGGATGCTAAAATGCAGTCACATTGTAACTGTCTGAATAAGGTCTCAGGCTGAGGCCCCACGTTGCGGAAATGCAGCTTTTTTTGTTACGGTTTTTGGAGTCAAAGCCATGAATGGCTACAAAAGGAATGGGACATATCTAGAAGGTTCTTCTACTTCTCCCTTCTGCTTACTCCACTCCTGACTTTGGCTCAAAAAACGCAGCAAAATCTGCAACAAAAAAAGCTGCGTTTCCACAACGTGGGGCCTCAGCATAAGGCTATTTTCACACAACAGTGAATAATGGCCATTGTTTAACGGACTTTACACGGCAGCATTAAAGAGGACCTTTCACCACCTCCAATTCATATTCTTAGCATCTGTTAATAGGCCTTCTCCGCTGATTCCAGAACAGTTGGAGTTTTCTCTCGCCCCCACCATTCCTGAGCTATAAGCACAGCTCATTTTGGTGCCTGATGTGCTCTTTAAAGTTCTGTTATGTCAGAAGGGCGGTGTCAGGCAGGAGCAGGAAAGGGGGTTTGTGTCTCAGAGCTCCAATCGGAGGCAGCCAGTGTCAGAGCTCCAAATCACACCCCCTTGTCTGCTACTGCCTGACCCCGCCCACCAGACAGTATTGAGCCTAAATAGCATATCAGGCACCAAAACTAACAGCAGTAATTTCTCTGGAACGGTGGGGGCGAGAGCAAAAATTCCAACTGTGCCAGAATCAGGGGAGCGGAGGCTATTAAATGATGTAAAGAGCCGGACTTGTCAGAGGTGGTGAATGGGGGCTACTCACACGACTGCCAAAATATAGGTCATGTCCTATTTTTGTCTGTTTTCACGGATCCCTCCATACAGTCAAATGTATGGGGGATCCGTGAAACTGGTGCAAGGCAGCCGTGAATAAGGAACATTTTTCACGCCCATTTTGCACCTTGGTCATGTGAACGTATCCTTAGGCCCCCGTACAGACGACCATATTATGGCCACAAATTCCATCCTGACAGCCCAGGTAAATAAGTGAAGAATAAAGCCGATTTTTGGCTACTGTATCTGTGAGCCAGCAGGCCATATTGTCTAGCCGCTTCCTCAGTATCTTGTGCATTAAACTTATCACCTGACCTTCTTGAATACAGGAGATTTTATTGAGGGATTTAGGCCTTAGTTTATATTTAGACATAAACTCAGCTCCTGACTACGACGCCATTTTGCGCCGGCCAGTAATCCAACAGGTCTAACAGCTGCCTATCAAACATGACCTTCCTCCACAAACTTTCAAACTACAACTCCCCTAATGCTTTGCGCCATGACGTAATCCTAACTCCTCCCCGCCACTAATCATCAGCTGTGGCTCCCTCAGCACCGCCCCATAGCTCTCGCCGATTGGTTCCCTTCCACCCCGCCACAAGACTGACCAATCAACGTGCTCCCTTTCCACCCCGCGCCCACTCTCCGGAAATAAGCGAAGCTTGCGTCATCTTCGGAAAGCGGCCTCGGTTGGCTTTGTGATGTCACCAGCAGAGCCGCCTCCTCCCAGTCCTGCGCGGCCGCCATCTTGAGTCTGTATTCTTCTCACTGCGCCACGATACACGGAATCACCTTCTCCCAGGGACTAGCACCCCCAAACCCCAGCTGTTCCCCCGCCACCCACCATATCACCTCTCCCGAGGCCAAAGTCTATAGAGGGGCCGCAGTAGCCCCCGCCCCAAATCCTGCCTTAGCCCACCTGGCCGCCGTGTTACAGTGCAAACCACACGTGGACTCATGTGATGTAGCCAAGTGACATTAAGTCGTGTACAGACACTTAATGGTGTATAATGGCCGTGGAGGGCACCAGTGTCCATGAATCCTCCTCCCCAACATCAAACCATGAAAGTGAACACAACCTCCTCTTCCTCCCCGCCGAAAGGTCGAGTAACAACAGAGTCTGTGTGTCTAGAGTAACCCTTGTGTCCACAGGTCTGCGTGGGGGCTGGGATGGGCTGAGGGGGGTCCTGAGCAGGCTTTGGGGGTCTCCCAGCAGCTAATCTGTGCCATTACAATGTCATGTCATGTCTCCTCTTCCTCTATAGGTTACTAGATAGGAGATCTCTATTATGTCATAATCCACCATGATGTCATCAGATTGCACTGGGAACAGTAAGAGGAGACCCTCCTGCCCCCCCTTACCGGTTAACCCCCTGAAGCCCACCCCACCGTGCCGTAATGTTATCTTAAATGTAATATTAGTTGTTATATAGCGGGCGTAATATTTGGGGTTATGTTGTGTCCTATGTCTATGTTGTATTCAATGCTGTTAATGTTAATAATGGAAAGTCTGTGTCGCCACTGAAGCACTACAAGGGTAGGGGATTGTTGTTGGCCCCCTACCCTATTGCTGGTTCCAGATTTGAGGGGGGAGGTTGGTTGTCATCTTTGTGTAGCTGTACAGGGTTAGAGAATAAAAACATGGCTGCTTGTTACTGGAAGCTGCGCCGCATGTGCCCATAGGTTGTGCCTAATATTGCAGGCCAGCTTTATTGAAGTGGATTGGACTGCAATACCACACAGAGCCTTTGGGCAGCGGTGGCGCTGCTTCTAATCTTGTACACGCCCTGTAAAGGAGTTTTCTCCTGTTGCTGTTTGTGGATCCAATGCCAAATCAAACCAATGGGTATATCCGTGTGTACCTAGGGATCCCAAGGGCCCTTCTTCCCAGAGCAGCAAGGGAGGAGAGCCCCTTTAAATGTTGTTTTCCATACTGACCCATGTATAGGAGAGGATTTGTGAGCACATTGCCTATAAAGATCTAACTTCTTGTGTCTATGGGAGTTCTCATTGCCCGAATACATAGTATATACTGGTGTGTACAGTACAGTGCCAGCTGGAGGATTTGTGCTGGGACTTGTTGTACTTTCTCTGTACACCTCTATGGCCCATAAAAGCAGAGGGCTTTGTGAAATGTATTGGTGCAGGAGCCAGATTGTGTGTTTTCAGAGTGCCAGAGGGTTGTGCTGCCGCAGCTGACTGGGTGATAGCTTACACTCCTCCACAGGGCACGCTGAGCCCCCTATATGGGCATGTGTGCGTACCCTTCATATTAGGAGACTACAGAAAGGGTCACAGGCCTAGACTCCATATGTCATGTGCAGCAGCACACTCCTCGTAGATCATTACCGTAACCCGTAAGTGTAAAGCTACATTCACACCACTGTATTTCACCCACCAAACTCGGTCCATGTGCAGGCTGGATTTACCGCCCTGCACCTTATTCTGGGAGAGGGACTTCTGGGACTATATAGTTATCTATATCACTGTTATATACTGTCCTGTACTATAATCTCTACAGGACAGTATACAGGGAGAGGACTCCTAGCAGTATATAGTATATATATAATCTCTACAGTACAGTATACAGGGAGAGGACTCCTAGCAGTATATAGTATATATATATATATATATATATATATATATATATATATAATCCCTACAGGATAGTATACAGGGAGAGGACTCCTAGCAGTATATATATAATCCCTACAGGACAGTATATAGGGAGAGGACTGCTAGGAGTATATAGTACTATAATCCCTACAGGATAGTATACAGGGAGGGGACTCCTAGCAGTATATAGTACTATAATCACTACAGGACAGTATACAGGGAGAGGACTCCTAGCAGTATATAGTATATATATAATCCCTACAGGACAGTATATAGGGAGAGGACTCCTAGCAGTATATAGTACTATAATCCCTACAGGACCGTATACAGGGAGAGGACTCCTAGCAGTATATATATAATCACTACAGGACAGTATACAGGGAGAGGACTCCTAGGAGTATATAGTACTATAATCCCTACAGGACAGTATACAGGGAGAGGACTCCTAGCAGTATATAGTATATATATAATCCCTACAGGACAGTATACAGGGAGAGGACTGCTAGGAGTATATAGTACTATAATCCCTACAGGACAGTATACAGGGAGAGGACTCCTAGCAGTATATATATATATTCACTACAGGACAGTATACAGGGTGAGGACTCCTAGCAGTATATAGTATATATATATATATATATATATATAATCCCTACAGGATAGTATACTGGGAGAGGACTCCTAGCAGTATATAGTATATATATAATCCCTACAGGACAGTATATAGGGAGAGGACTCCTAGCAGTATATAGTACTATAATCCCTACAGGACCGTATACAGGGAGAGGACTCCTAGCAGTATATAGTACTATAATCACTACAGGACAGTATACAGGGAGAGGACTCCTAGCAGTATATAGTACTATAATCACTACAGGACAGTATACAGGGAGGGGACTCCTAGCAGTATATAGTATATATATAATCACTACAGGACAGTATATAGGGAGAGGACTCCTAGCAGTATATAGTATATATATAATCCCTACAGGACAGTATATAGGGAGAGGACTCCTAGCAGTATATAGTACTATAATCCCTACAGGACCGTATACAGGGAGAGGACTCCTAGCAGTATATAGTATATATATAATCCCTACAGGACAGTATATAGGGAGAGGACTCCTAGCAGTATATAGTACTATAATCCCTACAGGACCGTATACAGGGAGAGGACTCCTAGCAGTATATAGTATATATATAATCCCTACAGGACAGTATACAGGGAGAGGACTGCTAGGAGTATATAGTATATATAATCACTACAGGACAGTATACGGGGAGAGGACTCCTAGCAGTATATAGTACTATAATCACTACAGGACAGTATACAGGGAGGGGACTCCTAGCAGTATATAGTATATATATAATCACTACAGGACAGTATACAGGGAGGGGACTCCTAGCAGTATATAGTATATATATAATCACTACAGGACAGTATACAGGGAGAGGACTCCTAGGAGTATATAGTACTATAATCCCTACAGGACAGTATACAGGGAGAGGACTCCTAGCAGTATATAGTATATATATAATCCCTACAGGACAGTATACAGGGAGAGGACTCCTAGCAGTATATAGTATATATATAATCCCTACAGGACAGTATATAGGGAGAGGACTCCTAGCAGTATATAGTATATATATAATCCCTACAGGACAGTATACAGGGAGGGGACTCCTAGCAGTATATAGTATATATATAATCACTACAGGACAGTATACAGGGAGGGGACTCCTAGCAGTATATAGTATATATAATCACTACAGGACAGTATACAGGGAGGGGACTCCTAGCAGTATATAGTATATATATAATCCCTACAGGACAGTATACAGGGAGAGGACTCCTAGCAGTATATAGTATATATATAATCCCTACAGGACAGTATACAGGGAGAGGACTCCTAGCAGTATATAGTATATATATATAATCCCTACAGGACTGTATATAGGGAGAGGACTAGCAGTATATAGTATATATATAATCCCTACAGGACAGTATATAGGGAGAGGGCTCCTAGCAGTATATAGTACTATAATCACTACAGGACAGTATACAGGGAGAGGACTCCTAGCAGTATATAGTACTATAATCCCTACAGGACAGTATACAGGGAGAGGACTCCTAGCAGTATATAGTACTATAATCACTACAGGACAGTATACAGGGAGAGGACTCCTAGCAGTATATAGTATATATATAATCACTACAGGACAGTATACAGGGAGGGGACTCCTAGCAGTATATAGTATATATATAATCCCTACAGGACTGTATATAGGGAGAGGACTAGCAGTATATAGTACTATAATCACTACAGGACAGTATACAGGGAGAGGACTCCTAGCAGTATATAGTACTATAATCACTACAGGACAGTATACAGGGAGAGGACTCCTAGCAGTATATAGTACTATAATCCCTACAGGACAGTATACAGGGAGAGGACTCCTAGCAGTATATAGTACTATAATCACTACAGGACAGTATACAGGGAGAGGACTCCTAGCAGTATATAGTACTATAATCCCTACAGGACAGTATACAGGGAGAGGACTCCTAGGAGTATATAGTACTATAATCACTACAGGACAGTATACAGGGAGAGGACTCCTAGGAGTATATAGTACTATAATCACTACAGGACAGTATACAGGGAGAGGACTCCTAGCAGTATATAGTACTATAATCACTACAGGACAGTATACAGGGAGAGGACTCCTAGCAGTATGTAGTACTATAAGCACTACAGGACAGTATACAGGGAGAGGACTCCCAGCAGTATATAGTGTATATATATAATCCCTACAGGACAGTATACAGGGAGTGGACTCGTAGCAGTATATATATAATCCCGACAGTATACAGGGAGAGGACTCCCAGCAGTATATAGTGTATATATATAATCCCTACAGGACAGTATACAGGGAGAGGACTCGTAGCAGTATATAGTATATATATATATAATCACTACAGGACAGTATACAGGGAGAGGACTCGTAGCAGTATATATATAATCCCTACAGGACAGTATACAGGGAGGGGACTCCTAACAGTATATAGTGTGTATATATATGTATACGGAACTGGATGGGAATGTGGGGAGACGGAACTGGATGGGAATGTGGGGAGACGGAACTGGATGGGTCTGGCGTCTTACAGTTTTAGGACTGAACTTTCAGAGATGTCCATTGAGATCACTTGTAAAGGTTTTTGTCCAGTTTCTTGGAGTATTCCTTGTCTGGCTTTTGGGGTCTGTTACTCTGACTTCATGCCAGGAATATTAGACTTTGGGTTGTAGATTTTTCTGATTTTAATGGCGTTCCCGGACAGTCGCAGTTATTTGTGAGGATGGATTTTAACCTTTCTGTTACTTTACTTTCAGTGTGATAAGCTGCACCAGTGCGATCTGATAAAGCAGGGTTTAGGCAGCGTTATAGCATTGACTTGTTTGTAAATGGCCCCCGGACCAATCAGCTGTACGGAGCCGTACACCTGTGTGGTGCACAATATGGGGCCAGAAGCAGAAATCTCCGTCCGTTGTCTAGCGGCCCGGCACCTTCACTGCAGCGCAGATCACATGGAAGTCAGTGGGAGGTGAAGGTGCCGGGCTCCTATACTGCAGGCAGAGCCCCATATTGTATACAGAATGGGAGCGGGTAGGGGCTATGTACAGCTGATCTGTATTTATGGCCCAGCCTTTTTCAATGAGCCGATCTGTAGTACCTGGTCTGACCACTACACGGAGAGCAGAGCTGTCTGCTTCCGGCTTCATTCTCTGTGTGACTGCCACAGCTAATCCACACGTTAGGCGAGATAAGGATCAGGCAGTTGGATTTTAACAAGCCCCATCATGTTGTGCCCAGCTGCTTCCTGAGGCACAAAACACTATCATTATTAGAACACTTGCACACTCGGCTGTTGATTGTGTATGAGGGACAGGAGAGAGAGCCATTGGCCAAACAAGGATTCGGCCGTCCTGTATCCCAGTTGTGTAAGCAGCCGGTGTGATACGACCTGCCATTGGAGTGTTTGGGCTCATACAGGGCTCTATTGCAATGTCCGCCTGGAATCAGCCGATGAATACGTCTTGCATGCACAACTTTTATTTCAGTTGAGCAGTGGGGTCCGGTGTCTCTGTAGCTTACCGCTGTAGGTTTTAGCGGTCCACCTGGCCATTGTTCAGGTTCTCGAAGAGAGTCGGCACTAATCTGAACGTAGTGTAAGCCAAGAGTATGTTCGGTTCACCCTAGCGCTGTGGTTGATGGAGAGCCCGACCGATTAAACAGGGACGACACCCAGAAAACGGAGGACCCCTAGACTAGGATAATAATAATGGGGTATGCTGTAAAACAGTGGAGAGCAAAGTCCGGGCAGCACTTTCTTCTCACCGATTTTCAGTGTTTTCTGCCACGGAGACTCCGTCACACATGGGAACTTAGCCCGAAAAATACAGGGGAAAGGATTGACTTGTAGAGGGGCCACATTACAGATAAGTGTATCACTAGGATAGTGCCGGGCACGATGGCGAGACACTTGTGTAGTCACCTCGATATCTGCATGGTTGTCTCCATAGTCGTTTAGCAGATTGCTACAGATATACGGTATTATTTCCTCCACAGCTGGAGCTGGCCCATTTCTTTGACCATGTTGTATTATAGGTGAAGGTTTGGGCTCATTGAAAAGCCTAATGTAGAATTGTATATTGGATTATTGGAGAATTGTTCTCACTCCTTCGCGATCAAAGCAAAACCTCGGTGCTCAGAAGGGGTTAATCCTGTTCTCGCTGACTTGTGTGTTTGTAAAATGGCAGCCTGTGGGGGGAAGGGCTTTGTCTGTCCAGCAGCACTAGAGATTGACACGTCCACCGATGGCAAAGCCTCTTCCTCCACCCACCCTCCATTTTACTGAGCAGTGTTTGCCTCGCCCCTGCCAGCCGCCCTTTGAAGCAGCTTCTCCTTTCTTGTGTAATCCCTCCTTCCGAGCCGCCACATCATATATATATATATATATATATATATATATATATATATATAGAAGCAACAAACACCACCCAAATATCTAAACCCGCCATTGCCCAATCCTGTAGCTCCTACGCTCATCACCCCACTTTTCCTTGAACCCATCGTGCTTTTTTCTTTTTTTTAACCATGTCCCTTCTGAATCTGGTGTAACTTTTCAGATCCCCGATTCTCCTTTTCCCTCATTACAGGAATATCAAGAAGTTGCTAAACCCCCTATTTGTTATTACTGTGATACTGAGGATGTGAGTATACGTCTCCCCAAACTGAAATGTCTTTTCTCAGCAGAAAGTGAGAAGTGTTGACGTTGTCTTCAGTCCTAAGCACATCCGCAGCGAGCTGTCCTGTGTCTCCATTGCATGCAGATTACTAGTATTGTACGCTCGTGGCCGGCCGGCGTGTACAATAAAAGTATTTATTAGGGCCGGGCTATATATATATAATATATATATAACATATAATATATAGGAAGGTTTGATCCAGCCCTCGCTTTGTGGCTCTCTTAGATTTCACAGATCTCCTTGGTTTTGTCTTCTGTCTCCTTACTTAGTGGTCGGGGGTTTTAAGCTTTCAGTATAAGTTGTCACGAGGCTTTGTGCTTTAACCATGTGTGTGCTGGAGGCTGTTTCAAGTGCCGAGAACACTCCCCCATTTGGAAATGTAATCCACTTGATGAAGGTGGGCAGAGCCGGTCGCAGGCACCACTACTTGAGTCTTATGGCCGGCTTTCTGTGTGCCTAAAGCTGGTTCGTGGCTCATAAAGGATAATTTTGGCTTTCATGTTTGTTGGAACGCTTCTATATCCAGCTATTGCAAAACTACAGCTCCCAGCATGGCCTGTATCAGGCGGAGTATGTTGAGAGTTGTAGTTTCACAGCAGCTGCAGCGTAACTGGAGATTGTGTTTTACTTGAAGGCTTTTACGGTGTATGTGATGTCTTGCGGTCTTTTTTTTATCTATACCCTGCTTTGAACTTTTTATATGAGACTAACAAGTCAGATTTTCCGCTTTGTCCTTATTGCGACTTCCCAATGTTGTGCGCTTCCAGCGACGTCCCTCTGTAATCTGGCGTATAGTAGTTTGTCCCAGGCCGAGAGCTTCTCTTCTGCTAGTTTTAGTATTCCAGGCGTGTACAGTAAGGATTACATGATGCTGCGTACCGCAGGCGACGTCCCCCTGTGCCTGTAATCTCATCTTGTGGAAAAGCGCAGCGATCCTGTAAAGCCGTGGAGACGCGCCTCTCTGTAGGATTGCGTACAACCTCACTAATTACCATCGGTTCCAATGGCGTCCTCACACAGGGCCCAACAATTTGCTTAATTTTCCCCTAATTGAATTGCGGTTCTCAGCAGCTTGTGGGTTGTAAAAGAGTCATCGGGACAAAGCAGATGAGCAGCGGTCGCAACAGCGCTCCCGTTTCTAGCGGAATACTTGGATATATTTGAGGACGGTTGTGGGTGGAGTCAGAGAAAAGTTACCAGCTCTGGAGTCTCCATAAAATAATGTTAATTATACAGTTATTGATATATTATTGCTATTGCATAATTAATAAGGATATGATCACATCTGCGGCACAGTCTCTGCCTTAAAACGCCGGGCGAAAAAGTCCTGCAAGCACAAGAGACACCCAACAGACCCCATTATACTCAATGGGGTTGATCAGGCTCCAGGCTGTTTTAGCGGTCCGCTGTTCATTGTTCTAGACCAACGATGGACCAGAACAATGGACAGCCCTGCACAGATGTGAACCTTGCATAATTTGTTACATATTCACATTATGGAAACATTTTCTGTCTGACCATGGCTGTCGGGCTGTGTTTTGGCCTTGTTTGAGGGGTGGACTAGTATGGAGCCAGGGTTATGATGCCGCGTGACATTAGCAATGCTGACACGGAATAGATCATATGATGTCATCAGTCATGTGCAGGACATAGGAGATGTGGGGACCCCTGTTTTCATGTTTGGTGGGGGTCTGACCATACATTGATAAATGGGGTTGACCAACATAATTGATACTGATGACCAAAGATGATCCAAAGATGGACGCCCGGACACTGATCAGGTGATGTGGCTGGTGGAAGCCGTATATAAGGTATATGGTCAGAAGCAGCCCTGCAGTTCCCTGGCCCCAGCACTGCAGTGTACAAAGCTCCCGATGCCTCAAACGTGAAAAAGAAGCTCGTTGCAATAGGTTTTAATTAGAGATGTCCAGTCGTTTTGGTTTCTACAGCTCCTATGCAGACCTATGAGTTTCCGTGGAAACAGACAACAAACAAAGCCTAATCCTGCAGTCACACTCTGAAAATCAGTAGGGCATCAGATGAAAGGTGTATATGGGTATATATATATGTGTATATAGAGACTAGACAGCGCTTAGGTCTGCATCGCAGCTGTACAAACAAAACCGCAGATTAAAATGTATTGCCAAGATGTGTCTAACCTTCATAGGGTAACCTGGGGGACTGTATGATAACCACAGTGACCACGTATGAATATACTGTATATTATACATAGTGATCATCATGTACACGGCAATGTACATGGCAGAAAGCGAATCCACTGAGACCCCCCACTGATCATGAGAACTCGGGACCTGTGTCCCCCGCTCACCCAAGGGTCTGCCAGAGCCAGCAGAGTACCTTGGCTTTTGCAATATACATTTTCTGATGGGGCTGGTGTTTTTATGCCGCCCACGCCATCTTCCTGAAAAAAGCGGCCCAGATTTTATTATTACTATTAATAATGGCAGAAAAGTGGTGTAAATGACGCTGCATCTCTGAGCTGGCGGAGATTAGACTCTAGGCACACGGGCTGGCAGAGGTAGCATTTGCCTTGTTATAAATGATGCGCATTCGCCACTGTTGAAGTGTATATAAAGACTGGCGTTGAAAACACCAGTCTTCATCGGTTTCCTCCATAGAGCTTAAATGGAGCTGCAGCATGACCGCCTGATCACTGCTCCATTTATACAGTAGACAACGGACCCCTGTTCTTATAATTGGGAGGGGAAGGGGTACCAGGGGCAGATCAGACGCTTAAGACCTATCCTGAGAACGGGGGATACGTTTCAGTCTTGAGATAACCCCTTTTACTATGAATTAGCATTTTTGCACTATTATGTTTGCAGGGTACATGTGATGTAATGTGGCAGTGTGCTGGTATAGCTAACCCCAGTTCTTATGACCCCTCCTGGAGTCACTGTGTATAATGTCTCGCCCTCTGCCACATAAAACGCACCTTCCAGGGCCTTAGACTGTAAAGATGTCACCAACTCTAGGGAAGGGTAATGGTGGCCTGACTTAGGGAGCCGATGATATGAGGAGCAGGGAGGCAATGAGAGGTTACACGGTAGCTGTCAGGAGTATCTGCAGTAGTATAATGTTATACCGTGTTAGCCATAGAAAGTAGTGGAAGAGTGAAGAAATCAGGCCATACCTTTTAGAGGCTAACTGAGTATATTTGATAAGTTTTGATAAGTAAGCTTTCAAGAGTCTAGCTCTCTTCTTCAGACATGGTGTTATACAAGAACTAAAATTCACAGATTATTTATACCCTATACATATGATCTTCAAGGGGTTTTAGGGTCCTTTAAAAAACCAAAACAAAATGCAATCTAAGTAGAGAAGTTATTTACAACAGGTCAAAAAGCAATCTGGAAAGTTGTGGGGCGTGATGGAGGGATCAGTAATTCTTGCTGTTATCTGTTTGCTATCAGGAGGTGATTTGTGACCCTCACAGTTCATACATAGTGTGACATGAAGCTGGCATGGATATTAAGTCCAAATTGCAGGAGTATCTGCAGGCACCAGAGAGACCTCCTGTTTACATAGCAATGTCTGCTTAAAAAGAGAGGTCACATTGTGATCGTGTGACTTATTGAAGAAAGTGAATGCAGGATAAGGAAAGACATTGGGGAGACATCTCGTAGATAATGAGTCGTAACTTTACTATTCAGCCATCATTGGAGGGTCTCTAGAAGAGTGAGACGTAAAGTCTTTACTTGCTTGGACTGGGGATGGTGAGAGCGAGCGAAACCCTTCATGAACTCTCCTGTTTTCTCCTGTTCTAGGGAGGATGGTGAGTTGGAGGAGGGTGAGCTTGAAGACGACGGGGGAGAGGATGCCAGCCATGAGACCTCCGAGCCTCCGGCTCCAAAGGAGAAAGAGGAAAAACATCACAGTGAAAGTGATGATGAAAAGTCTCATCGCAAAATGAAAAGGAAACGCAGAAAGGAGAAAGAGAAGCGAAGAGCAAAGAAAAAACGAAAGTCAAAGCACAAGGTAAATGTAACATAAAGCAATGGCCGCCGCCGTGACGTGCATGAGCAGGCTGCGTCCTCTTCTGATTATCATGTCTTACTCGTGTGTGATATGTTGATTTTTTTTTTTTTTTTCCCCCCTGTTAGCGTCATACATCATCTAGTGATGACTATTCTGACTATAGTGATGACTCCGACTTTAGCCCTAGCGAAAAGAGTCACCGCAAATACAGAGAATACAGCCCGTCATACCATCCGGTGAGTGATCCCGGCTTTCTTGTCACATGTTCACTCTTGTTGAAACTTTGAAGTTTTTTTCCCGACCTCTCTTATCACAGACTCTCTTACTGTCTGTTTCTTGGATCACAGTAGTGCACCTCTGCTACCAAATTACCAAAGCTTACACCTAGATGGACTGCAGCAATAGGCCGAGTGGTAGGGATGTTGAGAGTGATAGTGTTGGCGTATCCTCAAGATAGGCCATCAGTATTGTAATCCTAGAAAACCCCTTTAGGGTAAGTTCACACAGACTTTTTTTGCTGGAGGATTTTTTGGTGGAATCCGCTTCAAAATCCACCTCAAAATCTGCCTCAAAAAGCATCTTATTTTTTTCAATGGGAGTCTGTAACTGTTCTCATCCTCTAGGAAAAAAAAAAAAAGTGACAAAAGCGACCTGACCTATCTTCAGGCGAATTCAATGGGAGGCAGAAATAACATGACGCGGTTTTTGACGCAGGTTTTTCAGGTCCATACAGTGTGTTGGAGTAAAATAATTGCATCAAAAACTGCAGCCTTCAAAAAAAAACTGTGAACATACCCTCAACCCATTCCCAACATCCACTGTAATAGTACGGCGGATGTCGGGTGTCTGTTTTATACAGCAGAGACCCGGCCCACGAGCAGTACCTGCACTCATCGCAGGCATTAACCCCTCTGGTGCCTCGATCAAAACTGACCGAGGTGCCTTTTTACAGGTGGAGCGTGGGCGCTGCCATTTTGCCGGGGATCGCCAGCACCCAGAGCAAGCTCTGGGGCCGCCATCCCGTTGCTATGACAGCCAGGAGCCTTGTGAAGGTTGCCAGGCCTGTCTTTCATTAGTTTCTATTGCAGGCCGCTCTATGCAGCCTGCAATAGAAATGCTGTTTTTTTGCAATGCATTAGCATTGTAATGCATTGCATTAGTGATCAGGGGGGGGGGGGGTCTAATAAATGCAAAAAATAAATAAATAAAAATATTAAAAGTTCAAATCCCCTCTTTCCCTAGAACACATATACAAGTAGTTAAATACTGTGAAACACACTCACATTAGGTATTCCTGTGTCCAAAAACGCCCTGTCTACAAATCTATAAAAATATATTTCCCGTACGGTAAACGTTGTAGCGGGAAAAAAAAATCAAAAGTGCCAAACCGCCGTTTTTTCACTGTGTTGCCTCTGATAAAAATTTGAATAAAAAGTGATCAAAGCAATAGTAATTCCCCAAAAAGGTAGAACTAAAAAGTACACCTGGTCCCGCAAAAAAAGACCCTATACACCCCGTACATGGAAGTATAAAAAAGTTATGGGTGTCAGATTATGGCGACTTATATAAAAAAAAAAAAAAAAAAAAAAAAATTTGGGATTTTTAAGGGGTTCAAATGTAAATCCACATAAATTTGGTATCCCTGGAATCGTACCAAAACATAGAATACAGGTGAGAGGTCATTGTGGCTGCAGAGTGAACGCCATAATAACGAAGTCCGTAAGAAAGTCGCACAAATGCACTTTTTCTCCAATTCCACCCCATTCTGAATTATTTTCCAGCTT